>CM070033.1:183122954-183139009 GCA_036250615.1 Ptychadena robeensis | reverse complement strand
AGCTTAAAGTTGGAGCGGGTTAGTAGGCACCCGATGTCCCCGGCTGTATCCAGGCACGCCGCCTGGTTGCTGGGTTTGACGTCGGGTGCCTCCCCTTATCCCCAACCCCGCCAATCATAGCGAGGAAGGGAGGTAACCTCTCCCACCTACATGGGAGGAGTTTCTTTGGCGTCACATGGCCTCCCCACCTCCCCGCCCAACAGACCAATTACATGGTCTTGGGCGTGACCACCTCAGGGGATTGTCGCATCAATAATGAGGGATACTATGCGCCCTTACGGGGGTATGGGGGCTCATGCGCCCGCAATCATCGGCGGGCTTCTGGGCCTCCGCCCCCCGGGGGGGAGCTACTTAGGGCAGCCGCATCTTACCTTCAGTCTATCACATAGCTGTGGTGGACACACGTAGGGACTCCCTCAACATTCGTGTCTCTCTAAGGTACTTTTCAGCTGCCAGTACTAATTTAACTTTAATGTATATAAGTTTTGAACGGCTACTTTACCTTTGGCTACTCTTTGATGTTACTAGTTTTACGAGTCTCCTGGGCTTATCTACATACCTTACCGACCTGAATCAGAGGTGTAAAGCTAGCCATACACATGCCGATAAGCGGCCGATTTTTAACCTGACCGACGGGCGTGCACGCTCGCGCTGTCGGTCAGGTTAAAAATCTGCCGCTAATCGGCATGTGCCCACATGGTCCCTGACGCCCCACTGCTCGGCCGGCCAGAGAACGGACATGTCCGTATTCTCTGGCCGATGTAAGCCGATGCCATAAGCTTCAATGAAGACCGGCGTCTTCATTGAAACTTATGGCCGGCACACAAAGAGTGCCAGCCAACTGAAGGGGTCCCATAATGCACCGGGGTGCAAACGTGGTGACGTCATCACGTGGTGACGTCATCACGTGGTGACGTCATCACTCCGGTGCATATCGGAGTAGGTCTGTCTGACCTACTCGGGCTGTGTATGGCAGCCTTAAGTGTACTCATTCTCTCTGTTTGGTCACAGCTCATCACCACCTGCTTTCCTCACTTGCATGGGACTTGAGTTGGTCTGGTTTTATTTTGGTTTTTCCTTCACTTTGCTTTTGTTTTTGCACCCTCCTTCACATCGGGGGTTCATCCCGTTGAGCCAATGTTGCCATATATCACTGTGGGGATAAGAAAATTCTTATCACCACAGTTCACTACTGTAATACACTCCATAGGCACTCATCTCCTCTCACCCACACCTATACTCCACATGTGCTCAAATACCCCCGCACATACTTTTTCACATATATCCCTATAGGGCCTACTATCACCCAAGCTTTCATCCACCCAACACTACACTCTTTCACATCCACTACATCTCCTTCCCTTATCACACCCTTCCACACTTCACCGCAATACCCCTTCACGCCTTTTCCTCCCACACTTTATTCTTCTCTCATCTAATCACATCTGAGCACATATTATTATTATTATTATTAACATTTATTTATATAGCGCCAGCATATTACGCAGCGCTGTACAATACATTAGAGTGGAGATACAACACAGTTTCACACACAGGTACAGGTAATGACACAGGAGGAGTAGAGGACCCTGCCCGGATGGGCTTACAATCTAATAGGTTGGGGAACAAGGTATACAAGGTGGGGGGGATGGGACTGGCATGGTGGTGATGTTAGGAAGAGGATGGGTACACACACACACATACACACCTCTTTTCAAGATACGTTAGTACCTATAACTATATCTACTTGATATAACAGGATATACGCTTTAACCAAGGCCTTCCCACACTGGGCTCCCCTCTCCTGGGCTCCCCTCCCCTGCCAGAGCCGCCTACCCCAGACCCTGCTGGCACACACAGGGGACCCCCCCCACCTGCGGCGACGCGTCATAAAAGCTCCTTCGAAGAGAGGTAAGACGCACCTCTGATTACTATATGTCACCTTCCCAGTACCCCATTTCTAAATTATACCACCCATATTGTTTTCGTTCCCTTACAGTGCCCAAACTAAATATCATGCAAAATAGTCCTGATGAAGCGACAGAGATGTCGCGAAACATGTCGACACCCCCTGCATGAACATCATCACAAATCTTTTGGCATCCTATCGAGGAATTACCCTTCTTTTTTTTTTTTTCTTTTTTATTACCAACGCATAAAATTGGGACTTTTTCCTTTTGACTTTGTACTTCTTGATATGTACTATTATAATTTGTTATATATTGTGTTACTCTAGTCTGCCTGAAAGTCCACCTTAACGTACATGAACACTGGTTCTAGTACTTAAGCCTCTCGGGTGCAACTATTTCCTTTGTGTAAAGTGATATATACCTTCCAATCACTATGTATTCGATCAGGGAGGACCCGGCACTACATAGCAGTGATATATACCTTCCAATCACCATGTATTCTATCAGGGAGGACCCGGCACTACATAGCAGTGATATATACCTTTCAATCACTATGTATTCTATCAGGGAGGCCCGGCACTACATCGTTGTTGGTAGATTTAATGGAAATTGTATGGAGTGATCTAAAGGTGTATGGGGGAGGGCTGTAGACTTTAGTTCACCACATCTGAGGTCACCCATATCATGGTGTTTAGCATGAATTTGCATTATGTGTTTGTTTATGCTGATGGTTTGCCCCATACAATGGCGGTTCTTTGATCAGTAAAGCAGTCAATAGCGGACAATAGATTGCCATACTTACACCACATTTAAGTGAATGAGGCAATGCAAGTAATCACCTTGGATCTTGCATTTTAAACTGTTGCCTTTCCTGGCCAGAGGGGACAATAATAGGTTTATAGAAAGGTCTCTAGTACACCCTGTAATTCACTGAGGTCTTTTAAACCCTGTGGGTAGGTCAACTTAAGCCTGCCATACATACGCCGATGTGTGTAGCAGACTAGTCCTGGGAGGCTAACGTGATGACGTCATCACGTTAGCATCCCGTTGCATTATGGGGCCCCTTCAATCGGCTGGGCACCCTTTGTGTGCCGGCCATAAGCTGCAATGAAGACGCCGCTTCATTGCAGCTTATGGCATCGGCTTTCATCGGCTCCCATCGGCCAGAGAAGATCGGACATGTCCGTTCTCTGGCCGGCCGAGAAGTGGGGCGACAGGGATCTGTCGCCCCATGTGGGCACATGCCGATTAGCGGCTGATTTTTAACCTGACCGATGGCGCGAGTGCGCACGTCCGTCGGTCAGATTAAAAATCGGCAGCTTATCGGCATGTGTATGGCTAGCATTAGTTAAGTATACAATTGTAGGCAAGGATATTTTAGTGGGTAAGCTATGTTTAGCATGGGAGAAGGGTTTGTGACCAGTAGAAGCAATTGGTGGTGTACCGTGTTAGCCATTGATGAATACAAAAAGTTCTGGAGTTTAACCTCCCTACCTTACTCTGTTTGAATTTCCCACCCTCATCAATGACGCTGGCAACGTGGGCTGAATGACGCCGGCAACGTGGGCTGGGAAACTGACACCCCTCCATTATAGTGGAGGTCTAGGGCGCCCCCTTCTTTGGTGTCACAGATGGTGCCGCAGGGGTAGTTCCGGAACCCTGGAAATGATAGATAAAATATAATAGAGAATTGCCGCAGCTTTCCAGGAGTATATCGAGTAGCGGTTGAGAAGAACCCAAACTCCAGACGAACTGGGTTCATCTCAACCGCTAGGGAGGTTATTGGCTAACTTGCTTCTTTAGCCCCCCTAGCCTTTCTGACGGCACCATTTCGTCCAGCTCTGTCCTGTCAGTACTGTTCTGGACGAGATGGTGACGTCCGACGAAGACCGGAGCCGCGGCAGCGCATATTTACAGTTTTGCGCTGTACTGGTGGCTCTGATCATCTGAACTGACTCACAGAAGACAAGACATTTTCTTGGCTTGACTATCATTCTAAAAGCACATGAACCTTGCATGGTTTCCATCATGATGGTAAACCAAATTCATTTCACAAAGACAACCAGCATTTCTGACAAAGTAGTTGTTGTCACTACTTAAGCTGGGCATAGACAGGCAGATTCCTGCCCGATTCTTCAGCCGATCGGCCGCTGTACACGCTCCCGCCAAGCGGTCGGACGAAAATCAGGTACGCCCACCAGGTCAAATTGACCAAGAATCTGCCAAATATCGGATTGCACGGTGTTCCGACATGCCGGTAAATTCCCGGTCTCCCAATCCGAAGTAATGTCCGGCACACGAAGGGTGCCCGGCCGATTCTCGGAACTAGCGGCCGTGATGCCGCCATCAAGGCCAGTCGGTCTGCTGAGCAGTCAACGGGAAAATGACCTGTCTATGCCCAGCTTTACACAATAGTATCTTGGTGGTTTACCAATATGGCTGCCTTGGAATTGCATACAAGTCTGTTCTAGTAAACAGTCCAAATGCTGGAGTCTTTGGGTTTGTTTCCATTATATGTCGGGACCCCCTCCGCTAAGCGCATTGCTTGGCGGGGATCCCGGCGGAGCACATAGACTTTGCCTGCTTGGCGGATGTGAACACAGCATCCGCCGAGCAGGCAAAGTCTATGCAGAGGCTCGTATGCAGAGGCTCAATGCACTCCAGTACGTTCAGCCTTGCATTGGCGGAACGGCTCGGCGCAGTGAAGTCACAGCATCCGCCAAACAAGCAAAGTCTATGTGCTACGTTGGGATCCCCGTCAAGCAATATGCTTAGCAGAGAGGGTCCCGACGTATAGTGGAAACAAACCCTATGGATAGTAAATTTTAAGTCAAACCAATATCTGGATGAAATGATTTATTTTGAAGCCAGAGTTTAACAAAGCCAACATGGAGATTAAACCTATGCCCTCTAAGAAGATCTTCTTAGTTTGTTGGTGTTCTTGCCAGCCAAACAAAATACATAGGGAAGGCCCTCACTGCAAAACTAACTCTCAAGCCCCTAAAGCACTCTGCAAATAAGACAGGTCACATTTGCCCAATCGGTTAACTCCTCTCTTAAAAGCTTTTCTCTAGAAATTCTGTCACTGAGGAATGCGCGTATCAAGATACAACTCATATACAGGTCCGTAAAGTGTCACGTTTATCCCTCAAGGCATCCTTCTCCTCCGCTCTACCCTCCTCCTCAGGCTGTAGAAGTTCTAACTAACATTGACTGCAATTACTATTGGCATTAGAAGGAGTAATCTTGTAACAACATTCGGATTAAGGAACATGCTAAGTTTGTTTCTGTAAAATTAGACATGGCTGGGGCTTTAGACTGGGGAAAAAGGCCAAAACGTTGACCCGCTCATCATAAAGCATTTGCACATGTGTACTGATGTGTTCTTGGTGCTGTGTTAGGTGAAGGAGCAGAGATACATCTGGTTTGCGGCAAGTGAAAATGATGCACGGGAACTGGAAACACTTCAGGTCATCAAAGGTTTGATGTATGGTCTGGAGGCAGATGTTGAACAACTGAAATTGTATTCTTCTATAAGCACCGGAGCACATGATGGAAAACAGGCGGCTGGAACCAACATGCAACTTTCCTAGATCTGTTTTATAAAAATGTGTAACTCCTTAAAGAACAGCCCAGGGAAACAAGTGAGACTGATCTGTGAAGTGATAATACTATTGCCATGATCTTTCTAAGATCCTACCACCTAACCCCCAGGTGCCCAACCCCCAGGTGCCCAACCCCCAGGTGGCCAAACCCCAGGTGCCCAACCTGCGGCCCGGGGGCATGTAGCCCTTTAGGTGTTCTTTGGTGGCCCCCTTCAGTCTTCCACTTGAGGCCCCCAAAACCTAACTATTAATGCATAGGGCATAGAAACTTTGAAGCATAAAACCTTTGATGATATACATGACACAAAATGTGCATAAACATACTACAGCGTTCCCTAATGCTTAAAGTATAATTAAAAAATGAAACATATAGTCTTCTAGCTCTGCCTGCTGCCATGCCTTCATTATAAAATGCTTCTACAAGTCAGTATAGATTGCAAACATTATGTGCGGACCTTTAGTGATGCAGAGGGCCGCACTTGTGGCCTTCCATATCAACTCAGTTGCCCACCACTGACCTAAACCTTAAGGTCCCCATACATGTGTTGATACCCTGTACAGGACTGCTGGGATGGGTCCTGCCAGAGAGACATATTTCCCCTACATGCAGACTGTGATCCTATTAATGCTGGCCATACACATACCGATAAACGGCCGGATTTTAATCTGACCGACGGGCGTGCGCGCTCTCGCCGTCGATCAGGTTAAAATCCGGCCGTTTATCGGCATGTGCCCACATGGGGCGACAGATGCCTGTCGCCCCACTTCTCGGCCGGCCAGAGATCCGACATGTCGGAAAATCTGAGCCGATGGGAGCCGATTGCCATAAGAAGCAATGAAGACGGCGTCTCCATCGCTGCTTATGGCCGGCACACAAAGGGTGCCTGCCCGATTGTGGGGCCCCAGAATGCAATGGGAGGCTAACGTGATGACGTCATCACGTTAGCCTCCCGGAGCGACATCGGGGGTAGTCTGCCTGCACACATCGCGTGTGTATGGCAGGCATAAGTGTTTCATACTGGAAGGAGTTGGGGAAAGTATTGCAGTTGGTTTTCAAAAAATATTTTTTTCGAACAAATTTTGCCCGAGTAGCTCGATAGCCAAAATTCTGAGTTCTAAATGGATCTAAACCAATCTACTGATCCCTACCTAGGTCAAAAAATGTGTGAGGCCTACTTCACCCCTTCATTTATGGGTAACCAATGTTCAGCAAGTCCCAAAAGCTCATGTTATATGGAATGGAGTAGTGTTGAGTTTGAATATTCGAACTGCGGATATATTCAAGGAATATTGGCTATTCGAGAATTCGCAAATTTGGCGAATATGACGGCAGATATTCGCAATGTTGAATATTGGCGATATGATGCATTGGGAAACTTATGGCCATGCATAGAGATTTTATACTCGCAATGCGAAAATAAATAACGCATGTGACCATTCATTTTGAAGGTAATCGCAATATTTTCACAATTCATGCCCTTAAATTGTGAATATTCATTAATATATAATTGAATATAATTTGCGAAATATTGCAAATTCGAATATTGCCTATGCCGCGCGTCACTGGGATGGACATGTTCATCCAAGTCAATGCATGTAAAGCAAATAGGTTGTTTTCAATCAGTTCTAAGCTGCATGTTTGACCAGCAGCTGAACCTCCTGATGAATATGGATGCGTTGTACGACCAGGAGACCGGTCGTTAATGTATAACAAGCCTTGGAGGAGGGGGGGGGGGGGGGGGAGACTATGGAACCCTTCCAAGCAGGTCAGCCAACTCTTCTCTGCTTACAATGTATACATTATTTTTATGTCTGTTTCCTCAGCTCAAGTCAGAGCATGCGGCCGGAGATTATCATCTGCTCTCTCAATTTTATTAACTTCTCAGTTTGGTGATGTAGGTCACCAGCCAGAGATATTAACTTGCCTGGAAAGCCGGGTGTCTAATCTCATCGCCAGGCTGTGTTTCGGTCGCTCCGCTCGCACGTTACAGATGTGATCGCACTTTTGCAGCAACAAGCTCACACGGTTGGGTGAGAAGTCTGAAAATCTGCGATGTGTTGTTTACTATATCCCAGACTGCGGCTTAAAGGGAAACCATGCTCCCTTTATTATGTGTGTGTGGTTTAAGCTTTAGATATACATATGAAAGCAATCAGCTTAATGTAAATAGCTTTAGCTAAACACATACCAAAGCTAAATATACATATGAAATACAAATCACAGAGCTGTTTTACCTGCCATCGCATTTGTATCTCTGTCCGGTCAGTCCTGAGATTTACATGGTACTGCCAGACAGTAGTGTTGAGCGAGAGTATTCGAAATTCGAATATATTCGGCGAATATCCAACACAATTCGCGAATGTGCACTCGGATATTGGCAATGGCGGATATTCGTCAAACTATGCTTCAACATTGTTTACCGGCATACATTGCGCATATGTGTGTGAATTGCGAATGGATACGACAATACACACGGCGCTCGCACTGGCTAAGATCACAGAATGAAGAAGAGGAGCTGTAAAGCTGCATTGTGAACAGGAAGGCAATAGAATACAGTTGAATCCAATTTTGCGAATTTCCTTTGTATATTCGAATTCGAATATACCATATGCTGCTTAACACAACCAGACAACATAATTGGGTGGATGACACCATCTTTTCTATTACAGATATGGACTGTAGGTATAGAGTGTAATCCTCCATGATGACATCACTTTTTTTTTTTTTTAAACAATAAAATTTTAACATCACTTTTTCTGTTATAGCTATACATTGTACAAGGGATACAATGGAACTCTCCCTGAGGACAACACTTTTCTGTCATAGATACAGACTGTATAAGGTATACAATGGAAATCTGCCTGAGGACAACACTCCTTATGTAACTGATATAGACTGTGCAAGGGAGACAATGGAATCCTCCTGGATAACACCACTTTTTTCTGTTATAGATATAGACCAGTGATGGCGAACTTTTCAGAGACCAAGTGCCCAATCTTAAACCCGGACCCCATGTATTTATTTCAAAGTGTGGGCATGGCAATTTAACCTGAATCTCATATACAAACATGAAACATGCTAACACACACTCTACTTCCTTATAAGATAGAATGGGAGAGAGTATAGAGAGCTGTGTACAATCAAAAGAGAACTGATAGCATTGAGAGCCAATAGGCTGCAGTTCTTTCTTCTGTGCTGGATGACCGCTCGCATGCCCGCAGAGAGGGCTCTGAGTGCCACCTCTGCCACCTGTGCCATAGGTTCACCATCGCTGATATAGACTGTACAACAGATACAATGGAATCCTCCTTGATGACACCACTTGTTCTGTTACAGATATAGCCTGTACAAGGGATACAATGAAACCCTCCTGGATGATACAACCTTTTCTTGTTAAAAAGATAAATATTCTATAAGGGATACAATGGAATCCTCCATGATTACCCCACTTTTTCTGTTAACGTCACGTAGCGAGTGGGGGCCGACAGACGAGCGACGGAGTGCAGCGTGGTGACGCCGGTTCCCATTCAAACTAATGGCATCGGCCAGACATATCCGTTCTCTGGCCGACTGAGCTTTAAGGCCACAGGGATCTGTTGCCCCATGTGGGCACCCGCGACCCGCAGCTGATTTTGCTGCCAACCGTCGGCCACGAGCGTGGGCGCACATCGGTGGGCCGAAAAATCGCCCGCAGCTTGATTCATGTATGGGGGCCTTTATAGATGTACAAGGTATATGATGGAGGGATCCTTGATTGCACAGGCATCCACCCGTGTATGGAGGGGCTATAGACTGTGCGAGGGAGACTGTGTTGTACTCTGATGACACCACTTTTTCTGTTATAGATATAGTCTGAAAGAGAGATACAATGGAATCCTCCCTGATGACACCACTTTTTCTTTTATATAGAATATACAACAGGTACAAAGAAATACGCCCTAATGACACCATGTTTTCTGTAAGATTGTACAAGGGAAACAGTGTTGTCCTAACTGATGACACCACTTTTTCTGTGTATAGATATAGTTAAAAAAAAAAGAGATACAAGGGAATCCTCCCCGATGACACCACTTTTTCCTATAAGAGATATACTTTCCAAGGGATACAATGGAATCCTCCCTGATGACACCACTTTTTCTTGTTAGAGATATATACTCTACAAGGGATACAATGGAATCCTCCCTGATGACACCACTTTTTCTTGTTAGAGATATATACTCTACAAGGGATACAATGGAATCCTCCCTGACGACCCCACTTTTTTGGTGCTCTCCTGCTCACTTGAACTAACCATGTAGGTTATTTTTAATGCCAAGTGACCTCACTGACAGGGGTTTCATTGTCTAAATGTAGCCCCTTGCCTTTTCTAGTATAAATATTGGTTGATCGGGCCCTTAACTTCTTGTACTTTCACCAGATCCAGGTTTCCTGAGCTAGCTGGCCAAAGTTCTGAGCAGGCCATATATGTAAAAGCTAAACATACGGTAATTTAGTTTGTTTTTGTTGCAGTTAAGTGGTCCTAAATTATTAATAGTAAATCCTTGGATACCATATATGTTGCACATGTAATAGCCAGTTTCCATTTAAATATTAGTAATGCCTGGTACACACAAGTAGATCGCCCACTAGTTCTGCACTTGAATGAGAATTTCTACTTATAAAATAACTTAAAGTCTCTTAAACACGGTAAACACATTAAGGATGTAGGATATCTATGTATGGCTCCCATACACCTTTAGATTTCTCAGGCAGATTTCCTTTAGATCTCCTTGTAATCTCCATGTAATATGAGGGACTTTCTAAACCATCAAGTCTACCTGTGTAGCGGTTGATTGTTCAAAGATCAAAGAGAACACCACTTAAGCTGGCCATACACCTTTAGATCTCTCTGTCAGATACCCTTTAGATCTACCAACATTTATGTAGTACCAGGTCCTCTGCGATTGAACACAGGTAGACTTGATGGTTTAAGCCTGGCACACACACGCCGATTAGCGGCCGATTTTGCCGCTGACCGACGGACGTGTGCCCCACAGCGCGGCCGGCCAGAGAACGGACATGTCCGATGTTCTCTGGCTGATGCCATTAACTTCAATTGGCGTCTTCATTGAAGGTAATGGCCGGCACACAAAGGGTGCCCGCCGATTAAGTCAGCCCGGGAATACAGCGTGATGACATCATCACGCTGCATTCCAGAGCTCATCGAAGCTCGTCTGTCGGCACCCGTCTGTGGGTGTATGGCAGGCTTTAGAAAGTCCCTCATATTACATGGTTTTGGTAAAACAAAGGGAGATCTAGAGGAAATCTGACAGAGAAATCTAAAGGTGTATGGGGACCCTCACGCTGCTCTCCATCGCTCACAGTATCAGCGGGCACCCTTTGTGTTTCGGCTGTTAGTTTGAATAGGGACCGGTGTCATCACATTGCTCTTCACAGCTTATTTGTCGGTCCCCACTCGCTACCTGTGTGGAGACCTTAACAGTAAACGATCATTCACTGGTTAAAAGAGAGGATCGACTCCTCTGTATTCCAAGTGGCTGGTAGATAGGAAGGTAGATTAGGCCAAAAGGGTCCATCATACATTCAGAGAAGGTGTCCAACAACATAGGTTGTTTGATAAACGATCAACCGAATATACGGACATATACGATCAAAGAATTAACAATCTTTAATTCGATTTCAATTTTGGACGGTCGATCACTCAAGGTGGCCAGGCTTCCATTTCTGAATGACCGATCGATCATTTTGAAATCAACCCAAAAATCGGTACGTCTATGACCGCCTTAAAACTAAAACATTGAGAAGTATGTGTGACCATTTACTTTGTTTTATCAAGTCATAGATTGGAATTGCAAATCACATGTGTGTTCCCAGCTTTTGGGTTGTAAGTCACCCGGCCTCCCAAACAGCGGCAAAATCCCATATTTCTCTTCTCTGTCAGTTCTCTACGTTTATTTTTTTTAAAAAAAGACAAACTACAGAACTCAAAAGGCAAAAGGAAATTACTGCCAGACCAGGCCTGCTGATGTTCTCAGCCCACAGAAATGGCTGCAGGCTATTGGATGGTGCATAACAGTCAAACAGTGACAAAAGGCCCCCATACACGTACACATGATGACTGCACTCCATAGCTCAGAGTATCGGCGGGTACCTGTTATGTGCCAGACGTTAGATTAGATGCCATTCAAACTAATGGCATCGACCAGAGATTTATGGATATGTCCGTTCTCTGGCAAACCGAGCTTTGGGGCAAGAGGGACCTGTCGCCTCATGTGGTCACCTGCGATCCGCAGCTGAAAAAAACGATGGGTTCGGGGGCCTAGAGACTACATTCCAATTAACAATCACTAAATAAATTATACATACACAGATATATAACAGGACAGGTTCCATGTTTCCTTTAAATTATCAAAAGAGACAGTAGTCAAGGATAACCCAAACTTGATTAACAACACTTGACCATTATAACAAGGCTTTAGGACCGTCCAAGCTACTGATTACAAGATAAATAAAACTAAGCCCAACCAATTATTAGACAAATGAGCATCCCCCATCCTAAAGCTAGGCATACACAGGTAGATTTCTAAATAGATTTGAGTACAATCGAGCACCGTGCACGCTCACAGAGCTCCTTCAATATCAGGCTAGGTTGGAGCTTTCTCGAATGGCTCGAATATCAAGAGATGTATGCCCACCATAACAGGCATCTCAAAGTCCAGTTAGGGAGGGAGGCCAAGGAGAATGACCCAGGAGATCCAGCATATGGATCCTCCAACGTGACCTACTCCAGCAGGTACAAATGACTGATTGTCTCGGCCGTTGTGATTAGAATTCTGAAATTAAACTCATTAAGACAGTTTATTGACTAAGCTCAGGTGTGTAATCAGAAAGACAGAGAGATAATTAGTAGCAGAGGAATTTGGGTCATGTTAGACGGTCTAGCTACAGGACTTTGGTTTAAGCTGGCCATACACCTTTAGATCTCTCTGTCAGATATACTTTAGATCTACCAACAACTATGTAGTGCCGGGTCCTCTGTGATTGAACACAGGTAGACTTGATGGTTTAGAAAGTCCCTCATATTACATGGTTTTGGTAAAACAAAAGGAGCTCTAAAGCCCCCCATACACCACATACAATTCCCATGCAATTTCTGTACAATCACTTTTTTTTCTACCAAAATCATGTAATATAAGGACCTTTCTACACCTTCAAATCACTGTGTATTCCTTCAGGGAGGACACTATACTACATAGTTGTTGGTAGATCTGATGGAAATTGTATGGAGGAATCTAAAGGTGTATGGGGGGCTTTAAGGAAATCTGACAGAGAAATCTAAAGGTGAATGGGCCAGATCCATATCTAATGCGGCCTTGAATGGCTCCAATGTTGCGCTGTGTGTTCCCTGCTTTAGTGTTCATTTTACAAAGACGTTCCTCTGTGCTTGGAGCTGGTAATGAGCTACGGTGGTTGATTTTTTTAAATTAGTCATTCATTTCAATCTAATCTTCTGCAATCCGGACACATTCCCCAGGAGACGTACTAGCAGCCATGCAGTAGGATGGCCAATACAAACAATCTTTTCAATGATCCTCCCTGGAGATAGATGTTGGTAAACCCTGAGGATAATAGGCTGTTATGTGCGCCGTCATCTTTAGAGATTACTCTTCCAATCAACATTTGGCTGTGTCTTTTTGAGTTAAGAAAGGTCCCTGACCTGTGGCCCTTAAAGTGAATGTACAGCCAAAATGTTTTCTTATTCGGTCCAGTACACCTGGGAGCATTTTTACATCTGAAGAGAATCTCCTTGCATTAAGGAATGTGGTCATTTGTCGCTGTGAGGTAATCACGGACCCCTTCATACATACAAACGCTCGCCCATCAATGTAACGTTTCTATACGAACGGCTTCTTGTACTGTATGTATGAGAGGGATATGCTATACGAGCGCTCATGTAATTACAGATATTCATGTGGCAGACTGATCTTGGCAGATCAGTCACGCCTGATGACGTCATCAAGCATGGCTGGTCGTGCCAAGAATCGGCCATGCACCATTTGTGTGGGGGCATTTACTTTGGATGGGGATGCTGTCATGTCTGTAATTTGTTAGACCGATATCTGGCCCGATTTAAGGTGGGCAGTTCGATTTGCGTGCACACATCGGTCAATCCGTGGCCATTCATTTTCTATGGAGGAAATTTTATATATTGGCGATTGCCTGCTGGCAATTCTGTAGGTGATTAATCGCCTAAATGGGAACATAACCTTAGTGGAAACAAGCCCTAAGCAAGGGAACTCAGTGAAAACCACTAGTTGGTCAATATTAATGTACTCAAACATTCAACAGCTAATCAGAGCGGCAAATTCGTATTGACATCTCATGCATCACCAGAACACTCCGGACATGCATTTATTTCTCATGTGGTATAGGAGAGGTCTGGGAGCATCTCTCAGCACAGAGGATTATACTTGAACGTACACACCCAGCTGAGAATTTGTTTCACACATCTGTAATTGTGTTGTATATCGAATTGATATTAACGAGGATCTGTCCAACGAATCCCCAGTGACAGAACATAAACAGACATTTGTTCAATGGGATGAGCAAGGATAATGGGGATGTGTTAGTTTGCACTGATGTAGCTTTTTCTTTTTCAAAACTGATTATCTCTGTGATTTACAATGTCTCCGAAGCTTCTTACTTATCCAGATAATGGAATGCCCAGGGGCCATTCAACTCGGTTCCTGATGGGCACATATAATGATGAGTACACACATGTAGATATGGGCCAGATCGATGGCTGCTTCGAGTGCGCTCACGGCGATCTATCTGGCCCATATCATATGCGGCCATCACTGTTTTCCTGCGGGTCTCCATGCAAAGCACCGGCTTCCAATATCTGACAGCAGCGCGATGACGCCATCACACTGCTGCAGGGAACATCGGACGGCTCCAATATCGAGCTGCCTGTTTCCTGCTTAAAGCTGGCCACACATGGCTCAATGAAGTAACAGATTAGAGGAACATGGGGCGCCGTGCACGCTCACGGCTCCCGATGTTCCTCTTATCTGTTTCTTCATCTGAGCCATCCACGGTTCCTTTGAGCAGGATCCTGATCAAAGGAACTCGACCAAACAGGTTTCCAACATTTTGGAAAACCTTGGTCGAAATCCATTACATTGAATAGGGGGCCTGCTATCCCCATCCAATGCAATGTACAGGCTGACAGCTGAGCCGCACACACAGTTTTATGTATGGAATTTTCTACATTTTTTAAAGTAGCGAAGGGGTTAAATAAAGCAAGGGGTCTGTTATGCTCTAGAAAAGGGGGACCCCTGAGGCAGAGGTCAAAGGTTGCCTTCATGTTAACCTATGGCCGGCAGACTGCGTTAATGGCGCTTTAGAGCATAAACTAATTGAGGAGAATAAAGAGTCTTAATGTGTTGTTTCTGGTCAGCTAGGAACATGTTATAACTTTATTTGCTATAAAAGAAGGATTTTTATTGTTTTTACTTAGAAAAAGTTAGGAAAGTGTTCATTTGGGAGGTCTGGAACGGATTATTGTCATTTCCATTATTTCTTGTGGGAAAATTGTTTTGACTTACAATCAACCCTTCTGTACAATCAAATTTTGTTCTACCAAAACCATGTAATATGAGGAGCTTTCTAAACCTTCCAATCACTATTCCACTCACAAATTAAATTAGTAAATATTGGATATTGGTCCAATATTAGTGAATATTGGAGTTGATATTGGAGCCGTCTGATGTTCCCTGCAGCAGCGCGATGATGTCATCACGCTGCTGTCATATATCAGAGGAGCTGGAGAGACAGCTGTGCTATCTATCCAGCTCAGCTGATGCTTTGCATGGAGACCCGTTTGAAAACAGGGATGGCCACATATGATATGGGCAAGAAAGATGTCTGAGCGTGCACGGCGCTCAAAGCGCCCATCAATCTGGCCCATATCTACATGTGTGTACCCTGCTTTACCCTACCTACCTTTGCCTTGGCCATCTGTCCAGTGACTAAAGCTAGCCATACACGGCACGGATTCCCTGGCTGATCGATTCAGCACCCGATGGATTCCGGCGATTCCGCCGGCATCCACAGGTGAGAACGATTAGCCAATTAGGGAATCCGATCGTGGCAGCCCACCTTGTACGGCCGGATTTCGTGCACGCGCCCGGAATCCATCGCGCCAGAATCCGGCACGAATCCGTGCCGTGTATGGCAGCCTTAAGAGTTCAGAACTCTGGGGTGCATTAGCCACCAAATCCTGTATTGGCTCTTCAGTAAGGATTACGCACAAAATATATCACATTATATCCTAACCACAGAGCTTGAGAATGTCAAAATTAGAACTTTTTGAGGTCACCAAGTTTTCAACCCCCACCCAAATCTCCAGTTGTGTGGATGTAGTTGTAGTTATGGGCGATGAAAGATGCCAAATATACAATGTTGAAGGTCTACTTCTGGAAGATATATATCACTGCTATGTAGTGCTGGGTCCTCCCTGATAGTATACATAGTGAT
>CM070033.1:183094382-183112826 GCA_036250615.1 Ptychadena robeensis | reverse complement strand
CACTACACGAATCCATACGCATACAACGTATTTAGAGAGGACTATAACAATACTGGAGAGCCTCAATACTGTACTGGATACTGCTCTCCAATACTGGAGAGCCTCAAACATTCCACAGGTCAAGTCCCCCAATTCTGTGACTGTAACTGTAAAATATGTTGGGACTTGTAGTTCTTCAGAAATAAGATTCCTGATGCCCTTGCTGGGAGAGTCTCATTCTAATGTCTTACAATAATTGCACATTTTAAACTATCAGCGCACTTTATTGTTTGATAAATAAACCATGCATTCTATCATACAAGGAACAATATTTAGACTTCACTCTACACCCCCCATGATGGATATGGCAGTCGCTGAACCTAATATGTCATCTGCACAATAGACCATTGTTACTTCGAAGGCTGCGAGCTTAGTTAATCAGACTTACTATGACTTATCACATCTTTATGGCAGCATTATCATTAGAATTATTATTACTGGCAGCAATTAGTCTTCCTAAATGAACAAAAGAATCGGCTTACAAATGAGTAACAATACAAAATCAAGGCACGGAGCGTGAAAACATCAGCCGCTTGGTGAAAACGATTTGGGATCCTGCCAAGCAATCACTGTGATAAGCAGCACTTATCCAGAAGAGGCAACGTGGCACGTGTACTACCTTGATGTCTCACCAGGGTACCATCACGCACATTGACGACCATCATATGGTAATCAGGTTTTATTTAGGAAATTGGATGGCTGAACCACACTGTAATATATGTCTAAACAATTCTAAACCGGTTCCTCAAGGACTACTGAAAGTCTACAATGTCCATGGAGGATTCCCGGTGAATTGGTAGAGTTGAGAGTATTGATTTGTTGAGCTGGAATGAAAGCTTTGCATGTTGCAAGCAATCGGTTCATTGTTTTTTTGTTTCCTAATTGGTTCCTATCACTAGCAGCTTTAAGGCCCCCATACACCTTACAATCTTACCATACAGTTTCTGTACAATCAACTTTTCTTCTACCAAATCCATGTAATATGAGGAGCTTTCTAACCCTTCCAATCACTATGTATTCTATCAGGGAGGACCCGGCACTACAAAGCAGTGATATATACCTTCCAATCACTATGTATTCTATCAGGGAGGACCCGGAACTACAAAGCAGTGATATATACCTTCCAATCACTATGAATTCTATCAGGGAGGACCCGGCACTACATACCAGTAATATATTCCTTCCAATGACCATGTATTCTATCAGGGAGGACCCGGCACTACATAGGAGTGATATATACCTTCCATTCACTATGTATTCTATCAGGGAGGACCCGGCACTACATAGTTGTTGGTAGATCTAATGGAAATTGTACAGAGTGATCTAAAGGTGTATGGGGGGCTTTACACTTTCCCCCAAGAAATGCATGGAACCTTATTTTTCATTTGCCTGTTAGGGTCCCCATACATCATTAGATTTCTCTGTCAGATTTCCTTTAGATCTCCTTTTGTTTAACCAAAACCATGTAATATGAGGGACTTTCTTAACAATCAAGTCTACCTGTGATCAGTCACAGAGGACCCGACACTACATAGTTGGTAGATCTAAAGGATATCTGACAGAGTGTATGGCCAGCTTTACCAATAAACACAACGGGAACTTAAAAAGGGTGCTGTCCATGGTATCCAGCAGATTCACATCTCAAAGTTCAACTGCCATGAAAGCAGATTATCCTGCAAAGCTCGGTTTGTCTCTTCAATCAAAGATCTAGAACTAACATGCAACAAGCGAAAGTCTGAACCCCTCTGGACCAACGACCATACGACCAAGTCATAGCATCCCAAGCAGTCAGCAATGAAGTGTTCAAGTTCCATAGCACAACAATGCACATAAATAAGTCTTTAGTTCCACCAAAGCATGCCAGTCTGCTTACCATGTAACGTGCAGCATACAATTATATAGTAATAAAAAAAATTCCAAAAACTAATTGCATAATTTTACAAAAAAATAAAAAAATTTATTGTAAGTTCGGGGTCTTGAAAAGGTGTAAGTTGAGTATTGCTCATGAAAAATAATAATAATAATAAAATGAATAATATTAATATATATATATATATATATATATATTAATATTATTCATTTTATTATTATATATGTGTGTGTATCTATGTATATATATATAAAATCAGAATATACAGCACTGTGCAATCAATAGGTATATTTATATATATTTATTTTTATAAACGAGCCCCAATATATACGATGCACTCCCGCATATGAATGATATAAAATAAATAAAATGCATTATTACTTGTTGCCCTGCTCATCCTCCTCCAGGTTCCAGTCCAGAGCAAGCGGCTGCTCCTTGCCATTATTCTCCTGGATGCAGGGCGATCTGACGGTGGTAAGGACGACCATGCTTGCTGTGAAGCGACTAGTTACCAGGCATCCGTCGATGTGCAGCCCTCTATCCCAGCTCAGGCAGATATAAGAAAAAAAAATCTCAGTAAAGCAGTGACAGAGCGCTGAAGGGTTGTGGTTGGTTAGAGGCGGTCACATTATCCGCTTAGATTGCACGATTTGCTGCATATTAACAGAGGCCGCGTTATGGATCGGGGAGAATAGGCATTGGTATCTTGTTGCTTAGCAACAGCTGAATAGGAACACAGGATGGAGACAACAAAATAGTGGGGAGATGTACATCGTGATCATGCACAGCCGGAGACAATAGAAGCAGTGAAAGAAACGTAAAAGCCGCTCACGATAGCTTGACGGCCTTTGGCAAAATATTGGCGGTTGGCGGCGGGGAGGGTGCTGTGATTTAATGGGATAATGTATGTCGGAAATGTGAAACCTTAGGTTGCCCCCAAGGCTTTGCAGAGCTAGACGACGGCTTGCAGCTCGCTTGGTAATAATTTGCGGTTTATACGCCATTATATAGTCTTATCTGGCTTTTAGGGTCAAGTCAAATCCAATTGACAACTGAGCATTACACACGCCAGTGCACAGGCTGTGTTTGACCCACCAGGTGCTATTAAGGTGTATTTGAGCGCAGGTCATAGGCTGTATATTCCATAAAGCTTGGATGAAAATACACAAAATTTACCAGAACCCTTGGAATACTTACCCAGAGCTATAAAACTGCAAATTTACATGTCCTTGTTAAGCTAGCCATACATGTGTCGATTCCATGTGAGATCGATCACCCATCCGATCGATTCCGGCGATGCCACAGGGGATCGGATGGCCGATCGATCGCCCAATTACATCTGTCCCTACCACCTTAGGCCACCGATTCCTGGACGATTCCGTGCCCGATCGATCGCTTCACAAATGGCAACTCCCCTTGATGTGTGCTGAATCGATCAGAAAAGACCAACAGGTCGGTTCTCTGGCCGATCCAATTTGGGGGCCCATATCGATCGGCCGTGGTCGATCGGGCAAGGTGGGCTACACACGATTCCTCGTCGATCGAATGGCGTGCACGCGCCCGGTGATCGATCGGCCAGGAATCGTGTGGGAAATCGGCCCGTGGATGGCACCTTTATACTGACAAAACACTTTTTGTTGCTGACACTAAAGCTGGCCATACACCTTTAGATCTCTCTGTCAGATATCCTTAAGATCTGCCAACAACTATGTAGTGCCGGGTCCTCTGCGACTGAACACAGGTAGACTTGATGGTTTAGAAAGTCCCTCATATTACATGGTTTTGGTAAAACAAAAGGAGATCTAAAGGAAATCTGACAGAGAAATCTAATGGTGTATGGGGGCCCTTAGAGATCTTTAATGAGATGCAAAAAATTCAAATTGCATGCAGACTGAAATTGTGCCAATGCAGCTCAGCAGCTACAGCTTTTGATTGGCTCAGTTTAAAGCCAATAATCATGCATGCAGATTAGTGGCTTAAGGCCCCCATACATGTCTAGATTTTCCTTTCAATCATTTTTGGGGGTCAGAGAAATGGGTGATTTATTGTAATCTATGCCAACTGTAGTAACAGAATTTTGATAAAAATGTGTGGATCAACTGAAAGCAGAATTGAATTTCAATACAACCGATTAAAAATTTCCAGCATGTCTGATAATTTTTCGATCAAAAATTTTCCAATTTTTTATCGTTTTAGGTTGATCTAACCATGTGGGCTGCCATAAAGTTTCAATCAATCAAAAAAAAAATGATTAAATTAAGTTGATTGGATGAAAAATCTATGGGGGGCTTTACACTACGGTAGTCCGGAGCGCATCGAAATTATTATTATTATTATTATAATCATTTATTTATATAGCACCAACAGCTTACGCAGCGCTGTACAATACATAAAAATACTCTATAACAGTGGTTCTCAACATTTTCAGATCAGCAACCCCGGAAATGATGTCGCAATGTGTCACTTCCTGTATTTGGAATATGGAAGTGTCGCTGTAGAGTGTCACTTCCGCATTCCAAAAACCAGAAGTAAAAATTACGTCACTTGCAGAACGATCAGGTAAGTGTAATTTCGACTTTGTCTTTGAACTTAATTTATGCAAAACTACAGGTGCTAGAGCAAAAAGTTTTTTAGAATATTGCCACAGCGCTTCTCTACATCTCCAGCAATTTTGGTGATGATACCATGTTCAGGGGCTTTGCAATCACCTCACAAAGTCAGCTAGTCGAAAAATTTGACCATCTCTATTAACACAACAGGCACCACTTAAAACAGGCCTTGCCACGGTCAAACTAGTGAAAAACCATGAAACAAGAGTTTGGAAATGACCCGTCATGTGACCGTGGCTTGCCTGCAGAGATGTTCCAATGATTCTTTCTCTTTTTAAAGGATTATATTTCTGTTCTTTAGATTGTACAAAGTTTGAAATATTGGACGCATAAACTGATCTGCAGGAAATGCACACAGGCAAACCTTATAATAGTACTTTACCCCCATACTGTGTACAGATGATAAAAGCTGCCCACGATGATTTGTCGTGATTATCTCAGATACATTTTACCGTGTTTCCCCAAAAATAAGACCGTGCCTTATATTAATTTGTGCTCCCAAAGATGCCCTACGTCTTATTTTCGGGGGATGTCTTATTTTTCCATGAAGAAGAATACGGCACTGGTGTATCAGGGTGGGGGGGTCACTTAACCTTCTGGGTGTTTAGCCCGAGTTAACTGGGGCTGAAGAAAGTTGCTTAAAAGGATCAGCCCGAGTTCAGGGGCCCAGAATCGGATCCGTCAAAGAACCAACATGTTGGTCTTTTTGATCCGATTCTGCAGATCAGGGGGAGAAGTTGCCATTGTGAGGGGAATCGGGAGGTGGAATCGGACACGAATCGTCCCGGGGAATCGGCCGGAAACCGTTGGACAAGGGGATGCAGCGATGGCCTCGATAAATAATGCCGATTGATCACACCTGCGATTCCCGGCCAGAATCGCCCGGAATCGTCGGAGATGAACGATTGGACAGGAATCCGAACACGTGTATGGCAAGCTTCATCTGACATTGATTGGAGTGATTTTTTTTTCGCTCCAATTGATGTAAAATGAAAAAACAATATTTTTAAAAAAAAAAACAATATTTGCTATGATGAGTTTTCTTCCTGTTGGATTTGATTGATTGATTTTTCTGTATGCAATCAAGTTCAAAAATAAAGGAAAACGCATAAAAAGTAAATACTTGTAAGAGTTTGCGGTCCACTGCTCTTTTTCCCCGCGGTGGATGTAAGTCCACAGCAGGGAAAAAGATGAGAGAGGACACTTCCCATTCAAATGAAGGCAACAGTGTCCACTCTGCACATCTGAGGGTGCATGCGGGCAGGTGTGATAGAAGCGGGGGATGCCGCGTCCTGCAGCACCGCACATTGCCGCCAGAGACACCTCAATTCACGGAGATCAATGAGGTGTCCCAACGCGGAAAACAGCGACAGTATCATGCTGAATGCAGTATATGGCGCAGTTTTCTGCATTTGCTCACTAATCAAATAGGGAGCATCTGCCCAATGCGACAGAGAAAGGAAGCCCTAACCACGGGCCCAGCAAAATGTGCCACGGCACTTGTTCCCTGCGCGGGGTATACAGACCACCTGTCGTACTGTGATTAAAAAATGAATTCTAGTTGAAAGATTTTTAAATATATTTTATTCATCATAAATGTGATTTAAAAAATATTTAAGCGTTTAAAAAATTTATATATTCAGGATGTCTACTAACCCGTGTTTTTGGTCAAGTTACAGGCCTACAACATTTTTTTTTCAATGATAAACAGCGTAACGCTTTTTGTACCGAAATCTGGACCTCGTGTGTGAAACGCTCAGGAGGTTTTAAAATGACACCGGGGTATCAGAGGGGGTAATAATATGACACAGGGGGGATCAAGAGGGGGAATCAATATGGCACAGGAGACTCGAGGGGGGATTCCATTTAGTAACCCCTTCTAAGCCTCCTGTGTCATTATGATTGCCCCCTCTGACCCCCCCCCCTGCCAGAGTCCAGAGATACAGTACCCTATGTTAGGGGGTGCCTTATGCGGGGAGATGCCTTATATTTCAGCATTAGGCAAAAAGAAAGTAAGGGTGCCTTATTTGTGTGTGTGAAACAGGAGGGGTAGCTGCTAAAGCCTGTTCAGTGAATTGATGAAGGACCTACTTGCCCAATGTCCACTATATTCTATATGGAGGACAAGTAAGTGGCACCTGTTTGGGCATACATTGGGCATCCTCCCCATAGAAACAGAACAATAATTGTTTACAGCAAACTGTGCATTGTTTATTAGACTGTGTGGGGGGGGGGGGGGCATTCTACATCTCCAATGGGGGCCCAATAGAGCGCTCAGAAGAGAGGGTCGAAATGTTTCATATAGCTGCCTCTGTGAGCTGATTGCAAAGCCCCTGAACACACTATCATTACCAAAATAGCTGCAGATGTAGAGAAGGGATGTGTGAACATTTGGTAAAAATAAGTATTGCTCTTAAATATGTAGCGTTTGCATAAATTAATTTCAGCTTTAGAAATTTCAACTTGACTTAAAACTCTATTTATGCAAAAACTATTTGTGTTGGAGAAGTCGTTTTCAACCTGTGGGTCAGGACCCCCTTGGGGTTCGAATGTCCATTTCACAGGGGTGACCAAGTTCAGCTGTTACTAACAAGTAGGAATTGACACTCCCCACTGGTGCCTTTGCACTCCAAATACAGGAAGTTAAATCCAATTACATCACTTTGGTGATCACCTGTCTGGGCTGCGTGATACCAGCGCCAGCATTTGCAGTCACATAATCGCTCCCATCTCTCCTTTCCAGCAAGGCGGACTGCATCAACATAATTTGTGTTATCCATGCCGGGTTTTTGTGTCCACCTCCTGCAGGAATGGGGAGAGCTAGAGTGCATACACAGGTGGTACTGCGCCTGTTAATAGGCCTCTGGCATCTCCTTCCCTATATAAACCGGGATGGTGCATGGCTGCCCTGCCCGTGATAGTGTCAGTTCCCAGAACTACTGGGTTCCTTGTGCCAAACAGTTTGTGAGCTCAAGAGTTAACTTTGTGTGTGAACCCTTCTTGCCTTCAGACCACTCTTTGGATTAATCTGTGGATACCATGTTAGGTTGGACTGATCCTCTGTGTATGACTCCGGCTTGCCTTTGAACTACTCCTCTGATTAACCCTTGGATATGACCCCTGCCGTGAACCTGGACTTTTGCATCTACCCTTGTTCCTGTACTCACTCCCTTGGAGGGTTTTATCGGTCTCCACTCTGAGGTGGGATACCTTGTGCATAAAGTCCTGGGGGCAAACATTATTGGGTAGGCGTATCATGCCTCCTGTTCAAGCGGGGGCTTGTCTATAGGTGAAGACCGCAGCGGAGATTGGGGTATCTGACCCGACCTGTAGATCGGTGACCCCTCGGAGACCCTCACATCACTGATCTACAAAGGTTGAGAACGACTGTGTTAGAGCAATAGTAATATACATCGGACCCTTTTGTAATGATACCATGCTCAGGTGGTTTGCAATTAACAAAGTCGAACTAGTCAAATAAACAAAAAATCAATAATCACTAGTACTCAGGCCGCATTATAGAGCGCGGAACCACTGAATGCAGTGACTACGGGTGTTACACATACAAAAAGTGCCCAGGTGTGTATTGTACACATTCATTTTCAATGGACCTGACTGGGACACGCCTATAGAGCGAGTTATATCCTATCCTATAGGTAAGTATTAAAAGCGTCTTCCACATATACTTTTCCCTGTGTTCGATGCATGCCAAAAGTAGGGGAAAAGGCGCAGTGGAGTTTAGGAGTTAAAGGCAACTGAAATGGTCAGGTGGTAAGTTGGCATTGGTCTCGGACATCAGAGGGGTCAATTAGCCACAGCTCAAAGAAATCCCTAATTCCAATTTTCAAATTTAATATCGATAATTCGAATTCGATAACACTCCAACGCCATATATCGCGATGATCATAATCACGTTTTCTAGCTGCGATTATTTGCAATTTCAGAATACACGAGTTAAGAATATAAATCCAATATTGGTAGAATAATTCGCAAAATGTTTCAAATTCTAATATTGCCTACGTCGCTCATCACTAAAAACTTCTGGAGGAAATTGGTTCAAAATGGTTGTCCAGCATTAGAGATGGTTGAATTTTCTTTTCAAAATTTGACCATTTAGACAATTTCGAGTTAATAGCAAAGCCCCTGAACGTGGTATCATCAATTGCTGGAGATGTAGAGAAGTATACTAGAGAAATAAAAGTATGGCTCTAACACAGTTCTTGCACAAATTAAGTTCCAAGTCAAGTCAAAAATGCGAAAATCGGAATTTCGACCTTAATTGAACTTAATTTATGCAAAAACTCCATGT
The DNA here is from genome assembly GCA_036250615.1 of Ptychadena robeensis. NCBI lineage: Eukaryota > Metazoa > Chordata > Amphibia > Anura > Ptychadenidae > Ptychadena > Ptychadena robeensis. Next base: position 183,103,999 of record CM070033.1, on the reverse strand, counting down.
GCTAGAGCAAAACTTTATTTTTAAATGTTCCTACAACCCTTCTCTACATCTCCAGCAATGTTGGTGATGATACCATGTTCAGGGGCTTTGCAATTAGCTCACAAAGTTAGCAAGTCGAAAAATTTGACCATCTCTATTCAGCATTTGACTAAAATGCTGGTCATACACAGGTTGACACCGGTGCGATTAACCTGCGATCGATTGTGGCATTGTGACAAAAAGAACCAATTTGCACAATTGATCCCTGGCTAGGAAGCGCCAAAGGAGACAGTTTCGTCCTAGTCTTTTGGGGGGGTTGTGCTAGTGGTGCACCCCCAACCCCCGCAGGCCAGCCGGATCATGATGTCTGTAGCGATCAGCATGCAGAATATGCGTGGTAGAGCACGATGACCAACAGGGGCCTGCAGGGGCCCGGGGCCCTATGCGCCCACGTACTGTGCATAGCAGGAGAAATGACTGTCTATGACTTACAGGCAGCTAAAATTATCGCTTCAGCTAAGTCTGTCAAGTGACATTTGTCTTGGACCTATGCAAGCCCCATCAGTGGCTAATCAATCCCTGTTCAAAGTGGTTGTCCTAGACTAAACCAGCATTTGAGCTGGTCATGCATAGGTCAACGCCCATGTGATCAATCTGTGATTGTTCGCGACATGGCGACACAAAGAACCACTTTGGGCAATTGATCCCTGGCTGACACTAAAGCAGGGAACACACGGCTCAATATTGAAGCCGTCCGATGTTCCCTGCAGCAGTGTAATGACGTCATCACGCTGCTGTCAGATATCGGCTGGCTGGGGAGACAGCTCTTCTCTCTCCCCAGCTCAGCCGATGCTTTGCATGAAGACCCGCGGTTTCCATGCAAAGCATCGGACATTTTCTGTATTTACGGCCATGTCCGATATGGCTAATTTCAAGCGGGATTGACTGGTCCCGCTCGAAAAACAGCGATGGCCGCATATTATATGGGCCAGATAGATGACCATGACACGGTACTCGAAGCGGCCATCGGTGTGGCCCATATCTGCATGTCTGTACCCTGCTTAAGAGTCCTCATCCAAAGTAATGCTGATCGAACAGGGATTTACCAACATGTTGGATCCCTGGTATGCTAGCCATACACATGGCGATAAGCGGCCGATTTTTCACCTGACTGACGGGCATGCGAGCTTGCGTCGTCGATCAGCGGAAAAATCGGCTTGTGCCCACATGGGGTGACAGATCCCTGTCGCCCCACTGCTCGGCCGGCCAGAGAACAGACATGTCCGATAATCTCTGGCCGATGGAAGCCGATGCCATTAACTTCAATGAAGACCAGCGTCTTCATTGAAGCTAATGCCGGCACACAAAGGGTGCCGGCCGACTGAAGGGGCCCCATAATGCACCGGGGTGCAAACGTGATGACATCATCACGTTTGAATCTCGGTGCATATCGGGACTGGTTTGCCTGCACACCATCGGGGTGTGTATGGCAGCCTTTAGATCGACATTTTTTTGGAGTGGGATGGATCACTCCAGGTGGGCCGCATTTAATTCCCAAACAAATGATCCCCTCGAACGTGCACGGCGAATGATCTACCACTGAATTGACCCGTGTATGGGCAGCTTATAGGATATGTAAGCTACCAAAAAATAGACCAGAGCTCAGTATAACATTAAGTATCAGTAAACTTAACTTACTTTCCTCAATAACTTTGCTCGTTGCTTTTCCTCTATTAAAGAAACAATGATGAGTGGCTTTGGAATCATATCCTAAGTGACACATCCAACAGGAAACAGACACCTACACCACTCCGTCGTCCTCCAGCCATTCCAGAAGTTACTGTGTTAACTTTGTCTGTCTTTATCTAAGCAACAAAATGTGCTCGCTAGCATATGGTGTCTTTCCCTATTGTAGAGGAACAGAGCCTCGGCTTTTTTATAAATACTTGTCACCCATCTGCTGAAACCAGAGAAATTAACACTCTTATCTTTCGTAAATCAATAATTACATTTAATTATCCAATGTTTTATTCTCCTTCTGGGTTACATTCTTGTTCTGGTTCTGGGAGGAGGGACAAGTCGTGCCAAAAACAATTATGACTTTTAGCAATCATGTCGTTCTGGGAAGACCAAGTTGTACGTTCAGCATTTAGAATGAAATCTGAATGCAGAAGCTCCTTGTGATTAGTGTTGAGCATGAATATTCGAATGGCAAAAAATCGACACTAAAGGTTTTAAATATAGTGCTATATATTCCTCAAATGTATATCTCAAATATTTGCGATTCTGGGGAAAGTACCATGCATTGCACACACAATATTAACATGTACAAATGATGATATTCGCAAGGAATGAAAAAAAGAAAAAGAATTTGCAAAGAATTAGTTCTGTGTCGTCTTATGTGATTCTACAGCTGCTGCAATTTAACATTTTGCCACTAGATGTCACCGTCACTACTTGTGATAGCCCAGACTTTTATTTGTATCCTCATTCTTATGCCTGCCATACACCCACAGGTGGGTGCTGACATCTGTGGAATGCAGTGTGATGACGTCATCACGCTGCATTCCCGGGCTGACTTAAATCGGCGGGCACCCTTTGTGTGCCGGCCATTACCTTCAATAAAGACGCCGGTCTTCATTGAAGTTAATGACATCAGCCGGCATCGGCCAGAGAACATCGGACATGTCCGTTCTCTGGCCGGCCAAGCTGTGGGGCGACAGGGATCTGTCGCCCCATGTGGGCACACGCCGATTGGCGGCAGATTTTGCCGCCGGCGCGAGCAAGCACACCCGTCGGTCAGTGGCAAAATCGGCCGCTAATCGGCGTGTGTATGGCAGGCTTTAGTTTAAATCATTTTTCAAACCAAAACTATATTATACTGGGGAAAGGATGTCCCAGTCTCGGGCCCCTCTCTTTTTCTATATACAGATAGTGATGAGCAGCATAGGCAATACTTAAATTTACCTGGTCTCGAGTGAAAGAAAGCCGGCTTAAAACGGAAGTGATGTCAATGACGTCATGTCCATTTTTTCGATTCAAATTCCCAGCGAACAGACAGGTAAATTTGAATCTTCTCGCGAACAGGTGGACATCGGACGGACCTGGTCAAAAATCGCCCATCACTAGCTAAGATAGAGGGAATTATGAACAGTTCCAAATACCAGTCAATATTGGCACAAAACCTTCAGGCTTCTGCTGGAAAGCTGAACATGAAGAGGAACTTCATCTTTCAGCATCACAACGACCTGAAGCATACATCCAAATCAACAAAGGAATGGCTTCACCAGAAGAAAATTAGAGTTTGTGGATGGCCCAGCCAGAGCCCAGACCTGAATCTGATTGAAAATCTGAGGGGTGATCTGAAGAGGGCTGTGCACAGGAGATGGCATCACAATCTGACAGATTTGGAGTGTTTCTGCAAAGAACAGTAGGCAAATCTTGCCAAGTCACAATGTGCCATGCTGATAGACTCATACCCAAAATGTACCATACTGATAGACTCATACCCAAAATGTGCCATGCTGATAGACTCATACCCAAAATGTACCATACTGATAGACTCATACCCAAAATGTGCCATGCTGATAGACTCATCCCCAAAATGTGCCATGCTGATAGACTCATCCCCAAAATGTGCCATGCTGATAGACTCATACCCAAAATGTGCCATGCTGATAGACTCATACCCAAAATGTACCATGCTGAAGGTGCTTCAACAAAGTATTAGTTTAAGGGTGTGCACACTTATGTAACCACATTTTTTTATTTTATATTTTTTCTTCCCTCCACCTAGAAGATTTCAGTTTGTTTGTCATGTGACTGGTACAGGTTATAGGTCACATTACAGAGGAAAAGGTACTGAAATGATTTATCTTTGTCTCATTTTTGCACAGCACAGGAACCTAGACTTTTTACCAGGGGTGTGTAGACTTTTTATTGTGCATGCATGCATGCTTTTCCTTTACTCTAAATGTATAGATGGCGATGAACTGTTTGCCTTTCTGCACAGATGGTATGTTACTCTACAATAATGAATTAAACCCACTGATATAAAATGAATGACCTAAGGAAAAATAAACACTAAACCTTTTTTGCATATCTGAAATATAACTAACGAATTCCTTAATGAAAATTGAAAAAGCTGAGAGATACGCAGAACCTGAGCCCGTCGGGCACCAGGGAGAGGTAGGTTCCGCTTGCAGTTGATGCAAAAGAATGTAAATGAGAGTAAAAGGAATCAGTGGCAACCAATCAGATTCTTTGTAGTTGCCATGCCAAGGTTATCATTAAGCCCCCCCCCCCCCCATATACACATAGATCCCGGCATGATCCTCGAATGTCCGGTCATTCAGAAAATTGGAGCATGCCATTTGTGTGCGCTTTTCGACCTCCGATAATTTGGATGGGGACCCTGAATGGATTGGTCACTCCAGACGTGCAGCTTCGATCCAGGGGCGATTTTGCTGAAAATACATAGGGCATGTGAACTCACCTGTCTGCCGATCCATCGCTGATGCGTCCTCATCTGGGATCTTCTTAGAGTGGAAAGAGGAGGAGAGGCGGGGGACTCGCTCAGGCTCTGGTTGAGCACGCTGATTGGCGTATGTGAAAGCCAATCAGCAACCCAGATGGCGCCTGAGTTCCCGCCTCACCGCCCTCTTCCCACTCTAAGATCCCGGGCAAAGACGCGTTAATGGTTTTTTGAGCATTGTTATTATAAAATGTTATACAAGTCAGTATAGATTGAAAATGTTATGTGCGGCCCTTTAGTGATACTGAGGGCCAAACTTGTGGCCCTCCATAGCAACTCAGTTGCCCACCACTGATTTAGACAATACACACTGTCTGAGCACACACAGCACATACAATCTGACAAAACACACAGTCTGAGCACACACAGCCTGACAAAATACACACAGCACATACAATCTGACAAAACATACAGACAAAGCACACCATTCATACAATCAAACAAAATACACTCAGCACACACAAGCAAAAAGACACACTCAGCACACACAAGCAAAAAGACAAACACACAGCACATGCAATCTGGCAAAACACACACACACAGCACATACATTTAGACAAAACACACAGTCTGAGCACACACAGCCTGGCAAAATACACACAGCACATACAATATGACAAAACATACAGACAAAGCACACCATTCATACAATCAAACAAAATACACACTCAGCACACACAAGCAAAAAGACAAACACACAGCACACACAAGCAAAAAGACAAACACACAGCACATGCAATCTGACAAAACACACAGTCTGAGCACACACAGCCTGACAAAATACACACAGCACATACAATCTGGAAAAAAACACACAGACAAAGCACACCATTCATACAATCAAACAAAATACACACTCAGCACACACAAGCAAAAAGACACACTCAGCACTCACAAGCAAAAAGACAAACACACAGCACATGCAATCTGGCAAAACACACACACACAGCACATACATTTAGACAAAACACAGTCTGAGCACACACAGCCTGACAAAAAACACACAGCACATACATACAATCAAACAAAACACACAGCATATACAAGCTGACAAAACACACACATCACACACATAAGCACAAACACATAGCACATACAATCTGGCAAAGCACACAGCACATACAGACAAAACACACAGTTTGAGCACACACAGCACAAACAAGCTGACAAAACACACATTCTGAACACACATCACAAGCAAAAACACACACAGCACATACATTTAGACAAAACACACAGTCTGAGCACACACAGCACATAAATAACGACAAAACACACATTCTGAGCACACACAGCATATACAAGCTGACAAAACACATATTCTAAACACACATCACAAGCAAAAAGACAAACACACAGCACATACAATCTGACAAAATACACACACAGCACATACATTTAGACAAAACACACAGTCTGAGCACACATAGTACATACAATCAAACAAAACACACATTCTGAGCACACTCAGCATATACAAGCTGACAAAACACACTCAGCACACACATCACAAGCAAAACGACAAACACACAGCACTTATAATCTGGCAAAACACACACACACAGCACTTACATTTATGCAAAACACACAGTCTGAGCACACATAGCACATACAATCAAACAAAACACACATTCTGAGCACACACACAGCATATACATTTAAACAAAACACACAGTCTGAGCACACATAGCACATACAATCTGACAAAACACACAGTCTTAACACACACAGCCTGACAAAATACACATACATACAATCAAACAAAACACACATTCTGAGCACACATAGCACATAAAATATGACAAAACACACTCAGCACACACATCACAAGCAAAAAGACAAACACACAGCACATACAATCTGGCAAAACACACACATACAGCACATACATTTAGACAAAACACACAACCAGAGCACGAACAAAAAGACAAATATACAGCACATACAATCTTACAAAACACACAATCAGAGCACACATGCTTGGTAAAATGTCATTGTCCTATGCAATCCTCTGTGGATCCTGCCAGAAAAGGATGACCTAAACCAACAAAGGGAGCAAATAAGAAAAGTTCATTGTTGGGGTCACATACACTTTCTCAAATCTAAGCAGTGGCCCAATGTGACAAGTTGGCGTAACCTGGATCGCTCTAACAGACCGCATGGATTGCCCTGAATGTGGTGGACATAATACAGACCAGTCACAGTTCTACATCCTCTCCTCCATACAGCTGTCTGGTGGACCCTTCTATATCAATCTGTGACTTCCGTCATTTTGATGTAGTTGTTTCTTCTTATGTAAGGAAGAGAAAACTTTCCACTAAGAGAATAAGAAAAAAGAAAGGTGAGTTTAGGTGAAACATAAAATTCTGAATCCCACCCCCGAAAGATAATTGTTTAAATTGGTTTTCGGAAACATCGCTACAATCCTGCCACCATCTGGCTGAAAATATTACTACAGTCACAGCACTTAAGCCGGCCATACGCGCATCAATTCCTGAATGATCGTCAAACGTGTTTAACACTCGGCCCCCATCCAAGGTAATGGTGATCGGACAGGGATTTACAAACATGTTGGATCTCTGCTCAATCGACATTTCATTCAAGCGGTTGATTCCTAAACAATCAATCTCCATGAATGTGCATGGTGATCGTTTGGGTATCAAATGCTAAGTTGACCCGTGTATGAGTAACTTAAGTGTCTATGTGTTATATTTTACTATAGCGTGGTATATGGTTATTATCTGGTATTTAATACTAATTAAAAAGAAACTCATTACTTTATCATCAGTGATGGCCGAACTGCATGCAAGACGGACAGTTCGGCCGCGAACAAGCATGTTCGCCCTCCTTCTCCCCGGCGGACAGTACGGGTGTTCGAGCCGCCCTGTTCACCGGCGAGAAGGATCCCTCTATACTTCCTCCGGTGGGATCATGAGCAGCGAGATCCCGCCACAGGAAGAATATTTTCACTGAAGACCGGGTAGAGAACCCGGTCTTTCAGTGAAATACCGGCTTGTAAACACGGATGTGACGTCAGTGACGGTTAGAACAACCAGGAACTATGCGTTCCAGGTGCCGGATGTGTTGTCACTGGCGTTACATCCGTGTTTTCAGATTCAAATTCCCCGCCTAGAGGGACTTTTTTTAAAAGTCTGCTCCGCCCGTTCGCGGACGGACACGGCCGATGTTCGGCCATCACTATTTATCATGCTTAACCCCCCTAGCGCTCTTGCAAGGTCCAGATTTCTGTACCAAAAGCGCACCATAGACTCTAATGGAATTTTTTTATGCTGTAGGCCTGTAACTTCCCAAAATTTGTCCATGCAAGGGTCTAATAGACATCCTGAATATAATAATTAAGTTAAGACACACAATTATGTCAAATAAAATTACATTTCAAAATAAATACATAAATAAAAGGTATCATCTGAATGATAAAATTTCTAAAACACTTTTTTTGTATGAAAGATTTCAAAACAGTACGCATTTTATTTATATTTTGTTTATAATAAAATTTTTCTCCATAGAAAACTTTTTTCGTGCGATTTAAGCTAGCCATACACATGCCGATAAGCGGCCGATTTTTAACCTGACCGACGGGCGTGCGCGCTCGCGCCGTCGGTCAGGTTAAATATCGGCCGCTTATCGGCATGTGCCCACACAGATCCCTGTCGCCCCACAGCTCGGCCGGCCAGAGAACGGACATGTCCGATAATCTCTGGCCGGCGCAAGCCGATGCCATAAGCTTCAATAAAGACGGCGTCTTCATTGAAGCTTATGGCCAGCACACAAAGGGTGCCGGCCGACTGAAGGGGCCCCATAATGCACCGGGGTGCAAACGTGATGACGTCATCACGTTTGCATTCCGGTGAATATCGGAGTAGGTCTGTCTGCATGTGTATGGCTAGCATTACTTTTGAATTTCCTGCCGCCCCCCCCCCTCCCCCCATCACGTCACTCAGGGGGGGGGGGGGGGGGGTCCACTCTCTTCCAGCAGCTTCTTCTTCAGATCAGAGCTGCCGTAGCAGCACAGAATGGTAAATCTGCACTGCCAGAGCTCCAAACTTCTCCAGACGGACCCATCTCATCCAGAGCAGTACTGACAGGACAGCGCTGGACGAGATGGTGCCGTCAGGAACGCCGGGGTGTTTAACCTCCCTAGCGCTCTTCCAAAAAACTGTCCGTACAAGGGTCTAATAGACATCCTGAATATAAAAATTTTGAAACACACAATTATTATAAAAAAAAGTACATTAAAAAAATTATAACATTTATCATTTGAATGCTAAAATCACTTGAATACTTATTTGGTATGAAAGATTTCAAAACAGTATTTATGTTTGTTTATAATAACATTTTTATTACAATTGGAAATGTGTTTTGTTTTACTTTGAAATGTATTAGATACAGTTATCACGGTATCCAATACAATGGCACTTGGCACCCTCTGAAAGGGTTAACTTCAAAGACCACATCTGGAAATGACAATGGGGGTGATATTCCAGGTGTGCTCTTTGAAGATAGCCCAATTTGCATATGAATGTCCCGTGGCCCCCGGCCATTATATGCAAATTGGGCTGGGAGAGGGGTGACGGCTTGCTTTAGTTCCCCGGCAAGCTTCAGATCCCCGCAGCAGCACATTCTGCTCTGTGCTGTCCGGGGAATCTGAAGCTTGCCTGAAGTTTAGCTAGACGGCTCCATCTCCTCGGCTGCAATACAAGACAAGAAAGTGCAGGATGAGATGGAGCCGTCAGAATCGCTAGGGGGTTAAAGTGGATGTATACAAAAAATCCCCCAAATATATAAAACTTAATGTAACTTACCTCTGAGCTGGTATGAGGGTGGCGTGGTGCTCCACAATACTAAATAAAATACACCCACCTGCTGTTCCATGGAGTCATATGAGAGATTTCCACTTCCACTGAGAAGCTGGGCTTCAACTGAGAAGTAGCATCTGCAAAGGACATTCAAAAAATCGCGCGGCAAGACTCAGTGCTGGCGCTATGGCGGGCCATGGAGGGCAGCCATCATGACTGCCAGGACCGCAATCAGAAATTTTAGGACCCCTTACCAGATCGTTTTCCGGGTCCGACCCCCCCCCCCC
>CM070033.1:183060769-183083870 GCA_036250615.1 Ptychadena robeensis | reverse complement strand
TTTCTGGTGGTAGGTCCTCTGCAATTTATGCAAAAACTACATGCGCTAAAGCAAAACTTTTTTTTTTCAAATGTTCTTTCAAACCCTTCTCTACAGCAATTTTGATGATGATAAAATTTTTAGAGGCTTTGCAATCAGCTCACAAAGTTATGCTCGGCATACACACACCGAGCAGGTCAGACCGTTGCATTGTGGGGCCCCTTCAATCGGCCAGGCACCCTTTGTGTGCCGGCCATAAGCTGCGATGGAGATGCCGTCTTCATTGCAGCTTATGGCATCGGCTTCCATCGGCTCGAGCCGCCAGAGATTATCGGACATGTCCGTTCTCTGGCCGGCCGAGAAGTGGGGCGACAGGGATCTGTCGCCCCATGTGGGCACATGCCGATTAGCGGCCGATTTTTAACCTGACCGACGGCGAGAGCGCGCACGCCCGTCGGCCAGATTAAAATCCGTCCGTTTATCGGCATGTGTATGGCTAGCATTAGCAAGTCGAAAAATTCGACCGTCTCTATTGTCATGTATAGGTCAAGTAGGAGGTCAATGGTAGGTTAGGTAAACAGGTTGTGCAGGAGTGTGCTGTGTTTGTTTGGATTCCCTTATTGGTGGACAGCTCAGCAAGGAGGGGGTGTTAGTAGGCAGTGGAGGGTACTATCCAGTTCTGGGTACCAGTTCCAAAAGGTTCAGAAGGTGGAAAGATTCCCACCCTCCCTTTTGTAATTAAAAAAATGAAAAAAAAACAGGGAATCTCTAATATAACGGAATTAATATTATTATTGTTTTTATACTTGATAATGGAAGCAGAATTATTTGGTGCAAAAGTTAATATGTTGGAAAATTGATATGTTGGATTTGGAATAAATTAACGTAATATGTTGGAATTAACTGTTTTTGATTTCTTTAAGACGTCATAGGGCTGCTGGCGGGTTTCGGGTCTTTGAAGGTTGAGGAACAAGGTTGGTGGGAACCATCTGAATATGGTATCTCTGGTTTTAGGTCAGAGGAAACTGACCCGGTGCTGTGCGATCTCAGTGGGACCTGTGGGCAGCCTTATGCTAGGCATACACATGCTGATAAACGGCCGGATTTTAATCTGACCGACGGGCGTGCGCGCTCTCGCCGTCGGTCAGGTTAAAAATCGGCCGCTAATCAGCATGTGCCCACATGGGGCGACAGATCCCTGTCGCCCCACTTCTCGGCCGGCCAGAGATCCGACATGTCGGAAAATCTCTGGCCGGCGCGAGCTGATGGAAGCCGATGCCATAAGCTGCAATGAAGACGGCGTCTCCATCGCAGCTTATGGCCGGCACACAAAGGGTGCCTGGCCGATTGAAGGGGCCCCAGAATGCAATGGGAGGCTAACGTGATGACGTCATCACGTTAGCATCCCGGAAAGATACTGGGACTAGTCTGCTACACACATCGGCGTGTGTGTGGCAGGCTTTAGCCGCCTTCGAGTCGGTGAGTGTTGGCTGAGGGCACCCTTAGGGGATGCTGTGTTCAGATCTCCGCCAATGCAGGGGGAACGGCTCAGCGACGTGAGAACACAGCATCCGCTGAGTAGGTAAAGTGTATGTGCTCCGTCGGGACCTCCAACCAAGCAATGCGCTTAAAATAATTGATAGTGCCTACAAGGATCCTAGATTGCATAATGAGAAATGTAGCCATGAGGAGGATCTCAGGTGACATTCATTGATGAATGCTCCTTGATTGGAAGTTTGGGGAACCATCACCAAGTTAGAAAGATACTGCTTCTATAAATAAAAAAACAATTGTAAGGAGTTGGATATATATTTTGTGCATTATATATATATATATTGACCTTAAGTTAAATAATATGTGTCAACATGGAGGACAATGTTGACTCATGATGGTGGATAGGGAACATATTCCTCTCCTTCTGTGAAGAATTTATTATAAAATTATGTTTTCTGGATGCCTAGTAACCAAAAATGTTCTTCTAAGGGTATGTTTTGACATCCTTCGGGACCCCCTCCGCTAAGCGCAGTGCTTGGTGGGAGGTCCCTGACAGAGCACATACACTTTACCTGCTTGGCGAATGCTGTGTTCTCACAGCGCTGAGCTGTTCTGCTGATGCAGGGGTTAACATGTACCTTAATTACTGCATCGGCAGATGTCTGAACACAGCATCTGCTGGTCAGCTTAAGTGTATGCCATCCATCAGGATCCCCGCCAAGCACTGCGCTTAGCGGAGGGGGTCCTGACGCATGTGGAAACTCCCCCTTAAACTCATCACCAATGGTTTCACGTGTACCTTAATTTTTTATATAATGACTTTATATGGAGCTGGCAAAATAAGTAGCTCTTTACAGAATCCCTCCAAGGCCCTAACAATCTTATGTCCCTTCTGTATTCACTATGGGTTCCCATACACAGCTCAAAATTTCCTTTCGATTGACTTAAAAATCGAGTGTTGTAAGTCGATTGGATGGAAAAGTATTCCCTCTTTCCTGATCAGATCAACCAAAAGTGGTCAAAATCAGACATGAAATTGATCACGTTTTGTTGATCGGACAGGTATCTGGTAGGTTTAACAGTCTGAGCCCAGTAAAGGTAGCCACACACAGGGCAATTGTTTTGATCGCCTTGCGCGATTCAAAATTGATCGCCTGTCGAACAACAATTGATTGTACCACCACACTGTGATCGTTTAAAACCGATCGATTTCACAGGAATCCATTCCTCCTGTACATGCCTGTACGATCGACTAAAATTGACCAACATATCTGATCACTTTTCAATAATTGTTTGTCAATATCGATGACGTTTGGCCGATCGTACAAGGTGGGCAGGGATTCATTCCCTTTAATCGGTGTAAACAGATCAATATTTTGGTAAATCGAACAGATATATCGAATGGTGTATGGCTAACTTTATATTCAAGGGGGGAATTTGTAGATATTTTGATTTGACTTCATGAAAGTCTTACTACTAAGCTGCCAACCTATGAACATTGGGGTTCCATTCATGAGCGAAGGCATGTTTCCATGGCATTATTGGGTCGACACCCCCTGCGTTGATCACATTTCTTGTCGACAGAGCTGATCCATATACCCGCCTACTGCACCGGCTGTCTCCACGGCGTGAAACCGGTCTGAGGTCGACGTACTGCTCTATATTAACCTTGCGACTGGAGGACCGGCCCCACGTCATGGAGACAGCCGGTGCGGTAGGCTGGTATCTAGATGGGCTTACTCCATCTCGCTTATTATTATCATTTCTTTATATAGCGCCAACATATTACGCATTAGAGTTGAAATGCAACAGAATATAATACACAGGTTATGACACAGTAGTAGAGGACCGATTGGGCTAACAATCTGATAGCACAAAGGTGCCGATGGAACCCTCCACGCGGTGGAAACGTACCCTGAAAGTATCATGACCTGGGGCCAATCGATCTTTATAGTTATGAGCGGTAAAAGGGACAAAGGCAAATGTTCTTGGCATGCCCCCACACCAGCCCTTATGACACCATGATGGACAAGACACTAATTTCTGAGTACAACCAAAACTATTAACGGTTTATTTATGAATGTTTCACATATAATTAAAATGACATGTTATAGTAAAATTACATGTTAGGTAATCACGTGAACGCGCTTATGAACAGAGCACCCAAAGCGTCTGTCACCACAGACACAGCCTAAGGGCAGGAGAGCTCACGTGATTACCCCACACCGTGTACGCAAGCATGGAGCGCGCATGGAAGGCGGGAAGATGACGAGAACAGGGAAATGCGCGTGCTCGGCAAACTCCAGCCCCCCGGCTCACTTTTCTTTCCCGGCGTGCTTTGCTGTGGCCGAGCTGCGCCATCTTGTTCCGGCGGTGAGGCAGCGAAGCTCGGTCCTCTTTCTCTGTCTCGGTGTTCTACGCACGCACCGAGATTATCGAGGCTTCATCCCTTTCCTCAGAGCGGGACATGCGGGAGCGGAGAGGGCGGCGGTAGCAGATAGCAGCAGCCCGGACACTGAGGCGAAGAAGCCCGTGAGACACGCAGTGTATGGTGACCCCTCCTCCTCACCTCGCCCCTCGCTCAACACAGCAGTATGGACGCCGTGAACGCCTTCAACCAGGAGGTGAGGCCTATGGGGGTGACCGGGGGGAGTGTACCGTGCTGTGGTAGACTAGGCCGCGGCCTGTGTTATTATTTCGGCCTGTGTGAGGGGAAGAGGGAGGGGGTCTTAGCTTGTCCTTCAGGCCGCCATACACCTGAACAGGTTGCAGGAACAGGTACCACACAACTCCTAAAGACTTCACCTGAGGGAACATTTAAAAAATGTTTTGGTCTATTAAATAGGTGAATGTGTTTTATGGTGCAGGAAGATGTATGGGTCCTGACATTTTTTGCAGAAATAAATCCAGAACTTTTTATTTTAAATAGTGAAGTAGTGAGTCCGCAGTCGCCCTGTTTTGCTGTTAATGTGTGGAGATTTTTCCTAATATCCTGTACAGTAGACAACCTTATGTGAGTGTATTTCTCCAGTGTAATGGATTTGAAGTGTCAAAACAATCAAAATGTGTGTGTGTGTTATTAATATATATAGATAGATTTGGACAATGAAAACCTCTAGTGGTTCTTCACCTTTTTAGATTCACTATCACGGAAGTGAGATCACTTCATGTATTTGGTATGCAGAAAGGCTATGATTCCACTGCGTTTATGGATGCGCAGATACCCCTAGCGTTGCATGCCTTGACCGGGATGTCGGTGCATCCCATAAATATGCATGACTCTCTGACCCGCTTGTTCCCATGGCAGGAGGTTCACCGAGGGGACAGTGGAGGTTGACGTACTGCCCTGCGTTAACCTATTGGCTGGGAGAGCAGGTGGGCAGGAAGTCCTGCATATGTATGCTATGCGCCAACATCCCCGTTATCAGTGCATTCCTAAACGCCGTGGAAACATAGCTTTGGTGAAATGTCCCCTCCATCCTATTTTACCAAATGATGTGCAGGGTGGGAAGTAAGAGGGAGAGTAAAAAGGGGCGCTACCTCCCAACCTCCCACCCTGCTTGTGGGCAATCTCTAGAGTAAAAAGGGGCGCTACCTCCCAACCTCCCACCCTGCTTGTGGGCAATCTCTAGAGTAAAAAGGGGCGCTACCTCCCAACTTCCCACCCTGCTTGTGGGCAATCTCTAGAGTAAAAAGGGGCGCTACCTCCCAACTTCCCACCCTGCTTGTGGGCAATCTCTAGAGTAAAAAGGGGCGCTACCTCCCAACTTCCCACCCTGCTTGTGGGCATCAGCTCTGATGCTTTCAGTGAACGCGGTGACCCCTGTGAAATGGTTTTTTTGTCCAGCTCAGGGAGACCCATGGCCTTACATATGTCTACTCTGACTTTCAATTCCCAAAATGTCACATGATACAGTGAAGGTGTTTTAATGTGTTTGAGCTGCAATACCTGTTTCAGCCACTGGAGCCACAGCGTTTAGTGAGCACGTCGGCTTCGTCTCACACATAGAGGAGGGAGAGAGGGAGGGTAAGGGGGCGCTTCCGATGTCTGACAGGCAGACTAATCTGGCTCAGAAGTTTCAGCACTCGGCGTATAAGACGACCCCCAACTTTTGAGAAGATTTTCCTGTGTTCAAATATAGTCTTATATGCCAGAATATACAGTACATTGATTCTTTCCTTTCGTATGATGGACTGTGACGGCAAGAACGGTCAGATTATATTATGTAATTTAATGTGTCTAATAATGGCTGTATAAAATCCTTGTATACAAATTAATTCCTACCAACAAGCAATGCTTAATAGATCAAATACATTTTTTTAACAATCAGCTTTTAACATTTATGATTTTTTTTTTATGTTCGCTTTTGTCTTGCTCCTGTTCCAAACTTCTTGTCAGGGAAGCGCACCCTGGGCTACATGTCCCAGAATTACATGTGAGTTACTTGCTTACATACATGGTGGCAGTGATCGGGAGATGCACCAGGGGTGGCTATGTACTTGCTACATAAAGTCCCAATAACTAACTGTAAAGCGGGGCATAGACGTGTTGTCTTCTGCCCGATGCTGCTGCAGATCGACTGATGTCATCACGCGTGCAGAGAATCGGCCGGGCACCCTTTGTGTGCCGGCCTTTACTTTCAATGGGGTCTGCCATCCCTATCCAAAGTAATGTGACCGGCAGCACCGTTTTGCATAAACACGCACGGCGGTCGATTGGTTGAAAAATCTGGCAGGAATCTGCCCGTCTATGCCCAGCTTACGCAATACAAGTGTAAAAATGGGATTTTATGTTCTTCCATCCAGGATTGACCTTTTAAGTATAATCTGTTGCTTCCATGGATATCTTACCATAATGCAACCTTTGTTCTGTGCACAAGCAGGATTTATGAAAATAAGTTTTTTTTTGTTTCAGTTTCACATTATGCCTGTGCTTTGCAATGTGTAAACACATACAGTTTGGTTGTGCGTTTTTGCTTTGGGTTCCATTCTATGTTAATTGAACCCAAGATGCACAGAGCCAGACTACATTTTGGCAGGCCTCCGCTGTGCGATGGCCAACATACATTCATTGCTGTCAGATTCCTTGTCCATTCATTTGAATGAGGCTCAACTGACAACACTCCAGGAGCGTAGTGTGAAATGGCCCTTACAGCACCTTAAACACTTTGTTGGCATAGCCATAGGTAATGTAAGCATCTCCTGTGTGGTTGTGTGTGAAAACATGTAAATCACAAGTACAGGATCATAATCATGTTGGTGGGTAAATCGGTAAACGCATGCAAAACGGTGAATTGGATCTGTGACTTGGAAATGTAGTTATGTCACACAGACCAGATGGAGCTTTTTTACGGGGAAGGAACATCTGTCTGTTTAGCAAAGCAACCTGTCATCTGATTTATCTGTGACTACAGGGGGATACACACACAATAAAAATGGCTGTACTGTACTTTTATTTAGGTTTATGTTGGGCTTCCCAGTAAAATACTTGTCGTACATTAATATCTGTATTAAGACTTGCCACTTTTGAGAAACTGTTAAGGTAGCCATACACAAAGCGATTCTGCCTCGACAGGTGAGAGATCAACTTCAGCGGGTTGACGTCATCCCGCTGAAGTCGATCCCTCATCTGTCTCATCTGAAGTCGATCCCTCAGCTGATCCGGCGGGCACCCTTTATGTGCCGGCCATTACTTTGAATGGCACTGCTGTTCCCATGCAAAGTAATGGGATCAGCCTCGAATTTACCGGCATGTCAGATCACCTTGCGGCAGATTCCTGTGGCACCAGTTGGGGCCACCAGATTTTCTCCCGAGCGACCACTGCCAATTAGCGGGTTTCTGCGCGGCGGTCAATCGGTTGGAAAATCTGGTGCAAATCGGGCCGTGTATGGCTACCTTTAGAGGTCACACGATTATTTCCTTTTTAAATTACCTGAATTCATAAAAACATTTGGCACACCCTGTTATTTTCTACAAAGATCGCATAATTGAGTCTAATTTAACCTAGATCTCTAAAGAATCCTTTCCAAAGGTACCCATACACGTTGCGATTTTTCGGGGACCGATGCGATATTCGATTTTGATGCCCGATTTTTGCTTTAGTGCTATTTTTAAAAGTTGGTCGGATGCCTGATTTTTCGGCCGATTATTTGGCCGATTATTCAACCGATCGGCTGGTTGGATTGGGAATCTTTTAAGAGTGGCCGACCGTCCAAAAATTACAGGCATCCTCATTCGGGACCCGAACGACTTTTCGGCCGATTTTTCTAAAAACAGCATCGGTCGGACTACATTTGCATGTTAGGAATCCCGAACGATCGACCTACCCGACCGACCGGATCGGTCGGAAGGGCTAAAATCGCACGAAAAATCGCAACGTGTATGGGTACCTCTAGAATGCATGGATTTTTGTGAGCAAGCTATTTGTATCAATCGCCCTTGCGCTTTGCAAAGAGACCGGCTTCATTTATGCAATGTTGGCTCAAATACCCGTTCAACACAAAAGGAAGGTCTGCAATTTTGAGTGTTTTATTTATATTGTCTGCCAATTATGGGGACAGTTAACTTTGCCGTTAGATTGAGATCTGCTTCGCCTGCAAAATAAGTTTTATTTATAGTGGATTGCTGTGTATTGTTTGTTGGGTAAATACTGTTTTGGCTCCATGCAGTCCTGATTCCTAGAATTCATGGACCCGGACATCTGCATAGCATTCAATGGCCCCTAATGAGCCAGCCTCATGAACAATGTTCAGTACTCCTTGGCACCCCCAAATGTTATGTTTAAGTGAACCGAATAAAATGTCTAGTTCCTACAAGCTGCTCGGCGGTGTGGTAGAACAGGGGTCAAATATATACGATAAAGGGGCTGGACCAAGAGCCCGTAATGGCTGACCTGCCATACATGTGCCAATTTCATGCATCACTAATGATGGCGGTGATGTGTAATGGGCGATGTGACAGGGGCATTGTTATCTTTTAACATTTCCTGCACATAGAATAAATTTTTTTTTGAATTATTGCATTGAGCAGAGATAATTTTATAAGGACTGCCTGTTGTCGCCATGAGGATGCGCCTACAGTGTCATCACATGATTGCGACACTGCATGCCCCCAAGGCAAGGTTTGGACATCTAGACATTATGTGCACTCATTGCAGAGAACAAGAGGAGGGGAGCATCTTTTCAACAAGGTTACAGGGCTGAAATGGAAACCAAACGGCCACATCTGGCCCCGAAACTTAGTTTGCCCACCCCTGTATTAGAACCAAACTCTATCATATTCATCTTTACAAGTTTAATTGTAGCTTTTCTGATTTGAAATAAGATCATACAACGATCATACATAATGCCATCCTTTTATAGTGTATAGTTGTTAAAGCATTGTTCTTTTATTGCTGCTTCTTTAGACAAAATGTTAATGTACGTTAATTACAAGTGATTTTCTGCAGCCCTGCGTTATGAGTGGTGGACTAATTCTTGGCATATAACTCTGAGGTGAATTCCACGGATTATCAGATTTAATCTAGCCATACTCCTGTCAAGTTTATACAATTGTTGATTCTTTGGAATTGATTATACACATTGTGGTATACAGTGGTTCTTGCCACACAGGGTAATGGATGCAAAACAGGTTCCTTAAAATAGTTTTCCTTCCTTCTGAATATAAATGTGCATGCTGCGAAATCTGAGCAAATATAGATCTATCAAAATGCCTAATGGCAGATACTGGTATGATTGACTGAAAAGTTCCAATCCGTCTAATCATGAATTTTTCTATTCAATGCTCATCACTTAAGTTGATATATTTTTTTAATTTTTCAATCTACCCTTGTATAGCCAGCTTTCCACTCACTTTCTTATTAGTGATGATCACGAATATTCGGATTCCGAATATTCGCAATTCCGGATATTCGGTATTTTTTTTCCATTACACACACCTCTCAATGCAAGTGGACAAATGGGAAGGCTGCAACAAGAGCTTAGCAACACTCCCTGCGACCATCAACAGTTTTGAAATCCAATATTGGGGTGATGCGAATATTCGGAATATTGATGGCGTCCACAATTCGCTATTTTTTTTCCAACACACCCCTCAATGCAAGTTAAACATATATTCGCGAATATATATAAAATTTCGCGAAATTCGCATAAAACTGCCGATTTTTGCAATAAGAAGAATATTGCCGAATGCGAATATTTTCCGAATGTTTTCCCAAAAATTTGCGGCATGCCGCGAATACGAATGTTGCCTATGCCGCTCATCACTATTCCTAATGTGTCTTACACAGGAAGTGAATATATTGCACCGACAACAAAAAAAACAAACACTTGCTATATACGGTTGAGTATGTTATTTTTTGTTGTTATAAGATCGTTTTAGGAAGTTCTTTCTGTGTGTGTTATTTTAAAAGGATGTACAAGTGAGCATTGACTTAAAACAGTTTGTGTATAGCCCAATTACTATTTGTGTAACCATGCTTTCTTTCCTTGTTCAGTCTTAGTGGATTGAAATCCTATACTTTGTTCTGCATTAGTAAGTTAAGGTCCCCTTACACCTTACAATTGTACCATACTTTTAACTTTTCTTCTACCAAAACCATGTAATATGAGAACCTTTCTTAACCTTCCAATCACTCTGTATTCTATCAGGGAGGACCCAGCACTACATAGCAGTGATATATACCTTCCAATCACTCTGTATTCTATCAGGGAGGACCCAGCACTACATAGCAGTGATATATACCTTCCAATCACTATGTATTCTATCAGGGAGGACCCGGCAGTATATAGTTCGGGTAGATCTAAAGGAATGTATGGAGTGATCTAAAGGTGTATGGAGGGCTTTACTGTTGGAAAGTTGATTTATTTTTATTCTCGTTTTCTTGATCGAATGCTAGCAAATGTCTGGAAAGTAAACCTAACCTTTTGCTTTAATCGTTTTGAAGTCAATCGACTTGTGCAATTTAAATATCGACAGTATATATAATATCAGTTAGATGTTATGCATACAAAAATATATGCAGGTAACATGCAGACACAATTGCCTTTAGGCTTAAAGCGATTAAAAAAAAAAAACATATACATTGACAAAATACTCACCTGACAGCAGTATACATCTGTCAAAATTGCTACAGAATAAAAAAAACGTACTTAGCTTCCTCAAGTCCTCATTCCTGGGGAAATCATATTTGAGGGCAGAGAGAAGCAGTTCCGCCCACACTTTAGGAATACTTCATTCTGACTATGGGGCTGTAATTCTATAAAACGGCCACTAGATGGAGCTTTGATTACATCACATTAAATTTTCCAGATGTGAAGCTCCTTTCCAATTCACATGAGACAACGGACTTCATCCCTGCTGTGACTGTTTACAACCTTGTGGTGGGTACGTCACAGAGTGGGAGGGAAGAGTCTCTCCTGCTGTAAGGACATTTTTTTCTTACATTTTGAGCAGTGATTGCCCAATTATCAGCAGTGTGGCTGCTGCGTTGAGCATTAAGACACAATAGGGGGCCAATATGAAAGGTATAACAGGTTTCCTATGAACCTTGCCTTAACACATTGTAAAGTGGGCCTTTCTCGCACTTCATGTGAAGCGTGGTGTAGGATAAATATTCTACTTCCTGGTTTGGCGTGGCTGTTTTTTTTTTTTTGTTAATTGGGTACCTGCTGACTGGGCAGATAGAATGGTTTTGTCCTTGGGGTTGAGTGTTTATAGGCCATAATTAACGGATCTCCTTTACTCTAAAAGAATCCTTTGTTTAAACATTTCCAGATTGACATAATCTGAAGGCCGCAGCTGCGTATGCAGCATACTGAGGACTTTGCCCCTCATTTTCATTGTATTCTCTTCCATTAGTTCACTGATTCTGTATATCTGTCACTCTCACTGTAAAGCTAAAAAACCGAACTGCATGCATGCATACATACATACATGCATACATACATGCATACATGCATGCATACATACATACATGCATACATGCATACATACATGCATACATGCATACATACATGCATACATGCATACATACATGCATACATGCATACATACATGCATACATACATACATACATGCATACATACATACATACATACATACATACATACATACATACATACAGCACAAAGCGGGCATACCAAAGGCAAAAAGGGTTTTGTAAAGGCAAACATTGTTAATCTGGTAATGGTTCTCATAAATTTTTAACGCATGGGCCATTAAAGATTTTTCTTTTTTTTTCTGGCTGTGTAAGAAACATGTTACTGTTACATTTGTTATATATAGAGCCCTCATTAGACAAGGTGGGTTTAGGCCCACTTACTTATCTAAACGTTGCCACTGTTAATTAAATGGCAATGTGTATCCTTGAATACTTTATGGTCACCCATCTGTCTGCTGTCTGTTGAGCAGCTTTAGGCTGGCTACTCAAAAATCATGTACTGCAGATGCCCCCCTGCATTCACCTGTGGGAAATGAGGTGCCAATCTATCGTGCATTGAGAATACGTCCGCGCCACTTAGACACACTGCATGCATGTTGATAAATGTTTCGGCATTGTTCACATTTTTAATATACCTTGTCCAATGATGGATGAATAAATTGTTTTTACTTGGAACGCCAATTAGTTTATTTAATAGCCGCTAAAGTCCCAGGGACTAGCCACCCACTTTGGTAGGCCAGGAGTTTCTGACCGACCATATTGTGTTTATAGTTACTTGAAGTGGGATGTTGGCTTTGACTTTAAGGGCTTGTTTCCATTATACATCGGGAACCCTCCAGCGCATATGCATAGCAGGGGTCCCGACGAATCTCAGACATTGCCTGCTCGGTGGATGGTCTGTTTACACATCCCCTGGTGCAGAGGCTGAACATACTCGACTACGTTGAGCCTTACATCGGTGGAGTGGCTCAGCGCAGTAAAGACAGATCCACTGCCAAGCAGCTAAGTCTATCTGTTATGTCGGGGACCCCCAACGTAATAGAAACATAGCTTAACACTCGTTGTGTCCTCATTTGCAGGTTTTTGGGCGCGATTTGCTAATGGAAAGTATAGGGTGCGGTATTGCCGGCATGGCGAACACCATGCCCTAAACTGAAAGCAAACGAACCCAAATAGTGGGCAAATCATGGATGTGCGCCAAACGTATACTTCATGCAGCACTCTAATTATTGGATCAGACTGTTGCATATTGTGTTTGCAGTATCCCATCTTAACAGATGCATCCTCCACTAGTAGTATAAGAATCTTGATATCAGATAGTGAATTGAATATTATTTTTATGTAGGTCCATCCCTTTACCAATTCCTGTAGAGTTAACTATCATTTTTCTTTGTTCAATTTCAAAAATGGCAATTTTTTAACATTATCCTGTATCAAAATGTATTCCCTTTTGAATCCTGTGTTCTCTCATCAATACACATAATAAGGCTAAAATTTTGCACGATAAGAAATAATTTGCTAATGTATTGGGCTATGCTTGGCTTGGGCGCTGCGACACAAAAATGCGTGCAGCAGGGTATCTTCGTTAACACATCGCACATTACCGCAAAAGACAACACAGGGCCAGTGTGAAAGGTACTGTGTACCTTGTGGAAACCTCTATTAAACACAAATGTGACCAGTGTGAAAGGGCCTAATAGGATGTTTGCACTGCCCCTCAATTGTGATTGTCAAAGATTCTACTTATTGCAAAAACACTAATTTTCCTGAGCCAAAGTATCCTTAGATTAGCAGTGCTGCTTTTGGTTGTTAGTAATTCTGTGTAACTCCCCATGTGCGTGACCTCCTCGCAAAAAGCTTTTGCCTTCCCTTGCATTATTATCAAGGGAAATTTTATTCATCTTTAAAATGCAAGATGGATGTTTGCGTACAGGGTGGTGGTTGGTTGTTTCTTGTGCTTTTCAATATGATTGTGGCAAATTTGGGAAGTTTATTCCTTAAGTTCCACCGGGTAGGTGTTGTGACCTCCTCTAATAGTATTACCATCTTTAAACTGGGAACACACGCATAGATATGGGCTAGATCGATGGCCCCTTTAAGCACTGTGCATGCTCACAGCCATCTTTCTGGCCCATATCTAATGTGGCCATCCCAGTTTTTGTTATCCCTGTTTTCAAGCAGGATTGATTGGTCTATTTTACATGACCGTAAATCTCGATGTCAATTGCTTTGCATGGGGACCTTCTGCTGATGTAGTTCAGGTAAATCATTTGTAATTGCCTTTACCCAGTGGGTGTACACAAGCATTTACCCTTGTATTTGAGTGGTACTTTTAAAAAAAAAAAATTCTATTTTTATTTTTTATGTAATTTTGCTAGACTTGACCTTTTATCTGGTTAAAATACAATGGTTCCAAATACAAGAGTATATACTGTAATAAACAATTATTCATTAGTTTGATATAGCGCTTTAGGTCACAGAACCGCCTATGGGGCGGATAAAACTGCGGTCAGGGGGCGACAGCCGCCTAAAAACTTGTTTGACCGAGTTTTTGACCGCGGCCATAGAGGTGAATGGCTGCAGCTAAGAACCGCATGAGATGCTGTTCTTGGCGGCGGCCGCATTAATGCAAGCAAACCCTAATATTGTCCAACAGATTGTAATTCTGAGTTTTAAAGGATAGTTTAGATGTATTGAGTATATGTTTTAAAAAATTTTTTGACTGAATTTACATCTGCTTTAAGAAGTCGTTCCTTATCTCACAGGAATGTTTGAATTCATATTCTTAAGCTGGCAATAGAAGAATGAACTTTTTTCTCTCTTTTTCACTTAGCTCTTTGCGCTCATGGATATGAAGCCTCCAATTTCTCGTGCGAAAATGATCCTAATTACAAAGGCTGCTATAAAGGCAATCAAGGTGAGGTTTGCATATTTCGTTTTCCTGATGGTTGAAATGTGGGTTATTTTTGTGTATATTTTTTTCTCATTTTTTGTGTCTTCTTTTTTTCTTCCTAGCTTTACAAGCATGTAGTCCAGATTGTTGAAAAATTTATTAAGAAGGTGAGTTTTCTGCACTCTTTTTAAGACTGTCTAACCTCTTGGGCAATTGGCCTGAGTTAACTTGGGGTGAGTTTGTTTACCAACAAACTCCGTGCTAAACACGGGCATACTCGCCTGTTCGGTGAGAGCCTGTGGCCTTTATTTATGTAACTATAACTTGTTGCCATTGACTCCTGGAGGGGGGTAGTGCCAGTTGGGTTTCTTTTTTACAGCAGTGTCAACAATGAAGCTGGCAATATGAAGGGGCGAGGAGGGAAGGTGCAGAATCATGTTGAATATGTTTTATTCCCCTGTGATTGGCTATGGCAGTGGTTCCCAAACTGGGGGCACGAAGGTATTCCAGGGGTGTGGGCCCTCATTCCAAACCTGTGTTTGAATGGGGAGAGGGACTTGATGATGATCCTAAATAGAGAAGGGGGGCCCTGCAGGGAAAGTTTGGTAACCACTGGGCTATATGGCATGCTCAGCTCCCAGGATATTACTATGAGCAAAGTGCACTTATTGTTGAAGTGCAATATGTTGAAGGGTTCTAAAACCGAATCACGATTTCTAGCTTTGTTGTAAAAAAGCAGGTTGCCAGTATGTCTGGGTTTAGGGTAATACTCCTAAAGGTCCAGTAAAACCCCTTCAAGTAAAACATGGGTTTGGTGAAACCAAGTGGGCCATCCTCTAAAACCGATTGGGGTCTTGTATTCATATGTTTAAATGATTGGGGTTGGCCATGACAGACTAAACCTGAGAAACATCCTGTAGTGTTCAATTTATTTCCTGTACTTTTAAATCACTATTAAAACAAATATGCTATAAACATGCCTACATTTCATAGTTTTGCACAAGCCAGATTGTTTAACTTCCTAAGTGTTTGGGCCAATGATTTATGCATCATGAAACGCAGCCTGAGTTCAGTAGTGTCATGCTCACCTGTCCGCTGGATTTCTTCGGTGGACGGGAGCATCACCGGTGACCGGGGGTGGGGGTAGGCGGCGCCATAGACTTCCATGTAAATGGAGGATCTTCGCCTTTTTTCAGCATCAGGATTTATGTACTGAACCTTCGGCCGGGCAGGCAATCACGGCGGAGCATAAAAAAACCCGCACCACGTGCGCAACGCCCAGAAAAGGTTAAAGCCATCAATAACATGACAACGTTTAATAAAGATGTTCTTAGAAGACGTTTTTTTTAAAGCAGACATTACATTTGCATTCTTGATGGAGTGTGAATCGCCAATAGTCATTAAAGCTGGGAAACCTTTTCAAAATTAGACTTCTAAATCTGAAAAAAACCATAACGCCTATAATTTGACAACTATCTAGAAAGATTTAAGGAGATCTAAAATAAAGGCAGTTGTATATTTGCTATTATTGTATTGCAAACTGAATTGTAACTTAACCAATGTGAATTCCTTTTCAGTGTAAACCTGAATATAAGGTCCCAGGACTGTATGTAATTGATTCAATAGTTCGTCAGTCTCGTCATCAGTTTGGAATCGATAAAGATGTTTTTGGTCCCCGATTTATTAAGAACCTAACTGCAACTTTCCAGTGTTTGTATCTGTGTCCAGAGGAAGATAAGGTAGTAGAAACCATTGTCTTCATAAAGAATTTAACACTGTTTTTCGGCTGCTAATTATTCCTTTTTAGTTTTATGTTTATCCATAAAATCTTTGTGCCCCTTCTACACCCCCTAGGTGTAAACTGTACTAAATAAGTATATAATCCCTGTCCGTGATAATTTTAGTGGGTTTAGTACTTTAGAGTAAGTGTACACGTGTAAGCATAATGATTTGCAGGTTCTCACCTGATTTGTATGTTCTACGTCAGGTCACTTAGGACATAGGCATTGTTCTTATTTTTTCAAGTAGATTTCTATTATGGGTCATTATTCTGTGGCACAGCTTTATATTTCAAGAGCTTGTCACCTAGGACGATGCAGGCGTGTGTTTGACGCTAACATTACCAGTGCTGTACTGTTCAATGTTCTAGAGAATGTCCCTTGAGGTTTGCTCTATTATGTAGGATATCTAGCTTTATTGAAGTCCTCACAAAAGTTTTTGATGTCACTATTATCCTTTACAGTTAGAAAAGAATGACTTAACATACAATACAGATATTACTGTTTTAAACAATGGTTAGGTTCCAGCTATGACTGTTTCCTGTTTTCTTCACTATAAACAAATCGGCCACCAGACTGTAAAAGTCAAAACTTATTGTAACAAATGTTTATCTCTTTTTCAGAGTAAAATTGTGCGGGTTCTGAACCTGTGGCAAAAAAATGGAGTATTTCAAATTGAGATCATACAACCACTGCTGGATATGGCAGCGGGGGCTGCAGCTCCTGATTTCCTGGCAGATAATTCAGCAAATGAAGAAGGTAGGTGTTTTCATCTATAATAACATTTTTTTATTATTTTTGATCTCCGGTTGTTTATTTGTATCTGTATTGTGTATGTGTAGAGGTATAGTTTTTTTTTTTTTTTTTGTATGCTTGTTAAAATCTGATATAAACCTATATACAGACTCTACATCCTAGGTGCCCAACCTGAGGCCCGGGGGCCACATGCGGCCCTTTGGGCATTCCACAGCGGCCCTCCTCAGTCCAATAGCAGCCCCGAAACCTTACTGTTCGTGCATAGGAACTCATATTGCATCACATAACCTCTGAATCAAAATGTGCATCACCTTACTACAATGTTCTCTAATGCTTGGAGTATCGTTTAAAATAAGTTTTGTTATTTAAAAATGAAAAATAACGTCTTCCAGCTCTTCCTGCTGTAATTTCTTTATTATAAAATGCTAATACGAGTCTGTATAGATTAAAAATGTTAAGTGCGGCCCTTTAGTGATGCCGAGGGCCGCACTCGTGGCCCTCCATATCAACTCAGTTGCCCACCACTGCTCTAGATCCTAGGTGCCTAACCTGCGGCCCTTTGGATGTTGTTTGGCAGCCCCCTTGGTCCTTCACATGCGGCCCCTGTAATGCATAGCAACTCACCTGGAGTGGTCACACACTGACCCAGCTTTTCTAATCAACTTTAGCGGTCCTACATCAGAAAAATTGTTACTGTTGATTATGGAAACCAGCTCTACATGAGCTCTGTACCCAGGGGCAGTGGGGGTGCTGTTGGGTTTTGACTGCCTGTTGGGATATGGTCCACCACTTGCGGAGATATGTTGACAGGGGGGGTCTGGATCGATGTTATGTGCGGCCCTTTAGTGATGCAGGGGGCCGCACTCCATATTTACTCAGTTGCCCACCACGGCTCTAGATAATCACCACCCTTGGTGATCACTCCTGATAGTCTAGTGCAACTATCAAGGGTCTGTACAGCATCCACTGTCTAGCAGGACAGGTTGCTAAATGAGCAACCTGCCAGCTGCACATCCTATTTGAATTAATTGCTCAGTTCCTATTTCTCAGAAATTTGCATACTCCTATGGAATGCATTGAAAAGCGCATCCGAAAGCACGATAATGCGACAAACACTTGGGTTTTTGCTGCTTTAACTCTGGTGTCTACAATATGCCCAGTATAGACTCAAAGCCCCCCATACACCTTTAGATCACCCCATACAATTTCCATTAGATCTACCAACACTTTGCATAGTGTCCTCCCTGATAGAATACATATAATATAATAATATAATATAGTGATTTGGAAGGTATATATGACTATGTAGTGCCGGGTCCTCCCTGATAGAATACATAGTGATTGGAAGGTATATATCACTATGTAGTGCCGGGTCCTCCCTGATAGAATACTTAGTGATTGGAAGGATTAGAAAGCTCCTCATATTACATGGTTTTGGTAGAACAAAAGTTAATATTGTATGGTAAGATTGTAAGGTGTATGGGGGGGGCTTTACTCTTGTGGAGAGGAGCGCAACTGCAACTCGTCCTTTCACCCAACTTCTCCATTGAATTCTTCGCTGTAAATTATAAAGAATAATTCCTTTATACTTGCAAATCATATTGAGTGCTAACTGCAAACTTTGACCTGCAAGTTTTTGTGAAAAAAAAAACAAAGCTGTCAAACATAAACCCCAACAGTGTCCTTGTCCTAAGCCCTTGGCTCCACTATCTGTAAAAAAAAAAACCTGCATTGAACGCAGGTATTTTAAGAGCGCACGAGCCGCCCATTGACCGCAATGGGCGTTGACTGGGCTGTCTCCGCGGCTTGTCGGAGCTCCTGATACAGCAGTCCCCGCCTCCATCAGGTTAATGTCGACGCAGCCCATTTGCATCCACCGTAATTAACGGAGGCTTGGCTGACCTTAGCAGATGCTAGCGCATAGTGAAGCCTGGGGCTATATTGCCATCAATTGGCTTTATGCTACATTATGATTTTCAAATATATAGGGTTTACACAAATTTATTAGAATGTTGAGCATGTTTTGTTTTTTATTCCAGGGTCTTCTCCACCCTCTGTGTTTCTTCCTTGTGACCCCCCTGATGAGCCTCCAGTTTCTGCTTCTGTACCTGCAGCACCCTCAGTGCCTGCTCCTGCTATTAGTGTTCCTCAGCTACCCAGCTCAGAGGCTTTTGCAGCTGTTGCTCAACTCTTCCAAAGCAGCCAAGGGCAGCAGGTATGTATTAACGTTCATATTAATGTCTCTATTTTAGCACGGTGGCATATTTTTATAAAGTTATGTGTCCTGAAAAGTGTACTTTCCTTTAGCTATGTAAAGTACGAGGGGCAGTGGTTTTTAAAAAAAAAAGTAAAATTATTTTTGCCTTTCTCATATATTTCCCACTTGTGCATTGAGGCACACAAATTAATTAACCTTTATTTTCTAAACTGAATGGGCATGAGAGATTAGCACTGAAGTAGCATTTGTGCACTGTATCCAGTTTTTGGAACTTTGAGACCCTTGTTGGTTAAGTTACCTACGTTCATTCCAGATCTAGAGCTGTTTGCATTGCTGTCTGAGATCAGTTGAGGCACACATTGGTAGTTTCCTCATGCATTGGTTCTATGTGGCCTCTTATATAGCCCCAATAATAAAATATGAGCTTAAGTAAGCATTCCCTTATCCTTATTCACCTGGTCTGCTGAATAACTATTTTAATTGGGCTGCCTGCGATCCAAACTGCCATGTGACATGCTTGGGTAGTTACACCTACTTACCTCTTCCTTCTACCACCTTTCATTATATAGTCTACACGTGGCTTCTATTTGATATTCCTCCTATAAAAAGCCTTTTACTCAGCTGCTATTGATGTTAAAGCAATACTATACATTAACCATTGTGAACCAAACCATCCAGCCTCAAAGGAGGCAACAAAGTCTCCTGTCCAAGATTGAACTTTCAGCTGGGAATGGTTCCTTACACCTGGAGATATAGCACAGTTTGTGCTACATTCGGGGGACACTGTACAGCATGTGGATATTTCAGCCTCCAGATTTAAATACATGGTCAAATGTTTAATGCTACAAAAATCTTATAGCTTAAGCAGTTGAGGAGCAACAAGGATAAGTACACCCTCATGTTTAGCTTTTTACCCTGTGAGTTCCATCAGTATTTTGTTAAACTGATATTTATAGTTTATCATTGGTAATGACCTGTCCACCTAAACATTTTAATGTAATGATTGTATATTTCCCTCTAGGCAGATGTACTAACAATTTTTTTACAGCTTCAGCAGATTCTTCAGACTTTTCAACAACCTCCAAAGCCACAGTCTCCAGTTATCGATGAGAAGATATTTTCTCAAGTACAGACAATTACTGCTCAAATGAATATGCAGCAACAGCAGTCTCACCATGCAGACAGGAAAACACCTTTTGAAAAGGTGATCACTGTTTAGCAGTTGGTATTACAGCATGTTTTTTTTCTTTGTTACCTTTTCTGCAATCATGTGTTTTCTCTTACAGTTGCTGGACAGATTTGATTATGATGACGAACCTGAAGCAGCTGAGGAGCCAAAGAAAGAAACAGCAAGCCCTATTCCACCACCTTTACAACCACCTTTGTAAGTAAACTTTAAGGGATTCCCTTACAGCTAAAGGCCCCCCATACACCTTACAATCTTTCCATACATTTTCTGTACAATCAAATTTGGTTCAACCAAAACCATGTAATATGAGGACCTTTTTAATCCTTCCAATCACTATGTATTCTATCAGGGAGGACACTATACTACACAGTTGTTGGTAGATCTAATGGAGATTGTATGGATCGATCTTGAGGTGTATGGGGGGCTTTATATATAGTTTTTCTTTGGCTAGTTTACTTGTAAGTTAAATGCAAAGCCCCTATACAAATTGCTATAATTTCTGGGTATTTAAGTTGAGTGAAGTTAAAATATCAACTCTATCTTTGAACTTGACCTTCCTGGCAGTTTGGCTGAACACATTTTGGATTAAATTTGTTTACAAAACAAACTAACCAGCAAGCTGGGATCAGGCATACTTGCCGATCTCTTCAGGCACCGCTTTTCATAGTCATCAAACAAGTGGGAGTGGTGACCTCCGTGTTAAGGAGGCAGTGGCGTCTGTTTCCTGTCCCAATGATGCCAGTGATGTGTAGATGGGATGAAACGTAAAGCAGCAGAGTGCAATGTTTCTTGCCCGTACCACATTGCCATATGGGCAACATATGCCAGAGCAATTTTTTGGGGAGTATACCCTCAACCATTCTCTACATCTCCAGGAACTTTGGTTGTGATTCCATGTTATAGAGATATGCAATTAACCCACAATCTAGTGGAAATATATATATGTAATTGACCATCACTGCTGGTTAAGGTAACCTTACTTATGGAATATGTAACACTCATGCTCTGGAGTTCAGCAGCAAAACATCTGAATTTCCCTGTGGTGAGAGAACATGAAGTGCCTTTTTTAAGTGCTCTGCAAACTGATATTTTTCACAAGTGCACGTTAAGGATGCCTAAGATGCTATTATGTCCTGATTTCATACGCCCAATTACCTGTCCCCCCTTTGCTTACATATATTTTTCTGCCATATTGTTAAATGTGGTTTTCATGATTTACCTTTGTTTTATAGCCAATTCACTGCAGAGACCAACCAGCCTCCTGCAACATATGCTCAGATTCCAATGCAGATTCCAGGTCAGATGCCACACATGGACCCGTATCAGGCTGTACAGCCCCGCATGATTGGAATCCCTCAGGAATCTCTGCTTAATCAGGTATCTAACATTTTTTTTTACATTCACTTGTATTGAAAGTGACGGCTTTCACTCATGTTAACCAATTAACCCTCGTTTTCAGAATCCAGTCTCTGCAAACGGTCAGATGCTGGGTTTTGGTATGGTTCCCTCCCAGGCTTTCCCCTCTGTGGTTCCGGGTTTGTCTCAAGAGTCTTCTCAAACTTATATGCAGTCTGCTTTCCCGATTCAGCACAATGATACACAGTCACAAAAAGATGATCAACAAGTAAGCTAGTTTTTTTTTTCTATTCAAGTTTGATGTTTTGGTGTTACACTATTCTGTGTCATGACTGGTAGAGGAGTTTTCATAACTCCTCCTGATAACCTTTTCTACTATTCACTCTTCTGCATGCTGAAATTTTGCTCATTGCTTGGTTTCCTTTATACTTCGTGCCAGTAAAGGGATATAGAGATGGCGTTTTGTGTTAGGCTTCCCTATCACAATTCAATAGAATTAAATTCAGTTACTTGCTTGAGTAACCAGTATGTAGACATTTAGTGAACTCTTTGGAGCTTTACCTATTCCACAAGTGGAGTATGTGGCTTAAAAAATGGGATCTGTAAATTGTGTTTATAATATTTACAAATTAAGCATATAAAATAAAACTACTGTAAAAAAAAAAAAAAAAGTACTTAAAAGTACTGTACGATTTATATGTAGTAGGCTTTTTGCCAAAAGTTAATGTTAGAAATGTTTGTGTTTCTAGGTGGTAGCAATGGAAATAGAGCCACCTGTTCAGGAATTAAAGCGCCCTTCTGATCGCCAAAGGTCTGTGTCCCGGTATGTATTTAAAGATTTACACATAGAACTTCATTTCGACTTGTTTTGCTAATGTGATCTTTATTTTAAATGAAGTCTCTAAAGGGCCCCCATACACCGTTAGATTTTCTTTAGATCTCCTTTAGTTTTACCAAAACCATGTAATATAAGGGATTTTCTAAACCATCAAGTCTACCTGTGTTCAATCACAGAAGACCCAGCACTACATAGTTGTTGGTAGATCTAAAGGATATCTGACAGAGAGATCTAAAGGTGTATGGCCAGCTTAACTCGGTTGAATGTTTTCTAGGTGTTTCTTAAGTTTCCTCTTTTGACCTAGACCTTCTCTTCCATTAGATCGCCAAAAAGGAGGCGTTCTCGGTCTGGTTCACGTTCTCGCAGGTCCAGGCACAGACGCTCCCGTTCTAGGTCCCGTGACAGACGCCGTCACTCTCCAAAATCTCGCTCTCAGGAGAAGCGCGACCGAGAAAAGGAAAGGGAGCGCAGGATGAAAGGGCTTCCTTCTATTAAGTCTGATACAGTTAGCGGTGAGTTTCTGGCATTTCTGTAGCTTGTTTCTCTATTATTGCTGGACTGGCACGGATGTTATTAGTGAACATGTGAACAGTGGACTCTTGTTTAACCTCCTGAGCGTTTCACCGAGGTCCAGATTTCTGTACCAAAAGCGTTACGCT
>CM070033.1:183036025-183058903 GCA_036250615.1 Ptychadena robeensis | reverse complement strand
ACACCTCCATTGATCTCTGGTGAATTGAGGTGTCTCTGGCGGCAATGTGCGGTGCTGCAAAGACCAGCATCCCACAGCTTCATATCATCACCGCGGATGCACCACTCAAATAGTGCAGAGTGGACACTGTGCCATTCATTTGAATGGGAAGTGTCCTCTCTGCATCTTTTTCCCTGCTGCGGACTTACATCCACCGCGGGGAAAAAGACGCAGTGGACGCAAACTCTTACAAAGTATTTTCTTCTTATGCGTTTTCCTTTATTTTGAACTTGATTGCATACAGAAAAATCAATCCAATCAAATCCAACATGAAAGAAAACTCATCATAAGCAAATATATGTTATTTTTTAAAAATGTGTTTTTTTCCATTTTACATTGAATTGGAGCGAAAAAAATCACTCCAATCAATGTCAGAATGAAAGATAAACTATAAGGAGCAAAAAAAAAAAAAAAAACTTTTTTTCACATTTTGAACTTCCCTCCCCCTCCCGATGACGTCACCGCGCACCCGCCGGCACGATCATCGGTATCTGGAGATCAGACAGCTGGGGACACGGAGGAGAGGAGCAGGAAGTCTCTGGGCTGCCTGCAAGCCATCTGGGTGCAGGTAACAGCAGCCCGAGTTAACTCGGGCTGATCCTTTTAAGCAACTTTCTTCAGCCCCAGTTAACTCGGGCTAAACACCCAGAAGGTTAAGCTGTCAGGGAGTGCCATGAGCAAGTTCAGCCATTTTTACTACGGTCTTGCTACCACTGCTGGTTGGTGCCTGGTTATTTTAGTTAAGTAGCATAAAGATTGAGCAAAAGCAGTTCATACAGTGACTCAAGTTTTCACACAAGGTTTTGAACCTATTTAACAAATTAACATTTTTTCCTATTTTAACAGTCTGCAGTACTACTCTCTGGGTTGGACAGCTGGACAAAAGAACAACCCAGCAAGATGTTGGAAGTCTTTTAGAAGAATTTGGACCAATTGAGTCAATCAATGTAAGTGAATTTTTACAAAACATTTCATGTCTAATTTTCCTTTCCAGAAGAAGATTGCCATGTTGGTTTCTTGCTATGTTGTTCGTTCACATATTCTGGTTTCCTAATTGTTCTGGCCTCCCATCCTGTGAATTTGACATATGCTTTGTTAAAGTCTGCTCAACATTGATTTTGATTTATCTATTTTTTCCCAGATGATCCCACCAAGAGGCTGTGCTTACATTGTAATGGTTCACCGGATGGATGCATATCGTGCTTTACAGAAACTGAGTAGAGGAAACTTCAAAGTCAACCAAAAGTCAATAAAGGTAGCTTCCCAAAATCCCAAACTACTTCAACAGTTATACAGCATTAACTTGGGGATTGTACACATCTAACCAGTTTGTGGATATATTTTCGAACTATAAGACTCTCTCAATCTCCTTCGTCTTCTGGTCCGAAGGCGCGGCCACTTGGCTGAGTGTGGTGGCGCCTTGCCTGCCTGCCAGCATCTTCGCTCACATGGCAAGATTAGGTAGGGAGGTGGAGGAGCTGTCCGATTGGAGATCCGGTCATGGGTGGATCCCTTAATCCGTGCTGCATTGTTTGTCAGTGGAGCCCCACTGATGCAACCAATAAAGGGCAGAGACAGATGAAAGATGCAGCTGGCATCTCTCCCATCTATCGTTGTCTGCACTCTGCAGCTTTCACACAAACACAGCTGTAGAGACAAGGCCTCTGCATTCATCTTCCCCGACTTGTGAGAAAGGTCTGTAGTAAACACCGGATTGGTATTGCAGGGTGTGTGTCTAATGGGTGCACAGTGTTCTCCCCAGATTTTTTTTTCAGCTGGGCGGCGCGATGACGTCATGACGCGATGACGTCATCGCGCCGCCTGCACCGGTCCGGCGGCCTCTCTGATAGGCTGCCGGCCAGCGGCAGCACACAAGTCCTCTGACAGACGGCGCCTCCCCATTCTTCAGGAGCGCGCCGCAGCCACTGAAAGACTCCGGCCCGCGGCTCCGGTACTGTGCCGCGGGCCGGAGTCTTTCAGTGGCTGTGGCGCGCTCCTGAAGAATGGGAGGCGCCGCCTGTCAGGCTGCTCGCCGCGGAGGACTTGTGTGCCGGGCGGGGACCAAAATCTCCAGGGCGGGCCGCCCGGCCAATCTGCTTTGGGGAGAACACTGGTGCATATAATGGTCCGAAAAGTACAGTATTTTAGCCGTGGAGTACAGTTTTCTGAGGCTTCAACTGGTCTTCATGCAGGTCTCCATGTGTTGGCAATATTTTCTGTCTGCCTTAAACAATGATTTCATGTGTGTTATTTTTTTTACAGATTGCATGGGCATTAAACAAAGGAATAAAATCAGAATACAAGCAGTACTGGGATGTTGAGATTGGGGTCACTTACATACCATGGAGTAAAATTAGACCAGAGGAGCTTGAATCTCTGTGTGAAGGAGGGATGCTGGATAATGATACACTGTGCCCAGGTAAGCATTGTTTTCTGGGGAGCCGTATAATGAAGATTGCTTAATAAATAGTTTTGAGTTGCATTCAGTTTTTTCTTTTCTCCTATCAGATTGGAAAAATATTAAAAAGCCAGTGGTAACAGACAAATCTCAGAATGGGTCTACGGCTGAGAGTGCTCAAAATGAAACCAATTCACCTGCAACCCAGGCTACACCTGTACCTCTGCTGTCTCTTCAAATTCGTCCATCAATGCCTGGAATGGTGAGTGTAGATCAGGTTCTGGTACACATTTCAGTACCTCACTCTGGTTCTTTTCTCTAGCTTGTGATTAGTAATTTTCACAAAGTAGAATTTTTAAAATGTTCTCCCTTGTTTTCTTTCAGGCTATCCCAGGAACTCAGCCAGTTCAATCAATCCCACCTCTTTCAGCAGTACCACCAATTCAGGCTCTTCAGCCTAGTACTTTACCTTCCCTTCAAGGTTTGCCTCCTCCACAGGGATTACCACCACCACAAGGTGTTCTACCACCTCAAGGATTGCCTATTCCACCAGCGCTGCCACCGTTACAAGGAATACCTATGCCACAGGGAATTCCAGGATTCCCAGGACCCATAAATATTCCTCCTCCTGGATTTGCTCATGGTGTCCCTCCACCCCTATTTATGAGGCCAGGGTTTAATCCTATGCAGTTGCCACCAGGTAAGTGTAAATTTGAAGAAAATCTAGGCCAATACAGATTTATTTGTTACCCTAGGAAAGTTCGGAGGGTGTGCTGGGGATTCATTTAGCTGTTCAGAAATGTATGTCTAACTATATATAGTCTTGTGTAAAGAGGATTTATGGAATTTGAAAGTTCTTTAAAGTATATTTAGCCAAAGCCAAGTTCTTTGAACACAATTTTTTGTCTAATTAGGGCGATTTTTTTGTATGCTTTAGGTTTTACAGGAAATGAGGATTTTCCAATAGTTGGAAAATAGTTGGCATGGGAGCAGGTAATACAATTGTATTACTCCCTGCCTTTGCGGCGCCATAGACCTCCATGTTAATGGAGGAGCGCCGGCTTTCCTTCTCACGCAGCTGGTGTCAATAATGACACCAGCTGTGTGAAGAGCAAGGCCGGAAATGACAGGCAATGTACTGTGTACACTGCCTCGTTTGCCCGTACCGCGCCGTTGTAAACGGGCAGTGCGCTAGGAAGGTTAATATCTGATTCAATGAGTAGGCAGCTTGTATTTTCAGCTAATCGCTGCACCACGTTTCTTGTGGTTTGCTGCATGTTTGTGCAAAGTTTGTGACTGAAACTACTGATGTCAAAAGCTCACATTTACATTTAGAATTCTAAAGCATGTGCTCGACAAAGGCCTCTGTCAGGCTCTCTGTTTAGGTGCACTTTAATTTTAAAGCTGCTATTACCTCATTATTATTATTGAAATCAGTTTATCAATGGAGAATTTGTGAACATCACATTTAGAACTTAAGGCCCCCCCATACACCTTACAATCTTTCCATACAATTTCTGTACAATCGAATTTTGTTCTACCAAAACCATGTAATATGAGAACCTTTCTAATCCTTCCAATTTCTATGTGTTCTATCAGGGAGGACCCGCTACTACATAGCAGTGATATATACTTCCAATCACTATGTATTCTATAAGGGAGGACCCAGCACTACATAGCAGTGATATATCTTCCAATCACTATGTATTCTATCAGGGAGAACCAGGCACTACATAGCAGTGATATATACCTTCCAATCACTATGTATTCTATCAGGGAGGCCACTATACTACACAGTTGGTGGTAGATCTAATGGAGATTGTATGGATTGATCTTAGGGTGTATGGGGGGGGCTTAACCCAGTGCATCTTTACATTAGTTGGCACTTGGTTATTCAAAGCGACTTGATGGATCTGGTTGACAGTTTAAGGCTGAGTCTACACCACGTTTTTTGGAGCGTTTTCAGTGCGAAAAACGCTAGCAAAAACGCAGAAAACACACTGTGCTGATTTAGGGCGTGTTTTTTTTTTTTTTTTTTTTTTTTTTTTTTGCGCCTTGTGTGTGTGGATGGGAAACATCCCCATCCACATTACTTCCTGCCTCCTTACACATGTGGACTGATGACAGAGTTTGTAAGTACTCCTTTTCTAATGAAACTGACTTCTTTAGCTCTAGCTGTGCTGTAGCTGTGGTACAGTACCACAATGCAGCACAGATAGCGTTAGCATAGCGTACATTTCAGGGCTCTTTCACACTAGCTGTGCTTTACCTTTTACGGCCCTTTCACACTATGTGCGCTGTGTCTGGGGTTGTCTGGCTATTTGAGGAGTTAGGGTTTATACTTTGATGCTCCATGTTCAGCTTGTATGCACAATTCAATCATCTCAATAGGATCTCAATGATTGTATAGTGACCAACAACTTAGTTTTCAACACATTTAGTCTAGTACAGCAGTTCTCAACCTGCAGGTCATACCCTCTTGGGGGTCGAACAACCATTTCACTGGGTTTGACGTGTTCCCTGAAAGCATCAGAACTGCTGCTCACAAGCTGGGTGGGAAGTAAGGAGGTAAGGGGTATTTCTCTTCCTTCTAACTTCATACCCCATGCATGATCATCACAGTTGGGGTGGGAAAATAGGAGGGAGAGGATATTGCTTAACTGATCGTGTATTTGGAACACGACGTCACTTTGTGGTCGTGGATCTGAAAAGGTTGAGAACCACTGCTCTACAACTGTTTATGTATGTCCTGTGTATACATTATGTAAAAGTTACAAATCTCAAATGGTATCTAACATATTGTAGGAACTGGTCACTATTCAGACTGCTTTAATTATTAAATATCTATTCATAGCAGTGTCACCTTTTTACATAGTTTTATTCAGCCACCCTGTAATGGTGAGAATCGTTTAATTATACTGCTTAATTCTAGACCAGACATGGGCAAACTGTGGCCCAGGGATAAGATCTGGCCCGCTTGGCCTTTTTAATTCAACCTGTTGTCACCTTGGTGAAAAGTCTCTCTGTGTCCCCTCTACTTGTTCCATGCATTTAGTGCACATAACGCCTAGAGTAGTCCGCCCCCACCTAGCAGTATGGTTATTTTTTTTTATAATTTTAAGATTAAAATGTCCCTACCACACAATCAATGACATTAATGACACGAGGAATTAGGACACATACTGTACAGCGAATACAGGCTCTTGGTCCATTGTGGTCCACAAGTCAAAAAGTTTGCCAACCCCTGTTCTAGACAGAGCATGTATCGTAATAATGAAATGTTTAAATATAGATTTTGGCCCGGTACTTGGAAGAGCTTGATGTGCAGCTACATCTTTAAAGTCTACTAAAGCATGTACTATCTACATTGGATAATCAGTTTGATAATTTGTTCATGTTATAATCATTTTTACCATTGTTTTAAAAAATTTCTCTACACTTTAGCAGTTGCATATAGCTTGTGATATTTTACTTCTAGTCCTAATTGCATTGTTTAAACGGTTGCCTTTATTAAATTTCATTATACTTTTTAGGCTTTTTACCTCCTCCGGGTATGCCCCCTCCTATGACTCCTCCAGTGTCTCTTCCTCCTCTTTTGTCTGGACTAAGCATCCCAACTTGTAAGTCAGTGCCTGTGAAACCTCAGAGTCTTGTATGTATATGAACTGAACACAGAAAAAGCATATTGGTGTGCAGTTTTTAAAACATTCTGCTTTATTATAAGGAAACATTTATATAAAAGTCTTTACATTCTAGGGAATTGTCTTCTGCTTGTTTGGAGTGATTGAACCTAAGACTCTCTCTCCCACTATGAAAGTGCGGTGTCTGTTTTCCACCATCATGTCATAATGCACAAGGGGACAGATTTGTTACAAGCACACAAAAATTTCACAGAACTGCAGTGATTTTTGTAGGATTGTTTGTCCCATACACCATATTTTTAATCCATTGTAATGAATCACAATGCTGTTCTGTGTAAATAGTGGGAAAGAGCACCAGATTCCTCATGTGATGAATGTGAAGAGGGCAGTCCAGATAGAGCCGAGATGACTAAGTTCCCAACAATAAGGATAATTGGATTTGCCAACTTGGGCTGTTTTCCTTTTGAAAACTTAGGGCTTGTCCCCACTGGCGAGGCTGGCCATTCAGCGGAGCAGTTCTGAGCCACAGACGAACGCTTCCATGAAATTCAATGGGCTTGTCCCCACTTGCGAAGCTGCCCACGATATGAAACTCTGGCCCTGTGTTTTTGGGCATGAGCGGTGGGCGGCTGAATTGACCTGTATTCAGCTTTGACTGCTACACTTTGTTTGGCCGCGAGCGGGACCATGCCTCGACAGTGGGGACAAGGCCTTAGTTACTAGTTATGTATTCATGTGGCGACAAGTACTAGGTTGTGGTTTACTCCTCTGTAGCTCTATGATGGGCTGCTTTGTCCTGACAACATGCTAAATCTGAACTTCTCTATGTTGTGCAGCAAGATGCGGACACACTGCAGTCTGGTTATAGGGCTAAAGCACTAGTTTGGATCTTATACATTTAATTGATTAGAACTTAGGTTATTTATAAGTCTAACTAAACTTTAAGACCACAGAAGCTTTGCTTGCAGGCCTTTTATAATTTTTTTTAATTAATGCAGTCACCTAAAGTTGCAAACGTGTGGCTGTAACTTGTTCCAGGAAACTTGACACTGCCACTTAACCCCCCTAGTGTTTAGGACTAGCACAGCTCATCTACGATTGTCTTAACTTGCATATCCTTAGAGAGCCCACGTTAATTCTCTGGCCCAGGAGTTGGGAACCTTTTCACTGGAAGTGACATCACGGACGTCACTCCCTTATTTGAAATGCGTTTTTTCTGCGTTCCAAATACTAGATTTAGTTCCTGGCTGATTTAGCAGGGAGAGGGTGTTACTCTTCCTGCTAAATCACCCGGCCTGTCGCCCCTGAGCAGGGTTCATGTGAGCCCAGACTCGTCATGAACACTAAGATTTGGCAGCGAGCCATAGATGCAGTCATCAAAAGAGCCACATCTGGCTCGCAAGACATAGGCTACAGCAGGGGTCAGAAAGCTAACGGTTCGGGCACCACCCTACCCGTCCCCACCCAAAGTAATGTCCTTCACATAAAGGGTGCCCGCAGATCCTCTGAGCGGCCGGCTGCAGCGTGGTGACGTCATCACATTTCAGTCAGTCCCTCATCAGGGAGAATCGGAGCATGTATGCCTACTTTAACAAGTAGTATTCTCAGGACATGTGCAGTACCATTGTGGGTTACCTTTAGGTTGATGTCAGCGTTCAGAATGGTTACTTGGTGTAGAGCATTATAACAAACAAAACACATCTCCTGAATGCAAATTTGTATTCACACAAGGTGGCAGTGATGTTTGTTTCTAATGGAATTCATGTGAATGACATCTTATTTCTTAGCTACTGCAGGTTTGCCGTCGTCTAGTGACTCTGATGTAACGCAAGGAAATACATTACCATACGGAACTGGAACGGAAAATATGGATTCTGGTGATAATGGGAACGGATTTGGGGCCGCTCCACAAGGAGGGCCAAATAATGCTTCCGGTCCATTGAACCCACTTCACGGTAAGCTTTCCATTCATTGCTTCCTTAAAATTGCTTCGGTAATATAACCAGAAAAGCTTTTTGAAAATCTTTGGTTTCAGTCAGCATTATTGAATGTGTGTGGTTATAAAGTTGGAAGAGATGAGGCATAATCTAGAATCTGAATTTTAGCAGTTTTGTGAAGTCTGGGTAATTGATTCCAGATGTTATAAGTTGTTATGGTTTTAGCGATCTTAGTCTGAGTTCAATATTGGATTTTAGTTAGATTTTCACTTGGATGAAAGTGATATATAATCTTGTACAGTGATATGTTAAGGTATTTATTGCGCTGAATGTCCATTTTGTAATGTGTGGTGATGTGTGATATTTTCAGTAGACATGTTTCATTAGACACAATCTATCAAATGGCATATTATAAGTGTAAGGGTCTACCCCACTAGCTACTGCATGACTACCAAACTAATAAACAAAAGAAGTATTAAAGCTTTTTCTCACTTAATACAGATCCCACAGTTATGTTATCCAGGGACTTTTACATGCATGACTAGTCTTGCCTAGTATGTAAAGGCACATGTGTGTATATATATATTAGTTTTTGATAGGGTGGGTAAGATGTTGAGTCTCAAAGTTTGTTTTCTGGGTCCCTATTCGATGGTGAGTGTTTGCCAAGCCAACATTTTAGGGTTGAGTAAGAACTAAGGAAGCAGTCGCTACTGAGATTAACATTTTCTCAAGTTAATAGAATTTATCTTTCATCTGTTGTTGCTCAAAAAAAGGAAGTTGGTTACACAGGCTACAAAATGTGTTTTGGGGGTTCTTTTCTGTTTTTCAAATACTATACTTGATACTTTCTTCAACTTAATGTTTAAGGGACTAAAATCTAAATCAGAAAAGTTTGTCACTGGTAAAATCAACATATTTCAAACCATCAATATGAATACCACCATAATGCAGCTGTCTATGGCACACGAATACAGTCATATGGGTAGATCATCATATTGGTAGACAATGTGGAGAGATACCAAGAAAACCTTTGCATACATTATATTTATTTCTTGCAACTGTTCAATATACCTATCAAAGGAACACTTCACCAATAACTACCAGAGCTTTGTTCTCGCATCCCTGGTGTCCAACCTTTGCTCTTTTTAGTACTGCTGCCTAAAGCAGAAAGATCGACTTGACAAGAATTTAAGCTATATATGTGATTTTACACATTTAATATATATTATTTAGCTTATTGGTTAATACTTGCAGTGAGGGAAATAAGTATTTGATCCTCTGCTGATTTTGTACACTAGACCTCTGTTGGATGGGAAGTTTAACGTAGCTAGAGTCCCAAACCCAATGTCGGTTTGATCCCTTTCTGAAAGATGAGTTTTAGAAAAAACATTGTTGGCAATCAGACCTGATCTTTGCAGATACTTTTAGTTAGTTTGGCACCTCGGCCTCCAGCTCCCTCCACAGATTTAATGGGATTAAGGTCTGGAGACTGACTAGGCCACTCCAGAGCCTTCATGTGCTTCTTGAGCCACTCTTGTTGACTTGCCCTTGTGATTGTGGCCATTGTCATGCTGTAATACCCATCCATGAACCATTTTCACTGCCCCGGGTGAGGAAAGGAGATGGTCACCCATGACTTGTGCACAGTATCGTCTATACGTGACTGTGTCCTGCACGAAAAGCACCTCTTAAAGATAATCTGTCCACCATGTGTGACTGGGGTGGTGTTCTCGAGGTCTTGGGCAACATTCCTTCTCCTTTTAAACACTGAGTTTATTTAAAGCAGGATTTCGTTCTAATCTGACCACAACACTTTGACCCAGTACTCCCATGAATCGTACAGATATTGGCAGAGTGCAGATGGGTCTGTACATGTGCTGTCTTGAGCAGGGGAGACCTTGAGGGTACTGTGAGATTTGTCCTTCAGTGTAATGTGTTACCAACTGTTATCTTGGCGACTGTGGTCCCTGCGGCCCTGTGATCACCACTAAGTTTATAACATGTAGTTCTGCGCTGCTTCCTCACTGTTCTCATGTTCATTGCAACTCCACAAGGTGAGATCTTACGTAGAGCCCCAGACTGAGGGACAGTGACGGTTAATTTCCTAAATTTGTAAATTATTACACCGACTGTTGTCCTCTTCTCACAGATCTGCTTGGCAATGGTCTTGTAGCCCCTTGTGTCTCCAGTCTTGGAGTCCCTGACATCCTTGAGCAGATTTCTGGTATTTTCCTTGGTAGCTAGTTCTGTGGACAGGTTACTTCTACACAGGTAGTGTTACAATGAGGGAATAGCACTCCTGTCATTTACAGAGATATTAGGTCCTGAAAATTGAGATACAGCTACAATAAACCTCCTATAAAAATTATATACATGGAATTTTTTTTTTTTTTGCCAAATGTACAAAATCAACAGCGGTTCAAATACTTCTTTCCCTCACTGTATATGAGTTGTAAGTTAGGTAATATATTTTCTAATCCTAGTTTCTTAAAATCTTGATGCCATTATACGAAAAGCCCTGTTCTATCCTATTCTGATTTTAATCAGAAATGCATCTTTAGTTCATATTCACTGAATAATTTGTTTTTTCCAAGTTCATGTAGTTGGTGCCTTGGCTCCGTTGTGCACATATTACACTTCATAATCTTTTTAAAACTTGTGTTTGTTGTCTACGGTCAGTGGGCTTGAAATGACAGCAATAATAACCTAGCTACATTTCTCATCTCTGGTCTCCACACTAAATGTGTTGGGACTTTTTTCTTTTGTTTGAGACTTTTTTTTTATACTTAAACTTAAGTTCCAGATTTACATTCCTCATAATGTTTGATTCCTGTTAATATTTGTTTAC
Source organism: Ptychadena robeensis (assembly GCA_036250615.1). Lineage (NCBI taxonomy): Eukaryota > Metazoa > Chordata > Amphibia > Anura > Ptychadenidae > Ptychadena > Ptychadena robeensis. Next base: position 183,048,040 of record CM070033.1, on the reverse strand, counting down.
TACATTTGTATTAGTGTATATACACGCACACACAGTTTAATTCTGTACAGCTCTGTTGAATTATCCCACATTAAGGATCTCATGTGATTTACGTAATGAATACTCCTTTACACTTTGTACTTACATTATACCTTGAAAGGAAGAAATGGTCTTAGAATATTTTATTGTTTTTACATCTATTTATGCTTAAGATACACAGGGCAAAATGCCGACATGAAAGCAATCTTTGTTATTAAACGTATCCAGGCATTACGTACTGTTATAGATATGTGGATATTATACACATTCACATTCTCATATGGTAGGTTAGGTTACATTTTTTTTTTTTATTTGGTTGAAAGTGGGTAATTAAGTGTGTTGCCAGCATTGTAGGTTACATAACACTGACTGGGTAGGTTTTGTCTGAACCATTTCTAGCGGTTCTAAATACTTGTGAAGCTACATTTAAAACACATCCAGTACACGAAGTGTACACCCACTTACTGGTTTAAATACTAGAATCAACTTAAATGGCAAGCATTCTCAAATGCCACAGAGACTGGTAAAGCCTTTGGAAAAAATGTACAGCATCTATATAGAAGAGGATGCATGGAGCAGCAGATGTGCTTCTTCCTTAACACTCGCCAGCCTTTTGGTGTCTGCAGGCCTTCAAAACCTGCTTCATATATACTTTCCAGGTTACTGTACTATGCTCTTCTCATACCTAACCTAGGTGATGTGCGTCTGAGTACAGGTAAGCAGTTTTCCCTACAGTAAACATCGAAAGGATTGTTTCCCAATGAGGTTACAGTATTAACATAAGTGAACAGTTTCTTTTGAACCATCATCCAATGGCATGATCACATATTCTGTATAATAGAATACACTCTAAAATCCACATGAAATCAATTTAACAGACCCATTACTAAGCTTAATCGACCAGACCTATATTGTCAACAGTGACAAACGTCGGTAAAAGGATTTGTAGTCATGCGGGAGGGACGTTTGCCATTAGTGGTAGTATCCTCACCTTATCTGTACAAATAGCAGTGGGCAAATGTGGATGTGATCTTTTTGTCTAGCTATCCCTTGGTGTAGTCCTTACAAATTCTATCCTGGTACATTTATTTGATACATATATGATAGAATTAAGACTTTAAAGTTACTATAGCACTGATGAATTAGGCAGACTCAAAGGGATGCTTACACCAGATCAATGCTCAATGAGCCTCTTGACATTTCCAACAATGCTTTTTTTTTATACAAGTTAAAATTAAGGGATTATACATTGCTCAGTCAAACACCAATAAAGATACTGTCTGAGTGACCATAAGACTTAAATCTTATGTTAAGATTTATATCTTTTACAACATATGTATTTTATGTAAGTTTTAGCATTCAACATTCTCGACTTGATGTAGATAGCTTCGTGTCTACATGCTTTTAGGTATAATTTTATCATATCACTCCTCAAACCTCCAACTGGACGCCCATCTCAATGGTAATGCCTTTTGTTTAAGTAATTGAGACAAATAACTTTGTCAGAAAAAGATGTATTTTGCTTTTTGTAATGCAATTTTTCTTAAATAAAATTTGGTACTAAATCTGTGCGGTGTGTTATGATTCAACTTAAAGACAAACCAGGTTTTGGAAAAAAATTATTTGCTTTGAAACTCACACATTCTATATGTAGAATTCATTTTCTGTAGTGAAAGTTATTAGTTGGGCAATATAGTTTTCGAAATTTCAAACCTAAAAGTAATAAAAATACAAGAACAAATATATAATTCTGATCTAAGCAAAGGTAAATGGCAATATTGCATTTTCAATTTTAAGATAGAAATTTAAATGCAAACTATTTTCTTAAATATTTAACATCGAACTCCAGGCACAGATTTAGATTTAGACATTTAATGAATGTCGGAAAGTTTTCAGGAAACATTCCTTAGTTGCCAAATTTATAAATCTTACTTGAATTACCTTGTTCAACAGTGGTGGTCAACAGGTGCTCATCTCACTAAAAGGTGCCTGTGTAAATCTACAGGGGGAAGGAGAATACACCAGTCCTCCAGTTAAGAAGAACATATCAGTAACTGGTTGTAGTACATGTTACACAGGAGCAGATAACACCCATTAAGGCTCACCAGTAGTGTATTTGAGGAATGCTATAAGGTGGCACCCCCCCCCCCCCCCCCCCCCCCCCCCCCCCCCCCCAAACATAGCCATTTATAGAAGTATTATGCAGTATTCTTTATTTAATCATCCAGCCAAGCTAAAAGGCCAGTGCTAGAAAATGAATCTTTCCTATATTCCCTCCAGCCAAGTCAGTGTGAATCAGTTTCACTTCTTGGCATACAAAACCATTGCTGTCAGGATGTTTGAAGCCATAAAAAAAAACCCCAAACCTTTTTTTACGCGTTTGGACTAAAAGAGGCAGGGATGTTTTCATGGATTTAAATGTGAATAAAGTGTGTCTTATAGTTTGAAAATATAGTACTTGTTTAGGCAACATATGTAATTAAGTTCATTTGGTTAAAGCACACTTTTGTTTTAATATCCTCAAACACTGTGCAATAGCACATTTCAAGTTTTAGAAGATGGATCTTCAAAGAAGTGTTTAACCTCTGCAATATTGACAATTACACTAGCAAGCATGTTCCCTCTGAGTGCTCCGGGGAAATATTTACTTTTGGCTAAAGATTAATTTGACTGCAATTACACGTACAATTTATACTGGGGGTGTCCAAGTAATTTTATAAAGATATGTCCAAACCTGAGCAGAAATTTGCTCATCAGATATAATGAATAAACCTTTTTATATAGAAACACAATTCTGAAGTGAAATGTATTTATCTGGAACAAGCAAAGTGAAAATAACGAACACATGTGAAATCTAAATATTAACTAAATTGTCATTTTGCTTTCGCAACACATTTCCTTTTTCTTTTTATGGATCTAAAAATATTCACTGCATGCACCAGATTTTACCTGATTTGCCACAGAATAAAGCTGGCCATACACCTTTTTTAATCTGTCAGATATCCTTTAGATCTACCAACAACTGTGTAGCGCTGGGTTCTCTGCGATTAAACACAGGTAGACTTGATTGTTTAGAAAGTCCCTCATATTACATGGTTTTGGTAAAAACACAAGGAGACCTAAAGGAAATCTCACAGATAAGGTCCCCATACACCTTACAATCTTGCCATACAATTTCTGTACAAGCAACCATGTTTCTAACCATTCCAATCACTGTGTATGCTATCAGGGAGGACCCGGCACAACATAGCAGTGATATATACCTTCCAATCACTATGTATTCTGTCAGGGAGGTCCCGGAACTACATAGCAGTGATATATACTTTCCAATCACTATGTATTCTATCAGGGAGGACCCAGCACTACATAGCAGTGATATATACCTTCCAATCACTATGTATTCCATCAGGGAGGACCCTGCACTACATAGCAGTGATATATACTTTCCAATCACTATGTATTCTATCAGGGAGGACCAGGCACTACATAGAATACATAGTGATTGGAAGGTATATATCACTGCTATGTAGTGCCTGGTCCTCCCTGATAGAATACATAGTGATTGGAAGGTATATATCACTGCTATCAGGGCGGAACCGGGACTACATAGTTGTTAGTAGATCTAATGGAAATTGTATGGAGTAATCTTAAGGTGTATGGGGGGGGGGGCTTAAGAAATATATACCTTCAACTCCATGCACTGCTCTCACATTTTATAAACCACTGACCTTATTCACGTATCTTACTGTGTTATGCACATATGAATATAGATTTGCTGTTTTACAGCCTAAACAAAAATATTACTTTCCACATACTCCTGTTTGGATTTCAGTGTCTTTCAACACAGGTTTTCTTTGGTCTTTTGTGCAGGTAACAGTTTACATAGCCTTAATTCTTTTGTAAATACACTTTAATTCTGAAGTTCACTCAGTTCAGGAACGGTGGGTAAGTACAATATGCACAATGGTCAGATTTGTTTTTTGAAGGCGCAGTCACATTGGCAAGCACTCAGAAGATTTCAAGTTGAAAAGCTGGGATTTGAATGAAATGTCTACATTTTATCACATTTATACACACTGGTTTTTCCATCAATATTTTACTCTGACCATTTTAGGGAAAATATTTCTACTAAAAAGGAGATGAACCAGGAGCTTATCTAAAAAGTCACCACAAACCACTAGAACATTAGAGACATTTTTCTATCGGATTTGTATAACTTTTTGAATTATGTGGCCTATGATTTGTTTTAAATAAAAACTATCTAGACCACAGTTTGGCACAAGTTAATGCAAAATGTGCCAAATCCCTGGCTTCTATTTGATCTCTGTGCTCTTGAAGACAAGTAGACCTTTTAAAGTGGACCTTAACAGGTTGGCATACAGTGGTTTTAAACCTCGTTGATGGCACAAAATATGGTCAAGTCCAATGTCTATGCTACATCTGAAGGTTTTTCACATAAAGAACAGAAGATTAACACAAGGCATTGCTCCTTTCCATCACCATACATACATGGTTTTATAACATGTTCTTGATGTTTTCAGCTTGTAGAAAATGTCTGATTTGCTTAATTCTGTAAAGTTTTTGTGCATTGACTATTGGCCATATGACAAGCATAGGATGTCCTATAAAATGTTCTGTGCACCCGAAAACTAACATTGTAAATGCTGTTTTTCAATCAACACCATATAACGGTCCATATACATTGGCCATGTTGTGTCAATGTCACAGCCCTCTAGCAATCTGAGAAAACAGAAAACCTAAAGTACACATCACATGGGTAATCTGGTCAGTTACCGATGCTGACTGCTTGGGCACTGATATGGATGAACCGACACAAATTTTCAACTACTCAGATAATCACCATTGCGGTTTCTATGGCTGCTGAACTCCCTGCAAATTGAGCCATTTTGCACTTTTTTTTCCCCCTCAGTTTAGGTTTAATTTTTTTTTATCCTGAGATTGAGACCAACAAATAGAAAACCCAGGAGCAAAATGAGGGTTGATGGGCCTAAGCTGTCTAAACAGCCTCATGAACATTTGACATTTATAGTTACTTGTAAACATGGCCATGCTGCTTTTCTTTGGTGTTGGCCAATGAAGTAATTCTTCCCATTAATGAGCCAATTCTAAGGCTGCAAATAAAGTTGTATTAAAGGAAGTGGCTTTAACAAAATAGTGTGATTATGCGTTAGAGCAATTCAATGATACTAAAGATAAAATATTCATCTGGATCATCCTGGTTAGTTTACAAGTCTTTTTTGTTTAAAACACATGACCTTCAAGAACTGTTCATTCACCAGCTCTTTGACAGGTACAATTATAATGGCATAGTCTGTTAGGGCTTGTTTCCACTTGTGCGGTTCCCTGCTGTTCCGTGCGGATGGCTGTGGTTCTATCAGCTCCCGACTGCATCCATAGGCAAAGCATTGGCCAGGCTCCACTTGTGCGAGAGTGGAAACAAGCCTTTATTCAACTAAGTTGCTAGTTGTAATGTTTCTTGTTTTTCTATCTTAATAATGAAATTATAGAACTAGAAAAATGCTGGATTTGTTTCTGTAGTATTAACCCTGTAGCTTGTGTGATTTTGAGTTCCTTTTGTAACAGTAAAAGTATTGGTGGGGAAGTAGTGTTCTTTTAAAAACATTATCAGTCCGGCAACATGGCAAAACAAAATGTGTTTATGCTTATGAGGTGCAATGGAGTATTACCGTATATATACTCGGGTTTAAGCAGAGTTTTTCAGCCCAAAAAAATGGTCAGAAAATGCTCCCCTCTGCTTATTCTCGAGTCACTCCCCTAAAGCTGAATTGCCATGCTGAATTTCAGGCAGGCAGCTTCCCTCTTCACTCAGCTCTCCATGATTCCCGACTCACAGCTGATCGATGTAAACAAACTCCACACTGCCACCTGGTGGCCGGTTACTAGTTCAAATACAATTCAATTCAAATAAAAATAATCCTGTGTTCTCTTAAATTTATTGAGGTTGGGGCACTAAGATGAATCCTGTTTGATTAATTTGTAGGGGCAATGGTGCTTTCTCTATATTTTTCTCATTAAGAAAACTCCACTATCTGACTTTGCATTTCCCACTGTCGGCTTATACACGAGCCAATAAGTTTTTCCAGTTTTTGTAGATGAATTTAGGTACCTTGGCTTTTACTCAGGTCGGCTTATAAGTATATACGGTAATAATTTTTAAGCTGATTTGGAAAATAACCTAGACCAGTGGTTCCCAATTTTTTTTCCTTCCCTTGGCCATGTCCAAAACAATGCAGGCCCCAAGATGGCACAGCTTCCTTACATTTCACTAGCTCCACATTCAGTGAGTTTTTTTTCAGCACGAACTGGACTCTGCTTACAAGTAGAGTAGAGGGAGTGGGAGCACGGAGCTGAGCTTGCAAGGCTGTAGGACACAGGGTGTCACTGCCCTGATTCCTCTTATGGTGCACCACCCTGCTATCTCTTGCGGTGCGGAACCCAGCCTGGGGATTGCTGGCCTAGGAAGTCTGTTCCCTTCAGTAGCCATTAAGGTGATGGGCCAGTAGTCCTCCATGTGCATGACATCAGTGGTTACATTGCTGTGGGTGATTAGACAATCCAGTTATTTGGCTTTCAAGGGGCATTGAACTGCCTGTACCATTTACTACAATTACATCAATTACATCTACAACCTGTGCCCTAAGTAGATATATAATATAGCCACCAACTGTATATGGTCTTTTAGTTCCACTTTAAAATGGATTTGATTTTCACACTGCTGGTCATTAAGTTGGAAATGCAAAGCAAAATAAAATAGGGGAACACAATGGGGTCCTACTTCTATATCTATCTATCTATCTATATATATATATATATATCTATATATATATATCTATATATATATATATATCTATCTATATATATATATATATATATCTATATATATATATATAATTAGTGACTATATTGGCCAGTGGTATTGTCATGGTTCTCATTTAACTTCAAATGGAGACAGTCTGCGGAATGGATCTGGAGAGCAAATAACACAAGCAGAAGACCAGTTGGAGGAGTGAAGTTGTCATTAGGAATGGGTAATTGTCTACAGATTGTATCACATATAACACCTTATTTCATCTGGGTCAGTTCTGGATTTTGAAATGACATAAAGTTCAGGTTAACCTCCACTTCAGGTCATTTAGTTTGCGATAAGCCTGCCACACAAGACACTTTTTAAAATAAAAAAAAATTTCATTTTTAACATACTTTAAGATTTTATTGTCAACTGACATGAACTGAGAAATGGCAAGTTGATTACAGAAGAAGATTGTATTTTGGTTTTATGAAGGTAAAAAAAATATTTTTCCTATGTATATAGTCCATTAGTCACATTATTATGATATACTTACTGAGCAATCCTGTACAGTTTAATCTGCTGGTCAGTACATCATATGTCTTTCTAGTGAAAGCAGATAGTTGCTTAACAAAACCTTTTGTTTTAGAAACATGAAAGTAGAATGAACTGCAACTTTCACAAAACTCTACAATATGTATCTATAAGCTGATCATTCACCAAACTCCTAATGTGGCATTTATCTTCTTACAACTGTCCGTAAATGTTCTATAGTGATATAAAGTGGAATTCCAGGCAAATATACAGATTATGTTATGCTTGATAAACAAGTACAAGTATGAAAGGTGGAGCACTGCTGGCTTCAAATGGCATTTTTCATCATCCCCAATGTAACCTGTCATTGCTGGCTTTCAGAATGCATGGTGGTTGTGTTGGTTTGTCTCCCTTGTCTGACATATTGTTAGTACAAATAATAATTACAGCCTAAGCATGATTTTAATGATCTACCATGTTTTTCGGACTATAAGATGCAGTTTTTCACCCCCAAAATCTCACATCTGAACTGTATAATTGCTTATGCCAGCAGAGCTCAGAGCCCTGATGGTATAAGCAATGAAGAAAGAGATGAATTGCCATCTATCCCTCTCTCACTATCTGTGGAAGCTGCAGCTTCCACGGACACAGGCACAGCCAGATCAGTGAGAATGACGTGATGTGCTGTGCGTGTACTGCTAGTGACATCTACTGGCTGAATTTGAAATTGCATTAATTTGATCAATTGCATTAACCCAATTGATGTGAACACTTTTATAATATCAGATATATTTTTTTCTGCTTTTAAAACTGGGTGCGTCTTATGGTCCATTGCGTTTTTATAGTCCAAAAAATACGGTATATGATTAGAAGTGTTTAAAAGTAAAAACGGCAGTATTGGACTTTTATAGTCTGCCAGTCCTCTGTACATCAGCACTTTTCTGCTTCACAGTATAAAGTTGGCCATACACTGTTTTGACATTTCCAGTTGATCGATCTTAAAGAGCTTTTTGCACACCTTGTGCAATTGACCAAACATTATCGAAGTCAATAGTAAAGTGATCGGATATATTGGTAAAATTATTCTCAATTGCACAGATATGACATGATTTGTTTAAAATCTTATTTATGATCCTATTTACGATGTATGTACTACGCATGCGCTCCATGGTGGATCGATATTAGACTGGCACATGAGTGTAAATTCACACAACAAGATCAAATCTAAGATTGATTCATATTTGAAGGGAATATGGATGATTGATGTAACTGTGATTCTATTTCTACCTATGGAAGGTGTCTCGGGAGCTTGCAGCCTATATGGTAGGGCATGTATGATGGGTTTACATACCTGATATATTTTCCTAGAGTTCTATTACATATCTCACTAGTGGCATGCCCAGGCCATGGAGGTATGAATTTGTTTCAGACATTTTGTACACCTTGTTTTGAGGACAGTAGAAGTATGTAAGGATTAGCCTACCCTGTTTCCCCCGAATATAAGACACTGTCTTTTTATATTTTAGGCGTGAAAAATGTACTAGGGCTTATTTCTGACAAAATGCCTCCTGTTATGTCTTTTCTAAATATGGAAGCTTTCTCTGAGACATGGTAGGTCTTATTTTTGAGGAAGGGCTTATATTAGAAGCACAGGAAGGGATAGCAGCTAGGTCATACGGGGTAGGTCTTATATTTGGGGAAACAGGGTAGTTGTCTCTAGGCTGAATGAACTTTTCTATACACATGCATACACACATCTTGTCCATGGAATTTTTGCTGTTTACAACACCAAATGGAAGTGGACCGTTTAAGTCCTATGCATTAGTCGTTAGTTCAAGTGTTTTTTTAACTTCAGATATTACTGGTAGGATTTATTTTTCTCTCATTTTAATTCCGTAATTTATTATTTTTTATTACATAATTGAAGTTTAATGAAATGTACTTATTGTAACATATACACTTCTTCCTTTGTGATCACCATGCTTGAGATGCTAAAAATGTGACAATCTTACTACATGCAGAGTTTGACTGGCTCAACTTCAGTCTGCATGCATTAAGCTTTCACAGAAGTGGCCCTATTCTGATTTTACCTAGGTCTTAACTGTGTTAAGGTAGCCATACACAGCACTATTTTTACCTGATTTTTTGGCCGACCAACATGTGCGCTCCTCGCCAATCGCCCAGTCGCTCGGCTGAAAATCGGGTAGGCCCACCTGGTGTGATCGATGAGAAATCTCCTGTATGTCGGATCGCACAATGATCCCATTACTTTGGGATGATGTCATCATGCTGCAGTCGATTCCTCCTCTATCGAGTGTATGGCTACCTTAACTTGTGTTTGATAGTTGGTGCTAGAAGTAGAAGTTCATGAATGAATGTGTGACATTAACCTCCGTGTTTTTTTTTAGTTAAATATCTAATTTAGAAAACAAAAAAAGGATAACATCATCAAACAGAACCTTATGAATAAAGGACACTACTTAAGCCATAAGTCTGGGTCTACACATTTATTTTCATTCTTCTCCCGCCACGTTCACTTTGAGGCATCTGCGGGTGAAAACCGCTCAATGTGGCCTGCAGCATTTCTGTATGGGAAATGGCATGTCAGTCTATACTGGTGCTACAGGGGGCCGTCACGGAAGACATGATGCATCCACAATCACTAGATTATGTGACATACGCAAAATGCACCCCCAAATGTTTTCAGGTGCAGTGTGCTCATAAAAACAATAGGACGCAGTATTGCTAATAAACCCCCCAATGGGTCGTGTAGATTTGTCGTATTCTCTGCTCTACACAAGCATGGGGTCCTATTAGTAAGAGTATTTTCTTCTATATGTTTTGGCTGACTTAATTGTTATATAATATTTTTTTTATAGGTAGAATTGCAGTTTAAAGGTTACATTTCATCAATGTCTTCTGTATTACAGTTTAGAGATTATACTGTCTTGACATTCTTGGTACATGCCATGAACCTTATATGAGTTGATATGGAGGGCCACAAGTGCATCCCTCCTGCATGCATAACTACAGGGGCGCACATAACATTTTCAATCTATGGTGACTTGTATAAGCATTTTATAATGAAAAGAGGACAGTTATAGTTAGAACACAATTTTCATTTTTAAATAACAAAACTTGTTTTAAATTCTACTAAAAGCATTAGGGAACACTGTAGTATGGTAATGCACATTTTGCGTGTCATATGTATGTTTGACCTTTTATTTAAAGGTTACGTTCTCCATTCTGAAGTTATGTGCCACATTATATATATTATACAATAATCTCCCATTTGTTGGGATAGTGGGAGCATAGGCACTCATCTGTCCGCCAATCCCCTGCCCACACGTCATTGCCTGGGATCTTCTTAGAGCCGAAAGAGGAGGAGAGGCAAGGGACTTGCTTAGGCGCCATCTTTCTCACTGACCCTGAGTTTGTCACTTGCCTCATCTTCCTGTACTAAGAAGATCCTGGGCCAGGACGCGTCAGCGGGGGATGGGTGTATAAGTGAGTGCTTCTGCCCTATGCATTTGCAGTTAAGTTTCGGGGGCCACAAGAGGAGGGCCGCTGAAGAACGTCCCAAAGGGCCTCAGGTTGGGCACCTTGGCATTAGACCAGGCAGAGCTTAACTCATTTGTAAAGACTCCTGAGCAATCTTCACCTTCCCTCTGATTAACTTCCCCACCAACTGTTATTTCATGCTATTATGAAGTTAAGTATATTTTATAATATATAATCGTTCTAATTTATATTCAACACATTAGTTGTAGCTTTGTGTCCATTTTAGAAGATGACATTGACATACAAGTACACAAGAGTAGTTTGTTCTGTGACACTGATTTGCAGTTCGGTTTCTAACTCAGGCTAAAGCTGTTGTGATCAAAACTTTTAGCGGTGGGAAAGCCAGTTCAACAGACAGGTCTTTAAAAATGGCCAAAGGGGAAGAAAAAAAAATAGCTCCTGGTCACCTACCTTGGTGGACTAGAAAGCGTTCCAAAATGTTGAGATTTCTGTTCTATTGGATGCCAAGATGGAGCCAGAAAAGAAGTTTCGAGCCAGAAATTGGAAGATGGATCTGTTACATATTCAGGTCTTTTAGGAGGAATGAGTAATAGTAAATCTCATATGAAGTGTTTAACACAAACTGGTTTTACACATTTCTTAATGGATCATCTATATAAATATTTTGTGATGTCTAGTATAATAGTGTTAATTATTTTACCTAATAATGCACTTAAATATGTTACACAGGATGGCGGCAGGTAGTGGTACCGCCATCTAGAATGTAGCAGTATTGCCAGACTGAAAAGCAGCTGCTTAATCTTTTGGCTTCCCCTGCTGAGTTTTCTTGTGTGAGATAACACGTCTTCTATGCCTCACCTTCCTTTACTTGGTATGCTTTTAATGTTTTGATGTGCTGGCAGAGGATTGAGCAGTCAGTTGACTGTTCCCGGTATAGAAACTCCTAACAGAATTCCTCTTTTTTTCTAACACTGCCCCCTAAATACACCTTACCATAACATTTCTATACAATCAAATTTTCTTCTGCCAAAACCATGGAATAGGAGGAGCTCTCTTAATCTTCCAATCACTATGTATTCTATCAGGGAGGACCCGGCACTACATAGCAGTGA
>CM070033.1:183015150-183033061 GCA_036250615.1 Ptychadena robeensis | reverse complement strand
ACATAGTGATTGGAAGGTATATATCACTGCTATGTAGTGCCGGGTCCTCCCTGATATAGACTACATTGGTTGTAAGGTTAGAAAGCTCCTCATATTACATGGTTTTGGTAGAAGAAAAGTTGATTGTACAGAAATTGTATGGTAAGATTGTAAGGTTTATGGGGGGCTTTAGAATATCCTTTAAAACATCAACTGAAAACTTAATGTAACATTTACCAAAATGAAGAAAATTAACACATTGTTAACATTGTTCTTTCTATAAGAAGCAGTTTTACACTGAAAAAAAAAGTTTATTTTGGAGGTGCACGTTACAAGGAAGGTTCTTTTTATTGAGCCTTCAAAATAGCCTTTTTTCAGTGGGAAAGCTGCCTCTTACAGAAAGAATGTCCAAACACCGAAGGTACAGTCCTGGCAAGGTAACACTTATGGTCAACCACAGGCTCCCGGAGTGTGAGAGGTGCACCATCTTGCTGCGTGGAGACCGCATTCTCCAAGAAAAGCTCATGGACCCTAGGTTGCTGGGCTTAGAGGAGACCTCTTTTTTGGGTGCACCATCTATACCAGCAGCCAGAAAGTAAGTCCATTACACCATATCGATCAGCTCTTTTAGGAGGGATAACTGATAATCATTTTATTTTTGTGTCTGTTTCCTCTCCAAATAATTTTTTGGGGGTGACTCCATACTTTGGAGCACCATACACAGCCAACACTCAAATGAACATGGACATTTATATAAAATACAATAATATTGTAAGATTTTATTACAATCTGTTCTGTAGCTCCAGTCTGTTGCGAGCATGAGAAAGCTTTTCCTTCGTTTCCTTGCGGTCATTGATCAGAGTTCATATTGTAACTTTATGGCCAAAACGAGAGGCTGCAGCATATCTTGCTCTGTCAGTTATTTGTGAACATTGCCAAAAAACAGGTTACCAGGACCAGTAGTGTAATTTGTAATTGTGCATGAGAATGTAGCCATGTAATGTTTTAACCTCCTGGGCGTTCTCTCCGAGCTTCATCCATCATGAAACTCAACCCAAATTATCTGCAGGGAATCTTGCCTGTCCGCCAGAATCCAGATCGGCGTAGAAGCTGATCCTTCCGGGTCCGCCCCCGATTATGTCAACAGTGATGCAATCAGGGGCCGGCCCAATAGGATTAGCGTCTACGATGGGGGCGGGAGTAACCGGCACCATAGACCTCCATTTTAGTTGAGGGGCATTGCTTTATTGTATGTAGCCCACTTGGAGGTACCCAGCAGGATTTCGGAGTCACTGGTGAATCGTGCTTGGCACCTCCAAGTGCGCTTCATGTCGCTGCGTCATTTTATATCCTCAATCACGATCACCCGTGCTGTGCTTTTCAAGTAAGCAACGCCAAGGAGGTTTAATGTCTTTAAATTAATAGAGAAATAGTTAAAAGGAAGCCCCAGGAACTGCAGCGTGTGGATAGAACATTTTGGACTTTCAGTTGTTCATGTAACAACGTGGGGTATGGTCTGCTTTACATGCCTCTCCATATGAACAGGCCCAATGGATATATTGTGGAAACTTGATTTATGAGCTTAATGATTTCCCAAGGGTTGGTTGTAAGTCAAGACTATTGCTTCCATAAGAAATAATGAAAATACCTATAATGTGTTCTGAACATCCCAAAGCCCCTGTTATCCAACCTTTTCATAATGAAAATAATTATATATGTGTTGTTTACCAGAACCACCAATACATTTCCTGGGTGGAGAGTCCTCTTCCATAAGAATATCAGGAATTCGGCTCCCTGGTGTCCTTTCTCTCCTTGGAAGAGTCTGTAGACTTTTCAAATATTCGTATCTGGATTCAGAGTTCAGTTTACAAATGTTTGTAATTTGTCAGTTTACAAATTTGACATCTTGGTTCCAAGTTTACAACTGCACGGATGGAAATTCAAGTTGGTCTTAAGCCAGGTGTAACCGAAAGGTCCACTGCAATGTGCACTTTTTGGACATTTTGTTGAAAGTTGTTGCCCAATCAATAGGCATAAAAGCATGTCAGGATCATCAGGTAATAGGAAGGATGCCACAGAATGTAGACGTGTGTTGATAGACTGCATCATAGGTAATATTAGATTTAGTCTGTTACGCTAAATAGTGAATTTTCACAATATACATCATAATTCTCTTAGCTCACCCTTAAGGAATTGCTCCACATTTATACATCACAGAATGAAATATACTCTGGCTTTGTTTGTGAATTATCAGAGATCATTATGAAAGGGAGGGACTATGCTTGGAATTCATCATCTGACTGCTGCAGTGGGATCTGGTTTTTGGCAATAGCACACCAAAAAAGTTATTGACTGGGTTTTTTGACACTTCTAACGCATTTTCAATGGACGCATTAACACAACACAACTCTGAAAATAACACACTGCTGAAATGTGTCCTTTGCAGTACATTGGACAGGTGGCAAAGTTTTGCCACAAGTGGAGACTAGGCCATTAACTTCACGAAAGCCCAAATTAAGTCACATAATAGCATCACATGCCAAATTATAATACAAATGGAATGAAAGTGTCATTAAGATGAAATATTAGATTTTTCAAGAACATCATGGATGGTATTGTGTCTCAGGGCTTTATTGATCACTGAATCTGTGATAATTAATTTGCCAAGTGACCCAATGAAGGGAAAAAGTACTAAAGAAGAATATCAACATCTGAGAATTATATAAATGGCAGCACACCAGCCTGCCACACTATGGCTAAGTTTACACTGGCGGTTCCCGAGCTGCTTTGAGCTCGGAAACCGCCAGTGCGCTCCCGCAGCCGCGGGATAAACGACTCCCTGTGGTCGTCTGCAAAACAGTGCAGGCGATTACAGGGCGTCTTATTAAGGACCCCATAGAGGTCCTATGGATCGGCCGCCCGAAAACCGACCAGTGTAAACTTGGTGAATCTTTGTTTAAAAACATATTTTCCTTATTTTTCCCATTCGTAAACTCTAGGCATAAGACTATGTCCACCCGGTATATGCGCCTCTGACATGTCATCATAGATGATTATGATCCAGCACTGGTGGGTGAAACATGTCAGTTTGTAGTCTGTATTTGTTAAATTTTCTTTTTTCCTGATATTCCGCAAACTCACGAAATACCGCCGAGTGAGAAGTGTTCAAAAATCAGATGTTCTTTTAAATAAGTATATTGTTCGATGCGTATTTAATTACAGAATATTCAATAATTACAGAATATCGTCTTAATACAAGTAAATAATGGAAAATTAAAGTAATGGTTTGAGTGTGAATGTTTTGT
Source organism: Ptychadena robeensis (assembly GCA_036250615.1). Classification (NCBI taxonomy): domain Eukaryota; kingdom Metazoa; phylum Chordata; class Amphibia; order Anura; family Ptychadenidae; genus Ptychadena; species Ptychadena robeensis. The sequence goes on along the minus strand of CM070033.1, from coordinate 183,029,777 downwards.
CTTGCGTGAGCTGAGTGTCTGTCTGTGTTGCTCCGTGTGCCTCCGTGAGTGTCTGCCCCTCCCAATTGCCTTGACTTCTTCTTAAATTTCCCCTGTCTCGCTGACCATGGGAAGTGGGGGATGGGGGAAGGAATTTGTATCTCCTAATGTAAACAATTCTCATACATGTTATAACATAATATTACATATAACATACAGTCACATACAGGATAATACTGTACTATACATCTATATCCTAATCAGGAAATATAACTGTACGTATACTTATATCGTGACTTATATCCTATAATCTCTATATCGTCTGGCTCGCCTGTCTAATATGATTGATGGAACCATGTGCAAAGCCTTCCTTTGTTCAGTCCATCTGGAAGGATAGGACTACACATGGAACCAATTAATATAGAAGTTCCCACAGTTCTTCTGCTTCTTAACACTTGGGCAGATAAAATGATCTAGATCGATTACCATGGGTCCTTCTCAGTCATACATGATCCCTAAATATATCCCAATAAAATTATATTTAACATTCCCCCTGAAACCATTACTTTACTTTTACATTATTTACTTGCATTAAGATGATATTCTGTAATTATTGAATATTCTGTAATTAAAAACACGTTGAACGATATACTTTTTAGAAGAAGAAAATTAGATTTTTGGACACTTCTCATTCGGCGGTATTTCGTGAGTTTGCGAAATATCATGAAAAAGAACATTTAACAGTATTGCCTATGATTTTAGCATTGAACCAATAAATAAAGCTGACCATACTTAGGATCTACCAACAACTGTAGTGCCGGGTCCTCTGCGATTGAACACAGGTAGACTTTAGATAGTTTAGAAAGCCCCTCATAATACATGGTTTTGGAGATCTAAAGGAAATCTGACAGAAATCTAAACCTAGGCATACACAGTTCGATTTTGGCATTCGATCGACCTAATTTCAGAGTTTACATCGACCTGATTTAAATTGTATACTGCACACATGGTTCAATCAGCGAAAATTGTTGGATACCTATCAAAACATCAATCGGAAAATGGTCGTGATCTAATCGTAGCATTTTGTTTGTTGGTCAGGGGATTTTATTCGATTACACATTTATATATGAATCTTTCCTGTCTTTTGTGATCGAAACTAAAATATTCGATTCCGGTTGTGTTAAGCTAACCATACATGTGTCGACTCCTGAGCGATCGCCCATCCGATCGATTCTGGTGAAGCCACAGGGTCGATCGACAATACAAGTCTGTGCCTACCACCTTAGGCCACCGATTCCTGGACGATTCTGTTCCCGATCGATCGCTTCACAAATGGCAACTCCCCTTGATGTGTGCTGAATCGATCAGAAAACACCAACAGGTTGGTTCTCTGGCCGATCCAATTTGGGGGCCAAGTCGATCGGACGGGGTCGATCTGTCAAGGTGGGCTGCACTTGATTCCTCGTCGATTGATCGGCATGCGTGCTCCCGGTGATCGATCGGCCAGGAATCAAGTGTGAAATCGACCCGTGTATGGCTACCTTTATGATCGAACCTTTCATGTGATACTACTTTGGATTCTCTTACGATCGGTGTCTGATCAAAATATCAAGATCTAAAATCGAACCATGTATGCCTAGCTTATCAGTTGTTTGTGAACACAACATATATCTAGAAATAAACCAATGAAATTAGGATTGCAAGGTATGTGACTTGTAGAGATGGTCAAATTGTTTTTCAAACATTTAGACGATTTTAAGTTAATTGCAAAGCCCCTGAACATGGTATCATCACCAAACTTACTGGAGATGTAGACACGGGTTGGGGGTATACTACAAAAAAGTATTGTTCTAACACAAATAGTTTTTGCAGAAATTAAGTTCAAAGTCAAGTAAAAAAAATTGAAAATCTAAAATTTTACTTTCTTTTTGTAACTTTTTTCAAATGTTCCCACAACCCTTCTCTACATCTCCAGTAATTTTGGTGAGGATATCATTTTCTGAGACTTTGCAATCAGCTCACAAAGTCAGCTAGTCGAAAAATTCCACCATCTCTAGTGACTTGTATGTGATTATAATAATTGTTTAGAAATGAAATGCAGATAGTAACAAATCTTACAAGTGGTACATTCTCTCCTCTGTAGGTTATACACAGCGTTTAAGTGATCAATGCTTATGCTTTACCATAATGGCTGGCTAAGATAATAGTCGGCCTAGATCATCTATGGTGGTCATCTTTGCCGACTTCCATGTGAGGGTGTTAATTGTTCAGGATGGATCTTTCAACAGGATGGATCTTTCAACAACAGTCTTGCCCAATGCCCATTACCAGTTCAGATTTTTAGAAGCCAAAAGTGAACTCCTAAAGATGAGGCAGATGTGGTGAGGTCCACCTCTATTAATATAGAAGGTTTGGAGTACTGGCAAACCCTTTATTGGATAACGTCAGAAACTTTCCATTGGCAAGAGAACCACCAATGACTTATCTCTGCTTGAGGGAGGCTGATTTAGATTTGCCTACACTATATCATTGGAAGACCTACATGTCCATTCCATGTAGAACAGTGCTGGGCAATGGAGTTGATATGGAGGGCCACAAGTGCGGCCCTCAGCATCAGGGCCGCACATAACATTTTCTATCTATCCTGACTTGTATAAGATTGTAAGCCCGACCGGGCAGGGTCCTCTACTCCTCCTGTGTCATTACCTGTACCGGTGTGTACTATCCTGTGTTGTATCTCCACTCTAATGTATTGTACAGCGCTGCGTAATATGCTGGCGCTATATAAATAAATGTTAATAATAATAATATAAGCATTTTATAATGAAGAACTGACAGCAGGTACAAGACATTATAAATGTAATTTTTAAATAACAAAACTTGTTTTAAATTATATTTCAAGCATTAGGGAACATTGAATATGGTAATGCACATGTTGTGTCATATACATTGTCAAAGGTTCAAGCCTTTGATGATATCTATGGGGCACATTACATTTGATTCAAAGGTTTTATGCCCCTATTCTCCGGTTATGTGCCGCAATATATATATAATACAATCACTTCCCGTTCATTGGTAGAGTAGTGTGAGCATAGGCACTTACCTGTCTGCTGATCCCCTGCCAATATTAGAGGAGAGCGGAGATCGGTGGACAGGTGAGTTCCTATGCAATAAAAGAAAGGGCATCTGGGATGTAAAAGAACATGTCCTACACATACATGCCAGGTTGGGTTTATTACTGGACAGTTTAGTACATTACTTCTAGCAAGGATGACTATATACGTTTTGAGTGTGAGGGGTTCATATCAACAGCTGATATAGTCAAACAATGCATTTTATTTTTTTAAGGCATTTTGCCTGTTCTGTAATGGAATACGCAGCATATGATGACAACAATCTGCTTTGCCGGAGGATCACACATTTTGGTCAGAAGGGGTTGGCTCACTTGCATTTGATTTCCACTTACCTTAACAAACCTTCACCTTGCACCCCCAATATGACTATTGGGCACCAAGGGAACAAAAGGTGGAGGCAAAGACAACGTTTAGACTATTCAAGAACCATTTTTGGTTATACCATACCGGATGTGCCTACAGAAGAGGAATGTAGCCAGAAATGATAACATGTATGCAGTGTCCAAGGGTGATCACTTCAATTAACTTTTTAATAAGAACTTACATTGGGTGACTTCTGTGCAACATAGGGTTGTCTGTTTTTGTTTTCAGATTTGTTGGTTTTGCATGATTTACTTTCTATATACCCAGGAGTGCCGCTTGTCTTTGAATGCCAATATATATCCCCTAACTAGTCAGAAATATCTGTATACCACTTTTCATAAAGGATGCACAAGATTGATCTATTGCAGCGATGGCAAACCCGTGGCACTCGGAGCCCTCTTTGTGGGCACCTGACCTGTCAGCCAACACAGATGGAGAAAAGAACTGCAGCCCATTGGCTCTCAATGCTGTCAGTTTTCTTCCCCCCCCCTCTCTTCTGATTGCACACAGCACCCCATACTCTCCACTAGCAATGCCAGCCAATCAGAAGCCTGGGGAGGGACAAGCAGTAAGCCGAGAAAAAGGTGTGTGTATGTAATGTATGAGAGTGTGTGTAATGTATGGGAGTGAGTATAATGATAGCGACAGGATAATAAAAGAAGGCAAAATAATTCTCACAGGTTAGAAGTTGTAGTTCTACAACCCTTAGAAGGCAGCAGGGCATGCTGGGTAGGGTATTTCATCCGAATGCCATGGAACAGAAGACTATTTGCATGCTGGGGTCTGTAGTCCATCAGCAGCTTAGGATTTACAGGACGATTGTAACTGCACTGATCCTCTGAACGACAACTGAACCCTGAGGATTTGTGTGTAATTCAGGTTCAATTGCCAAGTCGGCACATGGAGATAAATAAGTGGGGTTGGGTTACAGTTTGGGCACTTGGACTCGAAAAGGTTTGCCATCACTGCTCTATTGTGTTGGTGAGTGACACCCTGCTTTGTCGCCCCCCCCCCCCCCCCCCCCCCCCCCCCCCCCCCCATAAACACCGATCTTAACCATTGTATACACACTTGATTATTGTATACAAATAACTCCAGCAACAATCATTTAGGGTGTCTACGAGCCTTTCCCCTTCAAAAAAATATCATAAATCTTACCAATCCATAGTCATTAGCGGTATATTAAAGCATAAATACCCCTCACATAGATCCCAACTATAATAATATCGTATGTTGAGTAATATTTATAAATGTGGATGCCATAAAATAAACAGGTCAGTATGTTGTCCCCCCACAATCCTAATCTACACATTGGTGTTTGTCGGGTGATTATAGAGAATAGAGTCATGTGACCAGAGACTGCAGAATTACCTGGAAGCCCAGTTTTATTTTCTAATTTTTAAAAGCAGAAGGATTGATCCCTCCTTGGCAGGATGAGTTGGATAAACCTTTCGATTTTCCTGTCAGATTTCCTTTAGATCTCCTTTTTCATGTAATATGAGGGACTTTCTAAACCATCAACTCTACCTGTGGTCAATCGCAGAGGACCCGACACTACATAGTTGTTGGTAGATCTAATGGATATCTTTCACTTATATGTACAGGACAGGGGTTCGTTTAAACATATCAATGTATGTAATGTGGATATGTACTGCCTGAGCATATTTTATTGGGATAACTGACTGCCTTGGGTATTCCCCTTTCTTCCGTCATAATGGAAAGCATTAAGCAGGGTACAGGTATGATACTCGAGCCGTCCGATATACCCTGCAGCATCGTGATGACGCCATCACGATGCTGTCCGATATCAGCGGAGCCGGGGAGAGAAGGCTCTGCTATCTCTCCAGCTCAGCCGATGCTTTGCCTGGTGACCAGGCTAGGAAGGCTTGAACTCCCTGAGTAGTATATAGACCTATATGTCCTCCTCTCTGACTTGATGACGACGGCTACAGGATTTGCCATTTGCTGACCTTCGAGAAATGTTCTGTAAGTGAACCCGGCCCTCTTTGCACGAGGAGCTCTGGGTATGAATGTGAGTCTTGGAAGTAATTCCAGAGTTGTATAAACCCTGATAGTGGGATCTCGGACATGCTAAAGTTCTCCAATAAATGGTTTGCCTAAACTCCAAACCTACATTAATGGACCTGGATCTCACTATGGTCCCCTACTGCATCTGTGAACATATCATCTTTAGGATTTGGCTTCTGAGAATCTTGCAGTTGGCTGACAGGTATTTTAGGTGCACATACTGCGGGTTGACTTGAGATATATTTATATATATATAGTGAAAGGTTACATGGTTTGCTTATTTTTTTTACTGATCTTCATGATAAACATTGAACACAACACAACTGAACTAAAGGACCAACAGCTGCTTTCTTATATGGAGATGGATGTGGAGTCTTCCATTTGTCCTCTCCCCTCCATTAATCAGAACTGGTTGTATGATGGATGTCCAGCTGGTCTCACTATCTATCTATGACCCCGTACACATTACAATTTCTGTACAATTAACTTTTCTTCTACCAAAACCATGTAATATGAGGACCTTTCTATACCTGTCAATCACTATGTATTCTATCAGGGAGGACCCGGCACTACATAGCAGTGATATAGAATACATAGTGATTGGAAGGTATATATCACTGCTATGTAGTGCCAGATCCTCCCTGATATAATACATAGTGATTGGGAGCTATATATCACTGCTATGTAGTGCCAGGTCCTCCCTTATAGAACACATACATATATACCTTCCAATCACTATGTATTCTATCAGGGAGGACCTGGCACTACATAGCCGTGATATATACCTTCCAATCACTATGTATTCTATATTACTGCTATGTAGTGCCAGGTCCTCCCTGATAGAAAACATAGTGATTGGGAGCTATATATCACTGCTATGTAGTGCCTGGTCCTCCCTGATATAATACCCGACACTACATAGCAGTGATATATACCTTCCAATCACTATGTATTCTATCAGGGGGGACCTGGCACTACTTGGTAGATCTAAAGGAAATTGCATGGAGGGCTTATCCATTGGTGCAGGAGTTTGACATGTGAGCAATGCCTTAACCACTACAAATGTTACATTTTTGTTGCACGTAACGATCATTTGTGATCCTACCTAGTAACTAAAGAACAATAACTGCATTTGGGTGATGGAGGGAGGATGAGTGGGATGCACCCTGCTGTCAGTTACTAGGCACAGGAATAAATGGTCGCCACCAATAGCTGTACAGATCCTAGAAATTCTCCCAAGACCATCTCTATATAATCACTGGTGACATTTATCTGGCGTCTGTACAAGCCTTTAGATCTGTCACATGGGAGAGTTCACGTGCTCCCTCATAATACTCAGAACTCACACTTGGAGTTGAATTGGACAGACGTACCCCGATAGCTGCTACAGAAGTTTCTATAGACAACAAAGGTGTTTCATCCTGAGTGTCACATGATATACACAGATGAGGGCTGAATAATAAATATTGGGATAATTCGTGTATGGGACTTTTCTCTTTATTTTATATATTTGTGATTGTAAGGTTACCGCCATCCAGCTTTGAGCTTCTATGGATGACAAGTGTCATCCAACTTTTCTTGGAGGTTGGGGATTTTTTCTTTTTCGATTCTTTTTGTAAATAATTTTTTTTTTTTCATTTTAATGGAAACCATTGTATTTTAATTTTATACTTTATTTGCCCAAACCGAATTCAGAACTCCTTCTCTCCACACAAACAGTAGCGCTACAAAAAAATCAGCCCATGTACATTTTACTTGGTTAATGGGGGTAAACTATTTTTATTTGGATACCCAATTGTAAAAGGAGAAGTAAAAAATAAATAAGTGTACCACAATTTTTTCACTATAAGACGCAGCCCCCCTCAAGAAAAAAATGGGAATAACCCTCTTTTAGAGTAAATACACACAATGTGAAAGCAGAGTACAGGGCTCGAACATGCTGTATACCGGTATTCACTAGGATGTAGAGGCACTGCAATTCCATATGTGCATACCAATTAAAACGCTCATTTACCTCCCTGGCGACCATGACGAATTGTTCTGGAATTTGCTTGATAGACTCCGGAGTAGCCGGGATCGCATGACTGCCCCACATCCCCGGAAAAGCTGCATTTTGCAGGGATCGCCCCGGTCGCTTCAAAGTGACACCAAATTGGTGGGTGGGGCTGCGCCATAGACCTTCATTGTTATTGAGGGGCGTCGGTCTCCCAGCCCATTTGGACAGGTGGAGGGAGGGAATTTCGAGCAGAGAACAATGCAGTACAGGCAGACCACTAGGGGGGGTTAAGTACAGAATTGCATGTCAATGAATATATTACCTGCTTCTCAGCGCTGCTGAGGCGCTGGATGTCACATGGTGATGTTCACCAACCATGTCCAGTTACAACATATAATATATTCACCGCCCTTGAAGTTCTATATATGCAAACTTATTGAGTTCCCTTAGTATGCACAAATTGAACTGCTGAGAACCAGGAATAAGTCTTTTTCTCCCCCGAACCATGGATGTGTTTTATAGTCCAGTGTGTCTGAACATGTACAAAAGACCTGATAGATAGATAGATAGATAGATATGGGAGGGATAGATAGATATGAGATAGATAGATATAATTTTGTGGGTTATATCGCAAGCAATCGTCTCTTATGACAAATGATGGTCTCGGGTGGAAATGTAGGATGTCTGAAGTTCCCCTCAATGTAGCATTGAACCACTAATACAGACCATTGTAGTCCTCGCGGTAGGGATCCCCCGTTCATCCAGCCCTTCCTATCTCCATAGAACAGGAAAGAATACTCCGCAGGGAGCTGAGCTTCCGGACTGTACACTGATTGGTAGAAAAAAACCATTGTTGAGTTCTTTAATCTTGGTTCTTGTGAGCTTGAGAACGTGCGCCGTTTGTGTCCAGGGTCAGCGTTAAGAATTCCTCCAAAGATGTTAAAACAATATATAGAAAGATGCCCTGAATGCCACGACTGTTAATGTTTTAGGTTGTGAATGATTATTTTCTGGTGCTTGTTGTGTAGGATCCTAGCGGAGCAGAGTAAACATATTGTTAGATATATTAAATCTATTAGGAAGGAGACGGTAAGTAGCTATTAATCTTCAAGGTGACGCCAAGTCTTAAATCTTGGAGGTTATGATATCAGAAATATATCGTGATTTCCTAGTTGAACTAATTTGTCTTCTCAAGTCAGTCGTTGCTTGCATGTCCTTAGTCAGGAACCCTTGTCTGCTTGTTGTGACTCCATCGATTTGAGTATTTAAGCGGAATGGTCCACATAATTGCCAGGGAACTAGGATCTTTGGTTGTGACCGCCTCCCATTTCTTTCTCTTGTAAAAGCTTTTCATGATTCATTTGTAATATAATTATTATGAGTTTTAATATTGACTTATGTACATTTTTGTTTGTTTTGTAGATGATTCACAAGGTGCATCATCCCAAGGACCACAGATGGAGAGCCTTGCAGGCCCATCACAGGGTCCTCCCGGCCCGCCACAAGCTCCTCCAAACCTGCCACATGGTTCATCACAAGGGTCAGCATCCCAAGGTCCTCCACACTCTGCACAAGGTTCCTCAGGACCATCACAGGCTGCACAGCAAGGACCCCATTCTGGACCCCCACAAGGACATCAAACAGGGCCATACCAGGGGCCTTCACATGGAGCACCAGGCCCCATCCCTGGGTTGCAAAGCCCTTCCACAGGCCTTCTAGGAGCTAGACCTGGATTAATACCTCTTCAAAGACCTCCTGGAGTTCCCCCACCTCACATGCAAAGATTTCCTGGAATGCCACACCGTCAAATGCCACCTCATATGGTACACAGAGGTCCCCCTGGGCCAGGTGGTTATGGAATGCCACCTCATGGTATTCGAGGCCCCTATCCTCCACAGGGCCATTTTGGAAGAGGGGGAGCTGGCGCGCCTGAAGACAGAGAAGGCAGGCCATTTAGAAATGAAAGACGTGGGTTTAATCCAGAAAGGGGTGAAAGGCATGGGTTCAATCCAGAAAGAGGTGACAGACATGGGTTCAATCCTGACCGAAATGATAGGAATCGCTTTAATCCCGAGGCAGAGGAGGGTTTTGATGCTGAAAATGAGGAAGGAACTGAAATGCAAGAGGAGGAAGAATTTAATCCTGAAATGGATGAGGGTCAAGGTTTCAATGCTGACCGACCAGGTTTCAATCCAGACAGGCCAGGATTCCGTCCTGACAGGCCAAGATTCCACCCTGATAGGCCAGGCTTTAATCCAGAAAGGCCGGGCTTTCACCCAGACAGAAATGAAAGGCCCGGGTTTCATCCCGAAAGAGAGCGAGAACGATTCGGAAGAAGGCCTTTTGGAAATCGTAATGAGGATGATCGAGAACACTTTGGAGAACGCTTTGATGACCACGAGAGACCAGGCCGTGGAAGAAGAAGCTGGAGCAGAGGAAGTCCAGATCGTGATCGGCATAGGGAACCTGAAGGAAGGAGCAGGTGGTCTGGGGGAAGAGAAAGAGAACCTCGCAGACCTCTACTAGATCTCCCTGGTAAGCCCGTCATGACCGAAAACCACGAGCCTCCAAGTGCTAACACAGAGCCCAAAGAACCCGCTCCTAACGCCGTCAAGGAAAAACCCGAACCTGACGCCAAACCTACAGAAGACAAGCCAACTAAAGAGACCCCACCGGCCGATAAAACAGAAAAGGAGGCGGAGTCTAAATCGTAAACTCTTCCCCTCACTGACTTTTGTCGAGTAGTGCTTTGGAGTTGTACATTTGGCTGTAAATTATTTGCTTCCGCTTGATTCTAGTTTCTGAGGAATAAGAAGCTCGTTAATCGGCTTCCCGTCTATTTAAAATGGTTACGAAACCCATCACCATCGTATTAAAAGAAATGATGATAAACTCTCCCATGGCTTGCTGTAACTTTTTGAATAAGTCGTTTAATTTAAAGAGTTTACAGCTCCAACTTTTTGTTTTCGTTTTTACTGGGGGAAGGAGCACCTTTCAACGTGACAATACTAGAGGTGTGTTTTTAATAAACTCTATTTTCGTAACAAATATTTGTGTGACTTCTTTCCGGATAAGAAACTTCCTGCGCTTGATGGTTTTTATATTTTGAGTAGAGATGTGTGAACTTCTGTCGCGATTGTATCGCATAAGGAAATGATCGATGACTTTCCATTTTTTAGCAGCTAGCCAACATCTCGAATCATACAAGAAATAGATACAGTGTGGGTGATGAAGTTTGGGACACACCCCTTCCTCCTCCCCAAACCCAAAAGTTCTCCCGTACCACACAGAGGGGCTCGGGGACTTTAATGGCTAGCTTAGGTAATCTTGTATAGGTCCAAATGGAATAGTCTTTGGACGTAACATAACAGAACTTAAAGTGGGCCTACCACCTGGGAGGTCACTCAGCATTATCCGCTGCATCTAAGCCGATAATGCTGAGATCCTTGATTGTAGTAAACAAATCTTCTGACAGCTGGAGAGAAGCTTGTCAGAAGTGTTCCCACTGCCTTACGTCGCACCTAGGCAGACAAAGTGGTGTCTGGGAGATCTTTGCCAGGCAGGAAATCATCAGTAGCAGATTCCCCCTCTTCACAAACCCCCCAGAGAATCCCCTCTCCTGCTGTAAGGAACATTTTGTTTTTTACAATTTGAGCAGTGTTGCTGCAGCTAGTGTGAAGTTCCTATTGACGTGGTAGGTCCGCTTTAAGACAAGCCAGGTGCCCCAACTCCTATCCTACCTACTGAATTTTATCAGAAGTGACATCGCAACGCCCCTGCCCTGGGGTAACATCTCCTAACTTACATGCACACAACTCTTCTTTATATCTCCAGCAATTGTGGTGATAACAAGATTAGGGGCTTTGTAATTGACCTCCTGTGCGTTCTGCACGAACCCATTACGGTCAGTTTTATTAAAGCAAACTGCCCATTCCGGGATCAGGTAAACGCCTATGCTGTGCGAGCCTGCAGCGATTCTGCATTGCTCGCTGATCCCTCTCTGCCCTGTGTCTTAAGCTGGCCACACACGGGTAGATTCCCATGCAATTGACCGGCGATCAATTACAGCGTGGTGACGTCGCCACGCTGTAATTGATCGTGGGTCAATCGTACAGTAATCAATGTGAACCACATGGGCACATCAATTACTGGACGATAGAGACAGACCTGTCCCCCAGCAGTCAGCTTCTTCGGCAGCACTGTACCTGAGCTGGAGACACGCACAGGCACTGACCCAGCCAGCCCCCCTTCCTCTTCTCTCCTCGCAGCTGGCTGGATCCGTGTTGGCCACGCCCCCTTCACACAGACAGCGTAGCTGAACACATAGCCTGTCACAGCTTGTGTTTAGCTGCTGTCTCCGTTGTTCACACCGGCTCCAGCTGTCATCCATTGCATTGAATGGGGATAGCGGGTTCCCTATTCAATGCAATGGATTTCGACCAAGGTTTTCCAACATGTTGGAAACCTGTTGGTCGAAGTTTTTTGAGCAGAATCCATTGATCCTGCTCGAAAGGGACTGTGGATGGCTCAGATGAAGTGACAGATGAGAGGAGAATCGGGAGCCGTGAGCGCGCACGCCACCCGATTTTCCTCTATTCTGTTACTTTATCAAGCCGTGTGTGGCTAGCTTAAGTCGTCATCAGTGACGCGTGGGGAAGGCGCCATAGACCTCCATTTTAATAGAGGAGCCCTGCTTTTCATGGCCACTTGGCAACGTTTTGATGACGTGATGTGTAGAGGGCGGAAAATCGCAGCAGAATACAGTGTACTTTTCGCGCAAGAAAAAGTGGCAGCCAATGGCAGTAACGCCAGGGAGGTCAATATGCGAAGTCAGTGACCTTTTCACTGAAATGCCACTATCTCTAGTAAACATTTGTTAAAGGTTCACAAGCTGGTGCTGCAGCTTCATTCACCAGCAAGCTGGACTTTCAAAGAGCAGGGGGAGCTGAGCTTGCAGCCTCTCTGTCAACCCTTGTCCCCACCGAAGCCACTGTTGGTGCGCCCACTCCACGATCTCTAGCGGTTGGGAACCACTGTCCTACATTTTATAAATCACAACAACCAGCATGCAGTGTTTACATCCTTGGGGTTGAAATCTCCTAACTGACTCTTCAGAGGGCATTGTAATTCTAGCATATTAGGCAAGTAAGCAGATGGTTAGTTCACATTGGGGACCTAGGTAGGTAACTGCACTAAGAAGTAGTGAACATTACAAGATCACACCACAAAAATCACATTAAAAGATTCCTGACCCCCCAAAAAAATACGTTCTTAAACTAACCAAAGGAGGAACAAAACAAATATAAGGGTTCCAAACGAGTTCCTACACCCTATGCATTAACCTTTAGGCTTCGGGAGGCGCAAGTGGAGGACCTAGGGGGGGGCGCCAAAGAACACCTAAAGGGCTGCGGGTTGGGCACTTGGACTCTCTGGTGTGGCGCTTGGTAGCCGAACAGAGGAACAAACATGAAGGTTATGGTGAGAATCGAATAGCCCTCAACTCCAGCAGAAGCACAATCAAGTCTTAAAACAGAAGGTATTACATGCTCCAACCCATCACAAATACCAAAAGATTAGGTAAAAACCCTCGTTTCTAAGCGAAGGCAAAGGATTCCTCCATGTTACTGGTGATAAACAATATAACGTTCCCTCCCAGGAGAAACAAAGGTGTCCATGTAAAGCATGGTCGAGGTTGTAGCACCTCCCAATCTGTAGAGCAGTGGTGGGCAAGTGAGTTGATATGAAGGGCCACAAGTGCGGCCCTCGGAATCACTAAAGGGCCACGCATAACATCCATCCAGATTCTCCTCCGTCGACATATCTCTGCAGGTGGTGGACCAGATCCCGATAGGCAGTCTCAAAACCTAACAGCACCCCCCCCCCTTCCTGCCCCTGGGTGCAGCGCTCATATGTAGATCTGGTTTCCCCGATCAACATTGACAATTTTACTGATGAAAAACCGCCAAAGTTGATTAGGAAAGCTGGGTCAGCGTGTGACCACTTCACAGGTGAGTCCCTATGCATTAACAGTTAGGTTTTGGGGGTCGCAGGTGGAGGACCAAGGGGGGCCGCCAAACAACACCCAAAGGGCCGCAGGTTGGGCACCTAGGCTGTAAAGCTTGACCTGCCTTCTCCATGGACTGTAGTGATCTTGTTAATGTTATTTGACAGTATTTTCCGCTCTAGAAGACGCACCTAGATTCTGAGGAATTCTGACTTTATAGTTGAAATTGTATTAAATTAGTGTGTATCATTGTGTCATTTATTGTTATGAGAGCACTTTGTTAGAACATCAGGGAATGGCACACTTACGGTGGTCACACACGACTTGATATTTCAGTTTGCCCACCTGGTACAATCGACCAAAAGTGAATGAAATTGAACAGGTTGGTAAATTTCAGTCGATTGTACAAGTATCTGACGGTTTCTAGGGATTGTGATTGATTTGTATGTGATTGTGATTGTATGTGATTGTGTGGATCAGCGCTGGAAGCTTACCGTGTAATAAACGCTTCCAGAGACAGGGGGCGCCTGGGAGCATGGATGCCGCTGCTAAACAGACGTAACTGTTTGGGTTAAAATGTATCCCACTGTGTGGCGTTACAATCGATCGATGTTAGACTGATGATCAGTATTTAAATAGCACAAGACGATGGAATCTAAGATCGATAGTGTAAGACATCGACCTGTGTATGACCAGCTTAAGGCTCACTGTTCTGCCATGTATGTCTTTTGTACGCACCCTCCTCCATCATGAACAGGCGCATACACAGCAGAGCCTCGGCCTAATATATATATTGTACTAACGAGCCCATTTCATCCAGCTGTGATGGTAGGGAATGCTGAGACTTGTTCTCAGGCTCGGTTGAGAGGACAGTAGAGAAGCTGAGACTTGTTGTTCTAAAGGTTGGTTGAGAGGACAGATGGTATATTGAGGGCAATTTATTTAATATACAGAAAGACCCACACAGTTGCAGACAGATGTGCACACATTAGTATGCAGTACAATCAAGTGACTTACCATTAGTTTCCCCTTCCAGCAGGTCAACACGCTAGAGACACCTGTCCCATCCCAGACTTCTGATAGGTGGTAGCTGTGTGCACTTGGGAGGAGAGGGGGGGGGGGG
>CM070033.1:183002748-183015050 GCA_036250615.1 Ptychadena robeensis | reverse complement strand
GGGGGCTGCACAGCCCTCCATGTGCTCGGCAGAGGTAGCCTGACTGCCATTAGGTACCGAGATGAGATTCTCAGACCCCTTGTGAGAACATATACCGGTGTGCTTGGCCCTAGGTTCCTCCTAATGCATGACAATGCTAGATCCATGTGGTTGGAGTGTCAGCAGTTCCTGCAAGACGAAGCCATTGATCCTATGGACTGGCCGCCCGTTCCCCAGACCTGAATCACATCATGTCTCCCTGCATCCACCAATGCCACGTTGCACCAGACTGTCCAGGCGTTGGGGAATGCTTTAGTCCAGGTGTGGGAGGAGATCCCTCAGGAGACCATCCACCACCTCCATCAATCAGGAGCATGCCCAGGGGTGGAGGACACACACTACTGAGCCTCATTGTGACTTGTTTTAAGAACATTACATCAAAGGTGGATCCGCCTGTAATGTTTTTTCCCACTTTAATTGTGAGCGTGACTCCAAATCCAGACCTCCATGGGGTGATACATGTGATTACCAGCACATTCAGCTATATAAAGAACAAAGTATTTCATTCACATCTAGGATCAAGCCTTATTCTAGTGTTCCCCGTAAACAGTGTATATCAAGAACCAAGTGAACAGCATCTCAGGAACAACTTAACATGAAGTCCCTCCTCTCTTTTGAGAGATGCATAAAGCAGGGGTGGAGCCCTAGAACTTTGCATTATTCTTATCACATACAGTGTGCAGGCAAGGCAGAGATAAGTGTGAACATTTTTCCTTTTTTGTTTTTATATATTTAAAGTGCGATAGAGACCCAACGTGTTGCCATATGACCGCTTCGTCTCAGATTCGGATATTTGAAGTCATCACCGGATCTCTATAACAAGATTCAGAATTTCAATATTAACATGCATATTGTATCAATACTGAAGTTGAACCAATTAAACACAAGCATCAGCAGATTTTGATTGGCTGCTTAGAATTTGCATCTTAAAACAGAAATTAAGAATTTGTTCTGGCTTCCCAAGTGGTCACTACTGTGCTTCCAGTTCTTGCAGATCCCTTATGGAGTAAACAACGCAGCTTCTTCCAAGATGGCCGCCTCCATACAAAGCAGATGGGCATATTAATGTGTGCAGATTTACAGGGCGCAATGTCTGTGCCTAGACCCCCCGTCCTCCATCTGCCATTCTGTGGACAGTTTCCATTGAAAATAACTTGTCACACTGAATAAATGATCACACACACACACACAAATGACATTTAAACTGTTTTTATATAAAATTATACATTGCATCAGCACTTGAGCTTTGTGTACTGGAGACCATACTGTAGATACACAACAGAACAATAACTGTAGTATGCTGCAATATAACTGGAAGGACAATGCCACACACAGAACGCAGTTTATGGGCAAATTCCGATGACTCCGCATGCCAGGCGCCCACCAGCGTTGCCAGTTACCAGGCTCTCGTTGTCTCCACCTTTTCCCAAGTCGTCTTCCTTCTCATGGACCTGGGTAGGGAAGAAAGCATTTTCCTTTAATAGGTTCTGCCGGCTGAGTCAGGCCTACAGTCCTGCAACACAAACCCTACGCTCTTTAATTGCCTGTTTACAGAACAAATTCACCCCGAGCTGTGATCATGCACTTTCCTATCCTCTGCGATTCTAACCCGTGCCAGACCTGCCGATTGCTCTGGCACCACTGCATCAGGAGGCTGGGGGCACGATAGACCTCTGTTATGAAGGTGGCGGCGGTTTCCAAGACCACACACATGTGCATGAGGAAAATACAGCAAAGTACTACCCTGTTTGCCCAAAAATAAGACACCCTTACATCTTTGCCTCACTCTGAAATAAGTCATCCCCCTGAAAATAAGGGACCCCCGAAGATACAGTACAATTACTCAGGACAGGGGGGGGGGGCATTTAAAATGACACAGGAGGATCAGAAGGGGTTACTAAAATGGTAATCCCCCCTCTGAGTCTCCTGTGCCATTTTGATTCCCCCCTCTGTCATTTAAAGTGATCCCCGCCACCCTGATCCCCCAGTGCTCCTATTCTTCTTCATGGAAAAATAAGACATGCTCCGAAAATAAGACGTAGGGCATCTTTGGGAGGAAAAAAAATGCATATACGACACCGTGTTATTTTCAGGAAAACACGGTATACCGCCAGGGAGGTTAAAGGGGATGTCAGATGTAAACACTCAAGGCAAGAGCTCAATTTTGTTTAGTTGACGTGGCTTTACTACATCCTCCGGGGTAAAAAATCAAAAAAGTGTGATGGCCGCATTTGATGCGTATATTGAAATTCCTTAAATAGTGGGTGTCCAACACAGATATTACACTCCAGTGTACGAACAAACCTTTAAAAAACATCTCACATCAAACAGCTAACTTCTCCGGCACCTACCTTCTTCCAGAAAATATCTAAATAGACAAATGCTAAAAACAGGAAGACCGCTCTGTCTCACAGACACTGTAACCCCCTCCCCATTTTTTTCCTACTTCTACTTCTAAAGCAAAAAAAAAAAAAAAAAGTTGGGCTTTATTTGGAACCATGACATCACTTACCACTGCTGTGCGGCCAATGATATTGTTTGGTCCACACAAAGATATAAGAGAATCTTCAAACTGAAGATCGGCAGATCCACCGTTGGATGATATATTTCCGAGGTCTCCAACATGCCTGGAAGACAAGAGATCTGCTTAATAGAGGAGACAGCGGCACGCCAGAAGAAAGGGGGTCACCTATAGGAAGTCCTTGTTCTCAGAAGTCTCCGGACTAGTTGTGGAGCAGCAAGGTACGGCAAATCAAATCTGATACCTGGGCTTGTGTCATGTGTGCTTCACTGCCAACCCCCTCACTATGTATGAAGTTCCGATTAACTCCCCTAGCGGTTGAGACGTACCCAGTTCATCTAAGGGTTTTGGGGTCGTCCAAACCGCTAACAGAGCAGGGATTGGAACAACCCGATGGAATCTTGGAAATAGAATTGTCGCAGTATATCCAGAAAGCACCCGGGGGACATTGCCGAACCATAGACCCCCATGTTAATAGAAGGGTGTCTGTTTCTTAGCCCAAATACCCAGTCATGTCATCAATGACACTGGCCACGTGGACAGGAGCAGGGGGAGGGCAGGGAATTTAAGGGTACTCTGCTGCAATCACCCATACCACTCGTAAAAACTGTGCAGTAGGGGCTGACCGCTAGGGAGGTTAACTGGACTTAATTTAGTTTATAGTTCTCAACCCCCCCCCCCCCCCCATGGTACAGACACCTCCATATAACCGGTCGCCAGGCCTCTATATAGACAGTAAGCACACAGGACAAATATCTGCCAATGTGTTTTGGCAATAGGCATCACACCCAATAATTCTCCCATTTACTGTTGCTTAAACTATGGTGGCATTTACCTTTCCTGGTCAGATGGACCACCATGGTTCTTGGAGTATGGGTTGAAGTGTGGACCGGCACTTACACAGCCTGTAGGGACAAAATACACATTTGGAAATACCCTCATCACAAAGAACATGTACATTACCAAACACATTGATCGGAGTACATTTAGAGTCCTATATAGAGCCTTGATTTCATCCATACAGGGTATTGGGATATAACATTGTGCGGTCCCTATAACATATATCCTGCAAAGTAGGCCCTGGTACAGCAGTGTTGCCAAACCTAAAGGACAATTCACTGTTTCTCAATAAGCAGCACCCCCCAAAATCAGAGTAAACCATCTTAGCGTCCTAGAGTGACTATGCAGCATGTTCAAGCAGAGCGCTGTATACCAGTATTCACTTGGGAATAGAAGTAGTGTTGAGAGCCTAAAGATCCACTCCAAGCTGTCAGCACTGCCTCTCCTCTCCCTGGAACATGCTGTTTACATATTCACCTGGGTGGAGGGGCAGTGCATCACAGACCAGATTTCTAAACTTAAGTGTTCGATATAAGGATATGGAATGACCATGCACAACTGCTGTCTGCCCTATTGTTAAAGGCTGGAGGTAAAGCTAGATCTACACTGTCCTTTCCCAAGCTGCTGGAGCCCAGGCGCTCACAGGTCTTATCGGGCGAAAGCCCAAAAACTCACCGGCTGGCACCTCTGGTTGCACTTATTGCTCATTAACCACCTGGTGAACAACCGCCTGTGTAAACGAGCCCTTAAGGTGCCTATACACGCATAGATGGGTGCTCCACAGCCATTGATCTAGCCTCATCTCATGCAGCCACTCCTGCATTAGTCAGTGAAGCAGGTATCTGACATTTCCATAAATCCAGCTCAATCTGCAGCCTTTGGATGGGGACCAGGATTCCCCATCCAAAGGATTGGACAGGAATCAAGCGCCTAAAGTGGTGCGTCTTGATTCCCGCCCCAATTGACGGGTGACGCTGTGCTCGATCGAGTCATCAATCGAGCGCCCACTGTGACGTGTATGGGCAGCTTTAGAGTAGCATTACCCCAGAGTGCAAGTATGCCAAATGCCCAAGTGCCACTCCCACTGCAGATCACAATTTATAGAATATCCCTGTAATACATAAACGTTCCCCTATGTTTTACAGCTTCCCATAAATTACAGATTTATATACTGGAAACGCGTTCTACCTGCAATTATAGTTGTGGCCCGAGCTGTGGTGGCCCTTTCCAAAATGACCAGGCAAACAAAAAAACCACCAACACCTATTCTGTAATTCTGAAAAAGCCATCTACAGTCTTTGTGGGGACAACAGTTTATCCAGCATAACTATGTATTGTCCACTCAAATCCTTTCTTACTGGATATTCAACACTAGAGGGGCAAACTGGTATTTCAGGTTTACACCGAGCTTTGTGTGACTACCATGTCATGAGGTTTCAATGGTTCACATTTCACAGATTTATCTTTGTGGAAATTAAACCCGGCTGACTGACCTAATCAGAACCTCGTACTGCTTATTACCTAACCCAACCCCCGGGATCGTTCTCAGCAAGATGAGTTTAAACCAGATGACGAGTGATCAGTTCACGAGGTTCACTATACAAATCTATGGCAGTAATAGCAAATCTTTGCCACTCTGTTAAGGTAGCCATACACAGGTCGATTTTCCACTTTTGACCGATAAATCACTGTGCGTGTTCACAAGATTGATGGGCGATCAATCGGATTCTGCCCACTCTGAACGATCGACCAAACAAAATCCACGTAATCCACAAAAAATCGGATCGGACATTGAACCAACATGTTGCTTTTTTTGGTTGATCGTTTGGCAATGGAAGTACGTTGGTGGACCCCTAACTCCCTATGCAGCAGCCTTTCTGATCAACGGATTTGTGGAATCGGCCATTTTGGAGATCGTCTCATGTCCAAATCTACCACAAATCTGATTCCCAAGGTGGTGTTCCATCAAGTCCCGATCCATCACCGGTTCTATGATCTCCTGGAATGATCGGATCAGGAATCGATCGGTAACAAATCCGCCCGTGTATGGCTACCTTTATCTCTGTAGCAGAAGACCACCAACTGAAAGCCAGAACATAAAAGGTGGGTTTACACGTGTAGATTTCAACCAAAAAATCATTTGTTCTTCGCTGATCGAACAAATAAATGTACACATGTAACCCAGCTTAACAGTTCATCTAATGTATTCTGATTTGAAGTACAGGCAGTGAAAGTCTAAATTCACGCTCACTGACCATGGACACATACCGTTAGTGTTATCTCCATACGCATGGATGTGAAAGCCATGTTTTCCATCAGTCAGGCCAGTGATGTTCCCTGTTACTTTTACTGGTCCTTCTCCTTCCTATAAGAAAACGATAAAAACAAATTGTGTAATAAACCAGAAACTTGCAGTAATCAGTATTGTCACTACAAAGGATGTTCTCAGTCCATGTCTGGCCTAGTGAGGTGATGCTTTGGATTTGCAGCCGCACAAAGCACTAGCTGACCTTGGATGAACTGACGGTCGCATATACCATATCAGTCTCCATTGTATTCAGCTGACGGATGCACTACAACAAGCTCTTCCTATGTACACACATTCCATCATCCCTGCAATGCAACACCGATTTGTGTCACCATCATAACTCACATGACAGACAGAAGACATACACAAATGAAACCCTTGGGCAGTACAATCCAATCAACCCCAATGTCTGCCCTCAGTACACATCCTGTAAAAAAGCAATGCCCCCTCTATTACATGGAGGTCAATGGCACTGCCCACCACCTGGCGCCATAAATGAAGTAATCGCCGTGAACACAGAACGATCAGCAGGTATGCCAATACAAAGGGCGGCCATGGGTTTCCATGGGCCACACTCCTCCATTTTGAGAGCAGCACGCCTACACACAACTTATACACCCATCCCTCATACTGACTCCATTTTACTCTGTGATCCTTGATCGGCTAAAGACACCACTGAGGGCCTTCTGGCCACTGCTATCACGAACTGTTTAATCACTGCTGAAGGTTGTGCGCAATACCCATATCTTTTTCTTTAAGGCCCCCATCACATGTCGGATTCACACCGGATTCCGGCACGATCATTCCACGGCGCGTGCACGCCCCAAACGATCGCTGCCGGAATTTCGCCCATGCAGCCCTGTCGATCGACTCCGTCCGATTGTTCAGGGGCCAGAATCGGATCCGACGGAGACCACATGTTGGTCTGTCTCATCCGATTCTGCCCGATTCAGGGAGTTTCCATTTGTGAGGTGGAACGGAGGTGAATCGCACACAGACTCCGTGGACAAGGTGGTATGCTGCCGATCGGTACTTCTTAATGGCCGTTGATCACCACCGCGATCCCGGCAGAATCGCCGGAATCGGATGATGAATCGATTGGACATGGAATCCGACACGTGTATGGCTAGCTTTAGTTCCATAGGAAGTATGCCTGATGTTCACTCTGGGTAAGTTATGTTTGTAAACTCACACCGTTATCCCAGGCTGAATGCCCAGGAGGTTAAAATGAAAATTAATGTTATTCCAGTGATAAGTGTCCATGAGGTGTTTTCGAATCTCTGGTAATATTCTGGTTATTTACAGTCAAAGACCGAACACACAATGTAAAAGTGCAGAGTCACTATGACATGGCAGAATCTCTCCCGGCCGTGGAACTAATCCAATATCCATCAGCACTGAACGGCTTCCAGCCTCATGTCTGATATCTGTCGCTGGGAACGATGGTTCCTCATCTTCTGTATGGAGAGGGGAAGACGAGCGAGCAGCACACCGACATCTCCTCCATATAGGAAACGTCTGACAGCTGGGTTGTCCGGTGACCCCTCCTGCCGGATCATTACACAGCTGTACAGCCACCAAATCTTCACCAGAGATAATCCCACATGATCGTCTCAGGCGACATTTATGTAGCGCCTGAACATCCCTCTACACTACAAATATATCTACCAAAGGAAGTCACAAGGGTTTGCTTACACTGCCACAGTGGGGGAAAAAAATTGGAGCAGCATAACTGCCATGTCCTCAAAGCAGCACCACATGGTGCCACCTCCATCTAAGATCAATGGAGGAGTCTCCAAAACGCAGAACAACATCTTATGCTGTTCGGGTGCTGGTTTCCCATTCCTGCATTAACAGGGCCCTAAGCCGAGGACAAACTGCCAGCAAGCAGCGGGGAATCCACCCAGCAAATGTGCTGGCGCACGTCCTGATTACCTGAGCTGGAATCTGCACTGGACACATGGCCTAACCATGTTAAAGGGTGTATAGCACCGTCCTGCATCATCTCTTGCACAATGAGGTCACCACATCCTGACCCATTACACCAGTGGTGGTGAACCTGTGGCACGTGTGCAAGAGGTGGCACTCATAGCCCTCTCTCTGGGCACCCAAATGGTCAGTCAGCACAGAGGAAGACGGGGGAGAGAACTGCAGAACTCAGCTTCTTATTGGCTCCCTGGGGGATAATTTGCACCCTTAATTCATCCCCAAGAGCACAGGCCACTGGGACAGAAAGGGAAATTATACACCCTGTCACCAGATATCCGTTTAACAATTCTTCATTCATTTTGGACAGCTTCCTCTTCTGCCTCAATGACAGGAAGTGAATAAAAATCTCTTCAATTGCACATACATTTTACTTCTTGTGTATTACATCGGATATTTATAGATTTATATCTAATGCTACAAAAAAAAAAAAAAAAAAAAAAAAAAAAAACGACATTTCAGTTCAGATTCACGCTGACAGTACAAAGCGCCGTCCCTGACGCGGCTTAACTTCGCTGATCTGATCCTTCCTGCGATTCTTGCCGGTTGAATTCTCTGTCCCTTTGACCCGGTTTTGTCAGACTAACAAGTCCAAAGATCAGCATGTGACAGGTCCCTGTCTCTGCAAAGCTCAGAGGCCCCAGCGAGGTCACAACTAATCCCTTCACAGCCATTCTATATAATGCTCTCAGCGGCTGGGGGGCACCGAGGGGCAGACAGGCCAACACACGCCATCAATGGGCATACATGCAGAGCCAACGATGGAATCACTGGCAACAAGTTTCATCTCCATCTAAACTAAATCTGGGAGCGGCCAGCTTATATACTGATAAACCCTGGAGCAGAATATTTAATTAGGTGTAAAAAAATACGTTCTCTGCCAAGGGAGGCTTAAGAAAACCCAACAGTTCAGGTTATGCAAACGCACGGCCCGGGAGAGGCGTATACACCAGTTATGTAAGCAACTGACACCGTGCTCATTACAGCACGCCGACTTACAAAATCTGCAAAAAGTGAAGTACAACTAAAGCCTGCCATACACCCAAGGTGGGGGCCTTAAGAGCTCTCCTAATATAAACAATGATACTGTAAGTTAAGCCCCCCATACACGTTCCGATTATTCTCCCGACCGATTTTTCTTCCGATCCTGTCACCCGATTTTCACCTAAAATATAATGGTCGGTCGGTCGGCTGGCACGAAAAATCGAAATTCGAATTAACACGATCCATCAGCCCGACCCTATTTATTAACAGCAGATCGACCCAAAATTTACGGACAGGTCCGAAGCGGTCCCGATCGATTTTTCGGCCGATTTTGAGAAATCTGGATCGGTCATGTACATAATTCCGAATCCGATTAATCTCCCGATCGATTAATCTCCCAACCCGATCGGTCGGGCAAAATTCGTACGAAAAATCGGAACGTGTATGGGGGGCTTTATACAGACAAGTACCCCACAAATGAGGGGACCAGGCACCCAACACACTGGGAAGTCACCTATACCAGCTATGGCTGGAAAACTAGAGAACAAAGATTTAACTTTCCACCCCCACCTCAAACTTTACTTAAACAGAATTCCCTCCTGAATTGAATAAGACAATGTAGATGCACGGTTTTTAATAAAGGTCTTAAAATGTTATCACCTTGCACCAGATCAATACCATTATGTCTAGAACCCAGGTGCCCAACTTGCGGCTCGGCCACATGCGGCCCTTTGGGCGTTCAACAGCCCTACTCAGTCCTCCACTTGAGGCCCCTGAAACCTTATTGTTCATGCATAGGGCAAAGGAACTCATACTGCATCACATAACCTCTGAATCAAAATGTGCATCACCATACGACAGTGTTACCCAATGCTTGGAGTATCACTAAAAATAAGTTCCGTTATTTAAAAATTAAAAATAAGGTCTTCCAGCTATGTCCACATAAATAATGCTTACACTAGTCAGTATAGATGAAAATGGGTTGTGCGGCCCTTTAGTGATGCAGAGGGCCACACTTCCTGGAGACGTTGATCTTCAATGGCGGCGCCTCCGTCTGTACCGCTATGAAGACGCGGCAGCATGCAGCTTCAAAAGAGCATCGCGGGCGCACCACTCAGAACACGCATCGGACACGGTACCGTTCATTAGAATGGGAAGTGTCCTCTGTGTCTCCCCCCCCCCCCCCCCCAAGCCATTAAGCAGAACCCAAGCTGCAGCCAAATTCAATGCAGTCAGGGTGACCCTTGATGGGGGGGGGGGGGGGCACCTTCCATCCATGGCTTGGTCACAGTGTTGTGGTACATTTGCATACTTATATTTTTCTATCCTTCCAACTATGCATGTGAGGATACCTGTACTTTTTCAAAGTTATAGGGTTAGGCTTACGGGTTTCAGGCGTTGAGGTCTGTGTTAGGGGGTTAAGATTAGGAGAGGTAACCCCCCCCCCCCCCCCAATTCTTAACCCCCCTCGATCCTAAAGCTCAACACCTACATTTAAGCCCGGCTCCACAAACTCTAACACCTGAAACTTTTTTAAGCTTGACCCTGTAACTCCATAAAAGTAGGGCTGTCTGCACATGCGCAGTGGTTAGGGGGTCACATACTGTGCTGGCTGCAGGTTACCAGCCAGCATTACTGTGTTCATCAGTACAAGCCAAGGGAGAGATCCACCCATTACCAGGAGGGTTCATGGGTGAGAACTACAAGTCCCAGCAACCCACTATAGTGACTGGTGAACTACACATCCCAGCAGCGTCATGGCTGCAAGCCAACGCAGGTCTCGTGCACGGCAAGAAGGATACAAGAAGGAATAGCGAGCACTGTGCCACTCCCGCCCTGCGCCCGATAACACACCGGCCCGAGGCCTACACCCAGCTCCGCAGCCCGCGCCCCACACATGACTCCCCGGTGCCGCGAAGCGGACGGAGACTTTCCCGCGGCACGCCCCGTACGGTGAGCCCATACTCGCCTGCTGGAAGTACACCGTGCCGGTCACCTCTCCGGAACCCTTCAGCACACAGACAGCCTTCATGATTACAGAGCGCGCACTATGATGAGGAGGACCGTGCACGCGCTTATATAACCTTACTGACGGAGGGACACTGCCGACCAATGGAAACACCGATTCCGTGAGCCACGTGGTCTGCCTTTTGCGGAGACTGACGGCCGCGGCTTGTGACAGCGGAGAGGGCGGGGAAGTGGGCGGTACAGACCGGTCTGTCACCTGTGACTGAGCTGAGCCGCCTGTGGGCACCGGGGTCCGATTCTAAAATCGCATCACGTGCTACGTTTCCCAGCCCCGTGTGTTTTCTATTAGATTGTAAGCCCAGTTGTCAAGGGTCCTTTTCTCCTCTCATCATATATATTTTCCCTGCTGCAGGGTTGTGGATTTATATCTCCATCCAATCCCCTTCTCTGAGACACCTGCAAAACCCTATACTCAGGGGTGCACATAAGTGGTACTCTGGCCAAAACCTAGCTCTGCGTACCGGCATTATTGTTACACAGCTCATATGTGTACTAACAACTTGGAGGCGCTCCGTGTCTGGGCGGCCGCAGCTAAATGTTACATGTATACAATCTATGTCACTTGGATAACCGCAGGGAAACATGAATAACTATGAAAGGTTGCAGTTAGGGGGGTGACACTGGGAATGTAAAAAAAAGATCGGACTTCTAAGAGTGTTGGAGATCTGGAGAATGAAAGTCAGAGTAGACATATGTAAGGGTGAAATCTGACAAGAGAAAAGCACTGTGTGACAGCTGGAATATGACTATGAAAGGATGACATTTGGACTGCAGGTAGTCTCAGGGGTTAGTTACTAAGCCAGAAAATGTCAGGATTGTACTACTGAGGTATGAGATCTCGGGGGGTCACACTACTAAGGTATGAGATGGGGGGGGGGGAGATCACACTACTGAGATATGAGATCTGGGGGTTCAAACGTGTTGTACTGTGAGAGTTACATGTGACCCAAAGCCAGCTGGTGACCTGTGGATGGAGACAGCTAATCGGAGGATCGATCAGGAACAGGGAGGTCCATCTGCAGCAGAATCTACCATGCAGGAAGCTGACGCAGGGGACAGTGAGGGAGACAGAGAAGACCACTCTACATATGGGGTGAGTACCACACACCATCTCCAGATACGCATCTGAGGAGCTCACTACAAAAAGTTATGTGCACCCCTGACTATAGCTGCAATTTGATTGACTTAGATACACTTTACACTGTTATATCTGATTATTTCTTCTCATTGATCAGCTAAATTGTGACTTGGGTAGGGGCATGGAAAACACAAGTTACCTTTTTCCCCAATGTCCACCCTCTCCTCTTCAATCTGGCTCTCCAGCCTCTGATCTGATGTTCAGAGTCCTCATTTACAATGTAGGGCTTTTGGTCCTGCATTACATAGGATGACTTGAGAAGCTGAGGCTGTGAGTAGAGTAATGCAGGGGCTCCTCTGGCTGTTTACTGTATGCATCCCTCTACACCAGTGGTGCGATGTGATAATACAAATCATGTATGTACATGCTAATCTACTAATATGATTATACACGCCTTGTTAACCCTCTGAGCGTTTGCCACGTGGCACGGTTTTTTTATAACCATGCCACGGGCAATC
>CM070033.1:182910757-182935067 GCA_036250615.1 Ptychadena robeensis | reverse complement strand
CTTCCGAGGGAGAGAAGCAGGCAGCTGCAGACAGGCTCTGTGTCCTCCACACCGTCGGGTAGAGATATCTTGTCCCCTTCTAAAGTATTAGACTGATCTAAGAATTCAAACATGTCCGTAATGGCTTAGATCGATTTGGTGGCTGATTTCGACCTTTTTAAGCTTTAGATCCGTACCACAGCATGTTGGAACTGCAGTATTACCTTGTTAATCAGAAGAAGCGACTTAATGTCACGAAACGGGTCTACAAGAACAAGGCGACTTAAAAATGCAATCAATCATGTTCCTATGCACATTTTTTTTTTATTAATTCTCTGTAATCTGAATATATTTTTCACTTGCCATATTTCTGTGTGGATATGTGAATATGGCCATTAAGGTTCTCTTAGTTATGCCTGGCATACACATGCCGATAAGTGGCCGATTTTTTTACCTGACCGACGGGTGTGAGCGCTCGCGCCGTCGGTCAGCGGAAAAATCGGCCACTTATCGGTATGTACACACATGGGGCGACAGATCCCTGTCGCCCCACAGCTCGGCCGGCCAGAGAACGGACATGTCCGATAATCTCTGGCCGATGCAAGCCGATGGCATTAGCTTCAATGAAGACCGGCGTCTTCATTGAAGCTAATGCCGGCACACAAAGGGTGCCGGCCGACTGAAGGGGCCCCATAATGCACCAGGGTGCAAACGTGATGACTTCATCACGTTTGCATTCCGGTGCATATCGGAGCTGGTCTGTCTGCACCCGTCGGGGTGTGTATGGCAGGCATAAGGTTTACTTTATATCTGTCTGCCGGGTGCAACCTTCTAGTTTTGACATTTGGGATGTTGGCAATATTACCTTCTAAGGAAGCCATACACTGGTAAATGTTTCAACGGGCAATCACCGCAAGTGTTTGCAATGGACAATCGACCGTGGTTTACGTTCATGTCAGATATCCCTATGTGTTCCCTGCTTTATTGTAGAGAATGCTTGCAGACCTCAGACAAGAGAGGAGAGACCAGGGACTTGTTTCATGAGAAAATCATCAAATGGAGACAAATTAGGTGAGCAGGTCTATTAACTCCCCCCCCCCCCCCCCCCCCTTCTAATCAATGATTCACATCTATACTCCCTGCCGCTTCCTTAAAGCTCACTTGATAAATGTATTGCCAAGATTTTGTGTATAAAAGTAGAACAAACTCAATTTAGCATATAGGAGTAGTGTGAAAGTAACAAACAATACTTGTATGTAGTAGCAATAGTCTGCACTCCGGGATGATTAAAAGCCGTTAACTTTATTTCATTTCAAACTCGCAGCATCAAAATACAGACCTGTACAGGGGTGTTCATAAGCGGTACTCTGGTACTCCAATGGGGCCACAACCTAGCTCTGCGTACCGCTCATATGCGTACTAACAACTTGGAGGCGCTCCGTGTCTGGGCGGCCGCAGCTAAATGTTGCATGTATACAATTTACGTCACTTGGATAACTGCAGGGAAACATGAGTAACTATGAGAGGTTGCAGTTAGGGGTGTGACATTGGGAATGTAAATTAATAATTAGAGATGGTCGAATAGTTTTTCCAAAATTCGACGGTTTCGAGTTAATTGCAAAGCACCTGAACAACACCAAACTTGCTGGAGATGTAGAGAAGAGTTGGGGGTATACTCTCAAAAAAGAAGGTATGTCTCTAACGCAAATAGTTTTTTCACAAATTAGGTTGAAATTCAAGTAAAAAATTTTCAAAAATCGGAATTTTGATCTTAACTTTGAACCTAATTTATTATGTGATTCCATTTTCAGGGACTTTGCAATCAGCTCACAAAGTAAGCAAGCCAAAAAATTCGACCATCTCTATTAATAATCCCAAAAATAAAGATTTCGAAGTGTGTTGGAGATCTGGGGATGAAAGGGTAGGCATATGTAAGAGTAAAATCTGACAAGAGAAAAGCACTGTGTGACAGCTGGAATATGACTATGAAAGGATGACATTTGTACTGCTGGTAGTCTCAGGGTGTCACTACTGAGGTATGAGATCTGGGGGTTCAAACGTGTTGTACTGTGAGTTACATGTGACCCAAAGCCAGCTGGTGACCTGTGGATGGAGACAGCTAATCGGAGGCTCAATCAGGAACAGGGAGGTCCATCTGCAGCAGAGTCTACCATGCAGGAGGCTGACTCAGAGGACAGTGAGGGAGAAGGTGAGGAAGACTACCCTACATATGGGGTGAGTACCAAACACCATCTCCTGGTACTCATCTGAGGAGCTCACTAAAAAGTTATGTGCACCCCTGGACATGGTCTGTATTTCGTTCCTGCAAGTTTAAAATTAAAGTTAACAACTTTTAAACATCCCGGAGTGCAGATTGTTGCTACTACATACAAGCACTGTTTATGGCTGTGAAAGGACTGATCCATGGTAGCTCAGCACCGGTGCGGGTATATTTCTAACCAGACAGGGAGTCTGTGCGTCGGGAACTGAGGACATACTGCCTGGAGCTGCGGATTTGTACAGTTTTTTTATTTTTTGTAAGTACTTCTTTTCTGAAAGTAACAAATCCAAACCAATAATTACTAGCATTGTGCCTCATATCTAACCTAAATGTACCACGTAATGTGAATAAGTTCCATTTGCTCCTGGGGCGCCAGGGGTATAGATGGTATGACAATTTGATGACTCGCTAAAGCTGGCCATACACCTTTTAGATCTGTCAGATATCATTTAGATCTACCAACAACTATGTAGTGCTGGGTCCTCTGCGATTGAACACAGGTAGACTTTATTGTTTAGAAAGTTCCTCATATTACATGGTTTTGGTAAAACAAAAGGAGATCTAAAGAAAATCTGACAGAAATTTAATGGTGTATGGGGACCCTAAGGCTGGCCATACACCTTCAGATTTCTCTGTCAGATTTCCTTTAGATCTTCTTTTGTTTTACCAAAACCATGTAATATGAGGGACTTTCTAAGCAATCAAGTCTGCCTGCGTTCAATCGCAGAGGACCCGGCACTACATAGTTGTTGGTAGATCTAAAGGAAATCTGACAGAGATCTATAGGTGTATGGCCAGCTTAAGACGACTCTCAGTATATCTGGACTCTATATAAGATGAAGAACTTTTGTTATTTTCCACTTGACATGAAAAAGGATGTTCTTGGTGCATTTTTTATCTTTTTTATTAACAAACATGGAGAGGATGATGGGGGCTTAGTTTGAAAGTGGTCTACATAGAACATAATTGAAGGGAAGTGTAGAGGACAACAATGACTATACAATGACAAGTGATGAAATGAAACATTCTGGTCATATAAAAGGCCATTTCCACCCCAAGGCTGTCATCTAAAACATCTGCTTGGACACCGTTTAGCCAAACTCAAACCTTTCTACGTCTTGGAGACTCTTACGTGTGTGTGTGTGTGTGGTCACAATATGGCCACATTTTTCATTTCACATTTGTGCTCCAGGCATTGAGTCATGGTCTCGGATGATAAAGCTGGACTCCGCTCGGCAAGGTCCGCTGAATCATGTTGTGCTTCCCGCCATTGCCATGACCTTGAAAGTCACTGGAGTTCAGACCGTCACATAGCTGTCGTGCTGAGTATTTCTTGGCTAAAATAAGGGTCACGAGGTTGGCGGGCTACCTAATTGAAACAGATGGCTTTATAGATTGCCCTTAAGGGTTAGCCGGTCACTTCTTCAGATAAATTAGCGCTATTGGCTGGAAACAAGTGGAGTAATTTAGTCCCACTTTATTCTGCCTTGTTTTATCGATGATTAAAATGTGTTTTGGAGTGCGTGTGTGTTCTGGCAATGAAGTTAAACCACTGTGACGAGACACACATGCTTGTATTTCATCCTCCACACAACAGCTATTCCCAGGGTAAGGCCATATCATTTTCTTTTTTGATTACCAAAGCAGTCAGTATTCCTCCATTACTTGAAGGAGATTGTCTAGACTGTTTAACTGTTTAGCCCCCCATACACCACATACAATTACCATGCAACTTCTGTACAACCAACTTTTCTTCTACCAAAACCATGTAATAGGAGGACCTTTCTACACCTTCCAATCACTATGTATTCTATCAGGGAGGACCCGGCACTACATAGCAGTGATATATATACCTTCCAATCACTATGTATTCTATCAGGGAGGTCACTATACTACATAGTTGTTGGTAGGTCTCATGAAAGTTGTATGGAGGAATCTGAAGGTGTATGGGGGGCTTTTATGTTTTTGAACCTGTGTGAGATTCTTATAATGGTGAGGTACCATTTTGCCCAAAAAGTTTACTGGTACAAGAAGATTGCATAGAAGTCGATTTTCCTGCTATGTGTTGCTATAGCTGGGTTTCTGTGCCTTTTTTTTTTTTTTTTTTTTTTTTTTTTTTTTTTTTTTTTTTTTTTTTTTTTTTTTTTTTTTTTACAGGTGCTTTATTTTTTTTATTGGATACCTCGACTTATACTCACTTATACTTAATGTATATATGGGTATTTTCTATTCGCGTGTCTATATAAATCTAAATAGTCAGTTGGTGTGAAGGGTTTAAAGAGGGCCAATCATTTAAAGCAAATGTAAGAATCAATACTGCAACTTTTAAAGAAAATTTCATTTTCTTACTAATAAGTGCTCGTTTACATGGTTTTTATCTGCCCGATCAAGAAGTGTTTACTGAGATTGCATTGTAATGCATTGCATTTACATTTAGCGTTTTGAGGTATTTGTTGGTTTTTGGGCTTTCGTCTGATAGACCTGTTCTCCCCAGGGGAGCACCCAGCTGTTTTCTGGGCTGTGTAGGCTGGAGCTTCACTAGGTCGTATTGGTAGCGGGTGTGGCACCACTCCCATTGTCCCCAGTATGCCTGTCTCCACAGTTGCAGATAGGGCGTGGCCAGGTCCGCCGTCAGGGGGGACAGAGGGGACTCCCGGCCCGGGCAGCTAGGTGGGCCCGACGGTCAGCACGTGGGGGGTCTCGGCGTGCTGACTGTTACAGAAGCCTCTGCTCACTGTGCCTCTGCACAGCCCGGACTGCCACTACTGTGTGTGATGCACTGCCAGCAGTCCGGGCTAGGCAGAGGCACAGTAACTATCAGTCAGCGCCCCGGGGCCCATAGGATAGGTTAGGGGTTTGGGGATTTTTGGATTTTTCTGCTAGCACCCCCTCCCCCGCTCAGCAAGTCCTTCCATGGGGCCCGGCGGACATTTTTGCTGTACTGGGCCCCATGATTTCTGACGGCTGCCCTGGGCGTGGCAGCCAAAAGAAAAGCAGTTTACCGTGTTTTGAGCTGCACTGCGCCATCAGACTCGGTTTTGCCTTGGTTTTTAGTTTGTTTCCTGCCTCGGTTTTGTCCAGGCTACTGGAGGTGTGGGTACGAATGTGTGTGTGCAAAAAAATATACACACACACACACACACACTTTTTTTTTTTGGACTAAGATTATGGGGGAAAAAGTGCCTGCATCTTATGGTCCGAATGTGTGCATTGGCTTCCCACCATCTCTCCAGGCAAGGAGATTAGCTGGGGACCTATCCGATGACAGATGGAGCCACGGCCGCATCTCTTATCTGAACTGTATTATTGATTATGCCAGCAGAACTCAAAGCCCTGCTGATATAAACAATGAAGAGAGGGATAGATGAACTGCCATCTATCTCTCTCTGTGTCTAATTTAATCCATTACATTAACCCAATTGATTTGAACACTTTTTATATATTAAGTGGGTTTTTTTCTAGTTTTCTTGCTCTAAAAACTAGGTGAGTGTTGTGGTCCGGTGCGTCTTATGGACCGAAAAATGCGGTTTGTGATTATAGATGGATGGATATATATATATATATATATATAGCGAATAATGATACATTGCTAACAGTCATTGTTATTTTAACTATAGAAGAGTGGAGATTGCTTCCACCTGATATCAATTTGTGACTGGTGCTCATTCAGGCAAACCAGGTTTCTTATTGGAATAACCAAATGTTTTTGTTTTAAAGCATACAGTCTTACCTAGTGGAATGAGTACTTTTGACCAGCTGTAAGAGAAGCCCATTGTTGGACACCTCCATTAGGTCTCCACTTCAGTGGCAGATCCCCATTCTTCCTGTTGGGTCAAGTGATGGTGGGTTGAGATCTTTAAATGAAAAGGTGGGGATGTTGTGATTGATGGAGATGGCTGTGATCTCGCCCAAAAATGGTACTTGGGCCCATCAGACATCCACGACTCCCTTATATTCCAATGAAAAACATATAAACTCCTACCTATAGTGATGTAATTGAAAATGCAGATATATAATTTTTGCTGACAATGACCAGTACACTCTATGTTCTTTGCCTCACCATGTTCTAGAAAGATGAAGATGAATGTGTTCTATATATAAGGAGCTATTCCCTCAAGTTGTATGAAACGGTATTCTCCCAGAGTAACAGATGTAGGAATAAAAAGGAAAGGAGCGACGGACGGGCTTGTTTCCTGGGTTCTATGCATAACTTATTTAGAATAGTAAACTGGAAAATTTATTTACTTGGCTGTAAGTTGGTTATATTTCCCCTTTAAGAGACTCTTGAAGGCAATAATAAACAGGCCTGGGAAAATAAAGCAGCATTCGGTGGGAGTTCTAATTAGCATAACGATGATACTTCAAAGAGTAATTACACTTAAGACCCACACGCTTTATGTCATTGTGCTTTGAAATCATTTCAATGGGAAAAAAAAGATGCAAGACAGTAGTGAGCTAATGTACATATAGAGAAATTATCCACTCCATGGCTTGATCATGTACTCTGCCATTCATGGTCCATGGAATAATTAGCATGTCAGCTGTTCATGTATTTTGTTGGATACATCTGCGATGGAAATGCTTGTGGATGTTCAGAGGTTTTTGACTCTTCCATCTGTGTTTTCTTTTTCTAATTTTCCCCTTTTGATTCTGTAAAGTGCCATTCTATGAATTGTATCAAACTACATTTATACATCTGAACTCTACAAGAGGTCCTTAACATAACTTTGGGTTCTATTCTGTAACCCTTTACCTATGGCAGGCTTGTACTGGGAGCTCTATACCTATTATTGAAAACCCAAGTAGGCATATACCCAACAGAGTATGTGCTTCTATGCTTTAGCAGGGAGCTCTTACACATTCATGGGAGTCCACATGGGCAAATATCCAACAAAGTATAGGATTCTAGGGTTGAAATTGTAGTTCTACATACGCTAATGGAAACCCAATTGGGTATATTCCTAACAGAGCCTATGCTTCTAGGCTGGAACTGGGAGCTATAAATAAACATTAATGGAAACCCAAGTGTGCATATATTCTACAAGGCTTAAACTGGGAGCAATATGCCAATTAATGGACACCAAAGCTGGCATGTATGCAACCAACCATATGAATCGAGGCTTAAACTGGTAGCTTAATAAACATAAATGGAAACCCAAGTGGGCATATGGTTCTTGGCTTGAACTGTTGGCTCTATACACATTAATGGTAACCCAATTGGGCATATTCCCAACAGAGCCTATGCTTCTAGGCTAGAACTGAAAGCTATATGTCAATTAATGGAAACCCAAGTGTGCATTTATTTTACAAGGCTTGAACTGGGAGCTATATGCAAATTAATGGACACC
This sequence comes from Ptychadena robeensis, assembly GCA_036250615.1. Classification (NCBI taxonomy): domain Eukaryota; kingdom Metazoa; phylum Chordata; class Amphibia; order Anura; family Ptychadenidae; genus Ptychadena; species Ptychadena robeensis. The sequence goes on along the minus strand of CM070033.1, from coordinate 182,927,459 downwards.
AGAACAGAAACCCAATTGGGTATATTCCCAACAGAGCATATGCTTCTAGGCTTAAACTGTGAGCTATATATAGATCAATGGAAACCCAAGTGGGCATATATTCTTTAAGGCTTGAACTGGTAGCTTAATACACTTTAATGGAAACCCAAGTGAGCATATGCTTCTGGGCTTGAACTGGTTGTTCTATACACATTAATGGAAACCCAAGTGGGCATATACCCTACAGTGCATTTGCTTTTAGGCTTGAACTATGTGCTCTCTTTTCTTAAGAAAACCCAAGTGGGCATATACCCAGCCTACCATATGATTCTAGGCTTGAAGCATCTCAAGGGCACCTAGTAACTTGGTTAAAGCTGATCTCCAGGCAGGTTTAAAATAACATCAACTATTCTATTTCTGTATTCAATAATATTATATACAAGTCTAACTTTCCATATGGTGTTGGGTGATTATATAGCAGGCCTGGATCTATGTACCTGTTCATTTTTTAACTCCTATTACATACTTTAAATTTTTACGAATATGTAAAGGCAATCTTTGCTTTCAAACTGAAATCGTTTGCAAGGTTCTTCCTAAACAAAGGATTTCCAGAGCACTATGAGCTTTCTGAAAAAGATTTCTCCAGTTATTTAAAATCAACGTATGGAGCAAGCCCACCACAATGCATGTCGCAGAGCACATGCCCAAGTGTATTGGGGGGTAATATACAGTTATCTTTTTGGCGTATATATACATTAGAGTGCAATTTGTCTCATGACCATGCTGAATAGTAATTCTGTGCTTTTATAAATAAAAGATAATAATCCTCTACAGTGAATGACCATGCTTTGTGGTTATGGTTTGAATAAGCCCTTTGACCCATGGCACACTGGTGATTCCTTTGTCACTGCTGATTGTCCAGCGACAGAATGGCTATAGTAAATATTCCCAAACCGACTTCCCGCCGTCAAACCCTAACTAGCCGGATAAGTGAGCTGATATCGGTGATGTTGTACAGAGAGTTGTCAATGCTCATCTGCCAAGGGAAGGCCCAATCATGGAAATAAGTGCCATGGCTTCTATTACCATTTACTGGAATAAGAAGATGTGGATATTTATTTTTCTTTATCAGAACTCTGTATTGATATAAATGTATTCTACGTATTCATATTAGATTAAAATATCTGCAATAACCTGATCAAGCTTCCAACAGAAAGATGTATCTATTAATATATTCAGACCTCAATCAGACATCTCCGGCTGAGCAGGCAATCAGACGCACAAGCCGGCGTCTGCTCTCCCCCCTCCGCTCCCCAGCGGCACAGCATGCACTGTTGACACTGCACATCAGGGGTAGGGGGGAGATGCTTAATACGGAGGCCCTGGGCACAGTGTCTGCAGGGTTATGAGCAGCGGCATTGCCCCACCAATGATGCCTATTAAACTGAAATCTATTAGATATGCTATATACTCAGGGTGATGGATGAAACATGGGTATACTGGGGCCCCAGAAATAAGAGGGGTCTATATAAAACTGCATAGATCCTTGTTTGACCCTGTAGACACCTTAATTAACATACATCATGATCTAATGATAAAAATACGTTCTGGTGTAATCAATTATCAAAGTAATGTAAATTTAAATTTTTGGTGTTGAGTATTACTTCTAGATCTGCACAGTAAACCAGTGAGCAATTTTATTACACATAGCTCAAAGTTCACTAAGGACTCACGGTAAAGGGTATTGTATCGGCCCCCCTGTATAGATCACATATATTGGGAGGCCTGTTGTGTCTTTCCCATAGCTTTGCACTGGTTTGTGAAAACAGAATTATTTGCTGTTTACAGAAAAAACAGTGGCAATATACAGTTCAATGTGTAGTTGGGGTGCCAATTGAGTCGACAAAGACCAGAAAATACCCTCAAAGGTAAATTGACCGCAGGATCTAGAAGTTAATCCCAAAAACTTTATTTTTATCTTTTTAAAACTGTCAACATGTTTTGCTTCATCAGGACGTAAGCAATGTGGATCAATACATGGGAGTGCAATAATACCAAGGGCCCAAATGCACCTTAAGGGTCAGATATGACAGGGAAGGCCACCTGGAATCGGACACCCAACAGGATGGACTTTTTAGGCAGCAAGGACAGGCCAGGGAACACCAGCAACAGCCATAGAATCAGATAGATATTTGTAGTGTAATGGTGCTAAGGTATCAGGATCTGAACCCATGGACGCTTTGGTGTCTGGCTGCATCTCTGTCCCCTGAGCCACCGCAATGTTTGCTTTAGTACCTTGTTGGATACCTTGTACAGACACCTGGTTATCAAGTTCTCATTAAAGCCTGAACCCTTGGCCCCTCCCATGTACTTTCTATATAAGGCATGTCCTTGCTCTGCTTCCATGCCAGATTATTGTGCTTCCTGCTTTTCCCTTCATCATCGCCCTTTGTGTACCGACCCTTGGCTATTGACAACCTGACTACTCCTTATCTTGCTCCCTTGTGAAATTGACACCATCGGCTTTCAAACTACGCTTGTTTTTGACTACACTCCTGCTTGCTGTCTCTTGCTACCACTGATCCTGCCATTACTTAAGTCGCTTTTTCAGCTACTGGAGAGCCTGACCGCAGATCGTTGCAGAAGGATTATAAAGTCCTTCTAGGCTGTGTCTTGGCCAGTGTTCTTTTTTAAGTGTGCCCTACCCTTAATAATATGTGGATCCACATTGTCTGAAGAAGCACCCATTGGGGTGAAACATGTTGGCGGTTTTACAGCAATGAGAAAAACTCTTTGGATCATGTGTTGTAAAATGTATCAATTCAGTCATGAGTGTCCAATGTATTCCTTTTTAGTCTTTTTTGTCTATCGAATGAAGTGTTTTATTTATCTATTTGAATAAAGTCCCATGGGGAATCGCCATTGATACTGATTGGGACTGGTATTCATACTGGATTGTCAAGTACTTGCAAGTACAACACTTTGCCTTCAATTGGTACCACATAGACTAACAAGCCTGCCAGGTGCACCCTCTTCAGCGCAATGGGAGGTCCCCCTGTTTTTCAGGGTGCCCTTTCAGACATCAGGGTGCAGTTTGCTGCACGTCACCCCTAGGACCCACCGGCTTTCCGCCGCTTGGTCCTCGCTTTGTCCGGCCCCTTGGCCGGCCAGTGAGTTGTTCTGCCTGTGGACTGCTTGGATTGTTCCCTCCCTGAGGAAGCCCAAGGGGCGAAACATGTCGGAGGGGAACCAAGACCAATCCAGTTCATGGTTTTTACAAACTGGCTGGCCTATATATTTTATATATATATAAGGGTCAACCCTATGTGTGTTGTGGCTCTGACCCTTCATCGTAACTACTAATGTATTGTGTTCTAATAAAATTTAAACTTTTTTATCTTCTGATAACGGTGATTATTGGTGCCTCAAAAACCCACTCATTTCTAGACCTGCCCACCAGCTGAGGGAGTCATTGTTCTCACCTCTCCTGAATGGGACAGTCCTTTTACCTTTTATTATTTGAATAAAGTGTTTACTATTGACTGCTAGACCCTATGGTCTATCTTGAATAGTTGGGTGTGCCAATGCAAAGTTGAGGTTGCTGCTGCTTTAACAAGGTAATATCAAGGTTTTCAAAGCTCATACCTCATGTGGCTATTGAGTTTGTATTTGCACTGGTAATACCCACCCATCAACAACTCGAGCAATGATCGCAGCGGTTCAGGATGTGGGGGTGCATTTTTTTTCCTCTATAGTGTGGAATCAGTATGGCTATTGGACTCTATACAAGTACACCCAGGTTAACAGGTTTGCTGTGCGTATGTGCATGAACTCTTTATTTTCAGTTTTGAATCTACAATAGTCCTCTCTTTATCACGTGCCCTGTTGAGAAGGTTCGGTCAGATAATCAAATTTGATACAAGTCTCTTAAGAGCGCAAGCTTGTGGTGTGAAGAATAGGCTCTGGCAGTTCTTTGACATCTGACACTATTATGTATTTAGAAGTAGACTCCATTCCTGAGCGTGTCCCAGATTTTTACACTGAGCGTATTACAGGAATGTATTGTGGGGCAGACCATTGTGATTTGTAGAGTCGAGGGATTTCTAATGCTTGGGGAGAGCCCTGGGTTAGTTTTCCTCTGCTGACATGACAGATGTCTGTCTGATGGTTTAAGAAGATTGGAAACCTCGAAGAACATAAATAGTAGTTTTCTGTGGAGGAGTAAAAATGTGTTTTCCACCCGGCCCTGCTATTGAACATCATGGACCTAAATCGTGGCTAAAGGATGGAAGTTTTTTTTTCCTGCCGGTCCAATACAAGGTTCTGGTCTGTTACATGAAAAAGAATTCCGTGAACCCATTTCTTAAAGGATGACTCCAATACATAAGTTCACAGTAAAGCAAATTTATACATTAAAGACTAAAGCCCCCCATACACCTTTTATATCATTCCATACAATTTCCTGATAGAATACATAGTGATTGGAAGGTATATATCACTGCTATGTAGTGCTGGGTCCTCCCTGATAGAATACATAGTGATTGGAAGGTATATATCACTGCTATGTAGTGCCGGGTCCTCCCTGATAGAATACATAGTGATTGGAAGGTATATATCACTGCTATGTAGTGCTGGGTCCTCCCTGATAGAATACATAGTGATTGGAAGGTATATATAACTGCTATGTAGTGTTAGGTCCTCCCTGATAGAATAAATGCTGATTGGAAGGTATATATATATTACTGCTATGTAGTGCCGTGTCCTCCCTGATATATAACTTCCAATCACTATGTATTCTATCACTGCTATGTTGTGCTGGGTCCTCCCTGAAAGAATACATCATGATTGGAAGGTGTATATCACTGCTATGTAGTGCCGGGTCCTCCCTGATAGAATACATAGTGATTGGGAGGATTAGAAAGCTCCTCATATTACATGATTTTGGTAGAAGAAAAGTTGGTTGTACAGAAATTGTATAGCAAGATTGTAAAGCCCCCTATACACCTTACAATTTCCTTCTACCAAAACCATGTAATATGAGGACCTTTCTAAACCTTCCAATCACTATAGGTGCCCATACACCGGCAGATTCCCATCCAAAGTAATGGGAACGGCCAGAGAAATGGGGACACGTCCGACCCAGCATTACATAGTTGTTGGTAGATCTAAAGCAAATTGTATGGAGTGATCTAAAGGTGTATGGGGGGCTTAAAGGTAGCCATACAAGACACGATTTTTAGCTGATCGACCGCAGTGCGCGCTCCTGCCAATCGCCCGGCGTGGGCCCACCTGGTGAGATCAACATGCCGGTAAATTCCTGGCCGATCCCATTATGACCCGCTGATCAACTGAGGGGCTGGCTGCAGCAGGATGATGTGCCTACCTAGTTTTTTGCTTACTTCATTCCCCTCGTTTACCAGAAATGGGAAATCCTGTTCATCCCATTGTGTTGTATGGCCAAAAATGTTGAAATGCTTTTTAGTGCCATTTAATGACAGCCCAATAAAGACTGCACCGTCTTGCCCACTTGGAACCCAACACAGATGTTTACCTATTTACTGAGGAGGACCCATGTTTCTGGGAAAAGTGGAGATTTCTTGAATTCTGTCTGAATACATAAACTTGTTAATGATTTTGCATGGATATAGTTTATTGGTGATAAAACCTAGGCCAACCACAAATGCATCATTAATATTCTACCTCAGGGGTGTTCAAACTTTTTGGCATTGTGGGGCACGATGGCTTCTTAAATTTGATAGAGGCCAGACTGAGATCCTATTATGCGGACCTGCCATAGGAGCAATTCCATGCATCGCCAGCATCAATCATGATGGTGGTGGTGTGTAATAAGCAATGCGTGACCGTGACGTTATCTTTTTACATTTCCTGCACTTGCTTGCAATGAGCAGAGATAATTCCTAGAGACTGTTGACGCCATGAGGATGCGTCCACAGTGTCATGATCACGCCGCTGCATCATCCCCAAGACAACGCTTGGACGTGGCTGGGCACTACGTGCACATTGCAGAAGAAGAGAAAGGGGGCCAAAAAAGAATGTGAAATGGCCCGAATTCAGCCCCTGGGCCTTATTTTGCCCACCCCCTTGCTCTATAGCCATATCCATCTGTTTCTATTTTCTGGAAACAAACGGTCTTCCTTGTTTATCATTTGCGTACGTTAAATAGACCGTAAAGGATTCGCCTAGTGTTGCCCTTAATTAAATGTGGTCAAGGGTGAAACCACAATTAACAATATCAACAGCAGAGACGTCTGCTTTGAAAATTTTCAGCCGGAAGGGGAAATTTTAGGGTTCTCTTGCCGATTTGCATACTGTAGTCATTTCCAGTCCCAAGCAAAAGCCGTCGGCAGCTTTTCATAAATAATGTTCAAAAACGGGCTTCTTGTTGAAGGTGAACCTGAAGATCTAGTGACCCCAGAAGTAATTGTGTTTGGCCCCTCCGGGTCTGCACATGGTGATGGTGACTGGAGCAGAAGTCGTTTCACAATCTTCATGTTAATTGTGTTCGGTTTAACTCTCTTAATGTTTTAATGTTTCTTTTTTATATAGCGCCAGCATATTGCGCAGCGATTATAGGAAGTTTTATAGGTGTTATTAAATGTAGAAATGATGGCGGTTACTTTGAGGAAGAAGAAACTTGTGTGGTTCAGAATGTGTCATTATATTTCCTTTTGGTGTTTTTATTATTCATTTATTTAAAGTGTCAAAAAGAAGTTGAGGGGAAAAGTCTAATTCTTACTTCATGAACTTATTATAAATGTGACCCAAGACCATCCTGACTGAGACAAATCTAATCTAAAAAAAAACCTATATATGGCCTGCAGGTTATCACCTTCAAGTTTTTTAGTAGGATATTCCTTCTGGTTGAGGCCTTCTGACTGGTCAGTGTTCTGCTATAGCCAAGGGCTGTAGGACCTGTCCCCTACTAGGGACAGGCTGACTGTTGTAGTTTCTATTTAAACTTATTGACCTGTTATGGTACTGTCCACCTGAATCTAAGCTCAGCTTTTCCCCTCAAGTTCCACTTTCCCCCCTCAAGTTCTGTTAGGAATAGCTGTGGCTTTGAAGAAATAGGAGTGACAGCGGTCAAGTATCCTTTTACATTTTTCCAGTACTTGCGACCACTCAAATTTGTCTTTTCTCCTTGTACTTTTTCCAGATGATCGTAGGGGATGGGGTAGGGCAGGACAATAATTCAATATCAATATATATCGTGATATAGTTTTATATCGAAATGTCGTAAATGTATATCGAAATGTCAGAAATGTGTTTACAGATTGTATCATTTGTCACTGAATGATGTTCAGTCAGGGGCAGTCCTAGGGAGATCATCATCCTGTGCGAGCACTCCCTCTGCCACGACCCCCTTTCCCCAGAGAGAGGCCACGCTGCCATCCCTTGCCTCCCCATAGAGATGTGTGGGTGCAGTGATCTAGTAACTCCTCCTCTATGCTTTGCGGCAGCTATGCACAGGGAGGCACATCTCCATAGAACAGGGGACCGATCGAGATCAGCCTCTTAGTGTCACTGACAGTTCATTCTGCTATGGACAGAGAACACAGAGGGGGGAAGCTGATCCTGACATGTCCTCTGTCTATAGAATGAACTCTCAGTGATACAGGGATATCAGTTGAGGGGAGGTCAGTGCACTGACCCCCCTTGTGCTAAAGCGCTGCCACTGAGCTGTGCTGGGGGTTGCTGGCAGCTGACACAAACCTAGGGGGTGAGGCTGCAATATGCTAGAACAAATCAGGCATAAATCAGAAGATCGGCTGTCACACAGCCCATCGCTAACTGCCTTCTAACTGCTGTTAGCCCATGGAGCAGGGGACCCGTCAAGATCAGCCTTCCCTGTGTCACTGCTCATATTCTCACATGGAGATCAGCCTCACAATAATTTTAATAGGAGGAGCCTGGAGGTATAATAGACTTTGCAAATTAAGTTTGCAGACATCCATTGTGTATGTCCTCGGCAGTTTTTTTCCTGAGGCTTTTTAATATTGTCCATATCGATATCGGAATTATGTCGGATCGACCTAAATTAAGAAATATATTGTGATATAAATTCTTGCCATATCGTCCAGCCCTAGGATGGGGAAATAAACACCCGGAAAAAATGCGAGAGTGCAACCCTTGCTGGCAAAACAAAAAAGCTCCGTATCTGGAAAGTTTTGCACTGCGTTTTTATAATCCTCTACAAAATGTTTCTTTTCCTCCAGAATTGGTTATTTTAGAAACGTTTTGAAAATGGCAGATGGGCCAGAGGCGGGGGTCGATCTCCCCTGAGTTTTTTTCGGCTGTGCTATGTAAGGAGACTCTCCCTGAAGTGGAATTTTGAATTGTGTTCTGTCCAACACCATCTGCTTGTCTGAATGGAGTATCGTGCCCCGATGCTGGTTGTTGGTCAGCATATTCAGTTTTACAGGACAGCTACAAACGGTTAAGCATAAAATAGCTGTTTATCCCATGTTGTCCCTTGTTTTCCTTTTGGATGTATCATTTGGCAGAACAGCTAGCAATCCATATCCAAAATTCTGTGATACAAACCATTCAGCTGTAACTAACTTTTTACTCTAATCAAGTTTGAGTTAACTGCAAAGCCCCCGAGCATGGTATCATCACCAAACTTGATGTAGAGGGTGTTGAAATTTCAACTTTGATTTTGAACTTAATTTATGCAAACACTACATGTGCTAGAGCAAAGATTTTTTTCAAATGTTCACACAACCCTTCTCTAAATCTCCAGCAATTTTGGTGATTATATCTTTGTCCGAGGCTTTGCAATCAGCTCACAAAGTCAGCTAGGTGAAAAATTTGACCAACTCTACACGATTATGCTGCTGCATCAACTCCTTGGTGATATCCACTGACTTTAGGTATTATCTCCTCCCATTGCAGTGAATGAGCCAGAGTGTCTTGTCAACAAGTGGACAAAGGTTTGGACCAGGCAGCTAAATAGACCGCATATGGCCCACAGAGTGTAGTTTGCCCATGTCTGCTCTAGACTAATTTGTCTAATAACTTGACAGGACCGAAGTCAAAAATAAAACCACAGAAACAAGTCCAATGTGATTTATACTGAACAAGATAAATGATTATGGGTATTGTAGTGGGCAAGACCTCTGACCCGTTTCAGGGGGGTATACCTGGAGGTTGACTTTGACTGGGTCTTGCTCTGATAAATGTTCTGTACTTCTTAAAAAAATGGTTAGCACACCCAAACATTCAATTCAGACATGGGTAAACTATGGCCTCTAGAAGACCATAACTTATTGCAGGGAACGAGTACAGGGGACCATGGTGACAAAGGGCCAGATTAAAAGACTTAACTGGCCAGATGTCTTGACTAGGCTGTCACAGCCCACTGTGAACCACTGAGGTCAGAAGATTAGCCAAAATACTGCTGATTTTTGGGTGTCTCCCAAAAAAGTCAAGAATTATTGGCTTCATATAGTAGAAGGAGCCAAATCTGCACCCAAATCTAAGGGCTTTGTAAAAGGTGAACAAACTAAACATAAATTAGATTGCCATTGATTCAAAGTTGTCCATAGAGTAATCTGTATCTGAAGTAGATGCTGCTGTAGTGATTATTCCATGTCTGTTTAGATGTTAAATACAGGACTGTACATTTTATATATTTTTTCTATTGTTCCATTAAAATTAGCAGAGTCGTTTTTTGGGGTAGGGAAGCTGTTCCCGACTGTGGTTATGATTCAGACGCTGTGATAATCCTCATTTGTGGAACAAGCTATTACTAATAATTACCGTTGAAATAAATTCTCAAAATAGCAAACCACAAGTGGAGCGAGCAGTTCTGAAGATGACATTGTGTTAGTGCTTTTTAAAGGGAACCTGTGTTTGGCGCATGCATGGGGGGGGGGGGGGCAGTGTATTGGGGAAATTGTTCGTATAACTCTCTTCTCCCCAGCAGAGAGAGGCATGGTCAATCAGCAGAAAAGAGTAATACTGGGAAGCATGACCGGTGGATTGGTGCTGGTCACTCCTCCAGAGATAGGCATCAGGAGTCAACAGCGCATCTCTGGAGGGGTGCTGTTGACTCTGACTTCCAAGCTTCTCTTGCCCCTAGCACGCTCACGCTTTATAGGTAGGCACCCAGGGAGGGGGGCGGCATCTGGGCATTTAAAAAAAATTCCGTGATTTACGGTCATGTCCGATATCCCTGTTTTCAATCAATCCCGCTTGAAAACCGGGTTGGCCAAATATGATATGGGCCAGATAGATGGCTGTGAGCGTGCACATCGCTCAAATCTACATGTGTGTTCCCTGCTTAAGACAATGTGGTTATATCTGTCCAATAACACACTAATTGTGGCCCATAATAGGTCATATTGTTAAATTCTCTTGGTATGGAGTATTAATATTGCCTATATTCCAAAACATTTGAGCAAAAATCTTTAAGGGACAGGGTTGCACCTTGATACCTAGAAAAAGGGAGTTTCCAGGAAATATTATAAAGTCAAATAAAAGTGCAGTATATTGTGAATTGACATACACAATAATTTCAACAATTTAAACTTGCTTTTGTCTCAACGTGTTTAGTGGTGTCTATGGCGCATCTTCAGAAGACTGTGCAAGGCTTTGACTGTGCTTACTTGAATGGGCTATGGGCCTGCCCCATAATAGGTGCATCAAGTATCCAGGTCTTCCTTTGCATTTAACACATCAGCCCAGGCTCCTAGTCTAAATAGAAACGGAGGCGTACAACATCTTGGAATTTGGATTCTCGAATTGCAGATGTGAAGTAGCTATTTCCTGCCGAAACACACAATGAAAGTGTAGTACAAGACGGATTACTAGAACTGTAACACACCCTCATCTGCTACCATAAGGCTCCAACATGATGTCATTATTTGGTTATTCTGTAAAAATGCAGAACGTCCCAGGAGTTCTGTATGAGTTATGTGTAGTATAATGCAGACACCGAGGTGGGTCATTCACATGTGCATTGTATAGAGATAACCTAATCTGCATTCTGGTTACAATGAGGTCTCGGCAGACTTTCAATTTTTTTTTCTTTGTTCACTCCAGCTGGATTTGTTAAAGGGTATTCAAACCCAAGATCACAAAAAGCAGTGGTTCCCAAACTGAGGGGCGGGGCATGAAGGTATTCCAGAGGGGCACTGGCCCTAATTCTTAACCTGTGTTTGAATAGGGGGGGGGGGCTTATAATGCTCCTAAATAGTAAAGGGGGACTCTGCAAGGAAAGTTTGGGAACCACTGACAAACAGTGATGTTGGAGCTTACAGGTCTATAGACGTGCATTGACCCCTAGGACATGTTCTGTTGCTGCCAGGATCACGAGGTGAAAACAAAGAGGAAAAAGCGTATTCATTCTCCAAATTCAAGGTCTGGTAAAGGGCAATACAGTTTATTTTTCTGTTGGATGTAGATTTGTTTGGAAGTGTTTGTGCTATAACAGTTTTGTATTAGAAAATCGGGTATTCTTAAGGTACAGGATATGTCCTATCCCACATATTTAGCGCCAAGTGAATGGTCATTTCTAAAATGGACAAAAAACATAAAATGTGCAAATGAAAGAATCTGATAACTGACAAAGGCCAAATTGTGATCTGGGTGGGGTCTCAGGATCTCAAAAACAGCAGATCTTGAGAAAAGTTCCCAGTATAAGCAATCTGTAAGGACAATCTGTAATGTAAGGCTGAGTCTATATTACAGCGCCCTTGCAACCGCGGGGGGCGTTATGGGCATGGTGGTGTGTGCGTGCGTGCGTTGATGTGCAGGCAATACCGCATCCTATTCCCATCTATTAGCAAACCCGCCCATGGGGCGCCGTTTGCGCGCGTCACACCGCACGTGTCCTCGGTGTGGCAGCGGAATGCTCCCGGATCCCCAATGCCCGGGCGGGCGTTGTGAATCCGCACCCGCTCGGTCTACACGAGGGAAAACCGCACGGTTTTCCTCAGTGTAGACTCAGCCTGGAAAACGCAATAAAAAGCTGAAGAAAAATGTTACAATGCAGTTAACCTGGGTACATATGGTCATATACAGATGCATACTATTCAATGGAGTTGGGCTATAAAGGCCAGTGCCCACCATTGGAAGTTTTTAGAATAGACGCATAAAGATTAGAATTGGATCCTGGAGAAATGGCTTGTCTTAAGAAAACAAGTCTGGTTCATGGAGACCCCAACGTGCAACCTACAACAAAGCATGTGTTATGGTTTGGTGAATTTGGCAGTTTGGTGGCCAAAATGTGACCTACACAATATTGGGAAGATGGGTTTAATGTTATGGTGAAAGCGTGATGATGTCATGACACATGGCCGGTCGTGGTGGGAATCGGCCGCGCAACCTTTGTGTGCTGGCATTTACTTTGGCAAAGAGATCGATCTAAAAATTTCTGAACATGTCCGTCATTTGTAAGAGCAATTTCCCATCAGATTTATGGCCCAATTAAAGCTTTGCACGTCACATTTGTGGCCGATTTTAGAGGCAGATCGACCGCCCACCGTGAGCATCGCAAAAGGAACAGTCTATGGCCAGCTTTAATAATCTATGTACACTGTTGAACCCAACACTTACCACTACCCATATCCTGCTTATAGCACATATACATCTAATGAGTGACTTGAGGAAAGCATACCTGTCAACATCATTGTGGCAGAAATAAGGGACAAATGCAGGCAGTGACATCCCTGACATCACTTCCAGTATAGTGGTTCTTCCGTGTTCCAAATGCAGGAAGTGATGTCATTGGCATCACTTCTGGTATCGGGAGGCCTCCCTTACATTTAGTTGTGCCTGATTTAGGAGGGAGTGTCCTACCCTACACATTAACAGCACAATAGGAGGGAGTGTAAAGCTGGCAACACACGGCACAATAAAGGAGCCGTTCGAGGTTCCTGGTAGCGCCGCGATGACTTTGCAACAGCGGGTGCTTCGCATGGAGACCCCACGGTCCCTATGCAAAGAAATAGGCATTGACCATGGTTTACGTTCATGTCCGACATCCCTGTTTTCGAGTGGGATTGATTGGTCCTGCTCCGAAACGGGGATGGCTGTATTAGATATGGGCCAGATAGATGGCCGTGAGCACGCATGGCACCCGATCTGGCCCATATCTACATGTGTGTACCCAGCTTGAGGGTTAGGCTCTACTGCCCACAACCGGCCCATTGTCGGCAATGTGACTTTGACGGCTGTCTTCACAGCCCGTCAGAGCTGCGGATCTACTGGTTAGAGCCTCTGTTGTCTTCAAATCGCGCAAAAGCTATGTCTATGGGAATGCAACAGAGGCTTCAGCGGATCCCAATGGACAGTGAAGAACAACGCCCCCTCCAAAATTACCCTGATTTTCGAAATCCAGGAATAATCCGGAGTTTTGTGAAATCTGGATTTGGCCATTAAGGCCACATAAAAAACATAACTTTTCCGCCCAAAACGGGATAGTTGACCGGTATGGGAAAGATGATTGTTTAAGTTCAAAACGAGGACAAAATTTGGTCAGGAACATGCATATAGTTAACTTATTTTTGTCCTGCATGGTAAATGCCTTTTCTTTTAATATGACCATACAGCATGCACAGTAGATTTCTAGAAGAATAGTTCTAGTATTTCTATGACTTGGTTGTACACCTGTGGAAGGAAATCTTCCTACGTAACCAAAGCTTCTGGAAACTCCTTCATTTCCCATGTTCCCAACCTCACTGCAGGTGTCCGCTAGGCTCTCCACATTGTATACTACGCTTACTCTCTGGCAAGCCATTAAGGTATTTTGGGACTTGTGATTCCAGAGGTGGCTCTAGATTCTCATACACAAAGGCGGTGTTTAATCTGTGGGGTTTGGGTTTTGTTTTACAATCAAACACAGAAAAGATGTTGGAAATTTGTGGAGCAGAAGTATGAAAGGAAAAAGCCTCATCTGGAAAATCAATCAAAGCAAAGAGCGGCGTACTGTTTCACAAATTAATTTAAGATGAAATTCAATTAGAATCCAGCTGTGATATCGGCCTCGTACAAGTCCCTTTTGTTTCATGAAAGTTCACGTCTGAACTTGGTGTCCTGACTCCTGCTTCCACGGACCTGGCCATGCCTTTCACGCAGCTTCAATTATTTATTGTCTCTGCTTTTTCCTTCACACTCGTTGGTGCATGAAGTTCGGCTGAATTAAGATTCGTGCTGTAAAGACCTTATTCACACTGTGAAATTTTTAAAGCGTATGTAATAAACATAATAAGAATGAATTTGTGAGCTGATTGCAAAGCCTCTGAGAAATGGTGTAATCGCAAAAATTGCTGGAGATGTAGAGAAGGGTTGTGGGAACATTTGAAAAAAAAAAGTTTTGCTCTAGCACATGTAGTTTTTGCATAAATTAAGTTCAAATTCATTTGTTTTAGAGTCCATTTTTTTTTTGTAATATACCCCCAACCCTTCTCTACATCTCCAGCAAGTTTGGTGTTGATACCATGTTCAGTGGCTTTGCAATTAACTTGAAATCGTCAAAATTTTTGGAAAATTCTTCCATCTCTAAACATAACCTAACGCCATAGGATGTCAAGGGTGCTTACGTATGGTTAGGGTTCTTAAAGGGGAACTCCCAAGCTAACTGTTTTTAAACAGAGTTTGCAACTCTAAGGATACAGTTTATTGGCTAACTGAAGTCATTGAAAAAGCTAATTTTCAGAATGTCTCCGATCCCTTCTTCAGGCTGAATAAGAAGGGTTCTGAGACATCCAGAAAACTTGCATTTTCAATTACTTACAGTTAGCCAGTAAAGGGGATCACTTGATCTCTAAACGTTCTATTAATCAATAGCTCAGTGTTCTCCCCAGAGCAGATTGGCCGGGCGGCCCGCCCGGGAGATTTTAGTCCCCGCCCGGCACACAAGTCCTCCGCGGCGAGCAGCCTGACAGGCGGCGCCTCCCATTCTTCAGGAGCGCGCCACAGCCACTGAAAGACTCCGGCCCGTGGCACACTACCGGAGCCGCGGGCCGGAGTCTTTCAGTGGCTGCGGCGCGCTCCTGAAGAATGGGGAGGCGCCGCCTGTCAGAGGACTTGTGTGCTGCCGCTGGCCGGCAGCCTATCAGAGAGGCCGCCGGACCGGTGCAGGCGGCGCGATGACATCATCGCGCCGCACGGCTGAAAAACAATTCTGGGGAGAACACTGTAGCTAATGCAGTGCAACACTCTACTACATGATCGTAAGAAATATATGCTTACCTGCTGTTCCTTGTAATCATTTGAGAGACTCCATCTTTATTTGCCAGGTTTCCAGGGCTTAACTCGGGGTGCAATATCACAAGTGACCACTGGGGCCGTTTACAATGGTTTTCTATGGGAAATTTTGTCTTATTCATATTGATAGAGAGCTGAGGTTAGGGATCTACCCAGCTGTCACTGAGCTCAGAGATATAGGGCTTTTCCTGGATGTGCCACGCATGCATCATCAGAGCCACAGCAAGATGAGGTGCTATGGAGGAGCTTCTTAAAATACTAATTCTACATGTTCTTGGTATGATGCTGCAAGCTTTGCTTTCCCTTTGGTAAGGAGTTCCAGATCAGGCATCAGTGCAGTGGTTTCCAAACTTTCCTTGCAGGGCCCCCCTTTTTTAATTTAGCAACATTATCGATCCCCCCCCCCCCCCTTCCTATTCAAACACAGGTTAAAAATGAGGAAGGAACCTTTTGCGCCCCCCAGTTTGGGAACCACTGATATAGGGTTTTATTGGCTTGGCTTGGAGGGTAGACAGATTTTTTTCAAGTTTCAAAGCATGATGGAGGATCAGAAGTCATGTAGCATCCAGTGTAATGTGGGTTTAAAGTTTTTAAGTGATCCAGTTAAATTCTAGCGTATTGGCAAAATACAGGTTCACTTTAGACCATAAACCTAGTCCAGGAGCACCAGGCTGTGAGAAGGTAATGAAGAATTTTTAGGTCTTCTCTGTATGCTGAACCTACCACTCCCAGGTTTGGTGTATCAGTAAATGTGACGCTGCAGGATAAAATCAGGTCACATTATGTTCCTCATGCAGAATTTTTTTTTTACCTAGAATTAGCCGGATATGCATTTTTTATTTCCTATCGGCCTGCAGTTCACCCTTAAATCATTTTATAAATTCATCCATTGTGATTACCTCAGCATCTGTCAGCTTTCAGGGGGAGCGACTGTGAAGATGATGCATGCCGTATCTACGAAACCACAATCGCTGTGTTCTGTGCCAAAGACGCAGATTGTAAACCCTGTCAAATATTTTAAAAGTGTGCGCAGATTAAAATGACTTTGTCTTGGTCGGCAAGGCAAGGGGAAGAGATAAGTCAATGATAAAACTAACCAAAATGTATATTCAACATTTGAACTTTATACAAAGAATGTGGGATCTGGCTTAAAGTGGATGTAAACTCTATTAATAACATGGGAAAAAAATATAATTTAATATTATATATATATATTTCTAGTATTGCATTGAGGGCCATTTCACACTAGCCATGTTTGTGTTGCAGTATTGTGTACTAGTGTGAAATGGCCCTCAAACGTTATTTAAAATGCAACTTTATTTGATTTTCACACCAATCATACAGAGACATGCATCATACATACACACACCAATCATACAGAGACATGTATTATATATACACAGCAATCATACAGAGACATGCGTCATACATACACACACCAATCATACAGAGACATGTATTATATATACACACCAATCATACAGAGACA
>CM070033.1:182900061-182910657 GCA_036250615.1 Ptychadena robeensis | reverse complement strand
ACACACCAATCATACAGAAACATGTGTCATATATACACACACCAATCATACAGAGACATGCATCATATATACACACCCCAATCGTACAGAGACATGTATCATATATACACACACACCAGTCATACAGAAACATTCATCATTCACATAAAGACAAGAGTGGGTGCACCTACACAGACACACACATAATACATACACTCTACTGTCTGCAGCTAGTTCCTCCATGGTTGGCTTCCTTCTTGTCCCTCCCAGCCCCTACCTGCGTTCACCCTGAAACATGTCTGCATCCCCCCCTGGGGGGCCCTCCTCCCAGTTTGGGAGCTACTGGTCTAAACCATACTTGTCTTTGTTGGGTGGTCTTTCTAGTTTATTTCTTGATCTTGTAATGAATGCATTTCTTGGGTTGTGCTACTTTTTAGTACCTAAATCTATGTTCAATCGTTCACTGAACTGTAGATCAGTTACTGTGAGCTTGCTTACAATAGATGTGGGCTTTCAGAGACCCAGAAGAAAGATGTGTACATTAGACACCAGCATTCACTTCTTTTAGACTTCTTTTAGTTTCTCAGCTCCTCGGATTTGTCCAGCCACTACATTCTCTTTGTGTGTGTGTGTGTGTGTGTGTGTATACCTCCTAGAAACCTCTTGGCAGTTTTTAGCTCATGTTAGGATAGGGAAGCGTCTGGTTGCTTTTAATTGTATTGCATTATGGAAACATGGCCAATAAAATCTAGGTCACTTGCTCGCAGCTCAGGAGAAATGAACTCGCCATGCATGAGTGCGGCTCATCGGAAACATTGTATCTTGTGTGTTGTTTTTTTTGTCAGACTTGTGCCCCTGGAATGTTGTAGATTACACACTCCCCGGGGGTGTATTTTTGCCCCATGTTAGTTGTTAACAGTTTACCACTCAGTAGAGACGTTCGAGTCCCAGGGTGAGACGGAGTTTAATGGAGTCTTGTTATGGCGCCAAGTTAATGCGCTATTGGGAATGAAGACTGGTTTTATAAAAATTCTTGTTCATATTTGATTCAAATGCACTTGAATCATAATCAAATTATATATATATATATATATATATATATATATATATATATATATAATATAATATAATGTGTGTATGTATACATATATACATACATATACATATATACCGTGTTTCCCCCGAAAATTTGACAGTGTTTTTTGCTTCCAAAGATGCCCTTGGTCTTATTCTCAGGGGATGTCTTATTTTTCCATGAAGAAGAATACGCCACTGGTGTATCAGGGTGGGGGTCACTTAAAATGGCACAGGGGGATCAGAGGGGGGAATCAAAATGGCAAAGGAGACTCAGAGGGGGGGATTATCATTTTAGTAACCCCTTCTGATCCTCCTGTGTCATTCTGATTGCCCCCTCTGATCCCCAGGCAGTGGTTCTGCAACCCATAGAAAGAGAAATACTCATATCCCCTAAGGCTCCTTTTTAGATATTACATCCACACTATTTTATTGGGGAAAATCAAAATTTTATGACCAAGTATGATGAATCCTTGGGACGGGGGGTTTGGTTGGGGATGAAAAGGTTCAAATGGGTTTTTGCTTAGTGTTGGTCTATATCAGGAGTGGGCAAACTAAGGCCCGGGGACCGGATCCGGACCATTTTGCTTTTCCTTTCCTGCCCTTTGTCACCTTGTTAAAAAGATGCTCCTCCAGTTGTTGTATGCAATAAGTTCACATAATGCCTAGAGGTGTCCAAATGTTGCCTTGGGATGATGCAGTGTGGTGATCATGACACTGTGGGTGCATCCTCATGGTGACATCAGACAGTCTCTTGGAATTATCTCTGGTCATTGCAATGAATGAAAGTGCAGAAATTTTTTTTTAAAAGATAACGTCCCTGTCACATGTCGCTTATTACACATTACCGCCATCAAAAGTGATGCCGGCGATGCATGGAATCGGCACACCTATGGCGGGTCGGCTATTACAGTCTCTTGGTCCGGCCCCTTTATCAATTTTAAGAAGCCAATGTGGCCCACGAGTCTAAAAGTTTGCCCTCCCCTGAGCTATATACTCAAAACCACACTGATTCAACCCACCATTTAGAAATCTTGACACACCAACTCGGAACACTGACTATAGGCTTGTGCCATGTCTTTGATTTCATTCCGGATCAGAGTGATGGCATTGGAAAAACTCCCCTTAAAAAATATACCATGATGAGCTGTCCTATATTTTTATATATATATCAATTTCTTTTTATTTTAAAGATTTGATTAATGTATCTTTTAAAAAAAAAAAAAATTTTTGGGTGTGCAACGTTAATTGATATCTTTTTTTTTTTTTTCTATCTTAGGTAGAGTGCCGGTGATATGACCTAATGGAGTCCATGCAGTGGGTAGGTAACGTCTCACATAAACCATTTAGCCTGCATGCAGTATATGTCACGTCGCCAGTTTTTGGTGACTTCTTGGTTTTCTGTATGCTGCTCCTTTAACCTCATTAGTATGCGCTAATTTAATAAAAATCTAACGGAGCCTGTTTGTGCTTTAAGCAGACTCAAAGGCCCAGTCGTTCTTTCCGTTTTGTGATCAAAGCTCGCGTAAAATGCAATTAATGGTATTAATAAACTCAGGGTTTTTTTTCAGCAGAGTTGAGTTTCAGTTCACTAACGAGATGCTAGAGGGATAAGCACGGAGCTTTTTAAATATTTAGCCAAGTTCTAGGGTGTCTAATACCTTACAGTGGCGACGTTAAACTTTTTTTGGCGGCTCTCCAGCGTCTTGTAATGCTGATGTGAAAGTCAGGAGGACTTGAAGCATTTGATGATGCCGGTTGTTCCCCACCTTCTCCTAATCTTTAATAAAGAGCATTTTCTATGGTTATTGACCATGGGGCTTCTGAACGATGACTTTATTTTACCATCTGATGTAAAATTACAGCGAATAGATAATCTTTACATTCCACAAACATGCCTTTTATAATCTGCTCCATCAGCTTTTTCAAACGTATACCTGCTTTTGCTTAATAGATTTTTTTTCTTTTTATTAGCAATTGTCAACAGTGCCGTCCTCCGTCTCGGCATTGTGGTTTAGTGGTTGGCACCAGGGCCACCATCGGAAATCATGGGGCCCCATACTGCAATATAGTCCTGGCCCCCCACGACCAGCATTGCTAGCAAAAAAAACCACCCCTTTTCCTCCAGGGTCCCAGGGAGCACATCTCGATGAAGACTGGGGGGTCATGGGCACAGCAGGCACCCTAGGTGACCGCTTCACGGCCACTGCTTTGGATGACTCCCCGGTCGATATCCACTCCCACTCGCCTATCTCATTTCATTAAAAGTGCTCCCCCTGTTGGCCATTCTGTGGTACAGGGGGAGCAAATTTCATCTTCATAATATTTGTGTCAAGCTGACCATACACCTTTTTAGATCCCTGTCAGATATCCTTTAGATCTACCAACAACTATGTTGTGCCGGGTCCTCTGCGATTGAACACAGGTAGACTTGATGGTTTAGAAAGTAAAGTAAAACAAAAGGAGATCTAAAGGAAATCTGACAGAGAAATCTAAAAGGTGTATTGGGACCCTATGAACCACAAAGTAGAAACCAAAGGTCTTTCATGAAACTGCACTAGAACAGAAGATTCAATGTATATAAAGTGATTTTTAATAAGTAAAAGTCAAAAAAGACTTTGAGCAGAATGATCTGAGGCAAGAGTAGATTTGCACCCAATATCCCACCTATGGACAAAGAAGATTTCCCAAAAAGTCTGCTCCATCTGACTTTGAGATCTAAAGGAAATCTGACAGAAAAATCTAAAGGTGTATGGGGACTGTAAGTTAGGTTTGGAGTTTGCAAAAGTAAAAACAATATTGTTCATCTTGCAGGATGGAGACTACCACTGTAGTACATTTTCTGTACTTGTAAATGCAATTTTTCAGTGCTTAGATTTCTTTTTTTTTTTTTCACAACAAATTGCAACATTCCTTATCATAAGAAACCGGTTTCACAGAGGCCTTTTAAGGATAAAGTAGTAAAATATTAAAAGAATTGAGTGCATCCTGACAAAACCGATATTCTTGACGTTTATGTTGAAATGCCGTGGTTCCTGGATGTCAGGTTCACAGTTGGCCTTTTACAATGAGGCAGATCCTGGGTTCCATGGCGTAGCCTTGTGAATTTACATCTGCAGGATGCTCGGGACATGTTTTCGCCAGTGATGCAGACTTAATGCGACAGCATTTCTGAGAACGCACTGATCTTGCTAATAACTCCACGCTAGAGGCTTTACTGCATTGCCGTAGAGGAACCTTCTGATCGGTGCTGCTGACAATTTGTGTTTTGTGATGCAGTTTACACTTTCTGCGTTGACTTGAAGCTCAATGCTGATTAGTGTCCTTTCATGTTATACATCCCTCTATAATGCAGGGAATACTAAACTTCTGGGCATAGCCATGCATAGTCATGTGACCTGTGGCCATTCTCATAATAGAGTAGCTTGTTTCATGTGTATTGGTTTACTTAAAAACAATGTGTTAGTTTAACCTAGCCCCCCCATACAGGGGTTGATATCTCTACAATCTATGACCCTCTTGATCGATGCGTGTACACGGTAGAGATGTTTTTATTTTATTTTTTTTATTTGACGATTGAGTTAATTGCAAAGCCCCTGAACATGGTATCGTCACCAAACTTGCTGGAGATGTATAGAAGGGTTGGGGGTATACTACAAAAAAAAATAGGTCTCTAACACAAATAGTTTTTGCATAAATTAAGTTCAAAGTCAAGTAAAATACCCCTGGTGTCCCAAGAGAAAATAGAATGCACATAATGTGCAGAGATGGTAGAATTATTTTTCAAAAAAAATCGGTGATTGAGTTAATTGCAAAGCCTCTGAGCATGGTATTGTCACCAAACTTGCTGGAGATGTAGAGAAGGGTTGGGGCTACACTACAAAAAAAATTATGTCTCTAACACAAATTTATTGCATAAATTAAGTCAAGTAAAAATTTTGATAATGGGAATTTCGACTTTGCTTCTGAACTTAATTTATGCAAAACTACATGTGCTAGAGCCATACTTTTTTTTTCAAATGTTCCCACAACCCTCCTCTACATTTCTAGCAATTTTGGTGATGATACCATGTTCAGGGGCTTTGCGATCAGCTCACAAATTTAGCAATTTGAAAAATTTGGCCATCTCTAGTACACGGCCATCGATCGCACGGGGACAGCTCGATCAAACCGGGAACGAACATGTTGGAAACCCTGTTTGATCTCCATTGCTTTTGGATGAGGGACGGTTATACAGGTATCGCTCTGTGTATGGGGGACTTAAAGGTGCCCATACACTAGACCATATGCGCTTGATCGCCAAAGATCAATTGTTGCATAATGATGCAACAGATCGCCAAATGAATTGCACAATAAATTCCCAGATGACACTTTGTATGGGGATCCTGGTGGTAATGGTGAATGGATAGGGATTTAGCAAAATGTTGGTTCCCTCTTGGATTGATATTTCATCCAGCAGGGTCGATCGAACACAGGTTTTCGCATTCGATTCTCGAACGAGAGTTGGCCTATTGCCACGAATGCGCTCTGTGAATGATTGTTTGGGAATCAAATGAAAAATCGACCCCTGTACAAGTACCTTAAGTGTCTGAGGATATCCTTCGACCAGATAGATCTTGTGGTCTAATGATCACCATCTGAAAATTGAAATGTGGTAAAATGAGTAATTGCAGCAAAAAAAAAAATTGTTCAATGTGGAAGATGCAATTTTTTTTTTTTTTTACGATATTAAACCAAAAGATGTTTTACTAAACAGAATCTGTGATTGGAGATTGGAGAAGGAATGTGCGTAGCCCCGAATAGGTTTAAAGCTGGCCATACACCTTTTAGATACACTTTCAGACATCCTTTAGAACTATCAACAACTATGTAGTGCCGGGTCCTCTGCGATTGAACACAGGTTGACTTGATGGTTTAGAAAGTCAATGGGTTCTTAAATTGCATAGAAGGGTCGGATCAAGAGCCTCCATTTCTGGGGATGTATGGTAGAAATGCAGGGTGTGGCAATTTCACTTGAATAAACTTCCGTACCATATTTCAGTCAAAAGGCGGGGACCTTGGTGACAAAGTGCTCATCTCTACCTCCTAGAGGTAGACCACCATTGCCAGGAGAATGCACGCACATCCACATCACAATATTGTACCGATGCGTCATCCACATGGCAACATTTGTTCTCTGCAATGAGCCTACATAATGCCTTGAGGAGTACAAACAGACGGAAGCCAGAGGGGGTTATTCATCAAGGTGGCAACAAGCTGGATCGGAAAATTAAACAGGCTGGGTCTGGCCACCGAGCCTTAGGGGCTCTGTTTTTGGTCTGGTGACCATTTTTCATCAGTAATGGGAAAAAAGTCAGTGGTTGAGGAAAGTTCTTGCAGTGAGGACATTTGCCTTAAATGTGATATTTTTGCCATTGTCATCACGCTGCACTCCATCGCTCAGAGTATCGGCTGGCACCCTTTGTGTGCTGGCCATTAGTTTGAACGGGGACGCCGATCCCCATTCAAACTAATGACATCGGCCAGAGCTTATGGACATGTCTGTTATCTGCCGACCGAGCTTTGGGGCGACAGGGATCTGCCGCGGCTCACTACGTGTATGGGGTGCTTAATTCAATCCAATTAAGTGATCCAATTCCTCCTGATGTCATAAAGCAGCCATTAAAATTGTCATATAGAATTTATGGTGTTTTTTAATTTCTTTAATGCGAGCTATTCATTTTTTTTATTCGAACGTATTGGAAATATTTTGCCCGTCACAGTTTACAGAACAATCTTCACCTTTTAGAGAACCTGTACCGTTAGACCACAGAACACGTTGGCTCGAGGTATCACAGTTGGCTTTTTGTATTGGGGCTCCAGAATGTCTCCATTCACAGATCTTTCCTTGTGTCCAGTCGCCGGAGACCTGAGGCTAATTTTATTGCGGAGTAGGAGGGACAGAAATATAATCGAAACGTATAACACCTTTTGGGAAAACAGTCACTTTTCATTCCCCGTCCACCCAGATTTAAAAAATTGCACAGAGCTCCTTATAGAACTTACACAAAGAGGGGCTTTCTAAGCCCCTGCAGCCGTTATATCGGAAGAGTGGAAAGTTAACGGTCTGCTCGGGACACAAAGCAGCCATGGTTTCATAGACAGGTCCTCACCTGAAATATCCCTGGGTCTCCTGAGTAATGAACTGTTTGAATGGATTTATGGAGCCTAGCAGAACATGTGAGTCTTTTCATAGGAGAGGTTAGGCAGAAGTCTGTTAAAGGAGCATTATGGTCTGCAGTATGGTATGCCGTAGCTGTGCGGGGGTTAAATCGACTTTTATATTATCCCCCTGCTAAAACATCTGCAAACTCTGCCTGGGCCAACTCCTTCCACTTAGAGGAAACCTGATCCGTTCTATCATATGTTAGATGTGATTTAAAGAATAATAAATGAGCACCGAGAGAGGATATTACAGGTGTTCAGAGTACGTGCCATTCTGGAACCATAAACCTGAAACTGGACTCGCCCTCAGTCCCCTCTCGTTCCAATAATTTTGTGTCCTAACTTTGTCCAATCACTGCTGGAAACCAACAAAATTACCAACCTCGGTGCTGAATACTAACATGCATAACAGGTCTGAGCCAATCCAATTCTACATTGATTAGATGGATGTTTTGGTATAATATTGTCAAGAAATAGTTGTTTGTGCCATTAGGTTGTTTTCATTCCTTTGGGCCCCCATACACCTTTTTAGATTTCCTTTAAATCTCCTTTAAATTTACCAAAACCATGTAATATGAGGGACTTTCTAAACCATCAAGTCTACCTGTGTTCAATCACAGAGGACGCTAAACCTAGATCTACCAACAACTATGTAAAGGATATCTAACATAGAGATCTAAAGGTGTATGACCAGCTTTTCATTGAACTAACTGCTACTGTGGAGAAGACCAGGTGGACTCCTTGAGACACAGCATAGAGAGAAAGGAATTCTCGTGTCAACAATGTGGGCCTCGCGTTGCATCAAGGCCAATGCTGATTTTGAAGTGTGTAGCACTGCCACTGTGTCTGTATGTAATCCTAAATTGAACATCAACTGACCCATTGACTAGGCTTCAAGATTCCCGCCTTTGACATGCGTCAAGCCCAGGGATTTTGAAGCGGTGCAGACATAGCCTAACAAAGTTTATGTTTATAAAAGCTCCCTCTCTTCATTTTCATTTTATTCACTTATGCTTTTATTTTCCCTTGTTATTGCTTTCTCTTGCCTTCCCCTTTTGCTTTCTCTTGCCTTCCCCTTTTGCTTTCTCTTGCCTTCCCCTTTTGCTTTCTCTTGCCTTCCCTCCTTTTGCTTTCTCTTGCCTTCCCTCCTTTTGCTTTCTCTTGCCTTCCCTCCTTTTGCTTTCTCTTGCCTTCCCTCCTTTTGCTTTCTCTTGCCTTCCCTCCTTTTGCTTTCTCTTGCCTTCCCTCCTTTTGCTTTCTCTTGCCTTCCCTCCTTTTGCTTTCTCTTGCCTTCCCTCCTTTTGCTTTCTCTTGCCTTCCCTCCTTTTGCTTTCTCTTGCCTTCCCCTTTTGCTTTCTCTTGAACTTAATCATCTGAAAATGTCTGAGTGAAATCCATGGATTCTGCCCTAAGAGGTCAGTCACAAATTTTTGGCACAGTAAAGGCTGATCATTGGTACAATTTTTTTTCTTAGATGACATGACCCCCTCAAATCTTTGTCAGTGTATCTTTGGTAGTTTGTGTGATGTGATAAAGGTTAAGGAGCTCTGACATGCCATCCAATACCACTTAAATCTAATGTATACTCGAAATAAAAAATGTATAAGTAAAATTACAGTTTGACATACCTCTGGTATTGTGGTGGTGTAGCACTCCACAATCCTAAACAATATATATACTTACCTACTGTTACCTAGAATCCTATGAGAGATTACAAATTTATTTGCAAGGGTTCAGGGGGTTGACACAGGGTGCAACATCGCGAGTGGCCACTGGGGCCTTTTATAATGATTTTCTATAGGAAAATATGTGTCATTTGTTTCAATGCAGAACCAAGATTAGAGGTTTACCTATCAATCTATGCGGCAAGTTCCCGACTGCACAGCGGCACAAGCCCAGGAGAAGAGGAGGGGCTGTGAGCGATCTTCTTAAATTACTCCTTAAGCAGGGAACTCGTGTGTGTAATTGTATGTGTGTATGTGTGTATATATATATATATATATATATATATATATATATATATATTTAGATCGATGGCCACTTTGAGTGCTATGCGCGCTCACGGCCATCTTTGTGGTCCATATCTAAATATCAATCAATCCTGCTCAAAAACAGGGATATCGGATATGACCATAAATCTCAAAATGGCTCTTATATCGAGCCGTGTGTTCCCAGCTTTACAGGTCTAGGTTTTTTTTGTTTATTTTTATGCATTCCTGCCTGTTATCGGCACTTCTTGTTCCATTAGTTTGAGGTGGTAGGTCCACTTTAATGAACAGTTCATCAATTTAAATGTCCTTTATCCTGGCACACCACATCTCCTATAATTGTAAAGTCTCTGTATTTAGAACTGTGAGCTAAGCTGTATGCGTCAGAGAGGCACCGTGTGTGATGGCAGGTCCACAAATAAGTTGATTATTTGGGAGGGAAGGTGGCATGCCTGCTAAGATTCAGATGTGTTCCATTGATCAGTCCCTTGTAACCCCTATGGTAGGTAAACATTGGCCTTTTGCTGCATAAAGCACAATGTACTTTTTGTTTCATATGCTATTCTCCTTTCCATATATTAGCTGCTGACTTACAATCTCTTTCAAATGAAGGGGAATAACTAGGTCATCTCCTGCCGCTTAATTGTCAAAGTGAATAGGTATGTGAGTGGTAAGCGGCCAGAGCAATGAGTATTAACCTTCAAATGCTGCCCAGATCCTGCCAGCCAACCCTTCAGGTGGTACATTTGTTCTGGTGATTCGAATGCAATATTCCTGTACTGTAGCAGCTTATTATACTGGAAAATGCATACCTGGAGTACAAAAGATGTAAATACCTTTCACCATGACCCCCAATTTGTTTTCTTTCCTGATTTTGAAACCTTTACTTGCTACTTTTACCTTTACTTTACTCCTTTACTTGCAAACGCATGTTTGTTCCGTCAAGCAGATATTGACCATGGAGCCCCAGATGATTGATGGAAATGATTGGATGCAATGTTCAAAATATTTTGGGGGTTTACTTTTTATTCTTTGAATATAGAAGGTTTTTATTCAGTAATATTTTCTTAAACTATGTTTAAAAAAAAAAAAGTAGTGAAAAGTATCTCTTGGGTCCCCCATTTGCTTTCTCTTGGATTCCCTATTTGCTTTCCCTTGCCTTTACCTTTTGCTCTCTATTTTGTTTTTTGTTTTAGTTTTGCTTTTCCTTGGGTTCCCCTTGTTGCTTTCTCTTGGGTTCCCCTCGTTGCTTTCTCTTGGGTTCCCCTCTTTGCTTTCCCTTGTGTTCCCTTTGTTGCTTTCTCTTGGGTTCCCCTTGTTGCTTTCTCTTGGGTTCCCCTTGTTGCTTTCT
>CM070033.1:182886600-182899815 GCA_036250615.1 Ptychadena robeensis | reverse complement strand
CTTGTTGCTTTCTCTTGGGCTCCCCTTGTTGCTTTCTCTTGGGCTCCCCTTGTTGCTTTCCCTTGGGCTCCCCTTTCTGCTTTCTCTTTGTCTTTTTATATAAGGACAAGTGGTGGTAATACAGACCCACAAATTAAATGGAGCACGGAGATCCTTGTACTCCAGATCAATTGCGGCTAGATGAAGCAATACTATAGTTGATCTCGTATAGCTGTGCATTTCCTGGCGCCTGTCCTGTAGTCTGAGTACGCAGACACAATTTTCACCCTTAGATATTTCCTGTATGATTTTAAATCTTTCCTACTAGTGGTTACATTTAGATTCCTTTTTTAAATCCATATTTTCCTCTTGAGTTGTACTCAATATAAAACTATTTATTTACACTATGTTGGTTTTCTTTTTACTTTGGTAACCTTAACAGTTTTGTGAAGTAATAAGACCCAATTAAATCCATTTCCAAAGTTTAACACTATAAAATGTAGGAAAGTCAGGTGGTGGAATGCTCTGCGCAGTATATTGATGGTAATACCAGATTTCCTCAATTTGCAGCTGAATCCCCCCTAGGCCATCGACAGTTATAATTCAAAGTAATTGTATCCTCTAAAATTCTGTTCCGATAGTTGAACGTATAGCGGTCGCCGCGATTTACTCTTTAGCTGGTAAGCTTCTCGTGTGTTGACAGTTCTTGTAGTAAACTATTGCAAATAACAGGCAATTAAAAGCTGAATACCACCGGGATGGGAGATTTATTCCTCCCTTCAATCTATTATGTCTCCGTTTTTTCTTATTTATTTTTTGCCCGGCATTGTGCTGACTTCCCTGATGATGGATAATTATTTTTTTGTGAGGAGGAGGAAAATGGGTGTAAATTATTCTTTTTAAACCATGTCATAATTGGATGGGATGAAGGCTTTTCTGCTGTGTCTTTATCAGCTTTTATGGGGTGGGGGACTGGAGAAAGCCCTGCTTGCCAATAATAACTGGCCGAGGAATTTGAAGCACATCTGTATTTTAAAGCATATCTGAACCCATATATAAAATATTAAAATTTTTGGATGATGTGACTGCATTACTTTAGCAGTATTCCAAATTAAAAAGAAGCTTGAAATTAACATAATCATTGGCATCATGGTGCAGGGGGTACAGTTGGCACTAAGTATCTCTGTACAACATTGCCACACCATTTGACACCCATATTACTTGCAACATATATCCATATATTCCATAACCAGGATAGCTCCGATGGACTTTGTCCCCCACCCCAGACACCATGGCCCCATCATCACCCACCAACCTTACGGTTATACTCTTTTATAACACACTGGACACTTTGTTGGGTTTAAATGGCCATAACGCCTTTTATTAACACAAATTGCAAACCTATTCAAACATGTCAACCCAATACCATTCCTGTTGGTTCCAAACCTTTAAAGGATCACATTACCACCACCACACATTAATAGATACTCAGTGCCTGCGCTTTAGTTACTGTAGGCCCACAGCCACCAATCACCAACTTGCAGACACTTAGGCTTAGTTTACACTGGCGATTGCCGAGCTGTTTGCAGCTCGGAAACCGATAGTGCGCTCCCGCAGCAGCGGGATAAACCACTCCCTGTAGTCGTCTGCAAAACAGTGCAGGCGATTACAGGGCGTCTAATTAAGGACCCCATAGAGTTTCTATGGGACGGCCTCCAGAAAACCGAGGGAGGGTGGAAGGGAAATCAACTCTCCTCTGAAGACCCTGTGCTAATAGTGACTGAAATGGGTAGAAACCCCATTTTCCTTGCTACAACCTCTCCTATTCTGTCCTTCAATCTGGTAGGTAAACAACTCCTCCCAGTAACCTGTAAATGGTACTCTGTTCCCTAAGCATCCCTGTCATGTAGGTCTTACACTCACTCAGTTCTATTACATAGCTCCTGGCCTGTCTATATGGGGTAATGCCATTGGTTTTCCCAACTGGTGACACCAAACCAACTGACGGCACTCCTGATAACACACATTTGGATTATTCCTGTACACACCTTTTCCTTCTCCTGTAATGAGGGATCTATGGCTGCCAGACAAAAAAACCCATTACATGGAGAATCGATGGGAGTAGTAGTTCCCACAGTAAAGAGCAGGTTTTTCTATTTTTGGTAGGATCAACATGGTGTGCTAGAGATGAGTGGACACATGAAAATTAATTTATAGAACTAGTTATTGGCCAACAAAGCTTATAAATCTGTTGGGTCCCAGAGGTGCAGGTGATGGTGACATCATAGCTTAAATTGCACCTCATTCTTATAGTAATCAAGTTCCATCATCAGTTGGGTCATCTCCATCTCTGGGACTTAACAAAAACAATTACCCGGCTGGAAAGGGAGCCAACTTTCTATATGGAAGTTCTTGGCCATCTAGCAACTCATGCAAATGTACCCCATGTGTCTTGTGTTTGATGTGCGGTAATTGCCTCTAGTGTGACTCTTCAGCAGCTTCAGCAACTTTCCACTTACCATAGACTTAAAAAACAAAACAAAAAAAAAAACTCTTGACCCTTCTTTACCTAAAAAATTTAATATATTCACAAAAAAGGGGAATACCAAGGGTGGCCAGCCCCAGGGGACTAAGTGTGGCCGGGGAACAAGAGTTAATACCCATGCGTAAAGTGAAAGATAAATAGTAAATAGATAAAATATATTTAAAAAAACATTATTACAACAAAACAACAACATTGTTAGCAGTACGGGTGTTTGACCCTCCCTGTTTGCCGGGGAGAAGGAGCCCTCTATTCTTACTCCGGCGGGGTCAGGAGCAGCGAGATCCCGCCGGAGGAAGAATCTGTTCACTAGACCAGACATTAAGCTGGTCTTCTAGTAAACCCGGAAGTGACGTCAGTGAAGTCACATCTGGCTATCGCAACCAGGAACTATTTGTTCCAGGTACCGCCTAGAGGTGGGGGATTGAAATTTGCCCACGAACAGGCGGACAGCGGACTTCTATAAAAATCCGATCCACCCGTTCGCGGACAAACCTGGCCGAAGTTCGGCCATCACTAATTGTTATAAATAGATAACAGTTACTAGACAAAATGCTGACAAAAGAACTATGGTCCAAAACAATAGTAGACGTCCTTAGTCACAATATACCCCAATAAGTAAACACCATGTGGTTGAGTATGGATCATGCTGTAGGCGCAAAGTTCCTGGTGTATGGGGTCCAGGTGGAGGAGGGGTACAAAGATCCCCTTGGTGCACCCACCACCCCTGGTTACCCAGAACACCTCGTCGAATTTCAGCCTAAGGTCAAAGGCCTCCTCAGGAGGGGATAATGTCCTGGCCCAGGTTAAGTCTGTGCCATGTTATTGACTATTATTTAAGGTGTTAAGGGCAACTCATGTTTTGGGTAAGATATAGTGTCACACTTTCATGGGTTTCACAGCTAGCTCCTCTATACATACTCAAGGTGTGTTCACTTCATATAAAACATGTGTTACCAGAATCCTGGATGGTCACTCCAATACCCAGGGTCCACAGTTCATAAATAAATTATGTTGGCACCGTAAATGGTGTATTTAAGCTCCCATTAGCCATTGCCTGGCATCGCCAATGGGATAAAGAATTGTGTTTGAGAATCGGCTTTAGTATTGGCACACAAGCCACCATCGTATTTACAATTACGCAGGTAAGTAGCTGTGATTTGAAGAATGTCCCACTTTCTTTTTACTGGAGCTCCGCTTTGATTCCAGTCAACTTTTGATTAATTGTTCTCAGATGTGTTCCATTTCCTGTTGCATTTCCATCAAGGTCTTGACAGTCCTGACTCTTGCTTCATGTGAAAGTAATTTAGGGATTTCCTTCATCAAAGTGAAGCTTTGAGTCCCTATCGAACACTGAAGCATCATATGATAAGAGGGTCAGAGGCCAAGTGTCTCTGACTGGGTATTAACATGTGATAATCCTCTTAAGATGGAACTTCAAGAGATGTTTGTTATCTCGCAAAATGAGGACTTGGTGGAGTAGATGGTGAAAGCTGACCATTGTATATAGGCAGAAAGTGTTGAATCACAAGATGTCTGGTGTGATCACATCAGGAATTTGCAGTCTGTCTATTTGATTATTAATTAAATTAAATTTAACGGAAAGAAAAATGATGGAATATTTTCTGAAGCACATTGAAGAGGTTTTTATTGTAGAAGTTTTCATTTTTACCTGGTTTCAGTAAACCCGTTGCTGAGATACATACAGATACATACATTAGATTAGTATAGATTACATTATACGTTCTAGCACGCAGCAACTGTACTTTATACATAGAGGAATATATGTAAGCTTTTAAGCTTCTTTAAATGGTTTAAACGCAAAATTTAAAAAACCACATACATTAAATAGACACAATACTCACCTGTCAGCAGTTTACATCCTGGAAAAACTGCTACACAAATAACATGCATACCTTACTCATGTTATCATTCCTGATGCCATCTTAAGTGCTGGCAAACATAAGCCATTTCCGTCTCTTCCCACTGCAGCCAACAGCCCCCTCTTAGGTCTACAGAGACAAACCTTTCTTCCTCTGCCAGAGTGCTCCATTCAGGGGGGGGGGGGCCCTAGGGATGTCAGCTGCAGTCATGATAGGTGTCCAGAGGGGAGAGAGACACTCTCATCACTACAAGTCAACCAAATCCTGCAGATGTGATGCATACATCACAATTCCACAAGACCGGGCAGGTGGGACTTCCTACAGCCGCTAGGGCACTTGGGACATTTGGCACAATGTCATACAGCCGCAATGGTTTTTGGGACGAGGCGCGATGTCAGATAGTAGAAGAGGCGATCTCAGAAAAATTGCCCCCCCTGCTGTCAGAAAGTCTTTTGTTCTCAATCGCGAATCTCCACAGTATTGGCTGCAGCGGAGTGACCTACGAGATGGTAGGTCTGCTTTAATGTTTGCAGCTGCAATTGTGGATTGTATGGACACTAGGCCCCAGCAACCAGATCTAAAACCATTGCATCCTAGGTAGGGGGGTCTAATTTAGATTTTTGGTGCACTTTAACTATAAATTCAAAACTTGTATTCTACCATCTGTCACAAACACAACATTTTTGTACCCCCTTAACAATTTGTGTTTCCTATTGATCTTGTCAGTAGATCTGGTAGCTTGCCACTTGGTCGCAACGGTTAAATCTGCTGGTACATTGAATTGGCTGTTCATTATATGATTTTACCTGATTAAATATAAAATAAATCTAATCTATTTAAAAATCAATGTATATATTTTTTGGGTTTGGGGCTACCGCCAACTTGTTCAACAATCTATTGTGGACACTTTCCAAATTTTTTCGGGTATATAAATATATGAATTACACACAGAACACAAACATTAGGTGTTGATTGTAATGGGATAAATTGTGTATCCATTCAATAATCCGGCCAATAATCTATTCATTAATCGATCATGTTTCTATAGGTCACAAAGACGGCATTTTTAGGCTCTAATGAGGTTTAACATAAGAGCAGTAATTAATATGCGCACAGACTGTTCTGTAATGTCTGCATATTGTGTATGTCTGTGTTTTTTCTTTCACCCCCCCCCCTCCTCAAAGTGTTCCCTTGATGTCTGGAGAAGAGGAACAAAGTAACTGTGGGGATGAATAATGTATGGCGTCTAGTGTGGTGCCCATATAGCATGAAATGCAGCATATACTGGCAGAACAGAATGAATATATTAATACCAAACATCACTGCTGGCATTAGAGAGCAATTTATATGCATGTCAACGACTTAACCCATTCAGTGCCAGAACATGAAAACTCAAACAGTATCTCCACAACTGCTTAGTTTAAAGTAACATGACTATCCGGTTGTGGGACGTCATCAGCTTTGCAACACTTTTTTTATTTTTTTTAGGAGGCATCGCTTTATACTATGTGTAAGATGCCCTGTGTGAATGGGCACTAATCTTGGAGCTGGACGCATGCTTGTGCTTTTAGGCCTTGTGCAGCTTACATTAAAGCCCAAATTGAACCCTTGTGGTTTCTAATTATGCTTCATATCCAATAGTAAATAGTTGGGGTGTGCAGTGGCGCTTTTAGGCATGGGCAACCTAGGTGGTTGCCCAGGGTGGCATGTGGACATCAGAAATGGTTTTCAGATGCCCAAATGTCTTCTCCCCTCTCCGCGCGCTTGCCTGGGGAGAGATTAGAGGAGATTTACCCCCCCCCCCACTCTCCCCCGGTTAGTGGAGATGTTGTTGCTGGTTGGGGGAGGCATGGATGTGGAAAGGGGTGGGGGGGGGGGGCAAGATTGAGACTCTGCTGCTGGTCAACTGGGGGGGGGGGCTTCGGAGGCGGCCGATCTCCCGGGTGCCGATCTCGGCCTAGGACCCTGGGGGTGTGCTGTGTGTCATCTTCTATGATAAATGGGGCTAAGAGAGCGAAATTTACTGCTGCAGCTGGAGAAATAGTCGCTCCCGGGAGCAGCTGAGAAACGACTGTCTCGAACGCCCTCAACTTGTGCAGATGTTGGGGGGGGTTCATTTAGATCTGACCCCATGACAGTTCTTTGGGGTTAATCACAAAAACCAAGCGCCTAATGTCGCATCCGCCGGTCACCTGCGAATGTAAATTGAGCCTTAAGCTCTGACCACCCTTCGGAGTTTATACATTTTAATTTGGGTGTGTGTGTGTGGTGGGTGTGTGTGTTGTTGTATTATGTGTGTATATGGTATATATATATATATATATATATATATTATATATATCTATATATATATATATATCATATATATCTATATACTCCATTTGTGGTCCCAATCTTGCAGATCCCTTCATTTAAAAGCAATGAGCTCATTTAAAAATGCCTATCACAGAACTCCTGGTCCAAGCCACTCTACATTGGATTTAAATTCAAGAAAACAGTGATAACCCACACGACTTACAATGAACATTTTTAATATAAGAGTAATCTTGATGACACTCCGGAGAGCAATAAAACCTGTCAGGGTGCTTAGCCTTTCCCTATACCAGTGGTTCTTAAACTTTCCCAACATGGCCCCCTTTTTCTAGATATGGACATATTGGAGCCCCCACCCCCTTTAACTTACACTCAGGTCTAGATTGAGAGCTATTTTCCTAGCCGTGTTTGCGTTTGTGGTATCGTGTACTAGTATGAAATGGCCCTCAACTTAATTTGAAATGTCAACTCGTACAACTTTATTTAGTTTTTCACACCAACCATATTGAACATTATCCTTCCATAGAGACACACACACTACACTCGTGCGCGAGACGACAGGAATTGTTCACCTAGAGACAATACATAGACATGCATTGCATGCTTTTCTACCTACTGTCTGGTAGGGTTCCGCTGGGTTGGCTCCTCTTGTCCCCCCCCCCCCCCCCTAGAATTCCCCTGCGACCCCTACAGTTTAGGAACCACTGCCCTATACTATCCTAACTGGCAAAAAGATCAAATCCTAGTTTTTAACTTTTTAAATTTTTTTATTTTTTTTTTACTTTTATGGAAGTAAAATGACTTGTGTCTATGTGGGGGAATTGTGCAGGATTTTTGACGTTGCTGAGCTGAACACATTTGTGATCTAATTGTCAGCTGGAAGACGGTAATTTTTCCATGATGGCAGGAGATGGGTAACGTGACCTTACATTACAGCTCCCTCTAGTGGATGACCTGGGCTGAGACTGCAATAGAATCAGATTTTTAAAAATAGATTTCAAATTTTGTTTTTTAAGTAAAGTTCACTATTCACATTTTTTGAGAACCAACTTAGTTTTATAATCTGAACAGGTAGGCCCCTGCACTACATAATTGTTTGTAAAATATGCAGATGTGTGTGTTGAGCATTTAATACTCTGTGTACCTAATAGATGTGACTGTTGGGCCATGAATTGGACAGTACTGTGCAGAAACATTCCAGACAGAATAGGCTCGATTTACTAAGCAAATGTTCCAAAATGTTATTTTCAGCTTAGGTCAATAAAGTGTAATGTTAATGCTCAAAATCCCTTATCTTTGTGAATTAAGCTTAACGCCCAGAGACCCGGTGTTGTAATATTACAACATCACATTTAAAGTGGTTTTAAACTCAAATGAAAAACACACTTTCATTAAACAGACACAATACTAACTAAAGCCCACCCATACACCTTTAGATTCCTCCATACAATTTCCATGAGACCTACCAACAACTATGTAGTATAGTGACCTCCCTGATAGAATACATAGTGATTGGAAGGT
Source organism: Ptychadena robeensis (assembly GCA_036250615.1). Lineage (NCBI taxonomy): Eukaryota > Metazoa > Chordata > Amphibia > Anura > Ptychadenidae > Ptychadena > Ptychadena robeensis. Next base: position 182,891,577 of record CM070033.1, on the reverse strand, counting down.
GTAGAAAGGTCCTCCTATTACATGGTTTTGGTAGAAGAAAAGTTGGTTGTACAGAAATTGCATGGTGATTGTATGTGGTGTATGGGGGGCTTTAGTCAGCAGTTTAGATCCTGGGAAACTGCTACACAAAAAAAACCCATAGCAAACTCACCTACTCTCCATGCTGGCATCCTAGCTCCTGAAGACCTGCAGTTACTTCCACCCTCACTGCACCCTATCCTCCCCCCTCCACTCCACCTCCTGTCTCTTCTCTGTTGGAGCTGCAGAGCTCTGTGAGGGGGGGGGGGGGTGTAGGGGGGAATCAGCTGCTGACTAGTTCCTGCCTGGGTGAGATGTCCCGGATACCACTTCGGCTGCCTAGGCGCTACGTAAGGCAGTGGGAGGGGCGCACTTGTGGCAAGCTCCTGCTCCTCTCCTGCTGTCAGAAAAATATTTTTTTTTTTACAATTAAGGATCTCGGCAGTATCGGGTGAGCTGCAGCTGATACTGCTGAGTGACCTCCTAGGTGGTAGGTCTGCTTTAAGGCTACAGAAATAAATCCTCCTTTTGGTTTATTGGCGATAATCATACAACAAAGTCATACAGCATTATTTTCTATATTTGGGTCTCTGGGGGTTAAAATCTGCATCTCCAAATTAGAAATCTTTACAGATTATGAACAAGTGTTTGCAGAGATTGGAATTTTCTGGTAAAAAATACTTTGTATATGCATACCCAAGAATGTTGTTGCTGGTCTCAGTGGGAAAGTATTAAATCCCCACCAAGGGTTTTATTGTGGTGACTGTGTATGGTAAATGTTCATCTCTGTTCTGGTGACTAAGTGGTAATTTTGGGAAAACCTAAATGTTTCAGTAATCAAGGTAAATGTATTTTATTGAATCTGCTATTCTAATAACAAGCAAGAACATTTCCATTACACTGTGACGCTTTCCTTTTTTTCCAGGGCAGAAATCTATCCAATACTATGCTATGTTAATAAGCTTTATACTTCTAATATATAAAATGCAAATTCATAAAGGAACTCTTACAGTGACAAGTCAGAGCATCTCCACATTAAGAAATAGTAAGAAGCAAGCTCTGGGTGCTCTCATCATTTCTCGTCTGGACTACTGCAACATCAGTCAGCTCTTCAGTCCATCATGAATGCTGCTGAACTCATTTACTTCTCTTACCGCTCCTCATCTGCTGCTCCTCTCTGCAAATCTCTACACTGGCTTCCAATTGTCCAGAGAACCGAATTCAATATTCTGTGCCTTGCCTTCAAATCACTCCACACCTCCTGTCCTCACATCTCCAACCTGGTACACAAATACACCCCTAACCGCTCCCTCCGCTCCTCCAGTGACCTACTAATGACATCCCCACTCATAACATCATCACACGCACGGCATAGGCAACATTCGTATTCGCGGCATGCCGCAAATTTTTGGGAAAACATTCGGAAAATATTCGCATTCGGCAATATTCTTATTGCGGATATCGGCAGTTTTATGTGAATTTTATATATTCGCGAAGATATGTTTAACTTGCATTGAGGGACGTGTTGAAAAAACAATTGCGAATTTTGGACGCCATCTAAGTGATTTTTGCGAATTTTCTAAAGTGACGATTTTTGCAATATTCCGAATATTCGCATCACCCCAATATTGGATTTAAAAACTGTTGATGGTCGCAGGGAGTGTTGCTAAGCTCTTGTTGCAGCCTTCCTATTTGTCCACTTGCATTGAGAGGCGTGTGTAATAAAAAAAAAAAAATACAGAATATCCGGAATTGCGAATATTCGGCAATATATTCACCATCTTCGCGAATTTCCGAATTGCCGATATTCGCGATTAATATTCGGAATCCGAATATTCGTGATCATCACTATTGTACAGCGCTGCGTAATATGTTGGTGCTATATAAATAAATGATAATAATAATAATATTCAACACTTAACAGAGCTGTCTGTTGCAGTACATCTTCTCTGCCTCAAGATGTCTCCGTTTTCGAGTTTGATTCACCATCATCACTTCCGGGACCACAAAGGAGAAGGGTCAGGAAGGTCCCGTCGTCTGTAACACATGCCTTGCAGGATGCCCATGGATGTCCTAATCCTTCATTGCTGTGTAAGACGGAGGGACCTTGGCGGACTCACAGAGGCTGTGAAAACATAGCCTAAAGGCCTCCATACACGTCTAGATTTTTCGTTCAACTTGATTCAATCATTTTTTTTTTGATTGATAATCTATGGCAGCCCACATGGTTAGATCGACCTAAAGCGATTAAAATTATGAACATTTTCGATCGATCGGTCAATCGATCGCCCAATCAAGTCTGTGCGTACCACCTTAGGCCACTGATTCCTGGACGATTCTGTTCCCGATCGATCGCTTCACAAATGTCAACTCCCCTTGATGTGTGCCAAATCGATCAGAAAAGACCAACAGGTTGGTTCTCTGGCCGATCCGATTTGGGGGCCAAGTCGATCGGGTGGGGTCGATCGGTCAAGGTGGGCTGCACTCGATTCCTTGTCATTCGATCGGCGTGCACGCGCCCGGTGATCGGTCGGCCAGGAATCGTGTGGGAAATCTACCTGTGTATGGCCACCTTTTAGGCTGCCTATATTCAGTGCTGTAGGGTTATTAAGGAAGCATTATTTCCGAGCACCTGTGATGTGTTCTCTGTACCAGTTACATGTATGCTTTTTGATTTAGCACAGTTGCAGCGACTTGCTGGATAATATCAGTAGCCCGCTCACTGGATTCTTTAGTTGCATGGAAATGTTTTTCACAGGATAAGTGTAGTGTCATGGACATAAGCCATGCCCGGAAACCCCTCTTATCAAGGTAAAGGTGACGATAAACAGGCTTCGCAGTGCCCTGACCACGCAGCAACGGAGTGTCCAAAGCCATCCATAGGAAACTGTGGATGTCCTCTGGGTTCCCCAAAAATCTATGAGGAGTTAATGGATTAAATTCAAGCCCATATTTTGCTATGGATAACCCCTTGCTGCATGGTCAGGTAGCCACCATCTTGGACAAATCTTTATTTACTCCTTTATCTTCAAATGACAGTGGATAAATTAGAAGGTTTTTAGCAGGGTTGATGTCTTTGACCAGCTTTATTTTACCCAACTTTCTGTTCTGGTTAATGGTACCATGATCTTGGTGCTTATACACAGGGGTGCACATAACTTTTGTAGTGAGCTCCTCAGATGAGTACCAGGAGATGGTGTTTGGTACTCACCCCATATGTAGGTTGGTCTTCCTCACTGTCGTCTGCATCAGCTTCCTGCATGGTGGATTCTACTGCAAATGGACCTCCCTGATCCTCCAATTACCTGTCTCCATCCACAGGTCACCAGCTGGCTTTGGGTCAAATGTAACTTTCACAGTACAACACCGTTTGAGCCCCCAGATCTCATCAGTGCAACTATGAGATTTTCTGGGTTAGTAACTAACCCCTGAGACTACATGCAGTCCAAATGTCTATCTTTCATAGTCATATTCAAGCTGTCAAACAGTGCTTTTCTCTTGTCAGATTTTACCCTTACATATGTTTACTGTGACTTTCATCCCCCAGATATCCAACACCCTTAGAAATATAATCTAATTTTTTGGATTAGTAATTTACATTCCCAGTGTCACCCCCCCTAACTGCAACCTTTTCATAGTTATTCATGTTTGCCTGCAGTTATCCAAGTGACATAAATTGTATACATGTAACATTTAACTGCGGCCGCCCAGACACTGAGCGCCTCCAATTTGTTAGTACACATATGAGCTGGTACGCATAGCTAGTTTTTGGCCCCTTATGAGTACCAGAGTACCACTTATGTGCATCCTGCTTATATTGGACCCCAAGGGTTGGTGGTCTGTAACATGACAACCGGACTTGGCGTCTGGTATAGGTGACTGCAATAGCTCAGTATTGACTGGTTCTGTCAACTTTTCTGGGTAGGATTTTCGCAAGATTTTGGAGTGACCCATCTTCATGAGCTGTTGTATGGTTAGTCGCTAATAGTGCACAAGAGGACCTGGTTGCAATCTCCTTTCTAGTTCGTCACAAGGGATTAGGCAAATGCTTTGTGTGCGAGTGCGAAGTTTCTCACCACCAAACTTCCTCAACCATGTCAATATGGACCTTGCTTTGGGCATGGGTCCATACGTTTTGGAACAAAAATTGGTCTTCCCCAAACTTCTTTACCACAAAGAAATTTTAATTATCTGAACCAATGCCCTCAACACATTTGATTCACCACCCCACACCATTATTCCTTCACTATATATTAGGGTTCACAATGTCTTGTTCTTCTAGTATTCACCAAACCTAGACTTGCCCATTAGAATGCCAGAAGGAGAATGTAAATCGCCATGTTCTAGGTTTAGTCATGTATGAAATGACGTTCACATAACATACCTACAGCCTTATGCAAGTCTGACTCTACCACAGAGCCATGGAAAGGGCTGAGCATTGTGTGTGGTTTGTTGCTGAGCTTCGCATGGAATGGAGTGTGACCACATTCTTCATACTGTGACATAGAAACCACATTTGTTTCTCAGGTTGGGTCCTCCGATTATACACGGATCTATATGTAAAGACTATATTTGAGACCTCCTATTGCGGTAGGGAACATTCAATAACATTTAGGAGCTAATCGGAGCTCTCCCCTCCAATGACAGTGTGCAAAAGCAAATTGTTTTCGTAAATGGTGGAAGCCCTTGATAGGTGATAATCCAGGTATGCTGTTGATCAGGTATCCAGGAGATTACGGTATATTTTTTTTACCTTCCAGCATTGTATGACCGCCATTACTATTATTATCTTGTATTTTTATAGTGCTGTCATATTACACAGCACTTTACAAAGTCATAGCACTGTCTCTGAGGAGCTCACAATTAGATCTACCAACAACTGTGTAGTATAGTGTCATTTCTGATAGAATACATAGTGATTGGAAGGTATATATAACTGCTATGTAGTGCCGGGTCCTC
>CM070033.1:182869887-182886500 GCA_036250615.1 Ptychadena robeensis | reverse complement strand
ATATTACATGGTTTTGGTAGAACAAAATTTGATTGTACAGAAATTGTATAGAAAGATTGTTAAGCTAGCCACACATGGTTCAATTTAGTGTTGAATCGAGGTTCGATTAGATTTTGAAGTTCGATCAAAAAAATAGAAAATCGATTTTAATTTAATCGATGTACACCACATGGGGAGTACGATTATTGTTCAATTTCGACTGAAAAGTTAATCGAAGTAATCCAAAATCGTCGATTGAATTCCTCTTGCAATTTAGTTTAAATCGGAAGTTAAAGGGAAGTAGCCAAAAAAATCGACCAATCGAGTAAAATTTTCCAACCTGTCCGATCACTTTTCCATCGACGATTTGACAAAAATCGATCAATGATCGTCGATTGTACTATGTGGGCAGCACATCGATTTTTGTTTTTTTACAATCTTTTTTTGGATCGAAAAACGTTGATTGAATGATAAAATCGAACCATGTGTGGCTAGCTTAAGATGTATGGGGGGGCTTAACATAGTGCTGTATATGTAACTAACACAGTCATATGTCTTAAAGTGGCCATAGACAGTTAGATTTGCGGCTGATTTTGCTGCCGCACTCACAGTGGTTGATCTGCCCTGAAATCAGACGCAAATCTAATGCTTAAAAGCTAAATTCGGCCATAAATCACCCAATAATTCACAGACGTCCATAAATTTTAGAACTGCTTCATTAAATGCTGGCACACAAAGGGTGCACGGCTGATTCCCGGCATGTCGATCTGCCGGAGAATGGTAAGTAAAACTAAACGTCTATGCTTTAGTCATATGTAGCTAATATAGGTTAACCCTCCTGACGGCTCCATCTCGTCCAGCACTGACTTGTCAGTATAGCAATGAGATGGAGCCGTCAGGTCCATCAAAGTAAAAAAAAAAAAAAAAAAAAAAACACGCTTCCAATTAAATAATTATTTTATTATGAATATAACAAAAAATATAAATATATATACAAAATATACAAAAGAAATATTTTAGAGATTTTGTAATCCAGATAATACCTTATTAGTGTGGGAGGAAACCTACGGGGAACACATGCAAACTCCAGGCTGGGATTTGAGCACAGATTGCTAACCACCTGAGCCACCATGTAGGAGAAGGGTCCATGTGGGTACACCCCTTCCGCATATCAGTGAATTGTTTGAGTAAAGACATTGTAGTGGTTTGACCCAATTTACAGAAGTGAGACCTTCCAAGTGGGAATTACTTACTGTATGAGTGTGGAGAAATGTTTAACTGTATGACATGTTGTGTTGCAGTTCCTAAGAACTATGACCGTCCACACTTTTTAATTTCCTAAGAATAAAGAACCACACAGTGAGACCTCAACGTAATAGCCTTTTATTTAAGTGCAGCGTATTAACTGTCCTTAGCACTGACCCCACTCCCCACTTTTCCACTAAGATGAAGGTTTAGGAAAGGCGGAATTATCTGAAACCTCAGCTTCAGAAATGTCCCCCCCCCCCCCCCAAAAAAAAGAACTTTTTACAAATATGGGGATATATAACTGTAGTGTTGTGTGAGTGCAGTGTATAGCCCTACTCACGTGACCAGGTTCTAGAGATGGATGTCCTCTGTTTTCTCACTAGGCTCACACCCCACTAAAGCAAAGGTCCACACAAGCTTGTAGGGGGCTATTTACAGTTTATTAAAGGGTTATATACAGTCTTTCACCATCACCCGCAGGCAGGGATGGGAAGTAACAGTTTCAAGCGTTGCTATCAAGCTGCTGGAAGGGTGCTGTGGACTTTGGTCATCAAGGAAGCCAATTCAGAAAAGCCCAGAATGTTTGAAGGAACTTCTATATATTGCCTTAGACAGGGGCTGGCTTAAGGCCTGTAACTGGGCAGAACAGTTCTTTTTTGGAGCACATTACCTGCTTGGCCGATGCTGTGTTTTCACTGTGCCGAGCCGTTCCGCATGGTTAAAAGGATGCAAGGCAGAATGTAGTGGAGTACGTTGAGCCTCTGCAGCAGGTAATGTCTATGTGCTCCGTCAGGATCCCACCAAGCAATACGCTTAGCGGAGGGGGTCCTGACGTATAGTGGAAACAAGCCCTTAACGTGTACAGCCGACCACACCAATTTAGATTTCTCCCGGCAGATCCACTTCATCAAGCGTGACTGCTCCTGCTGAACATCCACCAGGCACCCTTAGTGTGCCAGCAATTACTTTGGATGGGGCTTTTAGATGGCGGTCAATCGGCTGCAAATCTGAACGTTTAAACGGTGACCACAAATGATACCAATTCACATCCATGAACTAAAGACCATGTCCGCATATCTATGTCTATCTTATCTAATTTAATATAGAAATGTAATGGCTTCTGCCTTTTGTACCTGGAGCTAGGTTTTCACATGTATCTGAAAATGCCATTTACTTGACTGGTTCTGTCCTGGGAGTTCAGATCAGTACCCAGCAAGTTAAGTTATCAGAAATGTTTTCCTTGCATAGACAAGTCAAGTTTGGTTTCCCATGGGAGAAGCAAGTTTAACATGTTGTATAGACCTCCTTTTCCTACAGTAGAAGTACACGGGTCCCTGTGGCGGCAGGTCATTGTATGGAGGCAGCAGGTTCTTTTATTGTGTGTGTCTGCACCGCCCTGCCTGCTCGCCTTCCCCTCCCTCCATACCTGCATGTTCCCTCTTCCTCCTAGAAGGGAGGGGAGACGGTATATAGCATATAGTTTGTATACTTGGCCTCAAGGAAGTGAGCAGAACTTCTCCTAAAGCGCAGACTATAGATGGGAGAACCTTGGTGCTGTCATGGTGGATCCAGCATGGGTACAGAGGTGCCAACAATGACTACACAGAGGAAGGTAACGCTCAGCCCATGTCACACCTTCTCCTACTGCTGCTGTCCTTGTGTCTACTGCTTTCTGTGACGTAGAACTTTCTTCAGGTGGTCACTGTGTGAAGCCCAGGGGACAGACCATTGTCTTCCTGTAGAGCGTCAATGGTTGGATGGTAATGTTCTGTGTAAGTTATTCTGCGGAAATGTATTTCATAGCGTTTGGTCTTAGTTCGTGGTTGCAGGTGGATAGAAGGGATTTGTTATCATTAATAGAGAAACTGCAAACTCGTGTTACATGATATTGTCATTGATGTCCATTGCCAGCACCATGCATCACACTGCATTACAGGCCATATACACAGGGGTGCAAAGACTTTTTAAGTGAGCTCCTCAGATGAGTACCAGGAGATGGTGTGTGTGGTACTCACCCCATATGTAGGGTGGTCTTCCTTTCTGTCTCCCTCACTGTCCTCTGTGTCAGCCTCCTGCATGATAGATTCTGCTGCAGATGGACCTCCCTGTTCCTGATTGATCCTCTGATTAGCTGTCTCCATCCACAGGTCACCAGCTGGCTTTGGGTCACATGTAACTCACAGTACAACACGTTTGAACCCCCAGATCTCATACCTCAGTAGTACAACCCTGACATTTTCTGAGTTAGTAGCTAACCACTGAGACTACCTGCAGTCCAAGTGTCATCCTTTCTTAGTCATATTCCAGCTGTCACACAGTGCTTTTCTCTTGTCAGATTTTACTCTTACATATGCTTTCTCTGACTTTCATCCCCCAGATCTCCAACACCCCTAGAAGTCCAATCTTTTTTTTGAATTAGTAATTTACATTCCCAATGTCACCCCCCTAACTGCAACCTTTCATAGTTATTCATGTTTCTCTGCGGTTATCCAAGTGACATAAATTGTATACATGTAACATTTAAGGTGGGTTTACACGTGTAGATTTTTTGTTTAATTTTTGATTTATTTTTTTGTCGAACATATTCCATTTATCGAATGTAACATCAGATTTTTTTGTTCGTTCATCCCGATATCGAATGAAAATACATTCAGAATTACTATGACTGATAAAAAATTACCAACATGTTTGATGTTCTTTTGAACAATTTTTTGTTCGAGATCGAACAAAATGTATCCATCAAACAAATTTGGCGTTCTAGATTTTTGTTCAAGCAACCAAAAAATCGTTCATTCATTGATTGGGCGAAAAAATCTACATGTGTAAACCCACCTTTAGCTGCGGCCGCCCAGACACGGAGCGCCTCCTGGTTGTTAGTACGCATATGAGCTTTAAAACAATAATGCCGGTACACAGATCTAGGTTTTGGCCCCTTCTGAGTACCAGAGTACCACTTATGTGCACCCCTGGATATAAGTGTTCGCTAAACTAGTTATTCTGTCTTCATGTTATCCATACACATACAATCAGTTGATGAAACTATTGTTTATTTGCTCTGGTTCAATCTTACAGTTCTTATTCTAGGATATAATTTATACATTTATTTGTAATGCGCAGGAGGCTTATACTAAGATGCAAGACATTACAGGTTGCAGGCACTTTTGTTTTAAATTACTACTGGCTACAGTGTTCTCTCCAGAGCAGATTGGCCGGGCGGCCCGCCCCGGGAGATTTTAGTCCCCGCCTGGCAGTTCCGTCCCGCTATACTAGGGGTTGGCAACCCCCGGCTCCAGAGCCGCATGTGGCTCTTCTTCATCCTCGGCGCGGCTCACCTCTGATAGGCTGCCCGCGGCACACTACCGGAGCCGCGGGCCGGAGTCTTTCAGTGGCTGCGGCGCGCTCCTGAAGAATGGGGAGGCGCTGCCTGTCAGGCTGCTCGCCGCAGAGGACTTGTGTGCTGCCGCTGGCCGGCAGCCTATCAGAGAGGCCGCCGGACCGGTGCAGGCGGCGCAATAACGTCATCGCGCCGCCCGGCTGAAAAAAAATTCTGGGGAGAACACTGGGCTCTTACCCATGTTTTATGTTGTGGACGTACCATCAATTCTTGACTGCATGCTAAAATAGATGTTTGGGTCCTCCTGTGGGGGGATGTAAAGTGGTAATTTTGTCCAGGGCAGTGGTTCCCAAACTGGCGGTCTTGGAGGTTATCCATGAGGGGCACAGCTAGAGGGCTGAGGGAGGGACAAACAGGAAGCCAACTATTGAGGAACTAGCTGCAGACAGTCCCCATTGAAACTAATGGCATCAGCCAGAGATTTATGGACATGTCTATTCTGTAGCCGACCGGGCTTTGGGGTGACAGGGATCTGTCGCCCCATGTGGGCCCCTGCAATCGGCGGCTGGTCTTGCTGCCAATCGACAGCCGCGAGTGAGCAGGAACATTGGTTGGTGGCAAAATTGTCCGCCACTCATTGCATGTGTGGGGACCTTTAGATAAACTCACTCTTCCTGCTGCTCAGTACTAATTTTGTATATTATGGGGGGGGGGGGGTTCCACATCCATCGGGACCCCCTAGGCTAAGCGATAGGGGGTCCCGACGGATCACAAACACTTTAGCTGGCCAGTGGATGCTGTGTTCAGACATCCGCTGATGCAGTACTAAATGTATTGGACTACATTAACCCCTGCATCGGTGGAGTACAGTGCTGTGAGTACACAGCATCCGCCCAGCAGCTTAGTGTATGTTCTTCGTCAGGACCTCCCCACCAAGCAATGCTCTTAGCGTAGGGGGTCCTGACGGATGTGAAAGCGTACCCTAAGGTCCAATGCTGATTCTTATTTGACCACATAGATATATTAAGACCCCAGCAAGTCCTTCAATAGGAGACATTTTTTATATAGAGTTAGATACAATGCCAATGTCATTTTTAAAATTTTAGAACTTCAGCCGCCAGACTTTACATGAACAAGTCGGCTGTCTGTTTTCTTTTGTTTTTCACTAAAGCCAACATGTGATTTCCATGACGTGCTCAGTATGAGTTGCCATTGTGACAGGTTCTCTTGAGTGGATAGAATATTACTGCCTATTTTCTGGTTACCTTTGCAGCTTTTCAACATAAACCTGATCTGCACATTTCCATGTAAAGAGAAAGACGAGTGCGTTCTAGTGAATGGCGTTCTCCCGATCACACGTTTTCAGATGGTTTACACGCCGCAGCAGCGCCTTGGTCTATTTTCGACGTGTCGGAGAGATGTGTTGATGTGAGCTGTACATTAAACACACCCAACGTCTGCGCGCCTATGCTTTATGATTCCAGTATCTGCCGCAGTGGTTTTACCCATCCTTTTTCTCACCATTACCAGCTCAGTGTTTAATATTTCTGATTTATACTGAGGAGCTGTGCCCAAAATAAGTCCAGCAAAGGACTCGGGACTGGTGATCGTAAAACAATGTTCATTGTAAAACCTCTGGACGAGATGTCACCATTTATAATAGTTGGAGATGTATTAGAAAGAAGAAGAAATGTATTTTTTTTTTTTATTGAAGCAGATGTATGCTCAAATTCTAAAAAATATATATGTAAACTTAGTTTGACTTGCTTTGGAGATCTACACCATCATACCTGCACAAAGAACTTAAAAAAAAATTAATTAACATGCTATTCCCTGGAATTATATGAGAGATTCCATCTTTGTCTGCCAGGGGTTATTTCAGAGTGCAATATCACAAGTGGCCACTGGGGGCGTTTATAATGGTTTTCTATGGAGAAATTATTGTGTACATTTCTATGGAGAGCCGAGGTTAGGGATTTACCTGGCTGTCACTGCGATCAGACTGCGGGCTCTTCCAGTAACGTAATGGCAATGGCATCAGGGCCATAGAGAGAGGAGGGGCTATTAGGGACCAACATTACAGGCAAGTTTTCTGTTGTGTTTTTTCAACCCCCTAGGTGTTACGGGCTTTTCGCCTTTATTGCATTAAAAGCCGTTTCCAAAGCAATCGCGTTGGAGTACTGTGTACTCGGCCGTGATTGCCGCACCCCCCCCCCCCAGCCCTCTACACACCGCCGGTGTCGATAAGATGCTGGCGGCGTGTGGGGGGAAAAGCGACGCCCCCTCTGAGGACACGGGGACGGAAAGGCTCTGTGTCCCTGCAGCTATGGAGAAATGCTGCAGGCACACGGAGAGCCTGCGGTTGGGCCCAGTCCCGGCACGGATGCAGTTGGATTTACGATCAAACTTCACCTATACTGGCTTCGGGCATAACGCCCAGGAGGTTAATGCTTTCTTTCCTATTACCTTCACTTTTAGTGCCATTTATGCACTGATTATTTTCTGGTGGTAGGTCCACAAGTCAAAATATTTAACTTTGCACTTCCTTTATACAAAAACGACATATTGTACAGCAATTTTATTTTTGTAATGTCTGTGAAGGTTATCATTCATCCAGGTCATTGTAGAGTTTAATTCAAATCAACTGGACTTGCTGTGTTTATTTCTTGAAGACGTTTCGCTAGCTGACTGGCTTTCTCAATTCAGTGTGTGTACACTATCTTACTTGAAATATATACTCTGGGTTATAGCTCCAAGCCACATGATCTGTTAACCAGCATGGAGTCTGAGCCTCATGGAGGGTAAGGTGTTGCCACATTAGCATGATTGAAGCTTTGAGGTGTTATCAACCCACCCAGAGAGAGGTGTTAAAATTGCATTGTATGTGACAGACATACTGTCACACCCACACCCCCGTTCAAGCTTGACTTCCCCATAATCCACATAATCTGTTAACCAGCATGGGGTTTGAGCCTCATGGAGGTAAGGTGTTACTACATTAGCATGATTGGAGCTGTGAAGTGTTATTAACCCATCCAGAAAGTGGTGTTAAAACAGCATTGTATGTGGCAGAAGAAAGATGTTGCACCCCTCACCCCTGTTCAAACTTGGCTTTTCCATTTTCACATATATGGCCTTCTTTTCCAAAATTTCTTTTTGTAATGTTCTCACCATCCTTCTCTACATATCTAGCAGACATGATACTATTTTCAAGGACTTGCCAATTTACTCCCCAAAATAATGACCATTTGCAAATCCCTCTACTCAGGACTGGTCATCAATGTTGCTTGCGCTCACCATAGTTGTTCCATGCTATGTTCTTCCCCATGTCCCTGTATGCAGAATGGAACATAGACACAGAACATGCATACAGGTCAGAAAATGAGGATTGTCTCAACTTTTGACTCTTGGGGCAGCATGGTACTCAAGAAAATTACAATTTCAAAGGAGCTGATAAGCAATGGCCGCTTCTCTGAGAGATTGTGGCCAGTTGTAGATATAAATTTAAATCACATGCTGCATACGGTGCTTTGCCTTGACGTTGCAAGTTATGTATAGCTGTTTATCTTGTAAATGTTTTCATAATGATCACTGTATTTTTATAGAACGTCATTGTCTCCTATGGACTCTGAGGCCCGTGAGCATAAACAAATGCTCGTTTCTCCTCCCGTCTTCTTAATTAGGATACACATGTTTACATTGCGTCTATTACCTCTGAGATGGCACTGCAGCTACCTTTGTTGTCTCGAGAGGACCGCGTACACAGGTTATGCAACCGCCACACGTAGAATGGGCATCATTTACATGTTATGAGTGGTAACAATGAGAGCGGTGATTTACATCTCAACTACCTCGATGGACCCTCGGCTCTCTAGCAGGTGTTGGGTAGATGCAGTTTTCACAAAGAATTTGTATTCCAGTGTTTAGGTTTTGCTGATATGAGGCAATAAAGCGGAACAGAATGCTGATACATGGGCCCATGCTGAAGAAAATGCTGCTGAAAGCTGGGTACACACGGCTCGATACACGGCCGCTTCGAGGAAGCTCCAGCCAAGCATGAAGACGTCATTGCGCAAGGCTGGAGCTGCTCCAATATGAAGCAGCAGCGCTGCTGCGGCTGGCAGCCCGTCCATTACTTTGGATGGAGATCATTTCAAAGTAATGGATTTTGACCAAGGTTTTCTAACATGTTGGAAACCTGTTTGGTAGAGTTCAGTCAAGCAGGATCAACGGAACTGTGGATGGCTCAAATCTTGTAATGGATAAGAGCAACATTGGGCGCCGTGATCGCGCACGGCGCCCGATGTTGCTCTAATCCAGTGGTTTCCAAACTGGGGGGCACGAAGGTATTCTGGGGGGGGGGCGCTGGCCCTCATTCTTAACCTGTGTTTAAATAGGGAGGGGGGTCGATAATGTACCTAAATAGAAATGGGGGTCCCTGCAAGGAAAGTTTGGGGACCACTTTTCTAATCTGTTAAACGAGCCGTGTGTACCCAGCATATTTCCAGTAGTGCTTAACCTCAGTTTATGATCCCAAGGAGACTTAGCCATTTTGAATTTGGGAACCTCTATTAAGCAGAGGTCATAAGATCCAATGGCAAAAGTTTTGGTTCTATGTTTAATATATTCAAATCTCTATTCTGCTAAATAGAGGTGCCCAAATTCAAAATGGCCGAGTCTTCTTGGTATCATTGTGAGAGGTGCATGGGTGCAGTAGATGTAGTCTGGGTTATCATTACTGAATTTATCATCATGAAGTAACTTTTGTCACCTTCCTCAGAGGAATTGAGGAATAAAATAATATTTGAGTGGAATATAATTTATTACTTTCATGTGGTAGTATTACTTGCTACTGTCCATAGAAATTTTAAAGTAATGTTTGGGCATATTTCATAATGGGTGCATGGATGTAATGGCGTTGCCCTAAGCAAGCACTCTATAATATTTGTAGTTTCTAATGCATTCTAAATGTATCCATACACAGGTCGATTTTCCACTTGATTTTTGACAGATCGATCACTGTGCGCATTCACGAGATCGATCGGCGATCAATCGCCTTCTGCCCACTCTGAACGATCGACCAAACAAAATCCGAATCGACTAAAAATCGGATCGGACATTGAACCGACATGTTGGTTTTTTTGGTCGATCGTTTGGCAATCGAAATACGTTGGTGGACCCATAGCTACCTATGCAGCAGCCTTTCCGATTGATGGATTTGGTGGAATCGGCCATTTTAGAGATCGTCTCATGTCCCAATCGACCACAAATCGGATTCACAAGGTGGTGTTGCATCGATTCCCGATCAATCGTGGATTGCTGATGGCCTGGAAAGATCGGATCGGCAATTGATCGCTGACAAATGGACCCGTGTATGACTACCTTAAAACAAAGGGCAGAGATCATTTGTTGGCTTCAGACATGGAAAAGGAGCTTTTCCCTTCCTAAAGGTCATCGGCTGAAAGATCCATAAAGTGAACCAATAACCGTTGGAGAAGGTAGACCAAGGTTTCTATTGGTGCCAGTAATCTGCTAAATGTATTTTTTGGGGTTAGAAAGTCGTGTCCTGGTAGCAAACCAAAGCTCAGTGGCAGTTGAGCCTCATTTTCTTGGAATGAGACACTTTGTTGTGTCTTTAAATAGCCATATTCTTGTATCAGGAACAAAGAGAAGTAAAACAAAACTTCACCCATCACTTTTCCTGTTTTCTGTGTTTGGGGTACAATTTAGAGGGACATGTTGGGTAGTACCTGGCTGAGGGGTCATGTATTCCAGGCAGCTAAAACTATTTCATGGGACCTTTTCTGTGCAGGCCACTGTCATGTAAGGAAGAAAAACCTTAATGTTCCTCCAGCTGTTCTCCAGTTTATGAAGTCACAACAATTACACACATTTCCAGTTCAATACTTCAGGAAATGTTTTATGGGCCCTTTCTGTGGGATTAAATGTTATAAATGGCATTTTTTTACTATAGCAGCCGGTCTAGGGAAATTTTTATATATCGAGTGATATAATGTGACCCCCTTGAGTCCTCTGGGATCAGCATGGTTTACCAGATTGTTTTTGGCAGTACAGTTATTATGTGACATTTCCCAGCATGCCTTGCTGCCTCTGCTGGCTCATCAGTCTGTTGTAGAGATTACAAAAATCTTTGTAAATCTCTTACAAAAATGTTAAATATATATGTAAAGTTAAAGTTTGACTTACCTCTGAGCTAGTATGATGGTGGCTTAGGGCTCCAGGATCCTTAAAGAATATACACACCTGCTGTTCAGTGGAATTGTATGAGCGATTCTCTATTTATTCGCCAGGCTTCCGAGGGTTAACTCCGGGTGCAATATCGTGGGTGGCCACTGGGGGCGTTCAATGGTTTTCTATGGGAATTTTCCTCAATATACTTTGAATGACAAGCTAAAATCACAGAATTAACCAGCAAACACTGCGCTCAGAGATCTGGGCGGCCACAGCCGGACCAGAAAATGAGGGGATGCTGCGAGGGATCTTCTTAAATTACTTGTTGCAGGTATGTTTTTTTTATGCTTTCCTCCTTCTATTGCCATTTATTTAATGATGTACTTCTGGTGGTAGGTCCGCTTTAATTGCAAAGCCCCTGAACAGGGTATCCCTATACTTGCTGGAGATGTACAGAAGGGTTGGGGTGTATACTACAAAAAAAAGTATGTCTCTAACACAAATAGTTTTTGCATAAATTAAGTTTAAGTCAAGTCAAAATGTCAAACTTTTATTGAACTTAATTTATGCAAAAACTATGTTCTAGAGCAATTTTTCAATGTTCCCACTACACTACATCTCCATTAATTTTGGTGATCATACTATGCTTAGGGGCTTTGCAATCAGCTCACAAGTCAGCTAGTCGAAAAATTCAACCATCTCTAGTCTGTTGTAGTATGGACCCAGCTTGGCTAAAAGGCGCTCTAGTACACTTGTCTGTCTGAACAGTAAAGCAGGGAACCAACGAATAGATATGGGCCAGAACGATGGCCGCTTCGAGCACCATGTGTGCTCACGGTCATCTATCTGGCCTATCTAATGCAGCCATCCCTTTTTGATTGATTAGTCCCGCTCGAAAACAGGGATATTGGAAATGACCATAAATCATGGTTGATGTCCATTGCTTTGCATGGGGACCGCGGGTCTCCATGCAAAGCATCGGCTGAGCTAGAGACACAGCAGTGCTGTGTCTCCAGCTCCTCCGATGTTGGGCAGCAGTGCAATGACGTTATCAAGCTGCTGCCGGGAACATCGAACGTCTCCTATATTAAGCCATGTGTTCCCAGCTTAACAAATGCCCCTCCAGATGTCCAGGT
The DNA here is from genome assembly GCA_036250615.1 of Ptychadena robeensis. NCBI lineage: Eukaryota > Metazoa > Chordata > Amphibia > Anura > Ptychadenidae > Ptychadena > Ptychadena robeensis. The sequence goes on along the minus strand of CM070033.1, from coordinate 182,874,611 downwards.
GGCCGTGCCTAGTGTAAGCCATCAGGGCGGGGTATTTACTGAAGAGATAACCTTTGTGCAAAATACTTTTTCTCATAGCTGCGATTGTTTCTCTATTCACAGAGCAGTAGATGGAATTGTCATTATTTACCTTTGTGATTCGTGGCGTTGCGTCTCTGCGGCAGACCATGCTGTAGACATTGATCAATGCGGACTGCTCCAAGTATGCAAGGGTAAAAGTACAATGCAAAGTCCATTTATTTCATTTTCTACTTTAATATAAATCTGTCTGGGTTATTTCAATCTAAATTCCAGGGAGGGATAAAAGGCAAGATAAGAGTGGCAAGGAAAGTTTACAGTGATGTATGTGGTTATATTGGAGGTACAGAAATACTATTTAACAATTCAGAGTATTCATAAATTCTGTGTCTGGTTGGCATTAGGCAAATAAGGACCATTCCTTATGGTGTGGAAGCAGTGGTCTCTGTGCTGAGATCAGACACACCCCTGCTCAGTGCCAGAGCCTAAATATAAAGAAGTGGTCATTTTTAACTTTTCTCATAATACATTTTATTTAAGCCATGAAAGCTCTGCATGACACGAGTCCAGTTCTGTAGAGGCTTTGTGGCACAGAGACATTTTGCATTCCATTGTACCTATAGGTGAGTTAAATCAGTGTTTTTCAACCTTTTTTGGGCAAAGGTACACATGGGCAAAGGTCCCCGCCGGAAGTACGTCATCAGCAGGTGCCCCGCTGGAACGCAGATGCGTACCAGCAGAGCAAAAACACCGTCCCTGGTCTGTGGGGACGCGTGTTGCTAAGCAACCACATCCTCACAGAGCCGGTCCGTGTAGAACACAGATCGGCTGTATAAGTCTTCTAGTATAAGATTTATACAGCCGATCCGTGTTATACACGGACCGGCTCTGTGAGGATGCGGTTGCTTATCCCTCCTATATAGCTGCCTCCTTATAGTATAATGGGTAGGCTTATACTATAAGAGGCAGCTAGATAGGAGGGCTGAGGGTGGGGTCAAAAACCCACGGCACACCAGGCAACATCCCGCGGCTCACAAAACACGGAGTTAAATGACCTAAAGCAGGGGTGTCAATCACAAATGAATAGCGGGTCAAAAACTTGGAAAAAGTCATGGGCCACCCTGGATATTTATTGAAAAAATCTCTACAATTCAGGAAGTCCTTTCCTTCTCATCAGATTTTCAGATGGAAACTAACTTAAGTTTTGATTAAACATTGAATCTGGAACAAGCAAAACATTATACTCTAACGCATGAGACTTAAAATATAAGACACATCTGTGCCATTCATTATTTTTATTTTTATTTTTTGTTAAAAAAAAAAAAAGTGCCAGACAGTAAAATTTCATGGACTGCCCCACCTTACCTAAAGCTTGCGTTTTGAGAAATAAGGGCAAATCTATCCATACGCACATACCCCGTTTCCCCGAAAATAAGGCATCCTCTGAAAATATGGCACCCTTACATTTTTGCCTCACTATGAAGTATAAGGCATCCCCCCGAAAATAAGGCACCCCTGAAGATACAGTACGGTTTTCAGGGGGATCAGAGGGGGCAATACAAATGACACAGGAGGATCAGAAGGGGTTACTAAAATGGTAATCCCCCCTCTGAGGCTCCTGTACCCCCCACCCTAATACCCCAGTGCTGTATTCTTCTTCATGGAAAAATAAAACATCCCCCGATAATAAGACGTAGGGCATTTTTGAGAGCAAAAATTTATATAAGACACTGTCCTATTTTCGGGGAAACATGATAGATGCCAGTAAAAAAAAACATAGAGGGTCAAAGCCTCCACCACTTAAATATATAAAGTTTTTGGTGAGGATTTAATTAACCTCCCTAATGGTATGATATGCCCAAGGGTTTTCCCCATCCTCTACACATGCTGGTGGCATCTTTGATAATGGCATTGTGGGCCGAGAAACAGACACCGCCTCCATAATGTAGTGGTCTATAGTGTTACCCCCCCGCCGCGATTTAGAATTGCTGAGGGGTTACCAAGGATAGGTCAGTATGCTTGCTCCCACTACCACTACTTTTTTTTTCCTTTCCAGCTACATAAACCTATCAGTGTTATTTCAAGCCGCCAATCTGCTTTTCCATCCACAAAAGGAAACATTTCAAAGATTGAGTCATTGTAATAAACAGTTGAAAGGTCACTATTGGGTCACCACAGTTTGAGAAGGTGTAGCAGCTGGTGGTGGCCTAATTTTTCAACGTTCAGGTAACCACCTCAGCCACCTCACCTCAGGGTAATTTTTTTTTTTTTTTTTGAATTCCCGAGTGCCTGACCGCAATGTGCTTTCGCATAAATCGTTTAGGAATGGAATGCTGGCCACCTTGAGCAAACGACCAGAAATGAACCAAAAGTCAATCGCACAGTTTTTTAAAGTTTTTTCCTGGTCTATTGACATTACTTTAGATGGGGACCCACAATCTCCTTCCAAAGTATCGGGCAGTAATCAATTCCTCGATGCTGCGATTGATACGATTGCAGGGGATCGCAATGTGTATGGGCGGCTTTACACTTTGTGAGTGTTTAGTTTGTAGTTCTGGACTTTTTATTCAAAAATCTAAAAACTACAGATTTCTATAACTTTTAGAACTAAAATAATGAAATAACAAAAAAAAAAAACAATGAACTAAATATTTTGTAAAACATTTTATGTATTTTTGCCGTTCTGCTCATAAGCGGCTTGAACTGTAGCGCTAAATACATGGAAGAATGAAATCCCTTTATTGCCGGCAGTCTGGTCCAGCTGTGCCCCGGAGTGGATGTGATTCCCACTGGCAGGATGCCCGGCTCAGCGATGTTACAAGGAGCGTACCCCCCACATCCGGGAGTAAGGAAGCCGCATATGGCCGTCCTTGTCAGCGGAGTGTGAACATTCTGTCACATTGGAACAGCTGTGACCTGCTTCTGGCTTGTCTGCCGCTTTATACAATGTCACTCGTAGTCCAAGGACTCCATGTCTGTGCTTTGCTGTACGCTCATCATATACTGGTGTCCGCCCAAGTTCTAATCTCACAGTAAAATTCAAGGACCTCCGTCTATGTGGACTCTTTACTAAAGTTTCCCCTGTTAAGGCTCCCATACACAGGTAGATTTTTGATCGATCAGCAATCAATCGAGTTCTGCCCATCCTGAACAATCAACCAAACAAAATAGACTACAAATCGGATAAGACTTTGAACCGATATGTTATTTTTTTTTTTTTTTTTTGGTCGAGCATTCAATCCAAGTATGTTGGTGGACCCATAGCATGCAGCATAAAGAATGGTACAGGGTTTGTTCACATCCATAAGGCTGGTCTGCCACATCCCAACATGATATGAAAAAAGAGAAAAGGGCGTGTCTCCCCATACCAATGTACATGTTAGGGGATTTAGGGACTTTAAAGGCAGTACCAATTGAGTTTAGAATTAAAAAAAATAGTTTAATGTAACAGTCAGTCCAAATAATATTCTGTCATAGTTCATTGTACATATATCCATGTATTGTTACATCACCATATCATGATATCTCAATTTAAACATGTTTCGCACATTACAGTTGCTTCATCAGGAGATATTCAATAACCTCTGCAAAAGGGATCAACAGAAAAGTGGGTGTAATTAGTAGAAAATCAAGTATAGTAGAGTAGGTTTTTTTTTTTTTTTTTATGTCTGTCAGATATCCTTTAGATCTACCAACAACTATGTAGTGCCGGGTCCTCTGCGATTGAACACAGGTAGACTTGATGGTTTAGAAAGTCCCTCATATTACATGGTTTTTGTAAAACAAAAGGAGATCTAAAGGAAATCTGACAGAGAAATCCAAAAGTGTATGGGGGCCCTTACTAGCTTCTATTTTAATTACAGCATTGGTTGTTTGTCAGAGATGATTTGCCTTGAGCTGGCCATACACCTTTTTAGATCTCTCTGTCAGATATTCTTTAGATCTACCAACAACTATGTAGTGCCGGGTCCTCTACGATTGAACACTGGAAGACTTGATTGTTTAGAAAGTCCCTCATATTACATGGTTTTGGTAAAAGAAAAGTTGGTCTAAAGGAAATCTGACAGAGAAATCTAAAGGTGTATGGTCAGCTTTACTTTGATTCGGCCATATCATTGGCTCAATCCAATTTTCTACTAATTATACCCACTTTTCTGTCATTTCGCAGAGGTTATGGAATATCTCCTGATGAAGCAACTGTATTGTGCGAAACATGTTGAGATTGAGCTATCCATGGTCATTTCATGATATGGTAATGCAACAGTACATGGATATATGTACAATGAACCATGACAGAATATTATTTGGACTGACTGTTACATTAATTAAACTGATCCCTATGCAGCAGCCTTTGCGATCAATGGATTTTGTGGAATCTGCCATTTTTGAGATCGGCTCATGTCCGAATCAACCACAAATCGCATTCCCAAGGTGGTGTTCCATCAATTTCAAAATGATCAATTGCCTATTCCACGATCGCTGGGAATGATCGATTTATTAATACTTCCAAAAACGATTCACCACCAACTTTCCAAAAGTGCAAAATATCGTCATTGCATGGGATTTTGGTTTTCAGGGTTTGATCATTTGAGTGAATTTACATGATTTTTCTGTGACGATGAATTTTTATTTTTTTTTACAAGATTTGGGGCGGATTTTGGAGATGTTGCGGAGATGGAAGTGGCAGGATCTAGCGATGTTCTGAA
>CM070033.1:182837085-182847847 GCA_036250615.1 Ptychadena robeensis | reverse complement strand
GATGATGTGGTCAAAATACTCATTTGCCTTATAATTCTGCACTCCCTGTATAGTCATATCCGATCACCTTGTTTTCAAACGGGATTGATTGATCACACTCGAAGGAAGGTATACAAGGGTAGATTTCTCAATAGATTAACGCCCAATCAAGCTCCATGAGAGTGCACGGAGCCCTATTGTACTCAAATCTATTTAGAAATCTACCCGTGTATGCCTAGCTTTAGACTAGGTTCTTTTTTTAATACATTCAAGCACAATTGATTGCCGTGATCAATTGCGCTGAAATCATTTGCATCCAGCCTTTATTAGAGCAGGATCAACCGATCCCGCTCAAATAAAGGCTGGATGCAATCGATTCAAACACAGTCGATCACCGTGAATGCACTCCGCAATCGATCACCTGTTCAATTGTCAACATCTGTGCATTGATTCTCTGCTCAATCGATAAAGCTCTAGCGCAGGGTGGTGACGTCATCATGCTGCGCTCAAGGTTCATCGATTTGAACAGGTCTTGACCCGTGTATGGTCCCCATACACCTTTAGATTTCTCTGTCAGATTTCCTTTAGATCTCCTTTTGTTTTACCAAAACCATGTAATATGCGGGACTTTCTAAACCATCAAGTCTACCTGTGTTTAATCGCAGAGGACCCAGCACTACATAGCTGTTGGTAGATCTAAAGGATCTGACAGAGAAATCTAAAGCTAGCCACACACAGTTCAATTTTGGTTCAATCGATGCTCGATTAGATCGAGGAATTCAATAGTCTAATCAAAAATCGATAATCGCATCAACATACACCCCACATTGAGTTTGCGATTGTGGTGAGATTTCGAATAAAAAAGATTACTAAAATCGCCAATCAAGTTCAGATTCAAGTGGTCTATGTTATTATATCGAATCTAATCGATCCAGGAGAATCACCACAAACATCGACGATTATAAAACGATTTTGGCACAATCGATGACGATTTTCTGACATGTCCGATCAAAATTCGATCAATTTTTCTGCCTTCATCGAACAATTATCGCCGATCGTACCATGTGGGCATTTCTCGATTTTCGTTCAATCGATGAAAAAAATAATCTAATCGAGCATCGATTGAACCAAAATCGAACCGTGTGTGGCTAGCTTAAAAGTGTATAGCCCGCTTTAAGCTGTGGACAATCACATGTATAGCATTGACTTTGATGACCTTAAATATTTAATCTGAGACAATCCTATTTAAACAAAGAGATTTCCAACAATAGATCCTCCGCTATTCAAAGGGAAACGGAACAACAGACAATTTATTACTATTCTACTGAAAAATAAGTGTTCAGGATTAATCCCGATCTTCATATCTTCCAAATAAATTGGACATTTCAAAAGCGTCCTTTGGAAGATTAGAGACAGAGAATTTTATATTCCAGGGGGTTTTTGACATCGACGTGGAGCTTCTACCTGGGCTTTTTTTTCTTCTTTTTTTCGGTTGCAAATTTGAGCCCCCCAGTTGTGATCCCCCCAGGCAATTAGGCAGAGCAGCAGGAGACCAGCACGCATGCGACTGAAGAGGCAACAATCTCCCACAAGCTACAGTCTGTGTGACTAAATAGCAAAAGGCGAGTTAAAGAGATAAAAAGGAAGGAGGCAGAGAGGATCACATAACACGCCTACACTGGCCTGTCTCATCTTCATATGAAACTTGGTGATCCCCTCCCATGCTGCCAGCCAGCACAAGCACACAGTTGTGAAAGCTGTTTCATTTGTGTGCAGCATGTGGATGAGGACAGCCAGGGAAGTCATTCGCACAGCCAGACAATGGGTGAGTTTGCCTTTTTCTTTTTCCTTTTTTCTGGCTTTGACTTTCCCCTCGATTGTTTCTCCGGCGGTCCTCGATACGCTCTTATTGATACTTTTTATCTTTTTACGATCGCTTTTTGTGTTTTGACGTTGTCCTTACAAGTTCTGAACATCTAAAGTCTTTGTCCTTTTGACATTCATGGCTAGCCGGGTGATATGTTGATGGATCTGCTACTTGTAATAGTTTTTTGTACAATTTAAAAATTTAAGGGTCCCCCATACACCTTCAGATTTCTCTGTTAGATTTCCTTTAGATCTCCTTTTGTTTTACCAAAACCATGTAATATGAGGGACTTTCTAAACCATCAAGTCTGCCTGTGTTCAATCGCAGAGGACCCGGCACTACATAGTTGTTGGTAGATCTAAAGGATATCTGACAGAGAGAGGTGTATGGCCAGCTTTAGTTTCTGGTTATTGGTTTGCTATGATTTTGACATGTCCCTGGCTTTGAATATTGATCCACTTCCCAATAGCTTTTTTATTTAAACTTTCCATCTTTTTATTTATTTATTGTTTGGGGGTTTTTTTTTGTAGAAGATTTTGGTTTCTGTACTCAACAGCTTTCTTTACATTGGTGGAAGTATTTGACCTCATCAATTTTTGTTTTGCATCTAAATTTCAGTGTCTCAGGTGTTTGATGTAATTGTTAACTGTTTCTGCAAGAATTGTGATTATTTTTTATATTTTGTTATTAATATTATGATCATTTGTGTTGTATGTAAGTTGGGTTGTGTTAGGTAACTTTACCAACCATAACACTGTATGGTTTTGGTTTGTAAATACTAGGGGTGTTCATACACCCAGGAATGGTCGCTCGATAGATGACCCGTTCGAGCAGAATTTGCAGGCATGTCTGATACCTGCTTGATGGGCACATTAGATGGCTGCGAATGTACGTCGCGTCAGCACTCGAAGCCATCGATCTACCACATGGCTATATGTGTGTATGGGCACTTTTACACTTTACAATCTTACCATACAATTTCTGTACAATCAACTTTTGTTCTCCGAAAAACCATGTAATACGAGGAGCTTTCTAGCCCTTCCAATCACTATGTATTCTCTCAGGGAGGACCCGGCACTACATAACATTGATGTATACCTTTCAATCACTATGTATTCCATCAGGTAGGACCCAGCACTACATAGCAGTGATATATACCTTCCAATCACTATGTATTCTATCAGGGAGAACCCGTAACTGCATAGTTGTGGGTAGATCTAATGGAAATTGTACAGACTGATGAAAGCTGTATGGTGGGCTTTAGACATCCCTAGATAGAGTGAAGCAATGTGACATATTTCAGAACATTTTTATCTTATACACACATTTTATGTGCTGGAGAGGAGTGGTTTTTGTGGCTTTGCTTGACCGGTGATTTGTTCCGTGCCGTTAATCTATTTCTTTACTACCCGAGGGCCCATTCACACCTAGTGCATTATTGTAATGTACAATATTGGCACGTAACTCGGTGCACAGATGTGAGATGTGTGTTTGTGGTGTGCCATGTGATACTACGCAGGTGTGTTGTCCTGGGCCCACCTACGCCATTAAATAATGATGCAATAATGTGAATGGGACCTCAGTGGTTTGACCACCAGAGCTTAATTTGGTAGAAACTTTGATTACTTTTGTATTTGATTATTGGCAATGTGTTTGTGCCTGATCAGGGCAAAAACATTTTTTAAACCTTGAGCAACCAGTTTGCCACCATCTGTTGAATAATATGACCTCCTACAGTCTTCATCTAATTTCTATCTAGGTGGATTAATGTGCAACCATGCAGAGTTTCAGTGGATCACAACTCCTGCTGAACTTTTTCTTAGTTTTGCAGAGGAATCTGAATGATTGAATATTGTGCTTTGGTACTCCTTATGCAGGACTTAAACCCCCAGCTTACAATCTCACCATACAATGTCTGTTCAATAATTTTTTTTTCTACCAAAACCATGTAATATGAGGACTTTTCTAAACCTTGCAATCACTATGTATTCTATCAGGGAGGACCCGACACTACATAGTAGTAGAATACATAGTGATTGGAAGGTATATATCACTACTATGTAGTGTCGGGTCCTTCCTGATAGAATACATAGTGATTGGAAGGTATATATCACTATCAGGAAGGACCTGGCACTACATAGCAGTGATATATACCTTCCAATCACTATGTATTCTATCAGGGAGGACCCGGCACTACATAGCAGTGATAGAATACATAGTGATTGGAAGGTATATATCACTATCAGGAAGGACCCGGCACTACATAGCAGTGATATATACCTTCCAATCACTATGTATTCTATCAGGGAGGACCCAGCACTACATAGTTGTTTATAGATCTAAAGGAAATTGTATGGCCTGATCTCAAGGTGTATGGAGACTTTATTTAGTACATTTGGTATGCTGTTGACAGGTTTGTCATATGCCGGTAACTGGCTGGAGGTGACCCCTTCAGGGGTCTCTGCATATACTCTTCCTCTTGTAGTTTCTTTGTTTGGAATGTGCCCTCCCATCCCCCTCTTTGCTCTGTCCATGGTTTCTCTTCAGCTTTCACACTACAGTGTGAGCAGTAATGTATTGTGTGAGCCATTGATGGAGGAAGGAATTCCGAGATGTTCTGCAGCTGACAACTTTTTTTTTTTATTAGTTAACCGAAAGCTTTCAACAGTCAGCCACACATCTGCCTTTGTGTTTACGTACTTCAATACTTTCAGTCATTTACATAGTGCTGACAGTTGCTGGTGAAACATAAACCATAAACATCCGTCCCTGCCAAAGGAGCTTACAATCTAGTGACCATACCAAGGAACAATCTGATTTTGGTGGTAACCATTTAATTTTAATAGTTTCTGCCAGGAAATGAATACAAATACAGGAAAGACATATAAAGGATCTAAACCAGGAATGGGCAAACTTTTTTGACTCGGGGGCCATACAGTTTTTATTTTTTTTTTTTAAAGAGCCGGAGCAAGAGCCTGGAAGTCTACAACATTTTCGAGCCCCCCCTCCCCATTGAAACACAGGTGCAGAATGAGGTCCCGTGCCCCCCTGGAATACCTTTGTGCCCCCAGTTTGGGAACCAATGCTCTAGGCATTATCTCCACTTATTCCAGGGAACAAGCGGAGGGGAGCCAGAGTATCTTTACACCAAGGTGACAAAGGGACAAATTAAAAGGCTAAAGGGCCGATTTTGCCCCCTGGGAGTTGGCTTGACCATGGCTGATCTAAATTCAAGAACAAATGTTCAGTATATTGCAGCTTATTGGTTCCTGGTGGTTTATGCTGGTGAATTTCTTTGAGCTACAAACCACTTTAGGAAGGACCGTATATACTGGTGTATAAGGGCTTTTATTTACTGTGTTTAGCAGGCAACGGCCGATGGGAAAAAGATGCGGACACAATGTGACGCAACATTTGAATGTGATGGAACCCACTACTGCATTAACACAGTGGTGCACCATCAAGGACTAGTGCGGGTCACTGTCAATGATGAGACATTGAAATAAAATGGATGCATTACTGGGATGCGGAAAAGCAGCTGCTAAGGCGTGGTTTTTCTATTCTAATGAATAGGATGGGCTCCCAGCAATGCACCCCAAACCATGGCCAATCCGCTTGTAAGAAGCGGGAAAACAAAAAGTATATGTCATGCTGGCACATCCATGCCGGTTGGTAAAAACAAGCCCTTGGTGGATTTTTCAGCACCCAAAATGGTCTTCATGAACGTCATATACGCGAGTCTAGTGGTGAAAATTATTTGGGATGACTTTTTTTCTATCAATTGCAAAGCCCCTGAACAACATATGGTCACCAAAATGACTGAAGATGTAGTGAAGGAGTGTGGAAAAATTACACATGTAGCACATGTAGTTTTTGCAAGTCCACTCGAAAACTTCAACTTGAATTCTTGGCCTGAGACAAGGCAACAAATAAATAACAATTGATCTTGCCAGAACAGCAACATTTCCTATCCCTTCCATTGAACTGACACTGACAAGGCAATCTTGCTTTTGAATTCCACCATCATCCATGTGAAGTCTCCCATTGACCATAGTTTATAAAATGATTAACACAAACCTGATATTGATGGTTTACTGAGATCCTGTAATACTTCCATCAACCAATGGTATCCATAAACAGCTGGGATCACTTCTTGCTCCTTGCCGTTTGCCGTGTTTGTTTCCATGTTGACGTGTTGATGGTCGTGGTTACTTTAGTGTCATCTAGGTGTTAAATGGGTTGCAATATGTTGCTTCTCTGAACGACATGTTCCACATACATTGGGAATGGTTTAAACATCTGGCAGGACTTGAGTGAACATCCTATTTGTTCTGAAAACAACTGTCAAGTGTCATTGCCCGTTTGCTTCGGTGCCTCAGAACAGGAAGTGAGGGCAGCCTCCCTGAAGGTTACCCAGAAAGCAACAAATCATCATCTCTGCTCTACAAAATGAATGAGGTAAAAAATGGTGGAGGTGCTTCTTTGTGTTGGTCTTTTCTGACACATATGACTTGATATGTATATTAGTTACACCGCTTTAGGGTATTTTTTGAAGATTCGTATACATGAACATGTGTGAACCCACCAGCCTCCGTTTTTCTCTGGTAATGGTAAACAAGCCGTCATTGTTGCTCACTGTTCTTGGAATGCCGTAGCGTGTTAAAACATCATCACAGGCACAAAATTGCCCATGTAGCAGTTTAATGGAGCTATTTGAGCAAAACATTCTGTGAAATACACGACTTGGGGAAAATATGCTCATTGATGCCGTCAATGTAGACCTTTGTTGAGAATAAATACTACAATTCTACATCCTGACAATTCAGAAAAGTTCTGTTAGAGAGGCCAATGGTGTCAAAGGTGGTCAACCTATTATGTGCCTCTTTTAAGTATGTCTTGTAGGCATCTCCGAGCTGCTGCTATTTGTCAATCAGGGACAAATAAAGGTGGCTACACAGTTCAATATTTCCGTTTGATCGGCCTAAAACGTATGGTTGACGATGTTAGGCTAAATTTACACTGCCGTTTTCCCAGGCTGCTGTTGTGCAGTGGCTCAGAGGTCATTAAAAAAATTCCCCCATTATAGGTCTATCAGACTAAAGTCCTAAAACAGACAGTTGTGATTTTTGCCCATGTTATCCAATAGGATCCCCACAAATTTACCCTGAGCTTCATTTGGTGATACTCCCCTATCCCCGGCAAGCCCATGACTAAACGGAGTATCGGCAGGAGCCATTGACCAGAGGAAGGCTCTGTCTTTTTTCTTTCTTCAACACCACAACCCCCCCCATGCGTTGTGATATGTTATGGGGTGGGAGGTGAGTGGTGAATCTCAGTGAATTACAATGTAAGTTTATTTTCTTTTTTTAAATGTTCACCACTGGCGTAATGCTCAGAAGGTTAAGAAACTGCAACAGCTTTGTTGAAAAAAAAAACTGATGAAAACAATGCAGTGAAGCGTGATAAATGCATATATGGTTTACATGAGAACAAGTTATGGTTGGCTACACCAGATCCGCTTCCACATATTTTTCTGCTAAAATAGTTTTGTAGGACTTGCTGTTTGAAATATTGCTGTAAGGCATTTTATCAACTGACTTCTTTTGTTGGGTCTGGTAAATAAAATATTAATAATTATTGGTGTTCGTGCAAATCGGCCTCTGTTGATGTCCCGCAGGGTACTCTTGTTGAGGCCATGTTCAATGGCACTAGGCCAACAAACGGGCTCTCTTCAGCAGTTAAATATCTTCCTAACCCTGACTTCATCTCAAAAGTTTGTAAAGCATCCCATCCATTATAGTAGTGACTAGAATGGACTTATTTTTGGCAGCTCTTTGCTATAAAAACTCTTTAAAGCCCCATAAACACAGCTTATTCCCTTCTGTCCACAACCACTCTGCTTACCACTACTCAAGCACAGACCCTACTCAAGGTTAATCATAGCTGATGACAGATGTGTCTGCAACTCCCGGTATTTCTAATGGGGTCTAATGAAAAGAATAAGTAGCTTATATTGTATAGTCTAGTGGATAAAATCAATTCGTAGGAGACCTTGACAGAAAGAAATTGGTCTAATTGGGTCCAAATAGCTTTTTATTGTTTGAAGTAAAGGACTCCTCTATTTGGCACTTGATTGCCATATCCAAGCTTCAGTTTAGTTTTTTTTTTTAATCTTAAGGCCCCCATACACCTTACAATCTTTCCATACAATTTCTGTCCAATCAAATTTTGTTCTACCAAACCCATGTAATATGAGGACCTTTCTTATCCTTTCAATCACTATGTATTGTCAGGGAGGACCTGGCACTACATAGCAGTGATATATACCTTCCAATCACTATGTATTCTATCAGGGAGGACCCAGCACTACATAGCAGTCATATATACCTTCCAATCACTATGTATTCTATCAGGGAGGACCCGGCACTACATAGCAGTGATATATACCTTCCAATCACTATGTATTCTATCAGGGAGGCCACTATATTACACAGTTGTTGGTAGATCTAATGGAGATTGTATGGATCGATCTTAAGGTGTATGGGGGGCTTTATACTGCTCCCTATAGAAAAGTTCTGCATGATTAGTGATGAGCTACTAGGCAATATTCGAATTAACGTAATTTTGCGAAAACCTGCAATGATATTCGATTTGAAATTCGTTAACTTGAATATCTGTGTTTGTGGACATGGACCGCGATCTAAAAATCGCAATGCGATCAATAATGCGCAATGCATGCAAGTCAATGTAGCTTAGATATTCAACTGGGAGAATTTTCATCATTTCCATTAAAAAAATGGCATTGCGATTTATATTATCGGATCCATTGCAATGAATGGGATTGCAGAAACTCGCAACAAATATATCCGATGCTATATTCGTGAATATTCGCGAAATGTCAAAATGGCGGTATTCGAGCCTAATATTCGAAAATCAAATATTTGAGCTCAACACTAACCGTGATCCAGGTCAGTTGGATATAATTTTTTTACCACTTGGTGGTAACATTTCTAGGAATATTTGTTCACCATGTGTGTTCTGCTCTGTAACCTCAGCCATGGAGGGAAGCTGTGGGTCCTGGCTGTGTGCCAGTCCAGGCAAGCATCGGCAGATTACTGTCCATCATGTTTAGTGAGAGGTTTCTGTGTCTGGCCAGTATTTACACTGTAGTGGTAGAGCTGATGCTGCAAATGGGGGGGAAACGGGAGTAGACATTGCACCGTATCCTTTTAGTTTTGCTGTGTTTTTGGAAGTGCAGTCGAAGACCTGTTTTAGTCTTGTCTAGAGATGGTCGAATTTTCATGACTAGCTGACTTTATGAGCTTCTTGCTAAGCCTCTGAAAATGGTATCATCACCAAACTTGCTGGAAATGTAGAGAAGGGTTGTGGGAACATTGGAAAAATTTTTTGGGCTCTATGCATTTTTTGCATAAATTAGGTTGAAAGTCAAAGTTGAAATTTTAACTGTCGAAATTTTGACTTGACTCTGAACCTTATTTATGCAAAAACTATTTGTGTTAGAGCCATACTTTTTTTGTAGTATACCACCAAACCTTTGTTTGGTGATGATACCATGCTCCAGGGCTTTGCAAATAACTCAAAATGGTCCAAATGGTCATCCGGTGTTAGAGTGGTGGGACTTTCCTCCTAAATTAACCTGAATTCACAATCCTGGGAAATATCTGGGATTTTGTGAAATCAGGATTTGTCCAGGAAGCCCCATATAAAAAAGTGACTAGCATGGCTAAAACGTGAAGCCTGACAGGTATGGTGGGAAAAGAACGAAGGTTTGCAATCCACAGGGACCAAACCTGGGGTGTCTATCAGCGAGAAGGGGAATTCTTTTCTCATTAATCATCATGCCCATAATATATTGTTTCACCGTTACAAAACTAAAGGTAGGTTGTATCGAGGATTTAGCCATAGTCTGCCTTGTGGGGTTTAGAATAAATGAGGCTAGGTGGCCCTTAGGAAGATTTACACTTTTTTATTCATTTTCTGGTAATAAAACCAATTTTCAGCCTCTCGTGGCTCATGAAAAATTTTATTATATCCATGTCCTCTTGTACTAGAGACTCCCTCGCATATTTCCAAACATAAGAAAAATAACGAAAGCTTGCCATACACCTTCAGATCTGTCAGATTATCTTCAGATCTACCAACAACTATGTAGTGCTGGGTCCTCTGTGATTGAACACAGGTAGACTGGATGGTTTAGAAAGTCTCTCATATTACATGGTTTTGGTAAAACAAAAGGAGATCTAAAGGAAATCTGACAGAGAAATCTAAAGGTGTATGGGGGCCTTAAGTCAGGAAGTGAAGTCAAATCTCTCTCAAACCAGTTCTCTACATCCTACTGAGAAAGCCGGACTAGAATCCCCAGCTATTGTTTGCTATCTGTTCCTTCTGGAATGCTCTAGCTGAATTCTGCAGGATAACCATAGATTTCTCCATTCTCGAGATTGTTAGTCACTGTGATTCCTTTTACTTTTGACTCCGTTGCATTGTGCTCGGTGGGGTGTCCTGTACTCCTGAGATAACATGGCAATTTATCAGCCAATGACTTTGCGGCGGTGTCTACAGACACAATGGGATAAGATTTTCTCACTCAGACTCCTATTCCGCATAATGAGACATTGATACTTGTCTCCAAAAGGCCTGATCCACGTGACCCTACAGCGCTCATTATTCCTAATGATTAGGGCACGTTTTTTTAGCAAGAGATGTCCCGACCTTGACAGGGTCGTCTGATAGAGGATAAGGAAGGTTATTATGGAATGGACGGGTGTATTAATTGCCAGCAATGCCATTTAGACAGAGATAACACAGTATCTTTCAGCCATGAAATTGTTTGATCAAAGGGTGATGGTTAACCTTTTATATATATATTTTTTTACCCAAGATGTCTGGGTGGGG
>CM070033.1:182812018-182833993 GCA_036250615.1 Ptychadena robeensis | reverse complement strand
TGGTCGGTTTTAATCGATCCTAATTTTTATCTCAGAGTGTATGGCCAGCATTACAATCTTACCATATAATTTCTGTACAATCAACTTCTACCAAAACCATGTAATATGGGGACCTTTCTAAACCTTCCAATCACTATATATTCTATCAGGGAGGACCCGGCACTACATAGCAGTGATATATATACCTTCCATTCACTATGTATTCTATCAGGGAGGACCCAGCACTACATAGCAGTGATATATACTTTCCAATCCCTATGTATTCTATCAGGGAGGACCCGGCACTACATAGCAGTGATATATATACCTTCCAATCACTATGTATTCTATCAGGGAGGACCTGGGACTACATAGAAGTTATATATACCTTCCAATTACTATGTATTTCATCAGGGAGGACCTGGCACTACATAGTTGTTGGTAGATCTAGTGGAAATTATATGTAGTGATCTAAAGGTTTATGGAGGCCTTAGACTTTGTGCTTTGAAATGAGGGCTAGGTCTCTATAGGGAGGTAGAAAGTCTTCATTTCTTCCGCTACCAAGATAGTTCAAATGGTGTCCTGCTAGACCTTAAATAATTAATGAAGTGGTAGGGTCAGTTATATCTCATCAAAACCCCTTGAACAATTATTTTTCTTGTTTTTTGAAAAAACATATGGTGGCGTTGGATGTAGTAGTTGCTGCTGACTTGCAACTGCCACATTGCCACCCATGTGAATTAACCTAAATGGTTCATTACTTAAATGAACTCAACCTGTCAGGATAGACCTTAAAGTGTTTCCTCCTTTTGCAAAGGGTAAACTGAGCTGTCATCCTCCATTTCTTGCATATTTAATAATACAGGCTAGGGTTGTAAACCACTCAGATCAGAAAGGCATGAGTAAGTCAGGCTTCTTGCGTACAGGTTTAATGGGATCCGTAGCAACATGACCACAAAACAGAGGTGGAAGTTTTAATTTTGATCCGACACTGGAAGAACAGGTATGGTTTCAGAGGGATTCGGCTTGTGTAATGTGTCTCCTGATAGTAGAGGCATAAATGAAAGTGGAACATCTAAACAAAACAATTCAACCAGCCTGAGACACCATTCATCTCTGCTATGGTAATATCCTGCTGCAGGGCACCCAACCTAAACCACATTTTTTCCTTGACTGAACAGGAGGCAGGCAGGCTTGCTATTGTTTTCTGCTTGCTGCATGTTGCTATTCAGTTTCCTTGCTGCACTACAGCCTCACATTACATTAAAGAGGTCCTGTTGTGGTTTAGCTAGTAGCTGATGTACCCAACACTTAGTACTTTGAGTGCAATACTACACTGTCCATGCAGTTTGACCATGGGCTTGCTTTAGAGAAGAAACCTCACTCTTCTGTAAACTTCTAATAAGTTTTGGGAAGAAAGGCAAAGGTGGAGTGCAAGTTTCCTATAGAGCCACCATATACCTTCACTTAGCCATTGGAGCTTTCAGGATAACTCTGGTGACACTTTATAAAGGTCAGTATTTTTATATTAGACAAATCCCTGATGTACTGGGGCTTGGACCTCAGGCACAAATCAATGTACAGCCTTATTAGGTGTGGGTACTATACTTGTTGGCACCATGGACTGAAGATTTCTATGGGGCTACCAAGGAGTTGTGTAGTCATGGGTAGAAATGTTTTCAGTCTGATGGGTCAAGATGTCTGCTGCTGTCTAGCTACACTGGTTTTATTCAGGGGGGGTCTCTTTACATTATGGTAACCATTGACTAACGGCCCCCATACATGTCTAGATTTTTCATCCAATCAACTTAATTCAATCATTTTTTTTCCCACATTGTTAGATCAACCTAAAACAATTAAAATTGGGGAAAACATTTTTGAAAAAGGATTGGATGTGCTGGTAAATTTTAATTGTATTGAAATTCATTACACTTTCAGTCGATCCCAGAAAAGTTGATCTAATATCTGTTATTACAGTTGGCAAATATACAATCAATCACCAATTTCCCTGACCCAAAAAAATGATCTTTTTAGGTTGATTGAACAGAAAATCTAGACGTGTATGGTGGGCTTTAGGATGACCGCTGATCCATTTGGTCTTGGATAATGTATATTTGTGTACAGCTGACTGATATGTCCTTCAGGTCTCTCAGCAGCAAGGCTTTTCGAAAGCCCCCCCTACACCTTAAGATCGATCCATACAATTTGCATTAGATCTGCCAACAACGATGTAGTGCCAGGTCCTCCCTGATAGAATACATAGTGATTGGAAGGTTTAGAAAGGTCCTCATATTACATGGTTTTGTTAGAACAAAATTTTATTGTATAGAAAGATTGTAAGGTGTATGGGGGCCTTAATCCTTCGCATGCCACTATCTTCTCTATGTTCACTTTGATTTGAAATCTCTTGTAAAAGCAAATGCACTTTTATGACCGAAGGAACAATAAACACTCCCACACATCTGCTTGCATGAAATATATAACCACATTGGTTGACCCAAACTTTGGCCCAATTATTATTTAATATTTGTTTGCCCTAAATGTCCCGAAGGCTTGCCACCCTTTATTTTGATGGTGTGGGCTACCGACACTCTTTTTATACTTATTTGTATATATGGAATGTTGGCAAAACCACGCTACAAAATGTCACTACTCAATATATTACCACATTGGCTTAAAAAAAATTGGTAATTCGTAGTAATAAGCCACTACAAGTAAACGCTAATCCAACTTTTTAAGACTTCTGAAGACCAATATATATTGTTCATGGGCGTTAAAATGTGTCTGCATATTTATGTGCAGAATATATATATCTATATATATATATATATATATATATATATATCATTAGATAAAAAATTTACTGGGACATTTGATGTGGACTGCCTTTCTCGTGATGTAGGTGGCAATTTGTCAAGATAGATACTGTTTACTAGCATGTGTTAAGGATCCAGATTTTGGTTTACTTTTACATCTCTTGGTATCTTGCATTAAGCCTAAAGCCCCTCATACACGTCTAGATTTTCTGTTCAATCAACTTAAAAAGATAATTTTTGGGGGGTCTGGGAAATTGGTGATTAATTGTATACTTGTCAACTGTAGTAACAGATATTTGATCAACTTTTTTGGGATTGACTGAAAGTGTAATCAATTTCAATACAACCAATTAAAATTTACCAGCATGTCCAATTCTTTTTTCATAAATTTTTTTTCCCAATTTTAATTGTTTTAAGCCTGCCATACACACGCCGATGTGTGTAGGCAGACTAGTCCCGATTTCTTCCGGGATGCTAACGTGATGACGTCATCACGTTTGCACCCTGGTGCATTATGGGGCCCCTTCAGTCGGCCGGGCACCCTTTGTGTGCCGGCCATAAGCTGCAATGAAGACGCGGTCGCATCGGCTTGCCTCGGCTTGCATCGGCCACAGAAGATCGGACATGTCCGTTCTCTGGCCGGTCGAGCAGTGGGGCGACAGTTCCCTGTCGCCCCATGTGGGCACTTGCCGATTAGCGGCCAATTTTTAACCTGACCGACGGCGCGCACGTCCGTCGGTCAGGATAAAAATCGGCCGCTTATCGGCATGTGTATGCCTAGCATTAGGTTGATCTAACTATGTGGGCTGCCATAGGTTTTCAATCAATCAACTAAAAAAATTTATTGAATTAAGTTGATTGGATGAAAAATCTAGACGTGTATGGGGGGCTTAAAGGAGGCATCATGAACACTTGAACTCCAGATTAACATTAATAACTCAACAATTGATTTTACTGCTTCAGCTGATATTTGTTAGAGATGCATGAGTACTCCACCACAGTAAATATCTGTAGGCAGATCGGTTGTATTGAGAAACCCTACATGTAGCCACATGCTGTTGGCCTGACCTGTATTTGTGTCTCTGATTGTGTCTGATAGACATTGATAGACTCCCTTCTATTCACTGGGGAAACCGGAATCATTCCACGCCACTTGGAGAAAAGAAAAAAAAGAGATCCTAGTCTTTTCAAATCGGCACGAGCTCCCTGATTTACAATGTGTTCCTTTTATTCCTTATGCTTGTGTTTGTTTATGAATTAGTGCCAGGAAGAAAAGATAAAATTATGGGCAGAGTACATATATTTATACAGAGAACGCAGGTGGAACACAAGTGTGTGGGACGTGGCTTTGGCAATTCTTGTTCAAAGAGAATCAGATATTTTGTGCTTGTATAAATAACTGTAAAACCCCCCATACTCCTTAAAATCTTTCCGTACAATTTCTGTACAATCCACTTTTCTTCTACCAAAGCCATGTAATATGAGGAGCTTTCTAAAGCTAGCCACACATGGTTCAATTGACTGTACAATCAATGTGATTCGATCAATTTTTTTAGTCGATTGATTGAAAATTTAAGCATGTCCACATGGTACGATCGTTGAAATTTTAATTGTCATTTTTCTCGATCGAAATTTGATCGGACCAGTTGGAACATTTTGATTGTCCCCACATTGTGTCTCATTTTTTGTACTGTTGTTATGCATAGATATGACTTATGGGTTTTTGATCACTCTGTGACCATCATTGGTCCCTTTTTGATCACTCTGTGACAATCGCTTTTTGATTACTCTACGTTTAAAAACGATTATGATTAAAAAAAACGATTAAATTCAATCGAAGTCGGGCTTTGATTGCATACTCAATGTGGTGTGTACTTCGATTGAATTACAATCGACATACGCTTAAATAATCGAAAACTTCGATCAAATTGATGATCGATTTGATGTCAATTGAACCATGTATGGCTAGCCTTCCAATCAAGCACAGAGTACTTGGGCCCGGGTGGCCCTTACAGGTTCATTGTTTGGCCCTGTTGTCAAATTTAAAGCCCATTGTGGCCCACCCATCAAAACGTTTGCCTGCTCCTGATCTACATCCTTAAGTCCTTTGAAATGGTTAAGCAAGCCATACACGGGTCGACTTTTTCATGATAGGTCTCAGATTTGATTGTGTTATAAGACATAAATATTGCTTGTCAGTTCAACATTGATCATACCACCACACAGTGTGATAGATTCCATGATCGTACTGTGGTACCCATGCTCCATAGTATTATTGCATGCAAATCAATTGAAACGATTAGCTTTCGATAATTTTTATAACCTGCCCCATCACTTTTAAATAAATCTATTTAATATTCTGTTTCAATTACTTTTGGTCAATCGTACCAAACTATCAAACTGCTTATGACCAGCTTTAGTCCATTTTGTGTAGAAAGGGCATTAAAGCGTTTTGGACTTTGTCTTCTCAACTCATCAGAGACTTAACGGCTTTACATATGGATGTAGATATTCTTCTGCTATTGAAATATTTTTGTTGGTAGATACAATAATTGTTAATCGGCCTTGGCTGGGTTTAATGACGTAATTAGTGTCCCAGTGTAAGGTGTCCTCTAATGACTACTTTGTTATACAGAATGTTCCTTCTTCACTGATATTTCTAGGAACATTAATAAAACTCGCCCCTGCCATTCGTGGGCTCAGGAACATTTACATCTGAAGTCATTTGGCCTTAGTGATGTAACTAATTGTTCAGAGAACATTGAACACTTACCAAGTAATATGAATCTGAATAGGTTGCATCTTTTCAATTATGATTATGTAATCTAATAAGTTATGTAAGCATTGTTCATATGGGAAGACTTTAAACCTAGCGTACTGGAATAGATTAACATCCTCTTTCATTGACGCACGCGTCAGGTTTTAAAATGCTCATTGGTTTCATTATTTTGACATTGAAGCATTTCCTGCAGCATATATTTTGGTTATCTGCGTGTTGGACTTTGCTGAGTAGCCATAGAGGATAATAATGGAGCCTCTTAGATACAGACTCCGATTGCTAATTGGCTTCAGGGTTGTGTTTATGTAATGCCTGCCATACACATGCCGATAAGCGGCCGATTTTTCACCTGACCGACGGGCGTGCGCGCTCGCGCCGTCGGTCAGCGGAAAAATCAGCCACTTATCGGCATGTGCCCACATGGGGCGACAGATCTGCCCCACAGCTTGGCCAGCCAGAGAACGGACATGTCTGATAATCTCTGGCCGATGGCATTAGCTTTAATGAAGACCGGCGTCTTCATTGAGGCTAAAGGCCGGCACACAAAGGGTTCCGGTGCAAACGTGATGACGTTTGCATTCCGGTGCATATTGGAGTAGGTCTGTTTGCACCCGTCGGGGTGTGTATGGCAGCCTTTACAGAGGAGTCCCTGTCATTTTCTTATGTCTTCAGACCCCCATACACGTCTAGATTTTCCGTTTGTGGGATGTTGGCAAAACCACGCACTAAGGTTGATTGCCAAAATTTTACTATTCAATTTATTACCACATTGGCTTAAAAATAATTGGTAGTTCCTAGTAATAAGCCAAAACAAGTAAACGCTAATCCCTCTTTTTAAGAGTTCTGAAGGCCAAATGGACGTTAAATTTTTCTCTCAATACTTTTTGTCTCAATACTTTTGTGCTGAGGTCATCACGCTGCATTCCCGGGCTGACTTCATCGGCGGGCACCCTTTGTGTGCCGGCCATTACCTCCAATGAAGACGCCGGTCTTCATTGAAGTTAATGGCATCGGCCAGAGAACATTGGACATGTCAGTTCTCTGGCCGGCTGAGCTGTGGGGGGACAGGGATCTGTCGCCCCATGTGGGCACACACCGATTGGCGGCCGATTGGCGTGTGTATGGCAGGCATTAGAGTTGCATTTGACCCAAAGCCAGCTGGTGACCTGTGGATGGAGACAGCTAATCGGAGGATCATTTAGGAACAGGAAGGTCCATCTGCAGCAGAACCTACCATGCTGGAAGCTGATGCAGTGGACAGTGTGGGAGACAGTGAGGAAGACAACATACATGTGGGGTGAGTACCAGACACCATCTCCTGGTACTCCTCGGAGGAGCCCACTAAAAAAGTAATATGCACTCCTGGTTATAGGAATAGAAGTTGTGCAGCATTGCCAGAGCATAGCCTCCTCTTGTGTTGTGTAGATGGTTTTGGATAGATTTTGCACAGATTTTAGGCAGTTAATACTGAGCATGTTTTATAATGTACATGAATGTGTAACTGGATTGGCTTTCTGCCTGGAGTTCTGCTTTTACAGGGTCCAGGACCTGGCTGATTTCAGTTTTTCATATTAAAGTTGCGATTATTTGTTATAGTAGGTGATGAATGCGGTCCTGAGATTTCCTGTAGAGGGATTCTAATGCTGGTAATGTCAGTAATGAATGAATACTTTTGGGTTTCATAACCCCAGACAGGTTTCCGCGTCTCCGCGGAAGGCGCAGCACGCATGGTGTAGGGATTACCCCGGCTGTGAACGTCTTTAAATGAAATAACCTGCAACACCCAGCCATTCTTTTGGGTCTTGTAAAAGTGACTAATTGTTTGTTCTGCGCTGCGGAGAAATCCCCGAGATGGACACCGGAGAGTGTTTGTCTGAAAGCTGTGAAAAGGTCTTGGAACCCGGCAGCTAGTAAACCTGCCACCTGCAAAACTGATTAGGGCAAAGGTGGATTACACTGTTGTGTCCTCCATCACCTGGCGGCTTGTCCAAACTCAACACTTCTTCTCTCACTTCAGGACTGTGTTTTTTTTTCTGTACGTTATCTAAGGGCCCCATACACCTTTTAGATTTCTCTCTTTTTGTTTTCCCAAAAACCATGTAATATGAGGGACTTTCTAAACCATCAAGTCTACCTGTGCTCAATCACAGAGGGCCCGGCACTACATAGTTGTTGGTAGATCTAAAGGTGTATGGCCAGCTTTACTGACACAATTCCTCTTCTCTAGTGTGGGTAGTGCTGTATTTTTTCACAGCGTGGTGGTGGTAGCACGTAACACTCTTGGCCAAAAGTTAGTAATTGGTGAAGTAAGGCACTAAGATGGTCTATAATTTTTTTTTATTTTTTTTTTATTAGATTCATTTGTGCATTAACTCATTAAAAAATTACTGTAGATGTACTGAAGGGTTGTAGTAAAAAAAAAGGGTTGCTCTATTTAATATAGTTCTTGCATAAACTTAAAGCAGGGAACACAAGCATAGATATGGGCCAGATCATCATCTATCTGGCCCATATCTAATGCGGCTTTCCATGTTTTCAAGCGGGATTAATCAATCCCGCTCGAAAACAGGCATATTGGACATGACTGTAAATCACGGTTGATGGGGACCATGCAAAGCATTGGCTGAGCTAGGGAAACAACAGCATTGTGCCTTCAGCTCCTTTGATGTCGGGCAGCAGCGCGATGACGTCATCACACTGCTGTCGGGAACCTCGAACAGCTCCTATATCAAGCCATGTGTTGCCGGCGTAAGTTCTAAATCAAGTCAAAAAATTTCAACTTGACTTTGAACTTTATTTATCTGAAAACCACAACTGCTAGAATAGACGTGGGCAAACTACAGCCCATTATGGAACCTTCCATGTTGCGCCCATTTTTTGTCTTTTTATCTGGCCCTGGTGTCAAGACCCTTTGGCTCCCCTTCAGTCATTCCCAGCAAAAAGTGGAGATTATGCTTAAAGAATCAAATGCTTAAAGGAGGTCTTCTCCTAGAGGCCTTACTTTGCCCATTTCTGCAATAGAATATTTAGGTTGACAATTCAAAGCCTCTTTTATTTTTAATATTTAATTTTGGTATGAAATGCCTGTTTTTAATTTTCCCAACAGACTGGAGCGACTTGCGACTGGGTGGCTCTTACAGGTTCTCTGTTTGGACTTTCTTTCAAATTTAAATCCCATTGAGGCCCATGAGTCAAAGTTTACCCACCCCTGTGCTAGAGCAATACTTTTTTTTGCAGAGTATGTGCAAGCTGCCTTTACATCTTCAGCAATTCAAGACAAGAAACCTATTTTAGGGGCTTTGCAAGTCACTTCTTAATAAATAGTCAAAGTTTGAATGGTGTCTTTAGTTGGGCATCATTCACTTTCCTTCTCTTTAACCTTTCTCGTGGTATCCCAGTGTATGATTTTAATGACTGAAATTGGTAACATAAAACCACATTTGGGATAGCCTGCCTTTTCCAGGGGAGCCCCCACAGTGCTGTAGTTTTGGTATCCTTGGCTCTTCCCACAGAATCCGCTTGCCTGATGGCTAGTGATAAGGCTAGTGAGGGGGCCATGTGTGAATGAAGGCATGGGCGTCCCATGCCCTAACATCATTGATGAAGCCTGGGATGAGCGAGTGGGACTAGACGGGTGGGAAATAAAAACAGATTACATGATGGCCAGGTTGTATTTCCTGTACCCCTTTTCAAAGTGAAAAATGGAAATCGGAGTACTGCCAGGGAGGTTACGTCTATGCATTGCATTTTATTATTGGCCAAACTTTTGTCTGTAGTTGGATGAAGAAAACCTTATATTTTGCTTTGCATGGGTTTTGCCTGGATTGCTTCGCTCAAGTATCTCCAAACTGCGATAGATTGTAAAATATTTGTCACTGGAACAGCTGTCCCCATTGGAAGATCTCTCCTTACCACCTGTTTCATGACATTTGCACATATTTTGGATTTTTCATGACATTCTGTCCCAGTGGCGGTGGTCCCCAAAACCAAGTTGGTGCATTTGCCAGCAGGAGTAGGTCATGCGTGTTACTCCCTGTCTGCAACATGGGAGGTGCTAGACAATTGGCAAAATCGACAGCTGTTGTATGGCAGTAGGAACTTTTTGGTACCATTCCAAGGCGACAAACTTGGTTACATTATTGATTTTGTTTAAAAGTTCTAAAGAATTTTGTTATATGGACAATGGATCTCACTGGTGGGATGGTGGCATAGGGTACGTTTGGTGCTGGAGGCTATTTTCTATTACATTAAATGCAATGAGTATGCAATGCATCTCACAAAGTATTTCACAAAGTTCCTGTTGTTCGTTATAATTTAATTTACAGCCGTTACATAATTCAAGCAGAATGAATCAGACTGTAAAACACTACACTGATCCTGTATCATACACAAGCTCCTTCTTACCATCACTGGATGGTTATGAGATGTGATTTATAGGGCTGACTAAAGCCCCCCATACACCTTTAGATTACTCCATACAATTTCCATTAGATCTACCAACAACTATGTTGTACTGGGTCATGCCTGATAGAATACATAGTAATTGGAAGGATTAGAAAGCTCCTCATATTACATGGTTTTGGTAGAACAAAAGTTGATTGTACAGAAATTGTATGGTAAGGTGTATGGGGGCCTAAACCTTGTAAATTTTTGTTCATATATAAATCTGGCCTTTGTACTATTGACCATTGGTTGTTTGATCAAACAAAACGGCATTATGTGTAGATTCTGGTGAATTTAATTGACCAAGAGTGATCAATACAAAGCGTAGAATTCATAGAACTTCAGTTGGTCAAGTTGGAAATGTAATGTTTTTGAGCTTGCGTTCATCTTCTTCTGCTCTTTCGTCTGTTGGTATTCCCTGGTCAGTCGGCATTTTCCCTATTTAGCAATATGTACTCTAGTTTGTTGACTTGAGAAGTAGTACAATATAGTCAATGTTTATATCTAAAGAGTCAATGACCTCCATAATCTATGGAACTAATGTAGATTGTGTTTTATTGAAAAAAAAATGTACAGCTTTCCACCCTCAATTCACTGAAGGTGAACACCAAATGGTTCCAACAATTGTAGTTTAATTAAGTTTGTAGTTTTGAGGGTCGTTTACTATTCATTGAGCATGTGCTGGATAAGAAGGTGATGTCTGTATATAAAAAAGGTAGAAGTTAATTCTACCTATTTACTCTCCACAGTTGAATTATATGCGCCAACATCCCGCATTAATGCATATACGAAAAAGTGCGGAGTGAGCTTCTCCCCAGCCATCACCTCAAATTGGAGTCTGGTACTCTGGGACTTTTTAGTGCACAACAGTTGTACATAAGTATAATAAATGAGTGAAACAAAGTTTGTATGTGTATATTTATATATATATATAATCTCCTCACAATCCATCCAATATATAATCCATCAGAAACAGAGTCCGTACCATAAATTTTTGCCAATGCTGTAGTTTTTTTGCATCAAGCACAGTGAAAATGGAACAACTGTTGTTCAGCAAGTTGTTCTGATGGATTATATATATATATATATATTAGTGCGTGAATGTATGTTTTTTAACTGTGTTTTCAATAAAAACAAGAGTTCATGATCGTATCAATAAATTGCATAGTAGCAACAAAACACCTTTATATAGATATTGAATGCTTTCAATAGTATAATGTATACATGTATATAAGAACAGCTGAAGGTTGATCACGTGTTTTGCAATTTTTCTAGATCGGGAGATATGCCGCTCAGGTTAACTAATATCAAAAACATAATTTTTTATGCTTTTTTCACATTATCGTTCACACCACAAAACACTCATTAATAGATACTCATAAACTCAAGAATATGACCAGGATAGCGTCAGGATGTGGTGGAATTAATGGGAGACCCAGTGTGGCCCCACAACACAGAGGAAGAAAGAGGAAATAATGTGTTGCTACCAGTTCTGGAGAAGCCACATTTAGCTGGAAAAACGCGTTGACTACTGTGATCTTTGTTGCAACCTTTTGAAACACTCGAAGTACTATACAGCATGATATTTGTCTATGTTCTATACTCGGTTTTCCATCATTTAGGATATTCTCTGTAATAATAAATTTATATATATTTGTCTGTATTGAATCGGCTCCTTTAAAATCCCAGTATCGATGGAATTCTTAATTATTATTTGTACTAATAATAGGGGATTGGAGCAGTTTAAGATATATGCAAGTAAGTCTGGGCAAATGAAAAATATTTCCAAGA
Organism: Ptychadena robeensis; assembly: GCA_036250615.1. Lineage (NCBI taxonomy): Eukaryota > Metazoa > Chordata > Amphibia > Anura > Ptychadenidae > Ptychadena > Ptychadena robeensis. The sequence goes on along the minus strand of CM070033.1, from coordinate 182,822,185 downwards.
AAGAAGTTATAGTTGAGAAGTTGGAACCCCATTTCAGATTTTTATTTTTATTTTGCTGCGTTCCATTGGGTAGATTTATTTTTGCTTCTTGTTTCAGAAATGCAACAGGAAGTGATCCTATGAGTGAGTGGTGTTTATTCAATGCTCCCTGTAAGAGGTGATCTGCTCCCCATTCCCACTGCCAATGGCCAATGCCTTTTCAACTTTTACAGCGATTGTACCATCATCCACTTGATCTGGTTTGTACAGTTGTGTGATTTGTAAAAGTGGACAGGATTATTAAAACCCTTCATGGGTAAGTCTGTTACAGTTGTTTGTTGCTTGAAGTTCAGCTTTAACGAACGGGAATAGCAGCAGTTTCTGGGTAAGTGTGTTTTATAGATATGTGGGTCAGGCTCGACAGCTGTAATTTTAATGTCTTGTAATGGATGGTAATTAATGGTATATTTTGAGACATTGAACAATCATTAGCTGTCTGTCTCGCTGTCATTCACTGGGGAATCTTTTCAAATACTGTATTTATGGTGTGGGAATGGTATGATCTAATTTGTCTACCGAGAGGATTCTGTGTAAGATGTGTTGTATGGTTAGTGGATATCCAGCATGGTCACTGGTCGTGCCGTACAGACATGATTGTAGAAACACTAGATGGGATGCGCCGTTATTGTGGTTACCAGACGGCTGCAATTACAGTGTGCCCAGTCATGTCATAGAATGGGTTACCCCCTGGTTGTGGTTTTACTAAACTTACTGACTTACTGAGAACAGGGGTCAGGAAGTTCTAAGGCGAATCGTGTGACTGGTCATCCCAGTGCATCCTTTTTTTTACCAGACATATTTTAAATAATTTACAAGAACAAAGGCTTGTGACCTGGTTTTTGACAGTTCATTTGTTAAATTGGTGTGTGTTTATTCGACTCTGAACATACCTAATTAGTATATACTGTAAAACTATTATTCAAAGTTCACAAAAGAAGTACAGCATTTATTTATCTTGGCATCCCATCTCATTCGGTTCCCTTATCCCAGAGCTTCTAATTCTTTGCATTAGGGATCAAAGGGCTGACATTGTACTGAGCCACTACTGGGAAGCGGAGGGTGAGCTGAGATGCTTACTTGCTGCAGGGAGGAGGAGATGGGGAAGCTGAGATGCTGACTTGCTGCAGGGAGGAGGAGATGGGGAAGCTGAGATGCTGACTTGCTGCAGGGAGGAGGATGGAGAGCTGAAATGTTGGCTTGCTGCAGGTAGGCGAATGGTAAGCTGAGATGCTGGCTTGCTGTAGGGAGGAGTAGAAGGGTGAGCAGAGATGCTGACTTGTTGCAGGAAGGAACAGAAGGGTGAGCTGAGATGCTGGCTTGCTATAGGGAGGATGAGAAGGGTGAGCATAGATGCTAACTTTCTACAAGGAGGGAGGAGAAGGGAGAGCGGAGATGCTTACTTGCTACAGGGAGGAGGAAAAGGGTGAGCTGAGATGCTGGCTTGCTGCAGGGAGGAGGAAAAGGGTGAGCTGAGATGCTGGCTTGCTGCAGGGAGGAGGAAAAGAGTGAGCTGAGATGCTGACTTGAAGCCAGAAGAAGGTTGAGTGTAGATATTGATTTGCTGCAGGGAGGAGCATAAGAGTGAGCGGAGCTGCAGTCAATGTTAGGAGAAGGTAAGCTTCGTTGAGCTTCTGTCCTGCTGCCGGGTAAAAGTGCAGACCCGTTTATTGGAAAGCCCATTCATATCGACACTGACAATCTAAAAATAATACATGGACCATGTGTCCAGGGCACCAAAGTACATGACACCTCTTCAGTTGAATTTAGTAATTGGTGTCACTGTCAACTCTATTCTAATCAAGTTCTAGAAATTCTTGTCAAGGATTGCTGTTGGAACCTTTTATGAAAGGAAAGGACTGAATGAGCCCTACTCATGTCCCACCACATGGCAGGAACTTGGTCACATGTAATCCAGTACTGCACCCCCTTGGCCCACCAGGCGCCATAACATGTTGATATGTCAGTGCTCCTTAAGCCCCCCATACACCTTTAGATTTCTCCATACAATTTCCATCAGATCTACCAACAACTATGTAGTATAGTGACCTCCCTGATAGAATACATAGTGATTGGAATGTGTAGAAAGGTCCTCATATTACATGGTTTTGGTAAAAGAAAAGTTGATTGTACAGAAATTGCATGGTAATTGTATGTGGTGTATGGGGGGCTTTACTGTAGAATAATTTTGTTTCCACAAACATACCTTGGTGACTGGCAGGCCATCATATAGTGAATAAGCATGGAAAGGCCTGTACAGACAGGCAATCATGAACCTGCTCTAATAGTCACTGATAAGATCAGCTCTAAACTGATTACCATGAAACGAAAGTTTGCACAATAGAAGCTCTTGTGATGGCACTTTCATTTCAATCTGATAAAATGATCAGATCTGACTGAGTTCTGGGAAAGGGAATTCAGCAACGGTCCATTTTTATTGCACTTAACGTGGTAATACACGTAAAGTGTCCATGTTTCTACACCCTATTGGTTATTTTGTTGATGATGGTTGAATGTTCTTAGGAGTTTATGGCCCACAAAATGGGACACCTAATCATTAATTGACAACCAAAGAAACAACACTAAAGCTAGCCATACACTCTGCGATAAAAATTACGATCTATTAAAACCGACCAATGAAAGCAGTTTATCAGCATGAAATCTGTGCAGGTCCACATGGTACGACAGATAAAATAAGATTCTAATTGCCGGTTTTTTAGATCGTAATTTATTAGACATGTTGAAAAAATGTTATTGGTCTGGGAACATTGGGCAAGTGCATAGTGTTTTACCGATCAATTAGGCTTTGTTTCCATTGTACGTCGGGAGCCCTCCGCTAAGCGTATACGCTAAGCAGGGGTCCCGACGTATCCCATAGACTCAGCCTGCCGGCGTATGGTCTGTTTAGACATCCGCCGGTGTACAGGCTGAACGTACTCGACTACGTTCAGCCTGACACCGGCGGATCGGGTCGGCGCAATGAAGACAGACCCGTCCGCCGAGCAGGTAAGTCTATCTGCTACGTCGGGGACCCCCGCTAAGCGTGTACGCTTAGCAGAGGGCTCCCGATGTAATGGAAACAAGCCCTTAGTGCCGATGATGCTTAGTTTACTTGAACTGACCGGAGAGGTTTTTTAAAGTTGTGTATAGTAGTATATAGTAGTGTATATTTTATTTTATGATGATAGATCGTAAATTCATTTTTTATGATCACATACATTCAGTGTAGCACCTACTAATGTCATGGTATTCATAAATTCCCAAGATTTAGTTTTTTAGCTATAGGTTTTGATGTAAAGATATATTACAATTGTATTGGAATGTATTAGTATATGTAGTATGGTAGTACACAGCATGTATACATATCATCTACATAGTATATACTGTACTACACATATATCTGTAAACATATCAATATATATCTCTATATATCACATTGTCCTATATAAACGGCGATTATTTTCGATGACTTTTTTGATAAAACCAGAAAAATCTATCCAAAATTGGATTTTCCATGTGGTAGTATTTTACCGAAAATTCCGATCTAAAACGACTCCGACGTCGGTATGCATTGGTCGGTTTAATTAAATCGTAGTTTTTATCGCAGAGTGTATGGCTAGCTTAACACCTGTACATTCTAAGGTAGGAAATACATATGATTGTTTTATTCTGTATACCCACCAAGTGGTATCTCAAGCAAGGGTGAGGGGCTTTGTAGAAGTTCAGATATGTCCAAGACTAGCTCTGGTCTCTTCCCATCATTACCTTAAAGAAAAAAGAGTGTTTCTAGCAAAATTATAAAAAAAAACTACAAAACTTTAAGATTGGTGATTCATTTACTGCAGAAGTGCTTCATGTAATTGCAGAGAGAGATGTTAACATAACTAGTGTACATGTAATGGTTTACTATTGGGAAAGATAAATGTCTCTAATCCGGTTTCCTCATTTTAAACATGAATCATTGCCTCATTTTAATCCTCAGTATTTTTCTCTTACTGCCAGGCTATTAAAGGCTTTGATGCTCCATTAGTCACTAATTAGAGGCTGCGAACTTATAGAATAAATTTGTGCATTTCATATACGTGACCAGTTGGACAGCTTGGACTCAACTTTAAAAACAACAACCCTCTATATCAGTGGTGGGCAACTGAGTTGATATGGAGGACCACAAGTGCGGCCCTCTGCATGACTAAAGGGCCGCACATAACATTTTCAATATATACTGACATATAAATGATGGCAGGTATAGCTAGAAGACATTTTTCATTTTTAAATAACAACTTGTTTTTAATTATACTTCAAGCATTACGGAACACTGTAGTGTGGTAATGCACAATTGTGTCATATATCTCATCAAAGGTTATGTGCCTCATAGATATCATCAAAGCCTTTGATTCAAATGTTATATGCCCCTATTCTGAGGTTATATGCTGCAATATATATATTATACAATCCTCATTCATTGGTGCAATAGTGGGAGCATAGGCACTCATTTTCATTGAACAGGATATTCTTCGAGCAGGAAGCGGAGGATAGGTCAGGAGCAGTCTGGGTTGCTGATTGGCTTTCATGTGATCAGCCAGAGCGAGTCCCTCTCCTCCTCTTCCCTACCGAAGAAGATCCTGGGTGAGGACAGGTGAGTTCCTATACATTAACACTTAGGTTTTGGGGGCCACAAGTGGAAGACCAAGGGGGGCCACCAAGGAACACCCAAAAGGGCCGCAGGTTGGGCACATGGGCTCTATATAGTTGTACATTTAAAAAATAAAAAAAGAACAACCCTCTATATATTCATACATTAAACAAGTCCTTTGCTGTATTATCAAGATGCTCATTTGTTCCTCCACCCCAACTTCTCCCAAGGCCATGATTTCAAAATTGGTTTCTACAGACCTTTTACCATTTGTCCACCAGAACTTCCACCAGGTACCAGTTGTCAGACAATAAAAATTAAAATTGCTCAGCAAGAGGATAGGTAACTCAACTTCATGCCCTACAGGGCTTGGCCAGGGATTGTCATGAAAGACATAAATGTTTCCACCAAAAAACTAAAAAATTACATTGTGGATTCCTTTATGGTGGATTACCTTTGGTAACCTCATAGTAATGCTAGTTACATGGCTTTCTCTACTTCATTATATGAAATAACAGACCTATGGTGAACTATGAACCTAGGATCTGCAGGCTTATTCCACATGGGTGCCTCAGAGTATGGAAACAATGGAATCAATATGAGGGCTAGTTACCTGTTCCTAAGGGGAGATGCCTTTAATTACCATTTCCATATGTCTTGGTACAAGGTAAACAATCCATCAAAGTGACATTAGCTGCTGAAGTTTGTCAGCTAGAGAAGATGGGTGCCCACATAACAACCGACATGTAGCAAGGTGACTGAGACCATTGCTTGTGTTCTACCTGGTTACTAAGAGTTAGTGAAAGACTCTTCCTAAGTACCGGTTATTATATTTTTCAAAGCGAGATGGCATCTGACATGTCTCCTTTTTATGTGTTTCTAATAATTAAGTCCTTCTCATTAAAATAAAGCAAAATTCACATATACACACATAGAAGCTTGATATGCACTCTCAAGAGATAAATCACAAACTCCCTCTTGAACTGCCTGCCAAATCGAAAAGACGCCCAGGTGCAAGGACTCAAGGAAAGGTCAATCTTGCTGCCTCCAGGCAATCCAAATACAGATCAAGGAAGTCCGCACTCTGGTAGTAAAAACAACGTTTTTTTGTTAATGCATACATTTGTTGAATAACAGCAGACACATATACCCCCACAGGGGTCAGCCCCTCTGACGCGTTTCACTCTTATTAAAGTTATTCATAGAGAACACGTGGCTTTACAAATATTGCAGTTCCAGTAGAAGCAAACCATTAAATCATCTTTACCACTCTTGTAACCTTCCATATCAGTATATCTGTAGTGGAGCTGTGTTTACTTCTTGAAGACCTTGAGAAAGCCAGTAGGGTGACTTCAAGAAATAGCACAACAAGTCCAGTTGATTTGAATTAAACATTACCGATATAAAATGACCTGGATGAATTGGAACCTTCACAGTCCATTTACGTAATTGCATATCCCATTAACTTTGCTGGTCGTTTAGGATTAGGGCGTATGCAGAATGTGGTGTTCCTGGATACCTTGACAGCGTGACCTTTGCCGAGGGGTACCTGTTAAGGGACTTGGGGAGCATCATAGAAGCTGAACTAGGTGGCAACCATATGACCTGAAGAGCACTAGGTGGCAACCATATGACCTGAAGAGCACTAGGTGGCAACCATATGACCTGAAGAGCACTAGGTGGCAACCATATGACCTGAAGAGCACTAGGTGGCAACCATATGACCTGAAGAGCACTAGGTGGCAACCATATGACCTGAAGAGCACTAGGTGGCAACCATTTGACCTGAAGAGCACTAGGTGGCAACCATTTGACCTGAAGAGCACTAGGTGGCAACCTTATGACCTGAAGAGCACTAGATGCTTCCAATACACAAAGGCAGAAGGGGGGTATTTGGGATGCTATTTAATTCCTAAAATAAAATATGTAGCTTTTATTCAACGGGTTATTAAGCCTTTAAACAAAAAATATATACATTAAGAGTGGAGTAAAAGTGAAGTTTTTGGCTTTACAGAGACTTGTCATTTCCCAGCTGCAGCCCCTGTTTGTCTTCCTGCATTGCAGCATCCCAGAACTATCGCAGTGCAGACTCCGAGCACCTATACTGCAAGGCAAGCTCTGCAGGGACACAACACTCTCAACTGCATTTGCCAGTGTCAGTAGAAGTGCACAACACCTTGTAAGCATTACATTGACCTACAAATATTACAAGTATTTGGGAAGCGCAGAATGCGAAGGACAGGTTTCCCCCATCAATAAAAGGCTTGTTGGAAAAAATGGGTCAAATTTCTGAAAACTGACCTAAATTAAATTAATTTTAATATTTTAATTTAATTTTAATATTGGATAACTTCATTTTCATTGTGCTTTATTTAGTTGGTTTAATCAGGACATCAGATCAGGGTTTCCAGTAATAGAATCAAATATATTACATTATATTTTGTGTAGTGTAGCTTATAGGACTCTTATCTTGTGATACAACAAAACCAAACAGAGTCTATTATGTCATACAAAACCATGTAATATGAGGAGCTTTCTAAACCTTCTAATCACAGGGAGGAGGAGGACCCGGCACTGCATAGCTGTGATATATACCTCCTAATCACTATGTATTCTATCAGGAAGGACCCGGCACTACATAGCAGTGATATATATCTTCCAATCACTATGTATTCTATCAGGGAGGACCCGGCACTACATAGCAGTGATATATACCTTCCAATCACTATGTATTCTATCAGGAAGGACCTGGCACTACATAGCAGTGATATATACCTTCCAATCACTATGTATTCCATCAGGAAGGACCTGGCACTACATAGCAGTGATATATACCTTCCAATCACTATGTATTCTATCAGGGAGGACCTGGAGGTCCATTCTTCATGCCTAGTGCTCCTATCTGCATCAATTACACCTTTAAGGCTATGTTTCAATGGTATCAAAATCCCAGGGATGTTGATGCATCCATAAACTTTCAATGTGTCAACACTCAGCATTATTGTCAACACAGCGCATTGCATTAGCGCAACCCAACGCAAGTATGGATGCATTAACACACCAATAGGGGATGTGCGGAGCGCATCAGAAATGCACTTTTGTTGCTCTCTTCCTAGATTTACGGTAGTTAGGGAAATAAAATCCCCCTAATGCTGTGTCACAAACACATCTCTAACGTGATCCTTGAATTAGGATGAATGCATTGATGCAGCACATCTGAAAGTGCCGTGGAAACCTGGCCATTAACGCCCAATGTGGTCTTCTTTACCGCTTCCAGCCTCCCTGAGTGCTGGTCTAGGGCCACTGATCTCATTCTTCCCATGTAAAGTCTAAAGCTAGCCTTACACGTGTCGGATTCCATGGCCAATTGATCACTCACCCGATCGATTCTGGCGATTCTGCCGGGAATCGCAGGTGTGATCAATCGGCCAATTAAGAGTATCCATCACTGCATACCACCTTGTCCAACGGATTCCGGGACGATTCCGTGTCCTATTTGTCCACCTCACAAATGGCAACTCCCCCTGATGTGTGCAGGATCGGATCAGAAAGACCAACATGTTGGTTCTCTGTCGGATCCGATTCTGGGCCCCTGAACGATCGGACCTGATCGATCGGACAAGGTGGGCTGCATGCGATTCCGGCACGATCGTTTCGCGTGCACACGCCCGGAATCGATCAAGCCGGAATCCGGTGGGAAACTGACCCATGTTGGGGGCCTTAAGAGAAGGAGGACCTGCCCAGGTTCCTGGAAGAGAATATAGCCCCACGAAATACAAGATCGAGTGAGCACAACTTTTTCTACCCCCTTAGACCTTACCTAGTCTGTTTTAGTGTTCATTACATTTTAGCTATATAGTTTAAAATGGAAAAACTAGACAAAGTTTTTTAATAGTCCAAAGGATATAATTGTGTGTCTGGGTTATCACATACGAACTAAAATTTTACTTTAAGGTTGATCTAAACCTTGGGCAACATTTTTATGGCTTCAGTGAGGTTTTATTTGTGGTCCAGCCTCTCTATTTAGACAGAGATTTCTCTGGCTTCCTGTTGGCACATGAACCTCTTGGATCCCTTGTCTATGGAAGTTGGCCAAGTTTGACTATTTGCTCTGTGATCCATGGAGAGAACAGAACATGAACAATAAGTGATGAAAACTTTGGACACTTGGTGGGTTCTCTAACTTGTGGTTGTTTAAGGTTCTCTAGATGTCCCCCATCACCGTGTCTGACTGGCATAGGTTGTAGTTTGTTACATTTACAGTATTTGTTTCTCCTAAACTTTCTGATTTGTATACTAAACATACCAGCATTTCCTGAACACGGGATGTTTTGCATCTCCCACATAAGGGGGGTGGATGGGACAGGCATGAGCTATAATAATCTGCCTGATTGCTCTTTCGGCGCTCCCGCTTACCGACCCCCCCCCCCCCCCCCCAATGGCGTAAGCGGATCTCGCTGTCATCCTTCTTCTCCCACACAAACCTGTCAAACAGATGAAACCACAGTGTTCTGTCTGCCCAAACAATGCCACCTAATCACTGCTATTGGACCTTGTTCTCAGCTCAAAGATGCAAAGATTGGGTCGTCCTCCCACTCCATACCGCTCTATCTGCAGCTGTGCTTTCCGAGGCTTTTCGCAGCCCTCGTCTCCTCCAAGCACCAGTGGGCTGCGTCGCCCATTAATGTCAGGCCTGTTTGACACATAAATTGGCTAGCCCCAGGCCAGTGGGCAAAAATGAGGTGGTGAACTTTGACAGGATAAACAGGTGCTTCGCTCTCTTCCCTTGGCTCATTACCATGCGTAATTACTATAAATGATAGCATTTATGGATGCTATTTTCTATCCAATGTCTCATATGGCCTCTTCCCCTGGAATTTCAGAGGTAAAATAACGATAAACCTGCTTTTTTAGCATGACATTTACGCCATCACGTGTTGGAACATGGGCAAGACCGCCGGCCCCAAGGGATCCGTGCAAATGTCACGTTCCTCTATGGATTAGTTTCCTTGTGTCACTCAAGGTGGGCTCTGACAGGTTTTATATAATTCATAGGAGTCATAAAAATATTTTTAGCATTGTCAAAGTATTCTGAATCACTTTAGCAACTGTACAAATGAATTCCCAGCAGTGTCTACCCCTTGAGAGCGTATACTGTAATATCACTGTAACACAAATAAAATGTCGAACGCAATACTGCAGCTGAAACTATGGATTTGTTTTATAGGTCCAAGCCTAGGGCCCCTCATAATTATTCTTCTCAAGAATTCTTAGTCTTCAAAATGGAACATGAATATTATCAACGGATACTCGTTGTAGGCACTTGACTTAACCTAGGAGAATTTCTTGGTTTTTGATGATAGTTCAGCTGTCCTGTTTGGCACTCTAGATTAAATTCAAGGGTCCACTTCTGATACTTTCTTAATGCTAGCCATACAATAAAAATTAGGATCCATTAAAACAGACCAATGTATCCCAACGGCGGTATCGGTTTGGAT
>CM070033.1:182787518-182811918 GCA_036250615.1 Ptychadena robeensis | reverse complement strand
CCTAATTTTTATCTGTGAGTGAGTGTATGGCCTGCTTAAGGGTAGTTTAGGGGGGGGGGGTTGGGTAGTGGCCTTCACCTTTTGGAACTAGGTTGATTATGTTTCTCATCTACTCAACCTTGGTCAAAGCTTGGCCCGTCCAGCATTGGTTTCCCAACATGTTCTCATGAAGGGTGGAGGAGTTTTTCTTACTCAGTGGAGGTGATTTTTTACTCTAAGCTAAGCAATGTTGCTTTTGTCTTGTGTATATTAAATATATCTTAAAACAGCAAAAGCTGTTTTGAGAATTTGTATCCTCATCGTCTAGTTGTAACTGTAGCCTTTACCCTTCTAAAGGCCCCCATACACGTATACGATTTTTCATCCAATCAACTTAATTCAATAAATTTTTTTGGTTGATTGAAAATCTATGGCAGCCCACATGGTTAGATCAACCTAAAACAATTAAAATTGGGGGGAAAAATTATTGGACATGCTGGTAAATTTTAATTGGTTGTATTGAAATTCATTACACTTTCAGTTGATCCCCAAAAAAGTTGATCAAATATCTGTTACTACAGTTGGCAAACATGCAATCACCAATTTCCCTGACCCCAAAAAATTGATCTATTTAAGTTTGATTGAACAGAAAATCTAGACGTGTATGGGGGGGGGGGGGCTTAACCCATTTCTTATATCATATAAATGATACTTTCTGCTTAGGGGGCAGTTGGGCAGTGACCTTCACCTTTTGGAACTAGGTTGATCCGACAGAGAAATATCTCTCTCTCTGATATCTTTCAGATCTACCAACAACTATGTAGTGCTGGGTCCTCTGCAATTAGGAAATCTGATAAAGATAAAATAAAGGTGTATGGGGACCCTATGATTTCTCTTCTCAACCTTGGTCAAGGCTTGGCCCCACCAACTTTGGTGTTTGATTGTCCCAATGCGATCCCATGACCGTGGAGGTGTTCTCAGCCTTCACCAACTCTAACTTGATTTTTTACACAAATAAAAAGATAGTGGTTTTTTTGTGCCCTTTTACTTATTGGTCTTGATACTTGCCAAAGCTGTTGAATCGGTAAACTGTTGAGAATTTGTATCCTCATCTAGTTGTAACTGGCATAGAGAAATGTTTCATGATGTGCTATGGTCATTCTGGGTCCTCGTGTCTTTCTAGCCCTATGTTTGGTTTAGTTCAGGTCTATTTCTGTGTACAACATATGATTATAATACCTCAGAGGAAATTGTGTAGCTTCTCTGTGACAACGTGTTTGCTTTTAAGCTGTTAAAATACATCCAGCGCTCTTTGGGCTGGGAGTTGGCTGCCTTCTTCTTGGCAGGATTATAAAACCCAGAAGATTGCTGCCGCGTTGTTTTTCTACATTGGTGTTGAGTGAATCCATAAAGCAGTAGAGTAGAGGAAACCCCAGGAGTGATATAACTGCCGATCATTGTATAGGCGAGCCTTTTATTCAGCAGGACACTTTCTGGTTATTTCATTTGTGATTTGGAATACAATAACATTCTATATTTGATGTTCACCACCTGCTTATAAGGGGTCAGTCAAAATGCGTTCACCCAGGTATGGGCTGATCCGGCTCTAGCTTTCCTTTCCAACACTTATGCTGGCCATACACATACCGATAAACGGCCGGATTTTAATCTGACCGACGGGCGTGCGCGCTCTCGCCGTCGGTCAGGTTAAAATCCGGCCGTTTATCGGCATGTCCTCACATGGGGCGACAGATGCCTGTCGCCCCACTTCTCGGCCGGCCAGAGATCCGACATGTCGGAAAATCTGAGCCGATGGGAGCCGACGGCGTCTCCATCGCTGCTTATGGCCGGCACACAAAGGGTGCCTGGCCGATTGTGGGGCCCCAGAATGCAATGGGAGGCTAACGTGATGACGTCATCACGTTAGCCTCCCGGAGCGACATCGGGGGTAGTCTGCCTGCACACATCGGCGTGTGTATGGCAGGCGTTAGTCACCTTGTTGGAAAGATGCTCCCCTCCACTTGTTCTCTCCAATGAGTGCACATAATGCCTAGAGGTGTTTCCTTGGGCGCATAGCAGTGGCGCGAGCATGACACTATAGGCGCATCCTCATGGTGACAATAGGCAGTCTCTAGGAATTATCTCTGCTCTTTGCAACGAATTACCATCTTTTTTGATTGCAGGAAATTTAAAATGATAACCTCCCTATCACTCGTCGCTAGTGATATATTTGAATTTGCAATATTTCACAAAAAATTCTACTAATAAAAAATATTTGCATTGCAAAGAACTTCTAAATGAATGGCGTCATGCTATGTTTATTTGTGCAATACATGGCCATACCGCGAATATCAGCCGACATATTCAAGATATTTGCGAATTCTCAAATTGCTGATATTGATTGGATTTGTTATTGTACATCTGATTTTGAATAAATATGTCAATGATTTCCACTTTCTTGTAATTAACTCGTTTTAAAGTTGGGTTTGCCACCTAAAAGTCCACATTTAAGGTTACCCACAATCCTCCTATATTCGTAAAAAATATTTCACATTCCAATATTCGTGCTCAACACTACTCGTTGCCTATTACACATCACTGCCATCACAATTTGATGCTGGCGACGCGTGGAATTGGCGCACATATGACGAGTTGGCCATTACAGGCTCTTGGTCCAGCCCCTTTATCAAATCTAAGAAGCCCATGTGTCAAAAAGTTTGCCCACGCCTTGGGTTAACCCCTAGTAATCAGAATAACTTTTTTTTTGCTTAGGAAAGCTGATATCTCTTCAGCAAGACCTGATTTTTGAACCCTTCATCTCTGATCTTTATCCCCCTATACATTACCCTTTTTGGGGAATTGGGTCCCTCCTTTTCAAAAACAGCTCTACCTCCTCATTGGCCATATAATGCCGGCCATACACATGCCAAGCTGGAGCGATATCGCCCTCCGATATCGCTCTGGGAGGCTAACGTGATGACGTCATCACGTTAGCCTCCCATTGCATTCTGGGGCCCCACAATCGGCCAGGCACCCTTTGTGTGCCGGCCATAAGCAGCGATGGAGACGCCGTCTTCATTGCTACTTATGGCATCGGCTCCCATCGGCCAGAGATTTTCCGACATGTCGGATCCCTGGCCGGCCGAGAAGTGGGGCGACAGGGATCTGTCGCCCCATGTGGGGACATGCCGATAAACGGCCGGATTGTAACCTGACCGACGGCGAGAGCGCGCACGCCAGTCGGTCAGATTAAAATCCGGTCGTTTATCGGCATGTGTATGGCCAGCATAACATTGCTACAGATAAACTTCCTTCCAGCCTATTGAACCCTCCCCGAGAGCTTTAAATCCTTTAGCTGTCTTAAGTTAACACAAACTGTAACTAATTTACACTCTGCCTGGTGCTTGCCAATATGCGGCCATTGAAGGATCAAAGATTTGCTGCTGAATAGCACCCCGCTGCCTGTGAATTACAAGTGAGCTGCTTATTATTTGATTGCTCACCTAATTACAGTATTTTCCGTTAACCCTTCAAAGCCCCCGGGGGCTTTGTTTGCAGCAAGAACGGAGACAAGCCCATTAAGACAAAGTGGCTTTAGCCAATCAAATCCTTGCGTTTTCTTTTGTTACATTGCCATGAAAGGGGGTGGAAGAAATAATAAAAAAAAAAAAAAAAAGTGCTTTTACATATTTCTGACTGCAAGTTGGGAACATTGAGACACATGATTAAGATGACGGTAGTGAATTTGAAATCTATATAGCTTGTGCTTTAAAGCAATACAATGGCTGCCACTGCTGCCCGCTTTGTAAAAATTGCATTTTCTTGGCTGTTCTACAGATTGCTTGACTTTTAGCAAATGTTTTAAGGTTTCTAAAGGCTCTCATACACGGGTCGATTTTTGACTCGATTTTTGACCAATCCTTCACCGTTCTTCTTCTAGGTCTTTAAGCAGTTCTGTAACAAGCTATAAACCTTGAACACTCAACATCTCATATTCAGATTTTTAGACTGTTAAGGCTCCCATACACATCTAGATTTTTCATCCAATCCACTTAATCCAATAAATTTTTTGGTTTATTGGTTGAAAATCTATGGCAGCCCACATGGTTAGATCAACCTAAACCCAAATCAAAATTGAGATAACATTTATTGAAAAAGGATTGAACGTGCTGGTAAATTTTAATTGGTTGTATTGAAATGCATTACAGTCGATCCCAAAAAAGTTGATCAAATATCTGTTACTACAGTTGGCAAACATACAATTAATCACAGAGTTCTCTGACCCACCAAAAAATTATCTTTTTAAGTTGATCAAACAGAAAATCTAGACGTGTATGGGGGGCTTTACAGCCTATCCCCCAACACCTACCTGCCTAGGAGATTGACCATGACCACACCACAGTACTGCATCTCTGTAGAGTTTTGGTTGGTTAGGTGTTCTTCCTAGTGTACCAGTTTCCTCTAATTCTATTGCCAACCTGTGGTTTATAGATTATATTTGTTTTTAAAGTATATGGGTCCTTTCACATGGGCTCCTGTGTAGAGATGGTTGAATTTTGTTTTTCAAAAATTCTACCATTTTGATGATTTCAAATAATTGAAAGCCCCTCAGCCCCCAACTCTTCTCTACCTCTCCAGTGATTTTGGTGATGATACGATTTTCAGAGGCTTTGCAAGTCGGCAAATCATAAAATTCGACCATCTCTACTCCTGTGTCCTCCAGGACCTCAGTCCTTTCTGTCCACACCAATGCACCTAATATTATAAAAATATGACCCGGCACTACATATAGCAGGGATATATACCTTCTAATCACTATGTATTCTATCAGGGAAGACCCGGCACTACATAGCAGTGATATATACCTTCCAATCACTATGTATTCTATCATGGAGGACCCGGCACTACATAGCCCTGATAGAATACATAGTGATTGGAAGGTATATATCAAGGAGGACCCGGCACTACATACTTGTTGGTAGATATAAAGGAAATTGTATGGAGTGATCGAAAGGTGTATGGGGGGGGGCTTAACACTTCTAAAAATGTGCCCTGGATCTCCAGTGCCAGTCCAGCAGTCCAATTCGCATAATGCATTGCCAATGTGATTCTTTGCCTTTCAGTGCTTAGCTGTCCCTGAATCTTTTTTTCTCCCTCGGTGGGTTTCCTTGTATTGTTTGATATTTTTCTCCTCTGTCCCAAATTGCGAGAAGTACACTGTACTCAGCCATGATTGCCGTCTTTCCCCCCGACCCTCCACACTCCGGTGTAATTAGACCCCTCCATTAACATGGTGGTCTATGGCGCCACCCCCTTTGGCATCACCGATGATACAGAAGACACGGGGCTGGAAAGGCTCTGTGTGCCTACAGCTATGGTGTTTGATTGTGAATCAAACTGCGCCCATACTGGCTTCAGGTGTAAGGCTAAGGAGGTTAAGCAGGATCAATCGAAGAAAGGCATATACGGCTCAATTTTATAATAGATTTGAGCACAATCGAGCGCCGTGTACGCACACGTTGCTCGATTGTGCTCGAATCTATTACAAAATTGAGCCATGTATGGACACCCTTACCCTTATCTGAGCCATATGGCTCCTGTGCTGTCCATTGTAAACTATACAGATCATGATCACTGCAAAGGATGACTTCCAGGAGCTTTCTCTGTTCTGATCTATAGAACTGCAATGCAGACCATCTGGGTTGACCTATATGGCCATCGCTTGCCAAGTTTTTAGTCACATGCTCCATTTAGCTATATAGCTAGTAGTTCCCTTTTAAATTAAGGGCCCCTTTTCTGGTACAAATATACAAATCAAGAGGAAAACCTAATCTTGTGAGATGTTTGGATGAACACTGAGCACCGAACATCTGTTCTGACTATCAGCATTTGTCATCTCTACTTAAACTGGACCAGTTTGGTAATCAGAACATTCATATGAATCGTTCATTGACCCCAGATGCACCTGAGCAAGGTGGCACCATGCACTCTTGTAATCCCTGCCCTCTTAGGTCATAGAGTACCCCAAGATGGGCAGCTCTCTTAGTGACAGACATGAGAACTACCCATCATGACTAATATTCTGCACCTTTGGGATGGGCTGTGAGATTGCCTGTGACACGATTGATATTGAGATGTAGCGCAGGTGTTGTGACACAACTGTCCCCTTTCCAAAAAAAAAACCATGATTCATGAGTAGTTGCCAATGATTTTGCATCTTGAAATGAAACTTCAAATAAATTAAATAAGATTGTAACAGCTTTCCTCTGCTTGCATAGAAAGGCACGGGGTCATCAAGGATATTGGCAATTTAACCTTTAGAGCCTAGCTGCCTAACCTGAGGCCCGGGGGCCGCATGCGGCCCTTTCGTCGTTGTTTGGCGGCCCCTCTTGGTCCTCCACATGCAGCCCCCAAAACCGAACTGTTAATGCATAGGGCATAGCAACTCACCTGTGAAGTGGTCACACACTGACCCAGCTTTCTTATCAACTTTGGAGCTCCTACATCAGTAAAATTGTCAATGTTGATTGCGGAAACCAGGTCTACATATGAGCTCTGCATCTTGGGGAAGGAGGAGGGGGGGCGCTGTCGGGTTTTGACTGCCTGTCGGGATCTGCTCCACCGCCTGCCCAGATATGTCGTTGAGGGGAGGGTCTGGATCGATGTTATGTGCGGCCCTTTTGTGATGCAGAGGGCCGCACTTGTGGCCCTCAATTTCAACTCAGTTGCCCACCACTGCTTTAGAGCATGTTTCCACTTAACTGCAGGAGATCGTTGGGTGTAGGTGGTGTAGGTCCCCAGAGATCCAAACTGCGGGCAGGGACCTGCAGGCAGTAAGTGCTTATATAAGCAATGCAGAGAGGTGTGTGGGAAAGCTGCACTCATGCTGGCAGCTTCCTCACACACACACAGCCTAGAGGGGAGACATATTCAGCAGTTCCCCTGCGCCCCCCTCTTCCCCATGTTCTAGCTCTCTAGTGACACCACGTGAGTTGTGGCTGAAATTTGGTACTGCAGGATATTTTTCCCCAATTGATTTGAACACGTAAAATATTTTTTTCTGGTTTTCTTGCTTTAAAAACTGGGTGTGTCTTATGGTCTGGCTGAACAATTACCTGAGGAAGGTACTGAGACTCACGTACATATTTAACTGTTCGCCTTGAGTTCTGTTTCAGATGTTGACAGAAATACGGTGCAGCTGTGTTTTACAACTCGTAAAGATTTGAATAAACGTTTGCACCTCATTGTGTCTTGTTACGCTAGCGAGATCAGGCTCACACTTAAACAGAGTATCTTTGCCAGTTTTTAATTTGTATCTTGTGTATTACCAGCGCTCCTCAGATCTTAGCTGTGCATGAAGCTCTTGGAACGCTAGATATTTTGGTGAATGTACATGTACTCCTGTGTAAAGAGAATTAAAGTCCAACCAAAAACAATGCTTTTCAAAATTATTTGATTCTGTAATTTTTTATCAGCCTGTCGTGGGGTGTGACAATGTAATTTTGATAAGGGGCTCAAACACGCTTTTCAGAAACAAAGCCATTTACCAGCCAAACTTTTGATCAACAACCCCAACTGTGGTGATTAAAACAAATGCATTCTGTCTTGGATGATTACTTTAGGGCAAATGCTTGAAAAAATGTATCAAGCAAGAAGTTGTGTGTTGCCAACCATGAACTACCCTACAACATTTATACCCTTCTTTCTTCCACTACCTCCACCATACCATACCAAACCAACAGTCCTAGTCCTGGCTAAGGGCTAAGCCGGCCATACACGGTGGCAGGAGATTCAAAAGTAAGTTTAACGAAAACCATTCTATGGAGAAAACGGTTTTCAGTGTGATTCCCCAGATGTGCCCCTTTTGAAGTTAACCCTCTCTCCCCTGGTGTGATGTCACCAGGTCCATCACACAAGGGGAAAGAGGGTGCCAAAGTGAATTGTACTAGATAACTTCATCCAATACAAAGTAAAAACACAGAACACATTTCCACTTGAATTAAAATTCTATTGTAAACAAAAAACTAATATAAATACATACTGTTTTAAAATCTATCGTACAAAAGAAGTATTTTAGAGATTGTATCATTCAAATAATACCTTTTTATTATTTTTTGTAGTGTACTTTTTTTTTTACATAATTGTGTGTTTCAAACATTATTGTATTCAGGATGTCTACTAGACCCTTGTACATACATATTTTGGGAAGTAACAGGCCTACAAAAAAATAAATAAAAGTGCTTTTGGTACAGAAATCTGAACCTCATAAGAGTGCTAGGGAGGTTAAAGGTCCCCATTCAAAGTAATTGCCTTCGAACAGAGATTTACCAACATGTTGGATCAACATTTCATTCGAGCAGTTCAAATGCTCATTGTGGGCTGTGCTGCGTTGTGATGTATTTTGTGTGTTTCTCCATACCTGAAAGTTAAGAGGTTTCACAGTAGTTTGCATGGAAGATGGAGGGTCAGTTTCATAGTCACATGGAAGATGATGGTGTGCAATGTAGTAACTTTATCATTTGGTTGTCCTGGAATGGCAAAGTTAACAAACCTAAGCAGACTTTACCTAACTTTTAGATTCAATGTTTACACCAGACCAAACCAAGAAAATTAGGGCAGGATCACAGGTCAGGTGGATTTAGGTTCTCTGCAAGGTGTGGTGTCCTGAAATCCAGTTGTGGATAATAAATTACTCAGCCACTTAATTTGACAGTTGAACTTTCTCCTGTGTTAAATTGGATTGCAGTTCTTGACTTACCTTTTGGTTCGGCCATCATCCTTACCATCTTGTCTATGCAAGGTTCTTGATCACCAGCTGTAATGGCCCTCACAACTATTGGTAAACTGTACCCATTCATCCAAAATAGCATTGCTGAGGTCAGATACTGAGGCTGAAGGAGAACTGACTTGACTATTGTGGTTCATCTTAAAGGTATTGAGTAGGGTTGAGCTTTGGGCTTTGAAGAGCACTTGGATTCCCCAACACTAAACTCTAAGGCATCTTTTGGAGATGGCTTTCTAAAGCAGAGCATAGTCATGTTTAAGCCGAAAAGGGCCTACACCACCATGGTTGGAAGTGCACAATGGTCGTGTATGCTGAAGCTCTAGCATTTGTGGTTTTTAGCATAATTAAAAATTTGGGGGAGCCCCAATGGGTAGAGTAGTGTCCACATGGGAATGTCCTTGCAGCCTTAGCTATAGAGTATACTTGTATAAAATTGCTCACATATTACTTCCTTGAACTTTATAGATTGGTAATTTTGTAACTGGATTACAGCATTGTGCATGAATGGAGACCCTGGGGAACACAGGGGTGAACCCATGCACTCATTTCCCCTTTCTTCACTCCTCTCCTCTTGATGGGTTTGCCTGGTCTCATTTTGTGTTTCCTGCTTGTGAGCTCTGGTTACACTCCACACATATCTGTAATGGGATGTAACAGAATGTGGTGTAGTCACCTCATTATAAGCTGCGGCTCCTCGTCCTTCCATTCTGGCCTAGTTCCAGAGGGATCCTCTGCAGGGAAGTGTGCAGCCTCACCAGTGACATAATTTACTTCCATTCCCAAACTTTTCTTATTTTGTTTTTATAACAGACACTAGCAGGAGCCGAGCACATCTATCCACTCACCGAGCTCTTGGCAGATCTTTTTGTCGTTTTTCTATTCCTGCCGCAGCGCTCGGCTTGCTGTGGGTAGATGAGATTTGTCAGAACAGCCTCCCACCACCGATCTATTTTTACATGTGCAATCTGCTGTTCTGTACATTCGCACAGTTGCGCTTCCTGATACCATTTGACACGCTTATTCTTTTTCTTTTTTTACTCTGACGCGGAATAAAAGGCAAAGTTTCCAGGAGAGCATTCAGAGTAACTTGGTTTTCTAACAGGGGGAATTTAACACCGCAGTTGCAGGGTTTCTGGTCTCTTTCAGGTTAGAGATCAAAGTAGAGCTAGTCGAGGATCTGCTCATTCTATGCAGCGAACATGGTGATTGTGCTGTAGTCAGAAAGTCCACTAGGTTCTATAAATAGTCTATGGCAGCAAAACCCCAAGATGCCTTATGTTGGATGATCTGCTTCCTGTCCAAGCTGTATCTATAATCTTATGTAAATAATTCGGACATGAATTCAAGCAGAATTCTGACTGATGACTATAAAATCACCTCTTTACATGTTCGTTTCCTGGGCTGTTGTGGACAGATAGCCAATGACCGTGCGCTCCGGCCGCCGCACTGGAAACAACTGCCTGCGAGCTCCTGCAAAAATGTGCAGGCGCTCGCCGTTCGTCTTGATAAGAACCCCATGGAAGTCCTATTGGGCGAGAGCCCGAAAACCGACTTAATGTTTTGTCCGCTGCTCGGTTGCGATTTATGGCTCGTTTACCGTAAATGAGCCCTAAATTCTTTGGTACTTTAAGCTTTACTCTTTGTGAAATACAGCAAAGACCTTCTATTGGGTGTGCTTGGAACACCTCCTGTTGTGCAGCTTGACAAACAAGGGGTCCCCTGATTACTGGGGAGAGGGGGAGTTCTGTGTTCTATGGCAGACGTGGGCAAACTAAGGCCCGGGGGCCAAAACTGTCCCTTAAGTCCTTAATTTGGCCCATTGTCACCTTGGTGTCAAGACACTGGCAACCCATATTCCCCGCAGTAAGTGAAGATAACACCTAGAGGATGAATGTTTTGGATTGTTTCCTAGAGGTCATAGTCTGCTGGCAATAGAGTGTTTTAAGCTTCTCTATCAAAAGCTTCTATTTCATCATTTTATGAACATTTTTAAATATCCTGTCCTATATACGAGGACTTAGGACCCCTATACTGGGCGTCCCTCTTGTTCCACCCCTATGTCTCATTTATAAACCCATTGTGGCCCACAAGTCAAAAAGTCTGCCCACCCCTGTTCTATGGCAATTCTTGGATCAAGAAACACTTGTTACACTCATTATGATGGTATGGTAATTGTTTACGGCAATCTCGAAGCCCAAAAAAGCTATCGTCACATTTGGATATGGTGTTGAGTATTTATTACAAAGTTTTTAAAGGTTTTATGGTCTTCGAAGTCCCCTCTTTCTTTACTCTTATTCCTTTATGAAGATAGAATGCTTCATTTTGGCCTGTTTAATGCCCTTTAGATCAGAAGTCAACACTCTAAACATTTCTCAATATGTTTCTATAGATACATTTATTACATTGTCATGTGGTTTCTTTTTTTGTTTTGTTTTATTTGTACCCACAGACAGTAACATGTAGGGTTTAAAATTAAGTGCATAGTTGGTGCCCATGTAGCTGGCATCACGGTATGGTTAATCATGCTCCTTGACGCCTCTTCATTTGGTTCTTATTATGGAAAATGCAACATCCTTCCTATTTTCCTGAAGCTGTGGGATGTTGTTGCTCCTTTTTATTTTACTATCTCAAGTCTGGGCTAGTTTTCTTTTTGGTTTAAACCTGCTTTACTGTTCTATTACATAATTCTATGCACGCTCGTTAATATCTCTTTTATCTCTAGGCTTGTAGAACCTGTATTTTCAGCATATGATATTTGATCATCAAAGTTGCACAAGACAAGGGAATGTCTAGTTAAATTTATTGCACTGTATGTACCAGATTGATCAAGTAGTATGGAGGTTTCCCATGGCATTGAAGTTTTGTCTGTTGTAAAATCAGTCAATGGGGCTTCTCTGGGCTCTGCTATGGCTAAAAGATTTTATGAAAAATTCACTGTTGTCTAAAAGGAAAGTTGATGAGGGTTTCTTTGAAAGGAATTTGACTTCAAGGTTTATCAATTGTCTCAAAGTACCTGATTCTGTTGGCCTATGGTCTCTTTTTGCTTCTGTATAAACACCCTTGGGATCTACAACTAAAGTCTACAACACACGATAGGAGTGCAGCGTGATGACGTTGTCACCCTGCACCCCCTCACTTTAGAGTATGGCCGGTCCCCATTCAAACTAATGGCATTGGCCAGAGCAGTGGCGTAGCGAGGGGGGTGCCGAGGGGGCCATGGCCCCGGGCAGCGTATCAAAAGGGGCGGCGGCTGCGATCCCTGTCGCCCCACTTCTCGGCCGGCCAGAGATTGGACATGTCGAAAATCTCTGGCCGGCGCGAACCGATGGAAGCCGATGCCATAAGCTGCAATGAAGCGGCGGCTTCATTGCAGCTTATGGCCGGCACACAAAGGGTTCCCAGCCGATTGAAGGGCCCCAGAATGCAATGGGATGACGTCATCACGTTTAGAATCCCGGAAGATATCGGCGGCGTGTGAAGTTACTCAAGGGGCGGCAAATTTCCGGTCGGCCCCAGGCGACGAAAGCCCACGCTACGCCACTGGGCCAGAGATTTAAGGCTCCCATACACGTAGTGAGCGGGGGCCGACAGACATGCTGCACAATATCATTGTCACCCTGCACCCTGGCCTTTTGTGTGCTGGCCATTAATTGGGGACGCCGGTCCCTGCCAGAGATTTAAGGTCCCCCATACACGTAGCGAGCAGCAGCCGATGCCATTAGTTTAAATGGGGAATGGCGTTCCCTTCCAAACTAACGGCGGGCACACAAAGGGAGCCCGCTGATACTTTGAGCGACGGGGTTCAGCATGATGACGTCATTAAATTGCACTCCACAGCTAATCTGTCAGCCCCAGCTCGGTATGTGTATGGGGGCCTTTATGGATATGTCAGTTTTCTCTCCGACCAACTTTTAGGGGCAACAAGGATCTGTCGGCCCATGTGGACACCCGCGGCAAATTTTGCTGCCAAAAAATCGCCCACGGCTCTCTACCATGACTAAAACCTGTAAATGCAGTAACTGTATAGAAAAGATTCTGGGGGAAGATGGAGAATTTTGATGCCAAGGTAGCAGTGTGAATGCTCGAAATTTAAATTCGAAAATATTGATAAGTTGACCCCAGAACGTTCTTTAGGAGAGGTATCAATTCAGTCAACAGTGCGTAAAGCTAAACACACTTGACAATAATCATGAAGGCCATTTTTGTGTTCTGTGCAAGCCTTGCTCATTGGCTTGAGGATTGAATGCAATGTGTTGCACATCAATGCAATTTAACCACATGGAATTACACCTAAGCAAACACCAAAAGGGACAAAAGCTTCTTGATGCCCGGTGCACAAGGCATGCATTAAGCCAGCTCACCAATGACCATCCAGTGTTTATTTCTATTTCCAATCTGTTACCCCCTAGCATTCCACAAGCACCTAAAACTACTTCCTGGATAATCTAACTAGCTTGTGTTTTAGGATTTTTATCATTTTTTTTCATAGCTTCTGATGTATTTTACTTTATTTTTTTTGCTTTCAGGAGTTTTTCAGTCAAGTCCAGAAATGAATGACCAGGAACCTGAGGGGCCCTATGCCGTGTGACCCAGAATATATTCACATTCTGCCAGAGGTGACTGCGCTTCCCGTCCATGATGATAACTTGTGTTGTATCACTTTCAGCTCTTTTCACTTTCTGACATTTTCTGTCATTGGAGCCTTTCCGGTGCTGTGTGTACTTGGTCAGGAAACCTGCACTCCTGGGGGGGGGGGGGGGGGGGGGGGGGGGGGGGGGAAGGAACAAAGCCTTGTTTATGTAGATTTATAGGTGTAGATAATTGTTGTAGCTTGGCCTCTAGTATATTCAGCTTTTGAGACTTATTGAATTTTAGAAAATGCAAGGTATTGTGAAGCAGACCATACAAACCATAACATTCAACAAATAATTGGGAATCATTTTTTCCCCCCTTTGTATGGCCACCTCTAGACATTTAAAACTTTAAAAACATAATTGAGATCTAATGAAGATCAGACGATGTCAAGGTAACTTTCACTTTTGATGGTCTATGTGTGGGCAAACTAAGGCCCCAGGGCCGTATCCGGCGCGTTTAGCTTTTTTTTTCCCCAGCCCTTTGTCACATTGTTTTAAAGATGCTCCCCTCTGCCTGTTCTCTGCAATGAGTGCAAATAATTCCTAGAGGTGTCCAAACATTGCCTTGGGGACAAAAAGATAACAACGTCCCTTTCAGACGTCACCTATTGCACATCAAGGACATAATAAGTGATGCTGGCGATGCATGGACTTGGCACACCTTTGGTGGGTTGTCCATTACAGGCTCTTGGTCCGGCCCCTTTACCAAATATAAGAAAACAATGTGGCCCACAAGTCAAAAAGTTTGCCCACCCCTGGTCCATGCAGACTGTACACAGCTGTGGCTATAATGGTGAACTAGGAACAAGGACATGAGGTGCACAACATAGTGCAACAAAGTTATGCTCTGTAAATGATAAAGCAAATGATAAAATGCTTTAAAAAATAGAGAAACAATGCTGGCTTAGCATGGAGTAGTGATCTCATTCACAGGTAGCATTTGCTGTGTGTGCCGGCCATGTGGATACCAGGATGAAACCACTTCCTGGTTATGAATGATATCACTTCCTGGTACTGGTGCTGTAGGGACTCTAGCAAGGAGGTTTCTCCTTGTGAGTCACACTCAGTGTTCAGTAGGATCAATGGGATGTGTTTCGGCAGGGAGTTTGTCCCTGGATTTAAAGACAACTACTTACCTTTTAGGGCATGTGCGTGCTAGGTTTTTGTTTTGGCTGGATACGTTTTTTTAATTCACCTTTTAAACCTAGGCTGACATTGCTTACCTCTCCTGAAAATTCTATTTGCCTGGCTAGCATGCATTCTGCATAAATGGCTTAATTACTTTATTTATGAGTTGAGCAAGCAACAAAAAATGATTCCCCTGGCAGTATAAAAAAATCTACTATTGTTACTCTTGTCTTGTATCTGCTCTTACACGGTATGGTTAGATATAAAAGTTCACTGTAACAATGCCAGTGTACTCTGCTTTTTTCTTATTTATTTACGTTCTGCATGGACTGGAAGTTTTTATGGCTGCTGGGCAACTGGAGCATTCGGATCTACAATGTGTGCATATACACAAATACCAGGCCTACCAAGACAGACAGGGTCATTGCCCAGAGTGGCTACTTTTAGCACAATGTTCAGGGCAGGCATTCCCTAAAAACTTTGTATGCATTGTGTTTTCCCTGTTTATAGCTTCCAGAAATGGGTTAAGAAAGAATCCAGCTTAGAGTGCAATTCAAAGATGGACTCTACCTTCAGGCAAAGTACAATTGCCTTTTGTGCCGGAGCATCCGTTCCCTCGCTCGCTGGTTATTCTTCCTTGACGGTACTTTTTGCTTTTAATTGAGGTCACCCATCCATTCTGAGTATGAGAACTTGTACGGCATTTCCAATCGCCTATTGTACCCGGCTGACCAATTTGTGTGATGTGCTGGAAGTGGCCGCACTGTGGGCAGATCATTAGAGTGAAGGAGACCGGCCGCTGCTCTTGACCCTGTACATTGAAACGCTCCTTGTGTTTGCTTTGTGCAGTATAAATGAAAGAAAGGCTTAAGAGGGGTAAGATGTATGTTGCTGCTTGTGGAGAAGGAACTGAAACGGCCAACTTGCTGTCTTTAATCCAGAAAATAGCATGAGCTTACCCCTTGTGAATTATTGTGGTTATTTAGGCATTGAAATCCGCTATATGACAAAATACAGGCCCCTTCAACTACTTTTTGTCAATAATACTTTACCAGTGCATTGACCTTTGTTTTATAATTATACCCAAAGTTATTTGTTTAGTAAAAAGAAACGTGGGAAATAGCTTTAAAGAACTTCAGAATTCAGAGCTTATCTGGTTTATCAAGCTCATCCATTCTATCAATGATCTTCAATCAACGATTTGGTTTAATTTTTCTCTCTCCAACTTGACTTAAAGCGGACCTACCACCAGGAATCTATGTTTTCATGAATGGCACTAGAAGTGCCAATAATAGGGAGGAATGCAGTGAAAAAACCCCAAAACGTACCTGTAATGAGCAATTTAGGAATATAATCAGCCATTCCTCTTCACTTCCTGGTTAATGTGCTCAGCAAAACCCGGCAGCACGTCACAACAACACATGATTTTTCAGTGTACATGAAACACATGGTGGTGCAATATCGCGGGTGGCCACTGGGGGCGTTCAGTGATCTTCAATGGGAATTTTCAAAGCAGCTCACTGAAAAATCACGTGCTGCTGTGACGTGGTGCTGGGTTCTGCTGAGCCCATTAACCAGGAAGTGAATAGGAATGGCTGATTATATTCCTAAATTGCTCATTACAGGTACGTTTTTGGGTTTTTTCACTGCATTCCTCCCTATTATTGGCACTTCTAGTGCCATTCATGAAAACATAGATTCCTGGTGGTAGGTCCGCTTTAAACAGGGAACACACGTGTTAATATGGGCCAGATTGATGACTACTTCGAGTGCTGTGCACACTTATCTGACACATATCTAATCCAGCCATCCCTGTTTCCGAGCTGGATTGACTGGTCCCGCTTGAAAACAGGGATATCGGACATGACCGTAAATCACGGTCGATGTCCATTGCTTTGCATGGGGACTGCGGGGTCTCCATACAAAGCATTGTCAGAGCTGGAGACACAGCAGTGCTGTGCTTTCAGCTCCTTCAATGTCGCTGCCGGGAACCTCAAACGGCTCCTATATCGAGCCGTGTGTTTCCGGTTTTAGCGTCCTCATAGACTGCACACATGGACATGGAAATATATATTCTAAGGTAAAAGAAACCCACCATTAATATATATATATTTTTTTAAACCCTTAAGGTGTTTAAACATGTACATTTTTTTGTTCGATCAACAAAGAACGAACAATTTTTTGGTTGATTGAACATAAATCTAGAATGGCCAGAGAACAAAAAATCGTTCGAAAGGTCATCAAACATGTTGGTAAATTTTTTATCTGTCATAATTTTGAATGTGTTTTCATTGGATATCGGCAATGAACGAAAAATTTTATGTTACATTCGATAAATGAACGAATGATGTTTAACATTGAACAAAAACTCTAATTGGCACTTGATTGAAGAATAAATCTACACGTGTTAACCCCCTTTTAGGGTCCCCATACACCTTTAGATTTCTCTGTCAGATTTCCTTTAGATCTCCTTTTGTTTTACCAAAACCATGTAATATGAGGGACTTTCTAAACCATCAAGTCTACTTGTGTTCAATCGCAGAGGACCCGGCACTACATAGTTGTTGGTAGATCTAAAGGATATCTGACAGATCTAAAGGTGTATGGCCAGCTTTAGTATAATGCTAAACATACACTATGTAAAACATTCAATGTGCTACCCACTTGTTCAAGTTGATTGGTTACTATGATGATTTTCACCATTGTAAAAACTGTTCCAGAAAATGCCTTGCCCAATCAAATTGACTTTGCATGTAGGAAAGCGGAGTAACACAAGTCTGACTTTGCTTTTCAATGCATTTGTATGTATTTATTGGATTGAAACTTAGTGTTTGGCTGTTCAGAGAAGGAGCCTGTTCAAGTGTGCAAGACTGAAGGAAAAGTTTAAATTCTAAAGGCAGTAGACCCTATAAAATTGAGGAAGCCATCTGGGAACTGAAAACCATGTGACCTTGGCTTTGTTTATTAGAGTGTCATACCACGGCAGAGGGAGTTTCAAAAAGTAACATGAGGCTTCATAAGCCCCCCATACACAAATTTTCTGTTCAATCAACTTAAAAAGATCATTTTTTGGGGTCAGCGAAATATGTGTTTGATTGTATGTTTGCCAACTGTAGTAACAGATATTTGATCAACTTTTCTGTGACCGACTGAAAGTGTAATGAATTTCAATACAAGCAATTAAAATTTACCAGCACGTCCAATACATTTTAAATACATTTTTTTCACAATTTTTATTGATTTTAGGTTGATCTAACCATGTGGGCTGCCATAGATTTTCAATCAACCAAAAAATGTTTTGAATTAAGTTGATTGGATGAAAAATCTAGACGTGTATGGGGGCCTTTAATGATACTACTGAAGCGTGCATTTTAATCGGCTTTAAACCCGGAATTAAATGAAGAGAACGTCAAACCATTCAAATCATTTTTCTTCAGTACTTACATTGTTGTGTTGGATTTCTGATATTACTAACAAAACTGATTATGGTTTTTTACATTTTACTAAATTGTTCTTTCTTTCTTCCCCAGACTGTGAAATCATGGGCAACGCAGAAAGCCAAAATGTAGAGCAAGAGTTGTACGGTAAAGAACATCCCAGCCTTGGGCGTAAGCACACATCGCGCTCACTTCGTATCTCCAACAAAGCGTCTCGCCGTACCCGCCATGCGTCATCGGGAAAGCCAGTTCACCGGAATTCTGAGGTCAGCAATAGGTCAAGCAGCACTCCCAGCATCCCACAGTCTCTAGCAGAAAATGGCATGGCGCCGTACTCTCAGGATGGCAACCTAGATGACTATGACAGTCGAGGTTGGGTGGATATGGGCATGAGGCCGGTCTCCTACCACACCGATTCTTCTGTAACGCCAAGCCTGAACAGCAGCACCGTCCTCACTGCGGCCTCCATGCAGAGCATGCAGGACTCTGAAGAAAGTAGGCTGTACGGAGACGAAACGGCCTATTATACAGATGGGAACGGTCGCTCTCAGATGTACCTATCAAACGGGCCAAATCTCTTGGATGCTGCCAGTTTTAAGAAGAAACGTTCTAAATCTGCCGACATATGGCGAGAGGACAGTTTAGAATTCTCTCTCTCGGACCTGAGCCAAGAACACTTAACCAGTACTGAGGAAATTTTATGTTCGACAGAAGAAAAGGATTGTGATGAAACCATTCGAAATGATCCGGGAGACTCTACGCAGCAACTGGATGCTTCCCAACGTGCCAACTCTCTCAGCGACTTGTACCCACAAAAGAGCCCCCACTCCGTCAATGGCGTCCCCAGGAATAAGTTCATGATTTATTGTAGAAATTTGGTGTCGCATTCACCCGAGTCTTTGAAGTACAAACAGGCAACTGCTACACCTGATGAGTCTCCTTACAGCAACTATAACACCTTACCTTGCCGGAAGTCGCATTGTCTCTCTGAAGGAGCTACTAACTTGAAGCTCAGCCACAGTAATAGCATGCATGGGCGAAGAGCTAAAACTACTCAGGTAAAGGTTTTACCTTCTTTTACCATCACTAGAAGAAGGGTGAACCCCAAAATGTCATTTACCAAATCTTATATGAGGGTTATTTATTTCATTTAGGTACTCGAGATACAATGTACTACATATTTCTAAATTTGATAACTGGTTATTGCCTTTACCATAAAACCAATACAAACATTTTACATGTTGGAGCTTACCAGTCCTTGGATGAACGAACTGTCTGGTCTTCAAACATATACTATTCCCATCAATCCATCATGTGAAAGTGTTATTTTACCTTTACATCTTACAGGAAGAGGCAAGAAAGGTGTATTTCTGGGAACATAACCTGGTATTTTCTGTCTTTTATAACAAAAATGTCCAAGGGTAACAAATACAGTCAACACGTCAAAGGTCTGGTAATATGCAATATATTTTGGTTCTAGGTTTAGATGCACCTAATGCCTAACTTCAATTTCCTAAAAGATGTGATGCTTCTATCGGGGCAATTTAAATCCTAAATCATTATTGCAGTATGGGGGCGATTTCCCCTAAAGTAAATTTACTTATGAGGTTTCTATGTGGTTGAGTGAAGGATAGCACAGCATATTGACCCTTGTATAGGATCGGGGTCAATCTAGCTTTGGGCCCATATATAGCCAAGCCTGCCTATGTTACACACATAGATATGTTGTAGTTAGACTCATGTACTTTATTTCAGGACACAACCCTTTTATATGTAGTATTTTCAAGAACTAACTGCGTTTTACTCCAGCCACTAAAGCCGGCCATACAAGGATCGATCCTGTCGCAAGAATTGCACAGCTATCGTTCGAGGAATCGGATGTCCACCTGGGGGAATCGATCTCTGGTTCACGCCAAAGTAATGGTGACTGAACAGGGAAATACCGATATGTCAGATCCCTGTTTGATCGTTTTTTCCTTGGAGTGGGATTGATCACTCCAGATGGGCTGCGTTTGTTTGATTTGCAGTGGTCAATCGTACAGGAATCAATCGATGTCATGTGTTGCCGGCTTCAGGGCTTGGCAAGGTGGAAATATAGATTAGGCTATGTTCCCACATAGCTGATCAGCCGCAGCGCGGTGCACATCTAGTTGAATGGGCTGACTTCAACCAATGGCCGCAATCGGGTGCAGACGCATCATTGATTGTACAACGATCTAACTAAAATCATTTTGTTTGTTGGTCGTGGGACCAATTTTATATATGACCCTTTCCTCTGTTTTAGTCGTATTCTTATTAAACCCTCCATGTGGTATTACTTTGGATTTAATTACGATTGTTGTCCGATGAAAAGATCAAGATCTACAATCGAATTGAAGATCGATTGTGCTAAAGTCAAACAGTGTATGCCTAGCTTTACCCTTCATTTCCATTGTTGCCCCACAAGTGTAGAGCAATGTATAGTGCTGAAGATCTTCTGGGGATAAGATAAAGTAGAACTCGTTTGGTTTACAATACACCGATTATTCATTCTGCAACAACCTTCAGAAAGCCTGTCTGATATTATACTAACCTTATTTCACCACCAAAGCACTAGCTTGTTCCGTGGGATTGCCGAGGGGGGTCTTGGCTATAGTGATTGGTAATCTTGGTTGAGTACATTGATCTAATCCTGTTTGACTCGACTTCCAACCTCCACCATACTTCAGGGACTTCCCTTATAATTTGAATGCAGCCTAATTGATTTAACCATTCCAGTTGCTCCATTTTCTTAATTACTATTACCAGCTGTGTCTAAAACTGTTAAAGTATGTGTCTGGGTGGAAGGGAAATCTACAATTAATCAATTAACAATTAAATGGCCTCAAAATACAGACAGTCCACTAAAGAGAATACATTGACCTAAGAATGCATTTTGATTCCTTTTCCAAAGGGTCGTTACCTGCACGTCACCATG
Source organism: Ptychadena robeensis (assembly GCA_036250615.1). Taxonomy (NCBI): domain Eukaryota; kingdom Metazoa; phylum Chordata; class Amphibia; order Anura; family Ptychadenidae; genus Ptychadena; species Ptychadena robeensis. The sequence continues at coordinate 182,790,999 of CM070033.1, read as the reverse complement.
CTGGCGAATGAATTGTTTAGGGATTGAACAACCCATGTATAGGGACCTATAAGTATAAAGTTATGTGGGAGACCTTTTCCTTGTTCTTTCTTATCCCGGTATTTCCAAGTTCTACTTCTGATAAGATATGTTTGGAATAAAGTGACCAGGCAATTACAGGAAAGATCTGCATTATATAGCAAAACTACAGGTATTGCCAAATTTTTGACAACCTGTACACTCCTGTACACTTTCTTTCTTTTTTGAAATGTTCCAATCCCAAAGGGCAGTTTGTTAAAGTGGGCGAGGTCTCTAGATGAGTTCAATTGAAGTCAACTCAGTGATTCCATTAGAAAGCCGGGCAATTGAGATTACCCTCAGATCCCCCTGTATATAGCAATTCCAAGGGATAGACTCCACGAATGATGTGAAGGCTTCTTTTCCTTTTTTACTTCGTACATAGAACCAACACCCACCTCCCCCTATAACATAGGGAGGAGATGTTATGTTGTTTACAGATGTGGATTTTTCAGAGCTGATGTCAACAAGAGCACATGACACAGATTTTCTATGTTCATGGAAAAGAGCATAAGAGAACAAATGACAAGTTTACTGTTCAATTAAGTTAAACCAAGCAACATTCTCCATTCCTTAAGCTACCCATACACCTTTAGATCTCTGTCAGATATCCTTTATATCTACCAACAACTATGTAGCACAGTGTCCTCTGCGATTGAACACAGACTTGTGATTGAACAGATTGAACACAGGTAGGAAGTCCCTCATATTACATGGTGTTGGTAAAACAAAAGGAGATCTAAAGGAAATCTGACAGAAATCTAAAGGTGTGTGGGGACCCTTAGGCCCCCCATACACCATACAATCTTACCATACAATTTCTATACAATCAACTTTTACTCTACCAAAACCATGTAATATGAGGACCTTTCTAACCCTTCAAATCACTATGTATTCTATCAGAGAGGCCACTATACTACATAGTTGTTGGTAGATCTAATGGAAATTGTATGGAGTGATCTAAAGGTGTATGGGGGGCTTTATGGTCTGTAAAATATGCATCTGAGAATGTTTTATTGAATCCAGACATTTTGGAGCTCCTTTTGTAACTCTTGGTGTTGCCCTAAAAGCTCCATGTTCTTGCCTCTCCCAGGCAATGTAGTCCAAACTAGTACTAGTAATCTCCAATAAGTTACTTTGTTCGTTTTTGGATTCTATTCTGAATTTTATGAAACCATGGCCACACACGGTTAGATCTCTCTGTCAGATATTTTTTAGATCTACCAACAACTATGTAGTGCCGGGTCCTCTACGAATGAACACAGGTAGACTTGATTGTTTAGAAAGTCCCTCATATTACATGGTTTTGGTCAAATCAAAGGAGATCTAAAGGAAATCTGACAGAAAGCTAAAGGTGTATAGGGGCCCTTAGTGCATGTTCTATGCGTACTAGTCTACTAGTCGTAGCATAGATGTGCTGCATTGTGTCCTTGTTTGCTTGGAAACAATACAGGTGAATGGCATCCATGAGCAAATATTTGCAGAGGCCTTAAATCTCCCTCTTCACCTCTTCATGACCTGTAGTGAGCCAGTCCTAAATTGTTAGATTCAAATGACCTCAGACCTCATTCTGTGCCATGCTTTATAAATACTCTATCGACAAGGGGCACCTTAAAGTTCAACTCTAAAGCCAGCCATACACGGGTTGATTTTGCATTCGATCCCCAAATGTTCGATTGCTATTCATAGTGATCGATCATTCTGCAATCAAACGCACCTCTCCTTGAGTAATCGATCCCACTCCAACAATGGAGACCCTCTATTATTATCGGCCAGGGATCGATTTCCCCAGGTGATGCACATCAATTTACAATGGTTCGGGGATTCTTGCAGCACCACATTGCGAGTAGTGTATGGCTAGCTTAACTTGCCCTCTCCAATGTTGGGTTATGTTTACACTACGTTTTGTGATCCATTGGGACCCCTGCGTTAAGCGCAGTGCTTGGAGGGGGTCCCAGTGGATCCCATACACTCAGTGCAGTACGTTAACCCCCGCATCAGCAGATGTCTGAACAATGTTAGCCCTTGCATCGGTGGATCGGCTAAGCGTCGAACAGAGCAAAAGCCAGGCAGGTAAAGTGCATGTGATCCATCTGGGCCCCCAGATGACGGATCAGCGTTGTGAAAACATGCCCTTAAGGTAGCAATGCACGGGTTGACTTTTGCTCAATTGCTTGTCGATCCGATTATTTTGTGGGATTTAAATATCGACTGTCCACATCGATCGATTATACCCCCATACAGTGTGGTAGATTCACAACAGGTTGATTTCCTTTTTTGGCGTGTGCCATAGTACCATTGAATTTCAAAATACCTAGAAAACCCATCAGATACTTGAACAATTGACTGAACTTTAGCGACATATCTGATCAGTTTTTGATACATTTTTAGTTCAATATCGATCTCTTTGGGTTGATCGAACCCTCGTTCGATTGCCATCAACTGAAAATGTTTGTTTTTCTTGGTCAATTAAATGGAAATTGTAGATTCTTTAGGCTCCTCTTGTCCCGAACCCCTCCCTGTATCTAATTTTGAAATAAAACTGATTTAAAATGTCAAAAATCCACTTCATTTTCCAAGTTTGCCCCTCCATTTGTTGCGTTCCAAATCTTGTTGGTTAATGTTTTCAGGAAGCAGCCTCCAAATGATCTTCCATGAGCCACAAACTGCCTTCACTGCATAGAGAACTAAAAGAGGAAATGTGCTTTGGGTTCAAATAACAAATTAAAACTATATAATTAAAGGTTATATTTAAAATTGTCATTAGTATGTTGATGAGGGAGGAAAGGAGGAACCAAGGAAGGTAAAATACAAGTGTGGATAGGGCGAGCAGTGCTTTGTGGACTTGAAAAAAGGAAAACATGAAAGTCTGGGAACGCTAGAGAACATCACAGCATTGAGGAGGTTAACCGCAAAGCAGTTGGGAAAGTACTTTTACTTAATGATAATATACGTTTTTGTGGTCAGTCACATGGGGACGCTCTGTGCATTCAGCTTCTACATATAAAAGAATAAATCTTCACAGATGGAGCAGATCCTTTCCCTCCTTTATGTCTTCTCATAGTGTTCCAGTTTCACATACATTTGTACTATATCACAGCCCCGGCTGCCTTTGTATTGTGCTAGAAGGTTATTCTCCCATCCTGAAGGGCACCATACACAATGGTCCTTTTAAGCCCCCCATACACATTACAATCGTACCATACAATTTCTGTACAATCAACTTTTCTTCTACCAAAACCATGTAATATGAGGACCTTTTCTTATCCTTCTAATCACTATGTATTCTATCAGGGAGGACCCAGAACTACATAGCAGTGAGGTATACCTTCCAATCACTATGTATTCTATCAGGGAGGACCTGGCAATACATAGAATACATAGTGATTGGAAGGTATATATCACTGCTATCAGGGAGGACCCG
>CM070033.1:182775760-182787418 GCA_036250615.1 Ptychadena robeensis | reverse complement strand
AGGCAGGACCCAGCACTACATAGTTGTTGGTAGATCTAATGGAAATTGTATGGGGGGGGGCTTTAGTCTTCTCCTGGCTATTCCAGCCTTTGTTTAGGTCAACGAAGATGAGGAAATCTACAAATGCAAAGAGATTTTGATAGCGATGTCAGTTGCTTGGATGTAAATTTGGTCTCCTGGCTTGAATAGTTTGCCACGCCTAAAATAGGCACGATAACTGAAGGCCATGTTTTTGGTCACCGATTCAGAGTTAAAGCTGGAGGATCAGGACATCAACAAGACAACAGGTTTTTAAAAGTAGCTCAGGAATGGCAGCTACATAATCTCTGTGATCGGTCTACTTGAAGGTCCTCAAAGCAGAAGATCTCTGAGATATGTCTGTGAAGGTTCTCCTTTATCCAGGCCATACTATATCTAGTAGTAGTAAAGGCCCCCATACAAGTAGCTAGCCATGGCTGATTTTTTTGGCTGATGTGCGTGCATGGCCGCCAGCAAAATCGATCGCGGGTGCCTACATGGGGCTACAGATTCCTGTGATCCTAAAGCTTGGTCGGCCAGAGAACGGACATGTTCTTAATCTCTGGCCATTGCCATTAGTTTAAATGGGGACCCAAACTTACATCTGCCACACAAAATGTGCCAGCCGATACTCTGAGCGACCGCTCATCTGTTGGCCTCACTACGTGTATGGGGGCCTTTAGTCAAAGCAACTGAACTTGATGACGTTTTAATGATGTTTTGCTAGACATCCAACTAACTTAGATCAGAATTCAGTTGAAAATCTAGAGAAACATCTCTAGAAAACATAAAGTCTAGTCGCTTACAACTGCAACATACAGTTCTCTCTGGCTTTACCATAATATAGGTCAGGCATGTAATTCACTATCAATAGAACACCATCCCAGTGTTTGGTTTTATAAAAAATTTTAAACCTTGACTTTACAACATAATGTCCATGAAGTGTGTGTGTGTGTGTGTGTGTGTGTGTGTGTGTGTGTGTGTGTGTGTATATATATATATATAATGTGTGTGTGTGTGTGTGTGTGTGTGTGTATATAGATAGTCTTAAGGGCTCATTTACTTGGGCAGTTGGCGCAAGCGCTGCATGAAGCATTCACTGGGCAATGTTCTTAGAAGCATCCCTCTGTGAGGGCGGCCATAAATGGCTCGATTTTCCAATCAATTCCTGAACAATCAATCCCCGTTCGCGTTCGATTGTTCGGGAATCGATTGCAGCCACCCTTTCCTGCTTGAAGAAAATTTGATCGAACTGGGAACCAACATGTTAGTAAATCCTTTTTTCGATTGCCATCAAAGTATTGAATGTTAATCAATTGCGCACAGTGGTGCGCGTCGGTTCTATGTTGAATTGACAAATGCCCAAGTAAATTCATCCATTGAAGAGTTCATCAACTAAACGGGTATCGACCCGTGCATGCCCACCTTTAGTGTACCCTTTACTGGTATGCTAATGCTATCATGGGGGTTTGCGTGATATACAAATCTTGACTGTTTTATTGATGAGTTTCAAACAGCTCGACATATGCAAAATTAATTAAATTGTTTGTGCTCCGAATGTGAAAATCAGAGCCTGTGCCTGGGGTTGAACACCTTGGCACAGGCTCTGATTTTCACATTCGGAGAACAAACAATTTAATTAAATGATTTCCAGGTCACCATAACAGCTGAGTGAAAACCCCCAATTTCCCAAAAATCTGATTTCAAAAGTCGAAAAACTTGTACTCCAGCTTAGCACATAGATAATGATTTATAAAGCTCCTCGGCCCTGTGCCCTCTACCTATTCACCTTCTCCGGAGTCCATCTTCTGTTTCTTTGTAAGCTTGTCAAAGCCCAATTCTACAAAACCGCTCATCAGCTTGGCCAAACTCATAAAACCAGCTAGATAAACATGTTAAAAAGCTTGAACACCATGCGGCAGCTGCGGCAGAAGTCTCTGACAGGGTTACTGGCTGTGTTTGGTAAGTAACAAAGACTCCCAAGAGGGGCTGGGTGTGAAGAAGAACAAATGGAGCGTAATAAACCCATGGAAACCAAGGCTATGCATAAGCTATCTTATTCCTACTGCGAAGAAATGCATTATGTATTATAGATTTCTCCTCTTATCCTGTATGATTTGAATAGACTCCGTGGGCTTCTAACGCTCTCCTTTTCATATCAACATGAGATGGTTTAACCCCATCCTCCGGATGTGATGAGCGCAGATTCTCATAATAAACTCTTTTTGAAATGATTATATTCAAGTGGGATTGACCGGTACGCGCTTTTTGTAACATTGAAATGCTAATGATTTTACCAGCTTGCTCATCAATGTGTAAGACAACTGTATAACTTTTTTTCTTTCATACATTAACTTTGCATAAGTTTTAATGATGAGATATAATGAGCGATTTGGACGATTGTAGAAATTAAAATGTAACGGAAGGAGAAATAGTAGTTTTAGAACTTTTCTTAAGTCTGTAGCATGAAGATTGAGTCTGGACTGTCTCTGGTTTGTCTTAAAACTCTATTCAACACATGGCAATTTTCTGTAAACCTTTAAGCAGGGTACAGACCTGCAGATATAGGCCAGATCGATGGCCGCTTCGAGCGCCGTGCGCGCTCACGGCCATCTATTTGGCCCATAAAATATGCGGCCATCGCTGTTTTCAAGCGGGACCAATCAATCCCACCCAAAAACAGCAATATTGGACATGACCGTAAATACGGCCGATGCCCGATGCTTTGCATAGAGACCGCTGGTCTCCAGGCAAATCTTTGGCTGAGCTGGGGAGAGAGCAGAGCTGTCTCTCCCCAGCTCCACCAATATCTGACAGCAGCATGATGATGTCATCATGCTGCTGCAGGGTACATCAGACGGCTCGAATATCGAGCCGTCTGTACCCTGCTTTAGGGTCCCCATACACCTTTTAGATTTACCAAAACCATGTCATATGAGGGACTTTCTTAACCATCGTCTACAGCTAGGCACACACGGGTAGATTTGTAAAAATATTTGAGTACAATCAACCGACGTGCGCGGTCACAATCTGCTTACTCTAATCTGCTTACATTCCTACCAGTGTGTGCTTTTCTTCGAGCGGGTTCAATAGAGCCCTCTCGAAGAAACTCGATTGAACGGGGTTTCAACATGTTGGAAAACATATTTTCTCTGTCAGATTTCCATTAAATCTCCTTTTGTTTTACCAAAACCCTGTAATATGAGGTACTTTCTAAAACATCAAGTCTACCTGTGTTCCCCAGCACTACATAGTTGTTGGTAGATCTAAAGGATATCTGACAGAGAGATCTAAAGGTGTTTGGCTAGCTTCAGGCCATGTTCCCACTTAGGCGATTAATCGCCTGCGCTGGCAGTTAATCACCTGGGGTGAAGATTTTAAAACCCATCAATGGGGACAAGCTCATTGAAAGTTGTGTAGGTGATTGGCAGGCGGTTAATCGCTTAAGTGTGAACATAGCCTCAATCTGGGGATACACGGCTTGATTTTGGTTCGGATTCATTTCCTTAGTTCTGTGCACATGCTCCATAGTACCATCGCATACAAATCAATAAAGATACCAAGAAAACCCATCAGATACTTCAGTGATCTACTGAAATTTATGTCTGATCACTGCTTGATCGATTTTTGTTCAGTTTGGATAGTTTTTCGAACCAGTTCAAGAAGAATCGATTTTAAAACCATTGACTTAAAACAATTGGTTTATGAAAGTCGATGGAATGGAAAAAATCGGATAATGTATGGCAAGCTTTAACCTTCTGAGCGTCTGGCCCGAGTTAACTCGGGCTGAGTTTCATGCATCATGAAACTCAGCCCCAGTTAACTGGAGCCGCGCTCTAGGTATCGCCGTCTTCCTACGGCGATCGGGAGCACCGGCATGTATGCCGATGCTTCCGGGTCCGCCCCCGATCGCGTCACCAGTGACGCGAAGGGGGCGGGGGTAGGCGGCGCCATAGACCTCCGTCAAACTGGAGGGGCGTCGCCTTTCTTCAGCAAAAGTTCGGCGTCTCCAGTGAAGCCGGGCTTATGTTAATGACCCTCAGCTGAGCAGGAAATCACGGCGGAGCACATTGTGCTCCGCCGCGATTGCCCGTGGCACGGTTATGAAAAAACCGTGCCACGTGGCAAACGCTCAGAGGGTTACTGTTCATCTGGAAAACGACCAGGCACTGCTGTCTACGGGTGCTTGCACGTTTATGTAACTCACCCATGACAGGGCTGTTGGGGAAAAGGCCCGAAAACTGCTCGCTAAACACCGCCTGTCACATTCACCAGGTGGCTGCGCCATGTGGTGATTTACCAGGCCTTTTTATGAGCCTTAATGGTCTGATTATGTTAGTTGTAGTGATGATGTATACTACTTTCATACAGAGAAAAGATTGTATACTACTTTCAGCTAGATTCCCTGCGAGTGCCTGCAAAATTGTGTAGGCCATTGCAGGTCATCTACATATGGACTCTATGGAGCGAAAAGCCCGGAAAAGCAACCGGTGGAGCCTAATGTTGCGTCCGCCGGGCGGTTGAGGTAATTAGGAGGTAGTTGCGGATTTTGTAATCGCACCCACTCATTCTCTATGGGCGCGATCAGGGGCGACCTTGCATAATGCACTTTGTGTGCGATTGCGGCCATCCAAAGCAGAAATGCTGCGGCTGACTTCTCCCTGCACAGGACACAGCCTACAAGCTTTGATCAGCTCCCGCTCTGTGTGCTGTGAGGGGGGGGGCAGTGCGTGGGGTAGCTGTGTCTCTGTGTCGGCTCTCACTGGCTGTCTGCAGCTCCCAGCCAGTGAGAGCAACACTGGCAGAAGCTCACACTGTGTGTGCTGGGTCGGCATCTAATGGGTATTGATGTGCAAAGTGGTCCACATTGATTCCTGTTCGATTGACCCGCGATCAATCACAGAGTGGCGACAGTCTATCCGTGTATACCCAGCTTAAGGCTCTCTATCTTTAATAAACTTCTGCATGTGAGCCACAACTGACAATGCACTAATGTCCGCTATCCAGAGATAATTTGAATGTCTCCATCCAAAGCAGCAGTGCTGGGGCCGACTTCTCCTCACACAGGACACAGCCTACAAGCTGTGATCAGCTCCCGCTCTGTGTGCTGTGAGGGGGGAGCAGGGCGCAAGGGAGCTGGGTCAGCATGTAACAGGAATTGATGTGAAAAGTGGTCCACATTGATTCCTGTTTGATCGACACGAACAGGAATCAATGTGGAGTGGTCACTTTGCTGTCATTGATCGCGGGCCGATTACATGGCAATCTACCCATTTATGCCCAGCTTAAGGCTCTGTATCTCTATTAAACTCCCTGCATGCGAGCCACACCCGACAATACAGTAATGACCGATATCCAGAGATAATCTGAATGTTAGGACATTATAAGTCCACATGCAAAGTTACACGGGTTCTCTATACATTTCTATGGGATCTTCTGTGTTAGACAATAAAGTCTTCTAAGAAAATCTGACTGTGTCACATGGTGATCCCCGTCCAACAAGAGAAGCCTCAGACACATCTGTCACATGGTTAGTGAGAACATTTTAAGGAATTTTAATGTTTTTGCTGAACATTACATATGATGTAAACATAAGCAGATTTACTAAAGGAGTTGAGAAACTTTTACAATGTAATGTGTGACTGCTCAAGTATTCAATCACTGTTCACCGTACACAACCATGTGCACAGGCTTCTTACCCAGGCTTTTTACACATGCTTCTTTCTTATGATTGGAAATTTGAAGTGAATACTAGTTTAGTAGTCTAGTCATAAGCCCTCCACACACGGATCGATTTTCCGTTCAATCAACTAACGACTGTTCATAGTAGTCAATCGAAAAAAAAACCTTTCGAAGAGTGGTTGATCAGGGAATGTCCATATACAAAGTATCGAACAGGAATTGATGTGCAAAGTGGTGCACACCGATTCGCCGTTCATTCAACGAACACTTGAGCGCACTCTGGTGATGTCACAATAATGTCATCAAACTGCGGTCGATCATGGGGCATTTGAACTGGTATTGTCCCATGTGTGCCCAGCTTTAGTCTAGTTTACCAAATCATTTAGTATCCACCATATAGGGAATAGTGTCATTGTCTCTGGAAAGCCAACTCCTCCCCCAATGTGCTTAGCTTGTAAAACTTCCCATGCTGATCCTTTAGGCTTAAGGTGCCCATACACTCATAGATATGCGCTAGATCGATGGTGCCATGTGTGCTCGTGGCCATCTATCTTGCGCCAATCCAATGAATCAATCCCGCTTCAAGACTGGGAAATTGAACATGACCGGTTGATGTCTATTGCTTTGCATGAGGACAGTGGATCCCCATGCAAAGCACTGTCTGAGCTCAATGACGCAGCAGTACTGTGCCTCCAGCTCCTTCGATATCGGGCTCAGACGATGACATCATCGCACTGATCTCGAAGGCTGATCCACATGCAGTAAGCATGCGTTTTCTATCCAGATTAGTAGCAGTTTCTCTTCGGTTTACATGTGGTTTACTCGTGGATTGGCTGCATTTATAAATTTTTTGTCCATTGCTTGCCGGACGGGCGGTATGAATGTGGTCGTGGTGCTGTCCGAAAAACGATGCAAAGCGGGATTTTTTTTTGGTCACCGCACCCAAACTTGCCAGTGGAGACATGACTAGGGTATACCAGATAGCTGACCCTTCTGTCTAAATTGACCAACAACATTCACTCCCCAAAAACCTAACTGGAATAATTAAGACTCAGACAGATTGGATTTTAAATGGCCCGGCAGCCTTTTATTAGTAACTAATAAAATCTAATATATAACAATCATTACACATACCATTATAGATTACAATGAAGGTCCCTTGAAGGCAGTTTCCAGCACCCTGTATCTGCATCACCCAATACATCGGCCTCCAGCCACACCACGCTGATCAGAGACATTGACAATAAAATGCAGATACCACCTTACACAACTAGTTCCCTGGCACTCCGTCATCCTTAACAAAGGGTGGGACTCCGTACCTATGACGGTCCCTTCCAATGACTTTTCCATGACCAGACCACCTTCAAGGGCCTTACAATCCTGCGGCTTCCGTGACAAGTTTTTTGTAAAACCTGAAAATAAAGGAATTCATCAAAGTTTTATAACCAAAGAAAATTGAGGGAGGGAGGGCCGGGGGGAAATTCATCCTTCATAGTCTTGTCCTCCGATGGAATTGAGGTGAATTCTCCTCACACACTAAACTACAGGAGGACCCCTCCTAACAACTGAGCCAACCTATCTGGTAGAGCTGGAACAAGATAACATAATAACAACATGGATTCTATAAACAACAAAGCTAAGCATGTTTAGAAGAATTGCTTACCCTAAGGGCTTGTTTCCATTACGTCGGGGTCCCCGACGTAGCAGATAGACTTACCTGCTCGGCGGACGGGTCTGTCTTCATTGCGCCGACCCGATCCGCCGGTGTCAGGCTGAACGTAGTCGAGTACGTTCAGCCTGTACACCGGCGGATGTCTAAACAGACCATCCGCCGGCAGGCTGAGTCTATGGGATACGTCGGGACCCCTGCTAAGCGTATACGCTTAGCGGAGGGCTCCCGACGTACAATGGAAACAAAGCCTAAGTATGCCAGCTCCTTCTAACCCAGTCATGTAGTCCCTCCGCCTAGGTCTCTGTCTTTTGGCTCCGGGCCTGTCTGGTGCATTGGGGGTAATGGGAGCAGTTCAAATGCTGCTAAAAAAACATGTGCCGCATCTGATCCCAAACCGGAGTGGGAGCCTCGGTCTACTCAGCTGGACAGTGCAAGGCTGTGGGATATGGAGGACTTAACTTATAACTAATATTCTCAGTGTGTTTTTTAACATTTTAAAAAGCTCTTTCTGGATTTGGTTGTCAATGATAGATGTGCTATTGAGGGCAAAAACCAATAAACAAAGCCTGCCAGATATTAGAGCAGGTTCTCATTCTTCCGGGTCGTGTTATAGCTGATTGTAATCTGACATATTCCACTGGACTTGATGATGTTACTAAAAATGAACTAGAAATTTTTATACTTTGTGGTCAGTACAAATTCAAAAAGTCTTCATCAGTTCTAGTTGAATGTGAAGGAATACTTCTACAACCAACCGGGTGGTAATGCCTGGTCAATGGGATTTTTTATTTTACAAAACCCATACTTGGTCATGGCATGTGAGCTCTACACCACAAATACCAAACTTTTTACTCAAACTTTGCAAGTTATTTTCCTTCCATAGGACAAATGCCAATCTGGGAAGTGACATACCTAGGATATCCATCTGTGACCTTGAACGTGCCGTGTTTGTTCAGGTTTCCTGCGGTAAATAACGAGCCTTTCCAATGATTTAAGGACTTGTGACATTGTCACCACCATGTGATCCATTCTACAGATGCCGCTCCAGCACATATGGTGACAGTGTTACATAAACATTTAGCTGTAAGCCAACTCCTAGGTATGTCGCGATTACTTGCCTCAAACTTCAATTGCCTTTACTAGTTAAAGGAAAAAAAACTGAATGCGGTGGGGTATCCATTACAGAAGGGAGGAAAGCAGAATACATAAGTTTGGAAGAGGTGTTACTAGGTTCACTTGATGTTGTTGTTGTTGATTTTTGTTTGATGACTAGTTCTAGAAAATGCTCCCTTAAAGCAGTGGTTCCCAAACTTTTCTTGCAGGCCCATCCTTTTTCTATTTAGGAATATTATTGAGCCCCCCCCTCCCTCTACTCAAACCAGGTTAAGAATAAGGGCCAAGCGCCCCCCTGCACATACCTTTTCCGCCCCACCCCCAGTTTGGGAAACCACTGCCTTTAAAAGTTGCTTTTTACAGCCGTGGCAGAATTCCTTACGTTTCGGGGCAGCTTACACTGTTTCTCTGCGTATCCCTGCACACTCCAGCGCGTCGGGCACTGGCCGGAGATCTCTATTGTCTGGATAAACGCATGGCGGCATAGGGTGCGGCAAGCCTCCACAATTTCTCAGACATCACAACGTTACTTAGCAATTTGGTTTACATTTGTTGTACCCAATCTCGGACAAGTGTAATGGGAAACACCGACGGTGGTTAGGAAGCAACAGACCCAATTCAGCTGTTTAATCTCCCTATACGATTAAGGATGGAACCCAAGTTCGTTCAGATTTGTGGCTACCAAAACAAACATGTGGTCGAGCTAGGTTACATGCATTAATAATCTTATGCGCGGCAACGCAGCTAAGGAGGCGATTATGAATCACTGCAGGACCTGCCATCGATTCCGTACTGCTCTTTGGTGGATCGATATGCAGATGAGGGGGGTGACACCATAGACCTCCATGTTAATAGAGGGGCGCCAGTTTTTCAGCCCACATCGCCAACGCCATGGATGACCCCCGCGATGTGTACAGGGGAGGCGGAAGGGTGGGGCTTTGATTGCCTTTAATGTGACATTTTTAAGACTCAATCTTCAGTTTTTCCATAGATTAATAAAGGAATTGGTGTTATTACACAGAAATATTCATAAAAACTTGCAGAGATTTTCTCTGTTGTTGCTTAGCAATATATTTCCTTCACCACATCAGGACCAAAATGAAACGGCGCCTGAGTCTTGCTGCGTGTCAGTGAGGATAGGTAGACCTCCTGGTTGTCACTATTGATGCCATTCATACATGACTATTTACAGGGAAGAAAACACAGCTGATCTTAAGACTGAGGCTATGTTTCCACATTAGTCAGGACCCCCTCCGCTAAGCGCAGTGCTTGGCGGGGATCCCGATGGAGCACATAGACTTTACCTGCTTGGTGGATGCTCATTGTACTCCACTACGTTCAGCCCTGCATCGGCGGAACGGCTCAGCGCGGTGAGAACACAGCATCTGCCTAGCAGGTAAGTGAAAACTCCATCGGGACCTCCCACCAAGCAATACGCTTAGCAGAGGGGCTCCCGACGGATGTGGAACCTTCCCCTGAAACGCAGACTTGTCTCAAGGTTGAGGCTACTTAATGCTGCTCTGTACACATTTAAGCTAGGCATACACAGCACAACTTTTAATCTGCTCGTGAGGTGAGGACTCTTATAACCCCCCCATCCACCCCCTCAGGAAAGCATCTCCACTCCCAGGAGAGAGAGCCTTCGGGGTGGGATTTATGCCCCCCATACATACACAGATTTTAGCACCGACAGACTAAAAACGATCAATTTATTTCAATCCTACAATTGGAGATTGATTGATGGAAAATAGAATATACTCCACATGGAATAACCAATTTTTGATTTTTTTTTTTATTGTTTTTTTTGGAATCGTAATTTGTACTCAACCGATCAAAATTTTTCGACATGTCCGATCATGTTTTGATAGATTTTTTTTCACAATTACGATCAAATTTAATTGATCGGACCATGTGGGCATGCACCAATTTTCAGTCGACCGATCTAAAAATTTATCGTTTTTAATCTGTCGGCCACTAATATCTGTGCATGTATGGGGGCCATAAGTCTCCGAGCAGCAGGACTCTGTGGTGCTCGTCCATAGTGCTGCCGCTGGGGTGAGGGGGTGTGGGGAGCCCAAACGATAAAAATAACAGGCAGCCTGGAGCTACGGGCCTCTCCTACCCCACTGTGAAGGGGAAATTGTAATGTTTCTACTTTGTTTAGTTACAGGCTGGGAGTGGGCCAATGACAGCCTGGGATCAGAGACAATGGGTTAAATAATGATTTGATACCTAGAAGACTGGGAACAGGTAGTTGCAGGGTCCTGATGGAGGTTATCACATATTTATTTTTTTAATAAACTAGGCTATAATTGTATATTATTTATTTTTTAAATGTTATGGATTAGAGTGCCCTGTCTGAACGCTCCCTGGAAACTCATATGTTTAGATTCAGCAAAGTATGGTGTTTAGTCATTGGAGGTGAAAGCCTGTTTAGTAACGCATGATTACATCTGACTTCTAATGTTTTATACAGCAAAGTTGATGTTTCTTACTCTTATTGTAGGATGTCAATACAGGTGGAGAGGGCAGCGAGTTTACAGACAGCGGTATCGAGGCCACCACCACCGACACAGACTTCATGTCCAGACGTTCCAATGCCACCACCTCTAGTTACTCACCCCCCACCAGACGGGCCTTTATTGGGAGTGACAGCGGTAGCAGCTCCGGGGATGCCCTCCTCCAAGGAGTTTATGAGAACTTCCGGCGAGAGTTGGAGATGAGCAGCGCCAGCAGAGAGAACTTGGAGGAAGCCAATTCAGCTCTGAGTGATGAACAAAGCAGCGGCACTTTAAGCTCTCCTGGACAGTCTGACATCCTACGGACTGCGGCTCAAGGGACTGTGCGCAAGGCTGGGGCGCTGGCCGTCAAGAACTTCCTTGTGCACAAAAAGAACAAGAAGGTGGAACCTGCTACCCGCAGGAAGTGGAAGCATTATTGGGTCTCTTTAAAAGGTTTGTGGCTTTTTAACATGAATCCCATCTTTTGTATTGCGTAAATGAAACTCTGCGTAGGTTTTGGGTAAAGAAGTATGGGAAGGTCAGCATTGGCCAATGATCAATATTCAAACATTTGATTGTCCATATAATCTCCATAAATGGTAAGGAGCCATTGCATTTCGGGGGATCGGTGCTCGGCAGCACTGGCACTATGGGTGGGCCATAGGGGGGGGG
>CM070033.1:182753190-182775210 GCA_036250615.1 Ptychadena robeensis | reverse complement strand
ATAGCAGTGATATATACCTTCCAATCACTATGTATTCTATCAGGGAGTAGTGATGAGCGGGAGTAGTGGTAGGCAATATTCAAATACGTGATATTTCGTGAATAATTCTACTTATATTCGATTCTATACTTGGAAATTAGAATACTCAGAGTATGGCCATGCATCGCGTTCATCTTCTAATCTGATTTTCGCAATACATGACCATACCACGAATATTCGAAATTGTGAATATCCGCCAACATATTTGAGATATTGACAAATTCTCGAATTTCCGATATTCATGAAAAATATTTGACATTCGAATATTTGAGCTAAACACGATCAGGGAGGACCCGGCACTACATAGCAGAGATATATACCTTCCAATTACTATGTATTCTATCAGGGAGGACCCCAGCACTACATAGCAGTGATATATACTTTCCAATCACTATGTATTCTATGTAGTGCCGGGTCCTCGCTGATAGAGGAGAGATATATTCAGCTTCTCATAATTGGTTAATATATATATAAATGACTTTTAGTAAATGTATCTGCTTGGAGTTTACCTGGAGTGCACTCATCCTGTCCTTTCTATGCTCTCCTCTGTTGTTGTTTGACCTCTGCTGGATAACACTATTGTGCCTAATTGTCAATGGTTTCACAAGGGAAAGGTTTGATATACTGATTGGGTTCCTCCCTATTACTCGGTGTGAGACGGACTCGCCCTTCTCTGTTGGCCTCATACATGAAATTGATGAACTCCCATCGTTCAGTCTGGAAGTCATTTACAAAATATTCTTTGTCCGCGTTGGACTTGAAGCTACCAGAGGATTTTCTGGGGAGCTCTGCCCCAAATAGTCTTCTGCAACTTAATATCTACTAATATCATAATGTTATCAACCTAATAAAAATGTGTGCAGGCTTGATGCTGATTCAGTGCATAAGGGAACAAACTACTGACATCAAAAAGATAACATTAGAAGAGGACGCTTTATTTATTCAATTGGGGCCGCTTTGGAAATTCATTTATACCCAAACATAGCCCAATGGACAATGAACCAAAGAGAACTAATTTGTCCAGTGGATTAGACATTTTTTTTAATTGTAGGTAACATGCAAGGGTTAAAACCTCTGATTGTACCATTCCTGTACCTGGTGGGGGTGATCACTTTGTAAGCTTAGACCTGTTACAAATCTGTAAATAATTCCTTCTCTTGCTCCATTTTAAAAATATTCTGCAGACGACCAAGGAATAAACACTTCTTGGTTCTCCCGCCAATGGTTACTGCTTTCTTGTGGTTAATTTAAAGCAGTTGTGGCCAACTGAGTTGATATGGAGGGCCACAAGTGCGGCCCTCGGCATTACTAAAGGGCCGCACATAACATTTTCAATCTATACTGACTTGTAGAAGCATTTGATAATAAAAATATTGACAGCAGTTATAGCTAGAAGACATTTTTTTAATTAAAAAAGGGAACACTAGTGTGGTAATGCACATTTTGTGTCCTATACATAGTCAAAGGTTATGTGCCACAATATATAGTATACAATTACCCCCCTCCAATGGTGGAATATTGGCAGCATAGGCATTCACCTGTCTGCTGATCCTAGAGGAGGAGAGGCAAGGTTCAGGCACCATCTGGGTCGCTGATTGGCTTTCTACGTACTCCTATCACAAAAGTTTATCGCCTCTTCTCCTCTACCCACTCTATGAAGATCCTGGATGAGGACCTGTCAGTGGAGGATCAGCAGATATGTAAGTTCCTATGCATTAATAGTTAGGTTTGGGGGGCTGCAAGTGGAGGACTGAGGGGGGCCGCCGGTTGGGCACCTGGGCATTAAAGGCTTTGGTCATGTCCGTTACTTGCTCGACAAACCGGTCTCGGTGGATCCCACTAGAAGAAAGGCATCCACAGCTCGTTTTTTTTTTTTATAGATTCAAGCACAAACGAGCGCTGTTAACGCGCATATTTCTCGATTGTGCTTGAATCTATTAAAAATCGAGCCGTGGATGGATACCTTTACTGGACAAAGTAACTAGGATTGTCTGATGGATAGTGTTTAACTTCGAATATTCAAAGTGCAAATATATTCGGCTATTTCACAAATTTCAAAGTTCGAAGATTTGCAATATTCTGCATTGAGGTGCTTATGGACATGGATTGCGAATATATATTCGCAATGCGAAAATAAATAGCACATTTGAAGGTAATTGCGAGGTGATTGTGATTGCGAATTTCCACAAATAGTGAATCGAATATTAATAGAATTATTTTCGAAATATCGCAAATTTGAATATTGCCTCATCACTGCTGATAAGGGATGGTCTAATTTTTTTAATGATTTTGACGATTTTGAGTTAATTGCAAAGCCCCCATGTACATCCCATCATCATCAAACTTGCTGGAGATGTAGATAAGGGTTGGGGTATACTACAAAAAAGTATGTCTCGAACACAAACCGTTTTTGCATAAATGAAGTTCAAATTCAAGTCAAAATTTCAAAAATCCGAATTTCGGCTTTCTTTTTGAACTTAATTTATGCAAAAACTCCATGTGCTAGAGCAAAACCTTTTTTTTTTAAATTGTTCCCACAACCTTTCTCTACATCTCCAGCAATTTTGGTGATGATCCCATGTTCAGGGGCTTTGCAATCACCTCACCTCAATTCAGCAAATTGAAAAATTCGACCATTTCTAGTACTGATGGACAGGTTAACCCAAACACCAGACAGATGCTTTCTCCTCCACCCATACACTGCAAAGCTTATTTATTTTCACCAGCATCTCCTTCTTCTTCTGGTTTAAAAAAAAAAAAAAAAAAAAAAAAGATTTTATTTTATAAATAAAATATTTTCCATTTTATTAAACACATAATACAAAAGACAAATGGAAAAAAACGCCATGAGAATCAACTGGCCGAATAGTTTACAAAATAAAATTCTAAACAAAAGTAATTGTATTGTTGTTAATAAAGTTCTAGGTGGTCCCGAGTATTGGTTTCAGCCGTTTGGCATCATTTTGTGGATTTGTTCCAGCGATAAGATGAAAATATTTCCTCGGGGATGCCTATGAAGTACAAAACACGGTCGTAGATTCTGCCTTTTTTGTGTTCTCTGGCCATATGTGTGAATGCATGGCACCATTACAGGGAAGAAATGTGGTTCTCATCAGCACAGTGTCTTTTGATCAATCCTATATGTTGAGTTTACGATTCTCTTTTTTTATAGCCGGGTTTATGATTAAAGTCTGATGACAGGGTTTAAGAATTTGCAGCGAATACATTTCCTTGTAATGACTTTACTGCTGACTGCAGGTTGTATGGCAGCGGAGTTAAGTTAACTTTGAATAATATTTTTTTAATGTACTATGAGAGGTTCTAGAAAGTTATATTGGGGGCTTGTCTGGCTGAATATGCTTATTGAGAGGATAACTCCTACCCCCCAAAAATCTGACTCTTTTCTAGTTTAACCCTCCTGCCTTTCCAGATGGGCCCAGCTCTGCCCTGTCAGAACAGCAGTGGACGAGCTGGGTTCGTCAGGCAGAGATCAGAGACACAGGAGAGCAAACTCACTGATCCATGTGTCTCTAATGAAGAGGCAGCTGCACGGACCCCATGATCTCCTATGTAACCTGGCACATCTGCAGCGCCATCTAGTGGTTGCAGTGCTAATTTACCTGATAGTGAGATATTGAAATCTAGATATTGTGAGTTATTCACAAAGCATCTGAACATGTTATTATATTCAGGATGTCTACCAGACTTTGGGAAATTACAGGCTTACAATGTAAAAAACTTTTTTCCATTTAAGTCTATGGTTCACTTTTGGTACAGAACCTCAGCAGCAGTACCTCAGCAGTGTGCTAGGGAGGTAAAGGCACTTTCACTCTTTAAACGCACCCAGTGATACAATGCCATTTGGCCCTATTCATTCAAATGGATGGCTATACCCCTAGTGGTCTTCACCAGCCCAGAAGACTGGAGCCCATTTCTATTGATGACCTGCAGTTCACTGGAGCTGAAGCACACACAAAGCATGGTGAAGATGGTTTAATTGCAAATGTAATATGGTGCCGAGCATGGTGGTACTATGAAGACCACAATCCAGTTCTAGACCACCAGTGCTAAACTGTTAAGTATTAGTGTAATGCAGGCAGGGCTGTTTCTCCTGCTACGCGGAGTATGCAGGGACATAGGGCCCCCTCGTCCAGCCCACCCCCCGTTAAGAACTCCTCAGACTGGCCGAAAGATAAAATCAACCACTCCCACCACCATGCTTCCCTTAACAACTTGGCCGGCAACTGTGCATCAAAGGGAGCCCAGTGCAATAAATTTGCATATGTCCCCCTTCCCAGCGGGTAGAGAGGCGCCAAAGGCAGGGCTGAAAGGGTTCAGAATGTGGAAAAAGGAAAGGGAGGACTAGAGGTAGATGTCGCTGTCTCTGTTCAGGGTGGGGTGGAAAGTGTGAATCCAGGGGTCCCAAATGACCAGAAATCTATCATGCTTCTTTGATGAGATGCTAGTAAACCAGGGTACACACAGCTCGATATAGGAGCCATTCGAGGTTCCCGGCAGAAGTGCAATGATGACAATGCTTTGCATGGAGAACCCGTTTACAGTCATGTCCGATATCCCTGTTTTCGAGCGGGATTGATTGGTCCTACTGGAAAACAGGGATGGCCACATTAGATTTGGGCCAGAAAGATGGCTGTGGGTGTAAAGATGAGTGGTGTGCCATAGGGAACCCCAGCTTCTATTTCCATCCATTTCTCCATGTCATGAAGAAAGTATATAAAAAAATCCATAGCATATTCAGGTCACCATCTCTGTAATATCAATATAAAGACTAGATAGTCATGCCACCTGCTATGAGATACCTAAATAGCGACCCATCTACATACACCAGTCCTTCCCAAACTTTCCTTGCAGGGCCCCCCTTTTCCATTTAGGAACATTATCAAGCCCCCCCTCCCCATTCAAACACAGGTTCAGAATGAGGGCCCGTCCCCCTGGAATACCATTGCGCCCCCCCCCCAGGGTGGCCCGCACCCCAGTTTGTGAACCACTGACATACATATTCGTAATAAAGTTGCTTCTATAGTTCTGTGAGGCCGGAAAAGTAGTGAAGTCTTCTACTGATCTGGTATGATAGGTCCTCTTTAAAGGAAATGGATCATGCTGTGCAGTTGTGAATTGGCAGGTTGTCTTGAGTAATCTGGAAGAGAATATGAAATCGTTAGCAGAGCTGTGCTTGCATCTTTATTCCCTGACAGCGAGGGAGTTCTTCAGCCTTTATATCTGTACACGGAGCCAATTACTCCCTTCAGGGAGAGCCATGTTTATGTGTTTGTATGTTCAGCTTGGATGAGCTCCTGGCACACTAGATCAGTTCATGTTTGGGTTTCCCCCCAGCGTTAAATAGAAGAGTCTGTATTGTGTAGAAGTTCCTATTGTTGTTATTTAGAGGGTAACCTCAGACTTGGCACAGTGGTTTGTGGAAGAAGGTGTTGTTGTTCAGAACTGTGACTCATCCTTGACCATTAGACCTTCACTATCTGTATCTGAAAATGTCATTGTAGTCCATATCCGCTATGGAAGTGACTAACCTGGTCCACGTGAAGTTTTTGGAATGAAGGTTTCTTTGCCACATGTTGTAGATGCATTTAATTTTATGTGAATCTAATCCTCAATTTACAAAAAACACTGATGGGTTGGATATTTATGACGGTGACATTTCTAGCTAGTTTGTTTGGTAGTTAATTGCAAAGCCCCTGAACATGATATCACCAAAATTGCTGGAGATTTAGAGAGTGTGTGGAATCATTACAAAAGAAAGTATTGTCCTAGCACAGTGATGCCACCGATGACACGTGGAGCCCTCTCTGTGGGCACGCAAGCTGTCAGCCAGCACAGAGGAGAGAAGATGCCGATAAATTGGAAATGGAGGAGAACGGCAGATCTGCCAATACTCTCCATCGCTACAGACTCTGCGAGGAAAGAAGAGTATCCCTGAGTGAAGCGAGGTTAGCAAACTTACCCCGTGTTAAGTCAGGCTGATCACTTGGGAGGTTGAGCTACAAAACAAAATGCACATCAAAGTTGGGTTTTTGAAGCTAGTGAAGACTAAAGGCTGCCTAAAGTCTGCGATACACACGCGATTAGCAGCCGATTTTTCTGCTGACCGACGGGCGTGCGCGCTCGCTCCGTCGGTCGGCGGGAAAATCACCCACCAATCTGCGTGTGCCCACATGGGGTGACAGATCCATGTCGCCCCACAGCTCGGCCAGCCAGAGAATGGACATGTCTGATGTTCTCTGGCCGATGCCATTAACTTCACTGAAGACCGGCGTCGTCATTGAAGGTAATGGCCGGCACACAAAGGGTGCCCGGCCGATTAAAGCAGCCCCAGAATGCACCAGAATGCAACGTGATGACGTCATCACGTTTGCATTCCAGAGCTCATCGGAGCTCGTCTGTCTGCACCTGTCTGTGGGTGTATGGCAGGCATTACACTGGTCGATGCCTGTGAGATGGATCAGCCTTCAAGCTAAGGGCGATATCGAAGGAGCTGGAGGTGCAGCACTGCAAGCAAGTAATGGATATAGACCAGGATTTACTGTCATGTGCAATAACCCGGTCGTTGAGCTGTATTGATCCCGCTCGAAGACAGGGATGGCCCCATTAGATGTGCACTAGATAGATCAATCAATCTAGCGCATATGTGTGTGTGTATGGGCACCTTAAGCCTGAATTGTTTAATTTAGATAACCTACATTGTCCATGATTACCAAGAGAAAATACAATACTTAAACTTGTGTTTACGTCTTGTTTGCAGGGTGCACACTGTTTTTTTACGAGAGCGATGGTCGATCTGGAATTGACAACAGCAGCATACCGAAACATGCCGTGTGGGTGGAGAACAGCATCGTGCAAGCCGTCCCTGAGCACCCCAAGAAGGACTTTGTGTTCTGCCTGAGCAACTCACTCGGGGATGCCTTCCTCTTCCAGGTTTGTGCTTTTACTGTTATTAACAATGTGAATATGTTGTATTGTTTGCTCTTTCTATTCAAAGGATAAGTATGCAAAAATGTGCCAAATCAATACCCCGAAACATCAGAAAGAAAATAATTGAAATCTGTGTAGGGTTTCAAAGACTGTTTTCTGGCACATTTCGCAAGTAGCTTTGGGAAAGGTAACAAAGAAATCAAAGCTGTTCCTTCAGTTTCCCTGGGTGATGGGGAGAGGGGAACAGATGGTTCTAAAATATTCTCTTTTCTTCTGAAAATTTGTAAAGTTGGAAACACTTTCTGTGGTGCAACTCTGAGCAGAAGTCATGTGGTCTCTGGCAAAAAAAAAAGGCAAAGACCGAGTTGAAGATTGTCCAACCTTTGGCCAGTGGTGCTGTTCATGTCTCTATAGGATTATGCATTAGGATCCCCCATACACCTTTAGATTTCTCTGTCTGATTCCCTTTAGATCTCCCTTTGTTACCAAAACCATGTAATATGAGGGATTTTCTAAACCATCAAGTCTACCTGTGTTCTATCACAGAGGACCCGGCACTACATAGGTGTTGGTAGCTCTAAAGGATATCTGACCGAGAGATCGAACGGTGTATAGCTATCTTTAGACTTGTAATCTGATGTTTCAACCAACCCATGAATTGGTCAGCCCCTCCTATGAACAAATTAGTAATAGTGTATTGGGCAAAAAATGAGGAATCATTCTGCAACCATGCCATATATAAAGAGAATTATTAAGGGAGAGGCAAATATATAGAGAATATTTAATGGAGAACCACTGACCACTGTTAATTGACTTTATTGATTCAAACCTTTACTTGTCTTGGCTGACCACCTCATAGTGTTGGTTTGGTTTACCAAGCTCTTCCTTAATAACCCTTAAGAACAATTTAGTGGTGGTTCTAATATTGCATTATACCAAAGCAATTGGTTTGTGGTCCATAGGTTGGACCCCCCCTCAGGACAGTTTTGTGGGTTTGCTAATGTTACCTTATGTTAGATCAGTGATGGCGAACCTTTCAGAGACCGAGTGCCCAAACTGAAACGCAAACCTCACTTATATATCTCAAAGTGCCGGCATGGCAATATAACCTGAATTACACAAGTCATATACACACACAAAACATGTAAACACACACTCTACTTTCTTATAAGATAGAATAGGAAAGGGTATGGGGCACTGTGTGCAATCAGAAGCGAGGGGAAGAGAAGTGACAGCATTGAGAGCCAATAGGCTGCAGTTCTTTCCTCTGTGCTGGCTGACAGCTTGCAAGCCCACAGAGAGGGTTCCAAGTGCCACCTCTGCCACCCGTGCCATAGGTTCACCATCACTGTGTTAGAGCATTGATTGTGGTCCACAGATTAGCCATCACCACACACATGTTATTACCCTTAGCCCATAAGACTTTAAATGTGGCATATGGCTCGACTCCACTATGGATTAAAATCCTGCATTTGACAAACGTCAGATACAGGGAAATTTTATGCATCCATTGAAAGTCAATGGATGTGTCTACACATCCATTAGTGTGATCAGTCGGCTTGCGTTGTGTTAAAATCAACACAAAGCACTGCGTTGATATTAAGGGTGGGTTTCCACATGCATCGAGACCCCCTCTGCCAAGTGTATTGCTTGTTGGAAGGTCCCGACGGAGCACATTCACTCATCGGAGGATGCTGTGTCTTTACAGAGCAGAGACGTTGCACCGATGCAAGGCTGAATGTAGTGGAGTACGTTGAGCCTCTGCATCAGTGGATGTCTAAATACAGCAGTCGCCGAGCAGGTAAAGTCTATGTGCTCCGTCGGGATCAATACGCAGTACTCTTAGCGGAGGCGGTCACGATGGATGTGGAAACATAGCCTCAGTCGAAAGGCAATGGTATGCTTTGTTTGATGCATTAATAAATCTGTTTATGGTAAAAAAAAAAAACACAAAACAAACGGATATGTCAAAAACGCATCCCTAGCGCATCCCCTATGCATGGATTGCGTTTTTGGATCCGTGAACGCGTAATGAAGCCTAAGCCTATAGTTACATAATCATCAATCAAAATTCAGAATGGGGAGAAAATGTATTTTAGTTAAATAGGGTCAGGATGGGGCGGGGTGTAGTTCCACTCAAATTTATTAATTTAAAAAATATATTTATATTTAAAAAGAACAATCAATCAAAAAAATCGAATCCAGGTATAAAAATATCCCATGGATTTCAGAAGTACTTCAGAGGAGATCTTCAGAAGTAAAATGCCAGCAACCACAATACTGCGATCACAGAGGAAGATGGGGGTCAAAGGTCTGAACTCTCAGCCATGACAAGGGCTAGAGTTTTCCTCATTTCCAGGAAGAGAGTCTAAGGCAAGGTTTGGGAATAAACCTGAGTCATATCAGTTCCCATACAACCTCTATACATCTGTTTTACATCAAAGAAACTCATTATACAAGACTGGCAGTTTCTACACCTCTCGCATGCTACGGAAATTTCACAGCTCGGCATTAGTTTTGGATCTCCGTCCCTGCCTGCTACCCTCAGCTGACGGCCCTAGGAGTTTTATCGTTGTTATTGACTCATGAGACAAAAGTAGTTGAAATAGTTGATATTGTTCCTAAAGCTGGGCACACACCTCGACTTTGCAGATTGAGGAAGCCCCACCGTGGCACAATGACGATTGATCCCACTCGAAGGAAGACTGGATGGCTCAATTTGTTAATAGATTCAAGCACAATTGAGCTCTGTCCACACTCACTGAGCTTGATTGTGCTCCAGTCTATTAAGAAATCGAGTTGTGTATGCCTAGCTTAAGTTGTCATTCACCTTTTCCACCCAACCGTTGCTAGGCGGTCGTCTATAGGGACAAAATGGTGGCTTTTGGCAGCTAATTGGTTGCTGTTTAGCCGTAAAATTCACAATGCATTGGTGATTTTACGGTGACTGCCCAAAAACCCACCATCTAAATGAGGTCGAAAAATGTTACCATCTCTAGACTAAGGCTATATGTCTGCACAGCGTTGTTTGAACCATTGGGACCCCTACGTTCAGCGCAGAGCTTGGCGGGGGTTTCGACAGATGACATACACATTACCTGCTTGGCGGATGCTGTGTTCTCATGGCGTTGAGCCATTCCGCTGGTGCAGGGGTTAACATAGTGCAGTATAAAGTGTATGTGATCCGTCGGGATCTCTGCCAAGCACTGCGCTAAATGTAGGGGTCCCAGTGGATCACAAGACACTGTGGAGACCTGCCCTAAGGCATTGGGTTTTCTGAAGCCTGCTTTACTTCCATGTAAATGTTTGAAGATGCTGATAGTAAAGCTCCCACTTAACCTCTGGGCTGCTCTGTTTTAACGAGATGTGGGTCTTGAACATATACAGCCACCATCACATCCCAGCCTCCCTCTCCTCCTGGCCAATCACAAAACAAAGCCCATGGGCCGGGGGGGGGGGGGGGGTTACCCATCCCTACTGTTTATCCCAAACTAGAAAGAAGCTTTGACGTATATCTTGACATACTTTTAGGTTTTTCACGATTTTCGTTAAGTTGCCCCACATGTAACAGGCAGATAAAGGGGAAGTTCACCTGATCTTCCAAGTGGGTGAGGAATTGATTTTAGTAAAAAAGCAGAAAATCTGGATCCAATTCATCTGTGTGTACGCTGAACATCCCATTATGTGCGGATGAAATGAACCTGTTCCACATTGGATTATTAAAGAAAATATTTGAGTGTCAAGACTACTGTACTACCCTGTTTCCCCGAAAATAAGACAGTGTCTTATATTAATTCTTGCTCCCAGAGATGCCCTACATCTTATTTTTGGGGGATGTCTTATTTTTCCATGAAGAAGAATACGGCACTGGGGTATCAGAGGGGGGAACACTTAAAATGACACAGGGGGGGTCAGAGGTAGGGATCAAAATGGCACAGGAGAGGCACTTAGAGGGTGGATTACCATTTTAGTAACCCCTTCTGATCCTCCTGTGTTATTTTGATTGCCCCCTGTGATCCCCCCCGTCCAGAGTTGCATTACCTTATCTTCGGGGGTGCCTTATTTTCAGGGTTTCAGGGGGTGCCTTATATTTCAGCACAAGGCAAAAATGTAAGGATGTCTTATTTTGGAGGGTGCCTTATTTTCGGTGAAACTGGGTACACTACAATGTAGTAGTAGTACAACTCACTTTGAGGAGATTTGTCTTTACTTCCTGTCTTGATGAGAAGGAGGGGGGTTAGCTCTCCTTCGGACAGGAACAGACTGCCTTCTGCATTCTTCTTAAAATGTACATCCAGGCATGATATGTCTGATTTTCTATTTCTCCTTTTTCTTTTTTTTTTTTTTAATATTTCAGCAAAATTTATCATCATTTTACATGTCGCTGTAAGCCCAGCTCAGCTTTCCTCGGCGTAAAATGAGGATTATTCTACCAATGGCGCTAGGCCGCATTGGACCGAGGCAAAGTAGTGCCCCGGGCCCCTTTTTTTTTTTTTTTTTAGAAGGCTGCCATAAGGATGAGGCCGCTTTGAAAGCGACATCTGAGTTGAAGCGACGGTAAGGGGACTACTCCTCTTCCAGCACAGTTTCAGCGTTGCCATGGCAACTGTCAAAGCTAGTTTGTTTCTCGGGCGACATACCTCTCTAGGTAAAATCATCTTTGCCGAATACATATTCTGAATACTGATCCGCTGCGCTGTCATGACGAGCTGGATGAGCTTTAGCGTCCTTACCGGGGTCAACATTCAGCTTCTCATTAACACGAATTTTAGACTCTTTGCTGATGGATTTGATACTTGTCACGCTGCTCTTATCACTAAACCAAGGGTGATCATTTAATACCCAAGTATGACCTCATGAGCAAAATTTTTTATTATCATCGTAGAGCAGGCATCTGCCTGGGGGGCCCCGCATACTATCCCTACTTAAGAACCCCCCCCCCCCCCCC
The DNA here is from genome assembly GCA_036250615.1 of Ptychadena robeensis. NCBI lineage: Eukaryota > Metazoa > Chordata > Amphibia > Anura > Ptychadenidae > Ptychadena > Ptychadena robeensis. The sequence goes on along the minus strand of CM070033.1, from coordinate 182,763,275 downwards.
CCCCCCCCCCCCCCACACGCACATTTTACCCTATCCAGATTGCCTCTTAAGCTGCTATAATGCCTGGGGGTTTATATGTTTGGGAGGGGTTCTCATTATGCAAATGGATATTTAAAGCAAGAAGCAATTTGCATAGAATAACATCGAGGTTGTGATGGAACATCAATTCGTGCAAAACATTTGCTGAAAGGGAAGGCCCAAGATCTATCTATATTCCTTACAATGGGTTGTTTTTAAATATTTGTAGCTGTCGCTGTATGCTTAAAGTGGACTCACTACTAGTGTTTAGAGATGGTCGAATTTTTTTTCAAAAAATGTATTAAAATTAAAATAATTGCAAAGCCCCTGACATGGTATCCACACCAAACTTGCTGGAGATGTAGAGAAGGGTTCAAAAAAGAAAGTATGTCTCGAACACAAATAGTTCTTGCACAAATTAAGTTCAAAGTCAAGTCAAAATTTAGAAAATCGGAATTTCGACTTTCTTATTGAAGTTAATTTATGCAAAAACTACATGTGCTAGAGCAAAACATTTTTTTTTTCAGATGTTCCCCTAACCCTTCTCTACATCTCCAGCAATTTTGGTGATGATACCATGTTCAGGGGCTTTGCAATCAGCTCACAAAGTTAGCAAGTCGAAAAATTTGACCGTCTCTACTAGTGTTGAGCGGCATATGGTATATTTGCGAATATACAAAGGAGCATTCGAAATTCATAAACTTCGTTTTGGACTGTATTCTATTGCCTTCCATCGCACGCGCCTGTTCGCAGTTATTCGCGCGTAATTTTTTTTGCCAGCACAGGCACTGTATGTGTAACGCCGGGCAGTGTGAGTGGATGCACTACCATGACCAGGTTCTTTTGGATGCTCGGTGTACCCCCGGCTTCACACAATATGCGTTCCTCATACACTCCAAATAAACGATTGTTCACTCTTCCACATAGGGGATATTTACAAGGTTTATTAGCGGGGCAGGTTATATACAGGCATTCACCATCACCCAAGGTAGGGAGTGGGTGCACTACCATGACAAGGTTATTTTAGATGCTCGGTGTACCCCCATCTTTATGGCTTCACACAATATGACAATATGCGTTCCTCACGCTCCAAATAAACTTTTGTCCACTCTTCAACATAGGGGATATTTACAAGGTTGACTAGCAGGACAGGTTCTTTACAAGCATTCTCCATCACGCAGTAGGGATGGGGTATACAGCTTAAGGGAATACAGTTCCGAACAAATGCCTAACCAGCCTGCTGGGAGTGACCCAAGGTTGACGCAGCTCTCACCCACATGTGGCCTTTCCAGAAGGGGACGCTTGATCCTGATGAAGGCCTCAACTCTGCTCCGGAGACGCACAGCTATCCACACAGGATGTAGGAACAATAGAATGGCCCAGAATGTTCTGTAGAACATCAATATATAGCCTAAGGCCAAGGAGTGGCCAGTATCAGAAGTTGGGCAGAAACGGATTAGATACATTTAGAGCTGGGAGAGCTTTGGCTGAACCTCTGGAGAGTTCCACTTTAACCCGCCATTGTCCTTCTATGCACAATATTGCGCAGAAGTATAAAGTAGTTTGATATTTTCTCCTGTTTATTCTTGTTGCCTTCACACAAATTAATGTAGAGACAGCTGATGGTACTTTTCAGAAGCATTACCAGCCTGCCCAGGGGATTTCGTTTTATGTTTATTACAGCTTTTACTTTGATGAAAGCGCTCTGTAATATGAAGTCAGTTGTTTCTTGTCGCTTGTACTTGCCGTTCGGTTACCATGTGTTTAGTGATCAAACTTTTTTCTTTCAAAATAATCTCCTAACATTCTCCAGCTTTGATGTTGGCCTGTACAGTTAATGAACCCAACATGTAAAATAAAACCGGTAACACCACTGTGCAGAGACGTCAGAGAACGTGACTTTCATTAACGTGATGAGCCGCATGTGCTTTCCAGGAGCGTTACCAACCTGTGATCCCCACTACCGTTTCTTCATTATTGTACACATGTAGTTCATCATATACTCGCACGTTAACACACTCATCCACTTTTGCTCAATCGATCTAAAGGTGGCCATACACGGTTCAATATTTCTGTTCGATCAGCAAAAGAAAACATGTTTAAGCAGGGTATAGACCTGCAGATATGGGGCAGATCGATGGCCGCTTCATGCGCCGTGTGCACTCACGGCCATCTATCTGTACCCTGCTTTAGATTGTGACCCGATGTTTTGGCCGAAACATTGGGTCACAATCGGCCTGGGCTCCCTTTGTTTGCCAGCGCTGTCTGTCGGGTCCCTCTAGCTGCTTGTGCCGTCAGCTAGGGAGACCCCGGCAGACAGCATCTAGGGACGCCAGCTGTTGGGTCATGAAAGTCAACCAGAGATAACTGCGGGCAGACTCACCTGTCCACCGGATTCCCCTGGCGATACTCTGGATTGGCATATGCGCCGATCATTCCGGGTCTGCCCAATCGTGTCACTGGTGATGTGAAAGGGACAAGGGTGGGCGGTGCCATAGACCTCCATGTTAATGGAGGGGTGTCGCTTTTTTCCCAGCATGATTTCGGTGACACTGGAATTGTGCTCTGGACCTCCTGAAGAGTGCAATGCTCCGCATTTAAAAAAGTGCACCACATCCTCATTTCTCAGGGAGTTAAGCAGCCTATTCTGGCTGGTCATATACTGGTTGTACTGGGAACACTTGGTATAAAAAATAAGCTGATGGACTTTACCGCAGTGCTAACGTAGTTCTAATCATACAACATTGCTGTGTGACTTCCCAGGTTCAACAGTTCCATGGCGGTTGGTCAGGCAGGGGGGAAATATTTTTAGCTCTGCTCATGGCATTCCTCAGGGACCGCGCCACCTTCCCCAAATATTAGCTTTTGACGCTTGAGAACCATTAAAGACTCATTAAGAAACTTCCATTCACAGAAAGCTGTGTGTAAAAGTGTTGTCTTCCAGCAATAACAAGTCTCTGGCGCACCTCCTGTAACATCACTCAGCAAGCATACAGTTTTAGGGCTCTTTCACACCACATTCACTACAGTCAGTTGCTTTATTACAAGGTGCGCAGGTTTACATAGGAAAGCTGTTGTACATTCCACACTTGGCTGCATTGCATTATGTCTTGTGTGCGCTACAGCACGTGTTCTTCTGCAGCAGAGCGAGTGTCTCCCATAAACTAGTATATGGAATATGGAGTGTACAGTAAAGTAGTATGTGAAGTAGAAACCAAGGCAGTGGCATACACTAACCCAGAGTTTATTTACCATGCTGGATATTCTCTCACAGTGGCACTTGAAGTGTGAAAGGACCCTAATACTATACAACAGGTGTTCCCAAACTTTCGTTGCAGGGCCCCCCTTTTCTATTTAGGGACATTATGAAGCCCCCCCCCCCCTCCCCATTCAAATAGACATTCCGAATGAGGGACCATGCCCCCCGAAACACCTTCGCGCCCCCCAGTTTGAGAACCACTGCTCTACATCTCCAGCAATTTTGGTGATTAAACTTCTCAGGGGCTCTGCAATTAAAGTGGTTTTGAACTGTAAAACAAAACAATAACACAAATAAAACATACACTACTTACTGTAATTTGGTGCATTTCCTGAGGATGGCTGCTGCAGGACGTTTTTTGTAAACTTTTTCTATAATTCCATATCCATGAAACCTATTTATTTAAATTGTGTATAGAAGTGGGCTATGTAGTGTGTGTTCCATTTTTAGGGGTGCACATAAGTGGTACTCTGGTACTCAAAAGGGCCCAAAAACCTAGCTCTGCGTACCGGCATTATTGTTACACAGCTCATATGTGTACTAACAACTTGGAGGCGCTCCGTGTCTGGGCGGCCGCAGCTAAATGTTACATGTATACAGATTATGTCACTTGGATAACTGCAGGGAAACATGAATAACTATGAAAGGTTGCAGTTAGGGGGGTGACATTGGGAATGTAAATTAATATAAAAAAAATTAAGATTGGACTTCTAAGGGTGTCGTAGATCTGAGGGATGAAAGTCAGAGTAGACATATGTAAGGGTAAAAGCTGACAAGAGGAAAGCACTGTGTGACAGTTGGAATATGACAAAGGATGACATTTGGACTGCTGGTAGTCTCAGGACTTAGTTACAAAGCCAGAAAATGTCAGTGTGTCGCTACTGAGGTATGAGATCTAGGGGTTCAAACAAAGCCAGCGGGTGACCTGTGGATGGAGACAGCTAATTGAAGGCTCAATAAGGAACAGGTAGGTCCATCTGCAGCAGAATCTACCATGCAAGAACCTGATGCAGAGGACAGTGAGGGAGACCACATTCATATGGGGTGTGTTACAAACACCATCTCCTGGTACTCCTCTGAGGAGCTCACTAAGAAAGTTATGTGCACCCCTGTCCATTTGGTTTGTTTGTAATTGGTCCATTGTTTTCTGCTTCTCCTTTAGACCAACAGCCAGACGGAGCTGGAGAACTGGATCACGGCCATCCATTCTGCCTGTGCCACCACAGTAGCCAGGCAGCACCATAAGGAGGACACGGTGAAATTGCTGAAATCCGAAATAAAGAAACTGGAGCAGAAGATAGACATGGATGAGAAAATGAAGAAAATGGGAGAGATGCAGCTTTCTTCTGTTACGGACAACAAGAAGAAGAAAACCATCCTTGATCAGGTACACCATTGTCTAATGGCCATTCTCTACTGGTCAATTGTGACTCTTGGCTTCCTACCATTCAACCTTTACAGATACCAGGTGCTAGATGTTGTCCGTCAACGTTTCTACAGTTTTATTCTTCCATGCCCCTATATTCGATGTTCCTTCTGGATTTACTCATTCGGGAAAAGATGTGTTGGGGGGGACAGGTTGGACAAGCTTTGATACTGACCAGGATTTGGCTGATGACGATGGTATGGGCAAGTGGACTGTAGTTTTCTCAAGTAGCTTTCCTTCAAGGCTCAAGCACTCCATACATGTTTAGATTGTGACCTGATGTTTTACATTCGGTCAAATGGTCAAAACACCGGGTCACAATAGGCCGAGCACCCTTTGTGTGCCAGCGCTGTCAGTTAGGTCCCCCTAGCTGCTCGGACCGTCAGGTCAGTGACAGCTAGGGGGACCCGGCAGACAGCATCTAGGGATGCTAAGCTGGCAGCCTAGCACAAAGAGAGAGGGAGGAGCTGCTAGCACCTCCCCTGCCTGCTTCTCTCCCTAAGAAGCTGTGAGGGGGGAAGGGGGGGGGGAGCAGCCCAAAAATCGGATGGAGATGTAAGCGTTTATGGGGGCCTTTAAAAAGCCTTGGAATTTTATACTGTTGCGTATAGGTAGAGGTGAAACCAAGGGATCTTCACTTTCTTTGGCTTCATGAATCAGGTCCATCTGTGGAAACAAGTTCCCTGAGCAAACATTTTATTCACCTGTGTGGCTCAGTCACACCCCAATGTATTGTGACCCTTCCGTGTTCACTGAGACAAGTCTTTGTATATTTGACTGTTGATGGACAACACCTAAAGTGTGATTCATCCTTGTTGACAACTTGCTCTGGGGCACTGCGCCTTTTACCATAAATGTCGACAAAAAAAAAAGATTTAATTCTCTTTGATGCAGACGGGTTATACAAGCAGAAAGTTGGATAGAAGGAGGAAACTCCATTAACATAGAACCAACACCTTGATCATTTGGTTTGCCCTGGGCTCGTGAAAGGTCAACTAAATAAAGTTGCCTCCACTGGCTTGGAAGCATGTCTACAAATGTTTCGGGAATAACATAAAATGTTTCTACTTGGGCATTAGGCTAGGGCTCCACTATCCATTAAAACCCCTGCATTGAACAAAGGGATTTTATCATAGTGCACGAGCCGCCCATCAGAGCCCTGGATCCACTGGTCCAAGCCTCCATCGCGGAATGCAAAGTCAGCAACCACCCGGACAGGTAAGTGGGACCCTGACTTGAGTATAAACCGAGAGGGGCTTTTTTCAGTGCTTTTTTGGGGGGCTGAAAAACTCGGCTTATGTAAGAGTATATACCGTATTTTCTGGACTTTAAGACGCACCGGACCATAAGACGCACCCAGTTTTTAGGGAAGGAAAACCAGAAAAAAATATTTTATAAGTTTTCACATCAATTGGGTTAATGCAATGGATTAAATTAATGCAATATTCAATTCAGCCAGTAGGTGTCACTAGCAGCAGTACACTCACAGCACAACATTATCTGCCTCACTGGCTGGGAGGTGGAGGGGGGCTGCAGTCTCTGCTTTCCCTCTCTGGCTGTGCATGTGTCAGTGGAAGCTGCAGTGATTGCAGTTTCCACGGACACATAGAGAGGGATAGATGGCCGTTCATCTATCTCTCTCTTCATTGCTTTTACCAGCAGGGCTCTGGGCTGGTATAAGCAATACAGTTCAGATGGGAAATACAAACACTGGCCGGCATCTCACATCTTGAAGCTCCCAGGATAGTCTCCTTGCCGGGAGAGCTGGCGGGAAGCCAAGGCACGACCACCGCGCATTCAGACCCCCCCCCCCCCTGATTTTAGGGGGTGGAAAAGTGCGTCTTATAGTCCGAAAAATATGGTATATATATATATGTGTGTGTGTATGTGTTTCTCTGGTTTCCAGCTGCCATAGACATGATCAGCGGAGATAGGAAATGGGTCTGGCTGGCTAACGAATGTACTGCATGTATTCCATTGTCTGTGACACTTAGAGATCAGTTGGAGGATTTTTTATGTTGAATATACTTTCTTATAAAAAGTCATGTTTAGGTCAAATTAATGTAAAAGATTGTTTTAAAACAAGTGACCTTGTGCTGGAGTACTACGTATGACTCTGGACATCAGAAAAGCATCCCAGTATGTGAAGGGCTCTAGGAATGATGCCCAAAGGGGGTTCGTGTAGCCCTCCTCTAGGCCAGGATATCGGTCATTATTTTTTGGGCTTCTTTTGATTTTTTTTTTTAAACTTAATTGACAATTTGAGAAATAGCTATTTTTGGATTGTTCTTACTCTTTTCATTTTAATTCCCTCTATTCTAATGACATTTCTTCATTTCTTTCTTCTGACAGATCTTCGTCTGGGAGCAGAACCTCGAGCAGTTCCAGATGGATTTGTTCCGCTATCGCTGCTATCTTGCCAGCCTGCAGGGGGGCGAACTGCCAAACCCAAAACGCTTACTGGCTTTTGCAAGCCGACCCACTAAAGTTGCCATGGGCCGCCTGGGAATTTTCTCTGTGTCCTCGTTTCACGCCCTGGTAATTTTCATTTTAGCTTTTTTGTAGAATATATCTTTTCTGTACATGAATACAATATTTACATTTGTGTGTCTTAGTTGCTGGTTTTCTAAAATTAAATTCCTGTTTAGAAGGTTTGGGCTTATGTCCTAAAAACCAACTAACACAGGGGTGGACAAACTAAGACCCGCTGGCCAGATCCGGCCTATTTAGTTTTCTTTTCCGTTCCCTTGTCACCTTATTGAAAAGATGCTCCCCTCTGTTTGTTCTCTGCAAAGAGTGCACATAATGCCCAGAGGTGTCCAAACGGTTAAACGTAGGAACGATGCAGTCTCTTGGACTTATCTTTTTGAATTTCCAGCAAAGATAACAACGTCCCTGTCACACGTCTTCTATTTCACATCACCATAAAATTTAAGCTAAAAGGAAGAAGTGTCTTTTGCTTCCTGTCCTCGTGGAAATTGCTCCATTCAGGTCTCTATACAAATCTTGTACTTCTGTGTAAGAGAGACATAAACTGTTGGTGTCAGTTCATACGTATATACCCCAGGAAGTGTTAAATCTCCCTAGCCGTATGGGTAACCAAAGCAGAGTATACTGTACTCTGCCGTGATTCCCTGTCCTCCCCTCTACATATTGTTGGTGTCATCGATGGTTCCTGCAATGTGGGCCCATCCCTCCATTGACATGGAGGTCTATATTGACATGGAGGTCTATGGTGCTGCCCCCCCTGCCTCGTCAACGTCACCGTTGCCGCTGAAGAGGCAGTGCCGAAAGCGATCTTTGGATCTGCTTTCATTGAAATAGTGGATGACTCTGCAATGAGGCCCACATATCATAGGTAGTGTTGATCACGAATATTCTAATCGCAAATTTTTATTGCAAATATCGGCACTTTGAGAGTGCTATATCTTCGCAATCGTAAAGTTGGCCATACACCTTTAGATTAATCTGTCCGTTTCCCTTTAGATCTCCTTTTGTTTTACCAAAACCATGTAATATGAGGGACTTTCTAAACCATCAACGTTTGAAAGGGCTTTAGGGGTAGTGAGGTCCGCATGTCACACATGGGGGCCCACATTTCCCAAAGTGGAGACTAGGGGCTCCTAAGGGGACTTCAACGGCACAAGAGTTCACTGAGTTTAACTCTTGTGCCGTTAAAGTCCCCTTAGGAGCCCCTAGTCTTCACTTTGGGAAATGTGGGCCCCCATGTGTGACATGCGGACCTCACTACCCCTAAAGCCTTTTCAAACGTACATATTTATGGGATGAGGCACCAACCTACACCAGGAAACTAGATATATTGCTACATAAAAAAATTCTAAACCATCAAGTCTACCTGTGTTCAATCTCAGAGGACCCGGCACTACATAGTTGTTGGTAGATCTAAAGAGTATCTGACAGAGAGATCTAAAGGTGTATGGCCAGCTTAAATGTTTGAAAATTTTCACATCAGTACCCAGAACTACCTATTCACAATATGCGCATGTACAAGTGCTGATTTGCGCAATGACGGTAATAATGACTGGAGATCACCCATTCTCAAATTTATTGCGAATATTAATTTGTATTTGCAAAATATCTCACATGGCTAGTCATACGGTGACAAATCTCTTTGCATGTCCCTTTTGGGGTGTGACATGTATATTGTCATTCTATTCCAATCAAGGCAACCACATATGACCATTGTTTATACTATACTTTGCATAAAGCAGGCCATACACGGGTCAGATTTTCAATCAATCAACTTAAAACGATCAATTTTTAAGTCTGTATAAAATTGTATGTCGATTGTATCATACCCCATATGTAGTACAAGATTTTTGATCGATTTTTTTTATTTTTATTTTCAATCCACAAAATAATCGATCCAAAATAGTCCGATTAAAATTTCAATCAGAAGTGAGGTAGAATAGGTAGAAAAATCGATCAAAAATTGGTTGACCACACTTGGTTCTCAAAATACGGAACCAATTTTCAATCGACCGATCAAAATTTACCATCCAGTCCGATCAAAAAACGACTGAATTTTCACTCAATTTTGATCGGATTAAGTCGATTTAACCAGGTGGGCAAAACTCAATTCTCAATCGATCGACTAAAAAATTTATCGTTTTAAGTCGATTGATTGAAAATCTGACCAGTGTATGGCCTGCTTGAGGCACCATTCAGGATAAAAGCCCCCCATAGACGTTTAGAATTCCTATAGACATCCCGGCAGATAGATCGTGTGTGATGATGTCCTCACGCACGCACGCCCAGTGGTGAGAATTGGCCAGAATTGTGTGCCTGCATTTACTTTGGATGGGGACGCTGATCGATCTAAACATTACGGCCATATCCTGTCTTAGAACAATTTGTGGGGCGATTCATTGCTCGATTTATGGAGGGAGCCTTCGATCCACGGCCAATCGATCACGCGAGCGCGCACGGTGCTTAACATCTACATTAAACTTTCTATTTCCATCGATCTGCGTGTTCCCCGGTATGGCGGTAGCAGGAAGTGATGCCAGGGAGACAGGTGCTGGAGGACATGGGCAGTTACATTGCCAGCCTGACTCCCACAGGCAATCTGCCTTCTGTTCCCAAAGTCATTATCCTGTACAACACTTGTTCCGTTTCCCCGAATAGCACGTGAGCCCCCTTCTCCTGTGCTTTCGGTGTATGGCTCTGTGGTATTAGAGAGCTCTCCATATTCAGCACCTTCTGTGTTCCTGACGTTGACGGTTGGTATATGGTTTAGTTAATGTGTGGGAATGTCTTACAAGGAAGCAGAAGAGATCTCTGTAATTGAAGCTTCTGGCAGGTGGGTGTGACTGGTTTACAGGAGTCTGTTACTCTATCATGAAGAGTACCCCCCCCCCC
>CM070033.1:182732159-182742251 GCA_036250615.1 Ptychadena robeensis | reverse complement strand
CGTGGCCAGGGGAGGGGGTGAGTTCCACCACCTTTTCTCTGAGAAAAAAAGCCCTGGATACATTAAAGTATCAACAACAGGAAGCCAGGCATGTCACCAGGCAGAAACTCTGAGGAAAACACCTGCCGGTCACAAGCCTGCTTTCGCTCCAAAAATCTTTAACACTTTAGCCGCTGTTTTTAGCAGAGTGCTACATAAACACAAATGGCTGGGATATCCTTGTGGGTGGATGAGATCAGCTATACATTGAGATCTTCCAGTAAATTAGCAGGTGGAAAGCATGCAAATATCCTCACATTCCCTTTTTCTTTTGCCTCTGATGTAAAGGGATATGATTGGTACCCAATCAAATAATGAAACCGTGAGACTATTGCTTGAACAGACCGTGTTAGTCTGCACACAAGTCCTCTATCTGTAGTATCTGGTGTGTATGAGATTTTTTGTAGGTAGTCTGGCTGACGTTTGTGTTATTATTTTGTAGGGTTCTCCCTGTCCTCTGTGGAGGAGGAAGGCAGACACCATCTTTACGTCCATAAAGTGAAGGAGTCGGGCTTGGCGGTCAAGAGAGGTAAGTGATCTCCTGACTGATTTACAGGGTGTCTTGCACCAATTACACTTATTTTGTTCATGTAGAGTTCAATGGAAGTTTTGTTTCCATGAATCTTACACAAAGCTGCATGACTTTATACAACAAAGTAGACACGCATTTTGGGATTTTGGGTTGTAAACAGGTTAAAAAGTTCCTGTATTTCAGTAATTCAACTTAAAAGGTGAAACTAATATATGAAATCCATTGATTACACGCAAAGTGAGATATTTCAAGTCTTTATTTTGATAATTATGGCTTAAAGCTTATGAAAAAAAACAAAAAACTCTCAGACAATTTGAATATTGGGAAAAGGTGGAATATTCTAGGCTCAAAGTGTCAGACTTTAAAAAGCTAATTAATCCAAAACTCCTGCAAAGGGTTCCTGAGCCTTTATATGGTCTCTCAGTCTGGTTCAGTAGGATTCAAAATCCTGGAAAAGACTGCTGACCTGATGGTTGTGCAGAAAACATTGACACTCTCCATAAGGAGGGTAAGCCTCAAAAGGTAATGGCAAAAGAAGTTGAATGTTCCCAAAGCACATTAATAGAAAGTTATGTGGAAGGGAAAAGTAGAGAAAAAGGTGCACAAACAGCAGGGCCTGGAGGGGATTGTCAGGAAAAGGCCATTCAAAAGTGTTGTGGATTTTCACAAGGAGTAGAGGATGGAGTTAGCGCACCAAGAGCCACCACACACAGACACAGGATCATGGACATGGCTTCAAATGTTGTATTCCTCTTGTTAAGCCACTCCTGAACAACAAACAACGTCAGAAGCCTCTTACCTGAGCTAAAGAAAAAAAGAACTGCCCTGTTTCTCAGCGGTCCAAAGTCTTCTTTTCTGATGAGAGCAAATTCTGCATCTGATTTGGAAACCAAAGAGCCAGAGTCTGGAGAAAGAATGGAGAGGGCACAATCCAAGATGCTGGAAGTCCAGTCAATCTGTGTTGATTTGGGGAGTCATGTCATCTGCTGGTGTTGGTCCACTGTGCTTCATTTAGTCTAGAGTCACCGCAGCCGTCTACCAGGAGATGTAGGAGCACTTTATGCTGCCTTCTGCAGACACAGAGCTTTATGGAAATGCTGACTTCATTTTCCAGCAGGACTTGGCACCGGCCCATACTGCCAAAAGTACCAAAATCCTGGTTCAATGACCATGATTGGCCCACATGGATGTTCACACTCCTTCTAGCCGGCGAAAAGGAGCTTACTATTCTTCCACCGGCACGATCAGGAACATTAAGATCCCACCAGAGGTAGAATCTTTTCACTGAAGACTGTGTAGAGAACCCGGACTTCCAGTGAAAAACTGGTTCCGAAAACCAATGCGTTCCAGATACCGGATGTGACGTCAGGTCACCGCCAACAGGGAACGGACTGCCCACGGACATAGGACTACTCTAAAAGTCCAATCCACCTGTTCGCGGACGGACCTGGTCAAAGTTCGGCTATTCCTATAGGCCAATAAACACTTCTGACCTGAACCCCATAGAGAATCTCTGGGGCATTGCCAAGAGAAACATTAAACGTGAGCTGGAACAATGTAGAAGAGCTGAAGGCCGCTATTGAAGCATTCTGGTCTTCCATAACACCTCCGCAGTGCTATAGGCTGATACCATCCCAGACACATTGCCGCATTGAGGCAGGAGGTGATGCAAAAGGGGCCCAAACAAAGTTCTGAGTACATATAGTATGCATGATTATATTTTTCGAAGGACCAACAATTTTTTAATTTAAATCTTTGTCTTATTGATGTCATGTTATAATCTACATTTCTGAGGTTTTGAGTTTGGAGTGGTATTCATTAGCTGTAAGTCATAATCATCAGAATGATAACAAATAAAGGCTTAAATATCTCACTTTGAGAGGAATCCATCTAGTTCATATATTTCACCTTTTTAGTTGAATTACTTAAATAAACTTTTGGATGATAGTGTAATTTTCGGCAATCCATCGGTATGTAGTTGGGTCGGCTATGTGCAGACTAGTAAAAAATGAATGGTCTCTGATACGTCCGTTTCTTGCCGATTCAGGTTTGAAAATAGGAGACGAGGTGATGGAGATCAATTCAGCCACAGCACGGGATCTCAACTCTGCCATGCTGAAGCATGTCCTGGCCAAGCCGTTACTGTGCCTTACTGTCCGCACTTGTCCAGACCTGGAGGAGAGCCAGGCTCTAAAGGAAGCGCCTCCTCGCCGGTCCGAGTCCGACTGCAACGATTATAATCTATTTGCCAACAGTCGAGGTAAGAAAAATACTATTTATTTGTTAGTTGTCGGCCAAACCCATAGTCCCTGCTCTGTGCGGATTACTCGGGTATGGGTTAAACGTTCTGTAGGTATTGTCGGCTGTCTGGGACTTTATAGGGTATGTCTCTGCTTAGGTGATACAGGCAATGTGTTTAATCTGAATAATTGTGTATACTGAGTAAAGGTTTAAACCATGGCATTCCATTCAATTGACTTAAATTGATCATTTTAAGTTGATTGTTAGTAAATAGATTCCTTTTTAAACCGAACTGATTGAGCATATGGTTGGACGTTATTTTGTCAGGTTGCAATATGTCCACACTATGGTAGTACCATGGATCGATCGATAATTGACTGACCTTTTATATACAAATTGCACAAGTTGTTCATACTAAAGATCGACTGAGCAAACGATGTGTGTATGGCCACCATAAGACATTTCCCTGCTGTGTTTGTGTCATTTCCGGCTAAATCCCCATGTCATTAAATCCCAGAATTGCCTTAGGCCTTGTTTCCATTGATGCGTTTTTTGTGGATGCGCACAAAAATGCGTGGATGCGGGCAAAAACGCGTCCACGCGAAAACGCATGCCTTGCACTCCACTTCAGTACTTCCTTGTTCCGAATACTGGAAGTGATGTCACAGCCAACAGGCGGATGGCGGACTTCCTTAAAAGCACAGGACATGTTCAGTTTGAATTTCCTGCGGCCCAATCAACTGTAAGAGATTCACCAGTCAGTTGTATACCATCCATATAGTGCTAGGAGGCACAATGTGATTGGGCAATCTTCCCATTTGGTGTAGCTCTGTCATGCACACCACTGCCTGTTACAGCCTCTGGGGTGTGCTCCTGTGTTTGTTGGTAGAGACAAGCGGAAGAACAGGTAAACCACTCACCCACCCTGATTACTTACATTGCTTGATCTCTGCCTGCCCTGACCTCCGATTGTCCATGCCTTATCCATCTGAACCAAACGTTTTATTTTTTATTAAAACTAACTTTTGCGTGTGACCCTTGGCTTGTTCCTTATTAAGCCAGTTAACAGCATGTCTGGTATTTGGTAGTGATTGTGTGCCCAGGCCTTTCAAATTAAAGTTTGAAAAGAGTATCCAGCTCAGGTTTCCACCAAATTGTGTAAGGCAATATTTAGCGGTGAAACTACTGAAACTTGAAGACCCAATTCTTTGGAATAGGTCCAGCAGTGGCAGCTTTCGATGAAAAGGTCAACAGGGTTGTCCGAAGCTCACTGTGCCCAAAAAGGCATTGTGGTTCCAGTTGAAACAAAATCAACTCCGTCAAATCATACTTTGAAGTTCTGCTTAGAATTTGCTAATCCACTTGGCCAACTCAAATAAGTTTAATATTCACCGTTGCCTAGGCGATGTTGTTGGTAACTGCTCGTGGCTTTTGTTATTCTCTCGTGTGGATTTTCCGACGATCAAGCGCGAGCAATCATTCTGTATATCAACTTCATAACTGAATGTTCTGGTGACGCTTCATTACATCGCGGGGGAGAAAACACCTTTTGCTAACTTCTAGAAATTACCGGGAGGTTGTTTGCGCGGAAGATAAGCCGCAAATAAACTCTTCTTAAAGGGACCCGGTCATGTAATGCTGACATGGATCTGCCATGTTGGTAAATTGCCAGAATGATGCGCACCACGATGGGTGATAGATTGCTGGCCAATACATTGGATGGGGATTGGTGTCCCCATCTAAAGTAATGGTGATCGAACAGGGATTTACCAACAAGGCAGATCCATGTTTCATGGACATTTTGTTTAAGCGGGATCCAACACTTCGTTCCCGAATGAACGATTGCCGCAAACGCCGTCCATCATGTATGGCTACCCTAAAGTGGACCTACCACCGCAATTGTAAATAAAAAAACTTTTTCTGTCAGCAGGAGGGGTGCTTTTTCCAAGTGCACCCCTCCCACTGCCTTATGTCATACTACACACACTACGTCGCTACCCACATCTAGTCAACACGACAAACCGTGATGAGCGGGCGTAGGCAATATTTAAATTTGTGATATTTGTGAATAATTCTAATCAATTTGATATTTGCGAATAGTCACAATTCCAATGTATGGCCATGCATTTCAAAAATATTATAATAGCATTGCAATCACCTTCAAAATTAATGTGTATACTATGTCTCCACTGCATTGTGTGCTCCCAACAGAGCACATACACATTACCTGCCCGGCGCATCCTCTGTTCACACATCCACCGATGGATGCGGTTAACGTACTGCACTATGTTAACCCCTGTATCTGTGGATTGGCTCAACGCCATGTGAACAGAGAATCCGCCGGTCAGATAATGGTGTATGTGCTCTGGCGTGATCCCTGTGCTTTAATGTAGGGGGTCCCGACGGAGCACAAAACACAGTGGAGACATAGTCGATCACGCTTAAACAAAATGTCCATCGAACATGGATCTGCCATGTTGGTAAATCGCCAGATTGATGCGTCACAACACTATATATAAAATGTTATGGGGGATGTCCACACTGCATGGTTTTCCCCATGAAAAAAGTAAACATAGTGTAGACTAGGCTTTAATTCCACAAGCTGATCAAATCTAAGATCAATCGCAAACAAACTAATGTGTGTATGGCTAGCTTTGAATTTGTGAAGGATTTTTTCTTGGTTGTCATGTCTGTGGTTCTACTGAGAATGAGAATGTCCTAGTCTGCAGATCGTCTATCAAATTCTGAGCGCTGATGCTGTGTGTCGCCACCAGAGGGCGCTATGTGAGCAGTTTTTGAGACGTGCTGCTGTTGCTCTCCCCAGTACTCAGTCTACAGATGTAGATCATGCACAGAGCCGTGTTACAATGGTAGGTTTTTGTAAACAAACAACAATAGTTGTCACTTTTATCCATTAACTTTAATACTTTAAGTTAAAGGAAACAACTAGAGGCTGCTGGTGCAATGTTGCTGGAAATCTGGAAGCTATACCCGGTTTCCTCAAAAAGTAAGGCACCCCCGAAGATACGGTACTGTAACTCTGGACAGGGGGAATCAGAAGGGGTTAGTAAAATGGTAATCCCCCCTCTGAGACTCCTGTACCATTTTGATTTCCCCCTCTGATTCCCCTGTGACATTTTAAGTGATTTATTTGCCTTCCAGTGGTTAACTCCAGGTGCAATAACGCTAGTGACGATTGGGGGCATTTATAATGGTTTTCTATGGGAAAATTTGTTCCATTCAGTTTAAGACAGGGCCAAGGTTAGAGATTTACCCGTCTACAGGGAGGTAGGTGGGGCTGTGGGGGATCTTTTTAAATTACTCCTCACAGGTAAGTTTTTTCATTCCTCCCTATTATGGGTACTAGTGCCATTCATATAATGATTAATTTCTGGTGCTAGGTCCTCTTTAACAGTCCTATATGGTGGCAGCTTTGGTTTTTCCTTTTCATTGTCCATTCAGCTGCTGCTTGTACAAAGGAACACTGAGATTTTCAAGGTTTCCAACAGGATCAACAAATAATTATAAATACCTCCTATTTCCTATGCATGGAGATTAGAGAAGCAGTAGAGTTCGTAGTCCAGGAACAGCAGCCTATTGTAAGAGCTCTGTCCCTCCATAGATGCAATGCAGTGAATGTTATCACACAGGCCATATGCCCATAAGATATATCCGCCTTCGAGCTCAGCTTGATGATCGCACTGAGCCCAATATTGAAGGAGCGGAAGGCGCATGCGCTGCTGTATCATCCAGCCTAGTCGCTGCTTTGCATGGAGACCCCACAGTCCCCATCTAAATCAATGAACATCAACCGTGATTTACAGTCATGTCCAATAATCCTGTTTTCAAGTGGGATTAATTAAGCCTACTCAAAGACAGGGATGACCGCATTAGATATGCGCTAGATAAATGGCCGTGAGCATGCATGGCCCTTTCAAGCAGCCCATACATGGGTCAGATTTTCAATCAATCAACTTAAAACGATCAATTTTTAAGTCGGTATAAAATTGTATGTCGATTGTATCATGCCCCATATGTAGTACAAGATTTTTTTATCGATTTTTTTCGAAGTGAGGTAGAATAGGTAGAAAAATCGATCAAAAATTGGTTGACCACACTTGGTTCTCAAAATACGGAACCAATTTTCAATCGACCGATCAAAATTTACCATCCAGTCCGATCAAAAAACGACTGAATTTTCACTCAATTTTGATCGGATTAAGTCGATTTAACCAGGTGGGCAAAACTCAATTCTCAATTAATCGACTAAAAAATTGATCGTTTTAAGTCGACTGATTGAAAATCTGACCCGTGTATGGCCTGCTTAAGTGGCCATTGATCTAGCTCATATCTATGCGTGTATGGGCACCTTTAAACAATGAATACGTTGAAAATAAAGTGAAGAAACTGGAATAAAGGAAAATAATGCAGCCATAACTCCTGATGAATTTAACGCTATAATATGCCACATTGAAATTGTTTAAATAAAAATTAAGTTGCGCACCACCTTTTGGAGATAACCCCTGGCTGAGACTTTGTATGGGGACTCTTGGTCCCCATTCAAAGTAATGGCGATTAAAGGGATTTACCAACATGTTGGATTGCTGTTCAACTGACATTATCTTGGAGCTGATCGGTTGCTCTAGGTGGGCAGCTTTGGATTCCCGAACTATCGCACGAATGCTAAATCGCCCGCTGTTTGGCCAGCTTAAGCCTAATAAGAAATTATAGAACAAACTAGTCAGACCAGCGACTAGGCCAAAGTCATGAATCAATCTGGAGATTGAGGTCATCAGTCTGGCATAGACAGGAAGAAGCTCTTCGATTTCCTTCCCTACGCTAAGTAAAGAATCCAAGATGTATGCAACTGTGACTTCAATGGGA
The DNA here is from genome assembly GCA_036250615.1 of Ptychadena robeensis. Classification (NCBI taxonomy): domain Eukaryota; kingdom Metazoa; phylum Chordata; class Amphibia; order Anura; family Ptychadenidae; genus Ptychadena; species Ptychadena robeensis. The sequence goes on along the minus strand of CM070033.1, from coordinate 182,734,555 downwards.
TTTTGTCCAGGAAGTAGATGCCAACCTTGGATGATGTCCAAACCAGGATGGACCACAGTTCTGGGGAGGAAGGAAGAGGAAAGCATGGTCAGGGAGCATGTTTACATTCATTAATGTGGACCCAACACAACATCAGGTCCACCTCAAGGGTTCAGGGTTTGAGAATGAAAAAAGAACATTGAGCCCATCCATCCATAGACCTTCCGTCCTCCAGATATAAGGATGTCCTCTTGTGTCACCTCGGATGCGGCTTGGCAATCCCGCCGGTGTTCAGACCCGTCACAAATACTGCTTCGCTTCTGACGGCAGCATTTTATCACCGTGTATAAACGGCTTTCCCTCTGATTCTTCACGCTGAAGAAAATCTGTTTCCTAAGAGACCAACACAATAAAATTCATCCCACCGCACCCGACACATCGATCGTTGGCATGCGCGTTCCGAAGAGCGTGCCCATTGTTTGTTGGAAGAGTGCGCGGGAAGGTTTACTTGTTTGTTTAACAAGATTCAAAGGGTCGGGAATTAAAAATGTTTCCATGGTAACCAGGATTTTACTGCAAAAGTATAAAGGTTTAAGTTAGAGCTCTGTGTACGTGGGCAGCCACGTATGAACCTTGTGTTCCTCCATGCTTACGTGGCAAAAATGTAGAATCGACGTAAAAGGGTTTTTGAAATGCCAGCTCCGGCTAATTTGTCATAGGAACCTATTTCTAGAAATGTGGGAGGCAGAGAAATTCCCTAAAATTGGCATTTGAGTTTGGGTGAGTTTATAGATGTGGCTCCAGGGCAGCTGCCACCCTGGTCTCCACAGCGGCTGTCAATTGCCCCAACTGCCTTATTCCAGCCCTATAGCAGTTCTCAACATTTTTAAGTCTGCAAACCCAGAAGTTGAAACCTGGAATGGCTGGTGTAGATTGATACTTTAGTGTTCAAAATACCGGAAGTGACACTCAGTGACATCACTTTCAGCATGATCGGGTAAGTACAGTATAATGTGCCCTCCTTCCTATTTTCCCTCCCAGCTTGTGGGGTGGGAAGTTAGGAGGGAGGAGGGTTTACTCTCCCTCAGTACTTTCCATCCTGCTTGTTAGAAGCAGCTCTGATGCTTTCACGAACGCTTTGACCCCTCTAAAATTATCATTCTCCCCAAGGGGTCCCAACCCGCAAGATGAGAAACACTGCCCAATAAGTGTGGCAGTGGTGGATGAGACATGACCTATGATGGCTCCCTGTGGATGGGGTCCCTAAGAAAGTGACTCTGGGGTGCCCATCCGCCCATGTAACCTTACACTTTTTGAAAATAAACTTTGCTGTTGTCCATGGTTCTTAAAGTGTTTGAAACCTCGGATGCCCATTGTTCCCTTTTGGCTTTTTCTGCTTTCGAAGTGGCAATTCCCCCACTTTATTAATGTGTCATTTATGGGAAATTTGGTCGCCACTTTTTTTTAAATGGTGGGACTTGAAATATGGTTTTATTGCAAATATTTGCTGTGTCCTTTGACCTGTTTTGACATTGTGGAATGGGAAGTGCACAGGTTACATGAGCTGCAGTACCTGCGGCAGCCAGCAGAGGGAGCCCCAAGATAGATCCTCCTGCACAGTGGTCGTGCATAAATACATCCTACTTATATATAATAGGCACCTTAAACTGCCCAAAGTGGGTGTGCAAACATTGGTTGTGCATTTATTCTTGGCCAAAAAATTTAACCGATTGAATAGTTTGGACCTCACATAATTTACCAGCTGCCATGTGTGCATGGTGACCTCTGGAAAGTTAATTGTATCTAAATAGAAGGTATAATCGTATGCTTCTCCTGAATTAATAAAGGTGATATTGTCACATTTCTGCAGTTGATCTTCTTTCCATGGTTCTTGTTGTTGGAGAGTTGGGGTATAGGGCACTTGGAATGGATCGGATTGTGGTAAAGATGGGGGGTAAATAAAGACTGGCTTTTAACATGGCGATTATCCATGCTGGGCTCTGAACATTTTCCAGTTGCAGGCATTTAATAGAATGAAAGCCTCTCGTAGGATGTGTAATAATCACTAGCGAGCTGTTGGGAGCGCAATCATTGTGAATGGCGGAGCCAGATTTCAGTAATAACCATCGGAGGCGGCATATACGTACTATGATTATGTTTTTATTGATTGGGGCTTTTAAAGCTCAGGGAAAATATCTGCCCCATATAAATCTACTTCATTCAGGAAAGCAAGTTAATGTGGCCATACACGAATCCGAAGCAACAGAAAATCGAGGAAAAACTACCTTCTTTGAGCAGGATCGATTGATCCCACTCGAAAAAGATTGATTCAACCAGGAAGAGACATGTAAATCCGGTCGATCGTGAAGGCAGAGTTGAGGGAGGCACACAGGATTGGCTGCAGAGCCTAACATCCC
>CM070033.1:182717185-182732149 GCA_036250615.1 Ptychadena robeensis | reverse complement strand
CACACTGACTAGAGCAGCTGCTACTGGCAGAGAGAGGGGGAGAGGCATCCTGTGCGTCCTTCCAAGGTACACAGGACCAGGGTCCCCATCGAATGGGAATTGATGTACAAAGTGGTGCACATTGATTACCATTTGATCGACCTGCAATAGAGTAACTCCCGATATCGGATCGTTCGCTGGTCGTGTATTGACCCACGTATGGCTAGCCTTGGTGTCGCTCCCTTCCTCCCAGTGTCTGACCAAGGGGTTGTTAGTGGTGTTGGACGTGGTTCGACCAAGGTCTGCATCAGCTGATAACGCTGGTTAAACTATAAGAGGCAGTAATGCAGCTGGGTAGTGCCCCAAGACACAACCCTGTCCCTCTTTGGTCACCACCCGCGAACTAAGCTCCTACACGCTGGATGATGTCGTGGGCAGCATCGGCAGGCAAATTTTTATTGATGATGCTACTCCCACCACAGTACCACCCTAGGCAATCACCCATGTTGCCCATGCCTAAAACTGCCACTTATCACCCAAGTTTCCTCCAAACTTTTCTCTTGCAGAACATTATTTTGAACCTTATTCCTGTAGCATTGAATAGATCCTTGTGGGTTTTTACATTCTTGCAGGGGCAGCAGTGGTGAGCTAGTGATTTTGATGTGCTCCCAGAACTACATCTCCCGAGAGCCATTTTCTTGAACAGTATGAGGGGCAAGGCAACACCATTGTGTTACTATAATCAATGAATCATTGATGCCATGTGACATAGTGGTCTGAGTTCTGTAGTCCAGCAGGCAGACTATTCTGTTTATTACTGCAGCGATAAGTGATCTGTAATGCAATATATAGTGTATGTCAAATTTATGTAGCCAGTACTGGGCGGGGATACCTGTGCATTAGGAGTTGCCACATTAGTATCACTGTATCATGTATGTCTTTGAACAATGATTTACGATATTGATGACTTTTATTGATCACCGTTATTAGCCATGTGACCCTCTTTTTTGACATGTATTGATCTGATTCTATAGCCATGCTTCATTGTTATAATTTTTGGATTTTTTTTCCATGAGACATTGATGATAAGTCTCATGTATTGATCTTCATTAGTCATGTGATGATGGAGTAAATTGTCCTAATCCAAAAACCTGACCCTGGCTGCAGTGTGTGTATATCCCCCCCATAGGACATGTTAGGTGTAAATCCCTGTATTGGCCGTATTGTCCTGCTTCTTCTGTGACTGATGATCACTGATAATACCCCCTCCTCTGTCTGTTTTGTACAGGTTGCAGCGAGGACGAGAGCGTTATAGAGACCACCCCGGAGGAAATCGAAGTGCAGCTGGAGGTCACAGACGAGGCCGACGCTACAGACAGTGTAAGCGTGTTCCTGTGATTTTTGTTTTACACGTTTGGGCATTGTGGGTGGCACGTACCCCCGGCTGGGAGGTTGTGTAGATTGTTGTCGTGGCAGAACACCCACCTCTGTACAAATACTCTGCATGAAGAAGACAAGACGTAGGAGGTACAAGAAGGCGGCCATCTTCCTCTTGTGTCTTCCGTCTTCTGTTTGCCAAAACTGGAAGCCAATTGCAGTAAATGTTCTTTATCACTGACGTCTATGCCAAGAAGGAGCAATGGCAGAGAGATTTTCATTGCTGAGTTTACATATATGGGAGGGAAAGGCAAAACTGTTTAAAATGTGTACTTTTTTTCAGTGCCAAATAACAGGTCATGTAAAGAACATATCATGGACTCATCAGGCAACCCCCCCCCCCCCCCCCCCCCCCCACCCCACCAGGTAAAATCCCACCCCCCCTCTTCGACTTTGTTCAGGGAAGGTGCTTGCATTCTGCTGTATCAATCATTAGTCTTATCAGACTATCCAACTGGTTGCCGTGTAGGCCATTGTCCCCACATGTTTCGTGACTCCGTCGGGACCCCTATGTTAATCACAGTGGTTAGTGAGGGTCCCGACGGAATCAGATACCACCCCTTTTTTTTATTCCCTGTCTGGCGGATTTCTAGTTCAGACATCCGCGGATGCAGGAGTTAACACCTACTGTAACTGCATTAAACTCTTCATCGGTGGAAGGTCTCTGAGCGCCTGTGAGAACAGGAGCATTCGCCGAGTAGGTGAATTGTATCTGATCCGTTGGGACCCACCACCATTTATTACAGCGCTTTTAACACACTTACAACACTGCTTTGCGGAGACCTATCCTAAGATTATCCCCTATAATACCCTACAGGGAGTGGAATTCTCTCTTCTTTAGTACCAACACCATTGTGTCTGCTGAAAGAACACATTTTCGTCTCCCTCGCTCTGGCTTCACCTCCTGTTTTGTGCTCCACCCCCCCCCCCCCTCCCCCCCCCCCCCACCCCTCTTGCAGTCTTTATCCTCCCCCAGGATTTCTAGGGGCGATCAATGCCCTGGCCGAGCATTCCCTTTGTCGCCCACATCCCCCCGAGGAGACTCCCCCGGTGGGAGGGGTTGTTGGCAGTGCCTGTGATTCTCCTGGATGCCCAGATTGCTACCCCATCCCCGCTGCCTGATTTTCTTTGGGTTCTCTGTGGGAGGTGTGGATGACTGTGAGCTTACTTACTGCCACCGCAGCATCCATACACAACCTCCTTCCTGCCATACCTGACACCCCCAATCCCCCCTCCCCCCCCTTCTGCCTTCTGGACTGAGCGGAGTTCAATTTGTTTGCAGACGTTTTACAATAGTCCTATGGTCGCGAATGGCCGCATACCCTGGCAACCAACCATTACTCGTCCCCTGTACACTCGCCTACTGCCCCCCCCCCATAGTTTGTCTTTAATACATGGGCACTGGCTTTCATTCCTGCTTATGTATGATCAACTGGAATCCAACTTGTGTAGTCACAATGGCCGCCCTACTTTGTTTCTTCCCGTGTGAAGTGGGACTGTGATCCCCTGAAATGTGTGCGTTCCTCTTCTTCCATACCAGGGTGTAGTTGAACCCCAGTAAGCCATGTCATGTCTTTTCAATATTGATTGAAGTTTTTTTTTTTTTTTTTTTTTTTTTTTTTTTTTTTTAAACTCTTGCCAAGTTTTACTGTTCAAGCTGAGGAATTTATCTCAACTTCCTGTTTTTCTGATAGGAGAAAACGTCCATACCATCTACTAAACCAGAAACATAAAAAACCCTAACTGCAAAGCTATTGCTAAAATATTAACTATAATATTTTAAATGGTGTCTAGTCAGATGTTTGGGCTGGACACCATGCAGATAACTAAAGAACAGAAACGTGAAAAGGAATAAGAATTTCAGAGCTGTGAAGTAACTGTGAGCAGTGATCCTATTGGATGAAAGTGTTAGGGTCCCCACACACATAGTGAGATGAGCTGTGGAGTCATCACGCTGCACTCCATCGCTCACAGTATCGGCAGGGATCCTTTGTGTGCCCTCCCACACACGCAACGATTTTGCCGCTGACCAATGTGCGTGCGCGCTTGCGGCGGTCCGCAAAATGGGCTGCCGATCGGGGGTCCCATAAGGGGCAGCAGATCCCTGTCACCCCAAAGTTCGGTCAGCCAGAGAATGGCTGATGCCGTTAGTGTCAATGGGGACGGGCGTCACAAAGGATGTCAGCTGATGCTGTGAGCGATGGAGAGCAGCATAATGACACTCCACATCTTATCTGTCTGCCCCCAATCAGTATGTGCATGGGGGGCCTTTACGGACATGTCCGTTCTCTGGCCGACCGAGCTTTGTGGTGAATGGGATCTGCCACCCCATGTGGGCACCCGCAATCCACGGCCGATTTTGTTTCTGACCGACGGCCGTGAGCGCGCATGCACATCGGTAGGCAACAAAATTGACTGCGGCTCCTTACATGTTCGGGGACCCTTAGAGAAGTTGGGTTTTTACTGTTCAATGTCCCCACTGAGAAAATGATCTTTACTTCCTGTTTGTCTAATAGAAAATGTCCGTACCATCTCCTTAACCAAACACACAAAAACCTCTAATTGCAACGCTATTACTAAAATATAAACTATAATATTCTTTATGGTGTCTAGTGAGAAGATTTTTAGGCTGGACACCAAGCAGATATTAAAGGACGTGAAAACAAATAAGAATTCCATTTGTAAAGTAATTTGAGCTGTAAAGTAACTGTGATCTGTGATCCTATTGGATGAAAGTGTTAATTTAATTGCCTCAAGTCCCAATCAACCCCCCCCCCCCCCCCCCCCCCAGCATCAGACATACAACCTCGAGCGCATCTAATTGCTTGTGATTTATATTTTAATAGCTCTGGGAGGAAGCTAATGCAGAAGATGTAATTACCGCTGCCACGCTCATACAGAACGGGGTAAACATGTAAGATATATACTTCTGGCAGCTACAGACTTACTGGTGAATACATGGTTTAGCTTTATACATAGGAAGTTATGGTAAATTCATGTTCTGGGGCTTTAACTGTGTCCTCAGCCTGATTCCTGAAACACTGAGCTCCCCCTATAGCATGTTCCTCGTTGTGGGAGAGAACCTTATATAGAATGGAAGAGTTATCAGTGGGAGCAGGAAGGAGGCGATGATGCCTGCATTTCCTGACATTGGGGCACTGTAGAATCCTCAGAGACTCACTTCTCTCTTTCATGGTAAAACATATATTGCCGGGGCTTACAATGTGCCTGACGCTTCTTCTGCGACGCGGGGAGATAGTCTATTGATGGGAAGGTGAATGCTGCATCGCTGCAGGTATGTCGGGTGTTTATTTTATGGTCAAAGCTTGATGAAAATGATCTTTTTACCATACATTACCATCCATTCCAGTTTGGCATTTGTACATCAGTTAGTTTAGTCAACTGTCGCAAATAAATGTTGTAATAATATTATGTATTGTAAGTGGCTGCATTTGTAATGGTAATATTTAAGATATGCTTTTTTATTGTTCTGTACATTTACATACGGACTAAACTGTCCAGCTGTAACTCAGCATGGCTTGTACCATACATGAAAACAAAAAAGGGAAAAGGGTTGACCATACTTAAATGCTGGTCTGCATTTAAGAAATATGTTTCCCCACACCTATTTATAGGGTTAGGGATTAAGGGACTTTGGAGGCAGTACCACCAAGTATAAATTAAGCCTGCCGACCGATGGGCGTGCGTGCTTACGACCGTCAGTCGGCGGCAAAATAGGCCACCGATCGGGGTCGCCCCACAGCACGGCCGGCCAGAGAACGGACATGTCCGATATTCTCTGGCCGATGCCGTTACTTTCAATGAACACTGGTATCTTCATTGAAGGTAACGGCCGGTACACAAAGGGTGCCCACCGATTCTGTCATCTCTGGAAAGCAGTGTGATGACGTCATCACGTTGCTTTGCAGAGCAGATCTTACCAGCTCTGTTGGCCTCCACTCAGTGTGTGTGTGTGTGTGTGTGTGTGTGTCTTAAGTCATTTAATTAATTGTTTCAAGAAATACAATTTGTATTGTGGCATGGTTCAATACACATATATCAGGGTATTGTTACATCACCACATCATAATATGATCTTAGATATCTCAATCTCAACATGTTTCGCACATTACAGTTCCTTCATCAGGAGATACAGAGGAGATATCTCTGTGAAAGGAATTCATCAGGAGAAACAGAGGAGATATCTCTGTGAAAGGAATCAAAAATAGGTGGATATAGTCAAATAAACATTTAATATAGTGAAACAAAATCTTAGAATTTGTTTCACTATATTAAATGTTTATCTACAAATCTACTTAGGGGGTAGAAGGGCATAGCAAGAGATCAAGGAACTCAAATGTATTACAGATTTAAAGCTCTAGCATTCCACCATAACAGGCAACATGGGGAGCAACTTTACTTAGGGGGTAGCCGGGGATCCAGACTGGCCATGCACACCATAGGCCATCCATATTTGCACATGTGCTGCTCTCACCAAAGTCAGGGAAGTGATACTACCGTGTTTCCCAAAAATAAGAATGTTTGTTCCTAAAAATGCCCTATCATCTTATTTTTCCATGAAGAAAAATACGGCACTGGGGTATCAGGGTGGGGGATCACTTAAAATGACACAGGGGGGGTCAGAGGGGGATCAAAATGGCACAGGAGACTCAGAGGGGGGATTACCATTTTAGTAACCCCTTCTGATCCTCCTGTGTCATTGCGATTGCCCCCTCTGATCCCCCCTGTCCAGAGTTAGTATCATATCTTTGGGGGTGCCTTATTTTTGGGGAGATACCTTATATTTCAGCGTGTGGCAAAAATGTAAGGGTGCCTTATTTTCGGGGGATGCCTTGTTTTCGGGGAAACAGGGTATTGTATAATAAAAATGTGTGTTGGATGTGGTACTGGATCTACTGGCAGGATCTACAGGTAATCAAATAGAGTCAAAAAGAGGTCTCAGAACAAGGTAACATAAAGTAGCTTATGCCAGTACCTGGTGGTCTGGTCAAATATTTTATATATAATAAATCCATTTTTTCATTTGACTAGTGTTGACTATTTAAATCTATGCAAATTTTTATTGCTGATATCGGCACTTTGAAGATCTTGGATATAGCGCTATTTCTTCGTAATCTCCAATATTCTAGATTCTGGGGAAAGTACCATGCATTGCATTCGCAAAATTTGCATGTACAAGTGCTGATTTTCCCAAAGAATTACTTCTATGTGTTGTTTCATGTTGTAATTACACTGCAGCTCCTATTTCACATTCTGCCACTAGATGTCGCTACACGCATTGCAATCACAATATTCACATGTAAAAGTGCAGATATTCACAGCAGATCTTGAATTTTTGAATTTACTTCGAATATTTGGAGAATAATATGTGAAATGTCACAAATTTAAATATATTGCTGATGCTGCTCATCACTACAGTTGACCCCCAGTTCTCTGGTAAAGTGATTTCAGCAAATGTACTATACTATCCTTAGGTATGAGTAATACATTGTAAAACATATTGTTCGCAAGACAGATCAATAAACTAATATAGTCTTCTATTCTCTCAATACTGAAATAAATATTGGCAATAAATCTTCAGTGACCTGGGAGCCGTCCAGGGCTGGTACCTATAAACCAGAAAATAGAATCTAGTTGAATTGAATAGTAGGATTGATATTGATTATTTCAAGCTTGAATGATGTGCGCTGACCACAAGGCAAAGAACCACAAATCTCCAAAATCTCTGCCTGTGTTTGGATGTACTACTAACCCAGGCTAGTGCTGGAGATATGTAACCTAGGTGGCTCTTGTTTTTTTTTTCCTGGATCATTAGGCATGCTGGTACTTGTAGTCCCCGCACTGTAACAGGATTTATTACTGTACTTCCTCTTGAGGATGGATGCCGGCTGGGTAGTTTATGCTCATTGTGATAATTACTCATGGATATGTCATATTTTAGTATCGGATTTGGGATATTGCTCAGAGCTGATTCAGAAGCCACATTGATGTCTTCTGCGTCTTCGCTGCTCTTTTTAACAAGCGTCTAAAATTCGCCCCGTGCCAACGTGTTATGTCACCAGCAGTGAGCGATCCCATTTGAATCTGGTCCTGAATTGGGACCTTTCCTGCTGGCACACGCTGCTGCAACTGTCATCCCAGATGTAGTTTATATCTCTCGCCTTCTTGGATCCTTCCTCTATTTCCTATTGGCCGGGACTCTCTTCTGCCTTGCCAGATGAAGTGGGAATTATGTGCTTTGTACATGTTCAATGCACAAACTCATCTCTAAAATGTTTCTACCATCTTCTCTTACCAGATATTCAGTGCTATTTACAGAATAAGGTTAGGTGCAGGGTTAAGGTGCCCAAAAAGTAGCCAAGGTGAGTAAAGATTGATGACCTGGATATCAATATGGATATGGTTTTTGGGGGATCCCACTGCATTGACCAGCACCAGACCAATCTGAGTGGATTAAGATTGATAGACCATGGTTTTTGATGGTTTATTGTGAATCTCAACTGAATCCATTGATCAGAGTTTCCTAGTGTTTTAGTACTTGCCAGAAAGTGCTCTCACTGGCTGGTGGGTTGCTTGGTCATAGAGTAGACAAATGGTTATTGTTGATTTATGGATCTCAACAGAAACCATTGATCAGCACTGCCGGGAAAGCAGTGCCAGTCTGAGTGCCCCAGTGTTGTGGTATATGCCAGAAAGTGCTCTCACTGGCTGGTTGGGTGCTTGGCAATAGAGTAGGCAAGGAAGTCTATAGGTCCGTTACGATTGTTAGACGGATAGATGGTTATTGTTGATTTATTGTGGATCTCAACAGAAACCATTGATCAGCACTGCAGGGAAAGCAGTGCCAGTCTGAGTGCCCCAGTGTTGTGGTATATGCCAGAAAGTGCTCTCACTGGCTGGTGGATGCTTGGTCATAGAGTAGGCAAGGAGTCTATAGGTCTATTACGATAGATAGATAGATAGATAGATAGATAGATAGATATTGTTGATTTATTGTGGATCTCAACATAACACATTGATTGGTACCAGGGAAAGCAGTGCCAACCTGAGTTTCCTATTGTTGTGAAAGTGCTCTCACTGGTGGGTGCTTGGCCATATAGTAGGCAAGGAAGTCTATAGGTCTGTTATGATTGATAGATGGTTATTGTGGATCTTAACAGAAACCATTGATCAGCACCAGGGAAAGCTGTGCCAATCTGCCTGCCCCAGTGTTTTGGCATATGCCAGAAAGTGTTCACTGGCTGGTGGGTACTTAGCCATAGAGTAGGCAAGGATTCTGTATATGGGTTAAGATTGATGGACAATAGTTATTGTTGGTTTATTGTGGATTCCATCAGGAACCGTTGATCAGCACCAAGGAAAACAGTGCCAATCTATGTGCCAGAAAGCACTCATTGGCTGGTGGGTGTTTAGCCATAGAATAGGCAAGGAGTCTAAAGATGGGTTAAGATTGATAGACCATGGGTTTTGTTGATTTATTGTGGATCACAACATAACCCATAGATTGGTAGCAGAGAAAGCAGTGCCAATTGGAGTTTCCAAGTGTTGTAGTACATGCCAGAAAGTGCTCTCACTGGCTGGTTGGGTGCTTGGCCATAGAGTAGGCAAGGAAGTCTATAGGTCTGTTATGATTGATAGATGGTTATTGTTGATTTATTGTGGATCTTAACAGAAACCATTGATCAGTGCCAGGGAAAGCAGTGCCAGTCTGCGTGCCCCAGTGTTGTGGTTTATGCCGGTAAGTGCTCACTGGCTGGTTGGTACTTAGCCATAGAGGCAAGGAGTCTGCTTATGAGCTATAATTGATGGACAATAGTTATTGTTGGTTTATTGTGGGTTCAATCTGAACTGTTGATCAGCACCAAGGAAAGTGGTGCCAGTCTGAGTTCCCTAGTGTTGTAGTTTATGCAGAAAGCACTCTCATTGGGTGCTGGGTATTGAGCCATAAAATAGGCAAGGAGTCTATAGGTGGGTTAAGATTAATAGACAATGGTTATTGTTGGTTTATTGTGGATCTTAACAGAACCCATCAGTACCAGGGAAGACAATGCCAATCGGAGTTCCCTAGTGTTGAAGTACATACCAGAAAGTGTTTTCACAGGCTAAGCGATGCTTGGCTATAGACTAGGCAAGGAGTCTGTAGGTCCCTTAAGATCCAAAAGATCCAAAAGGTTTTGTGGACCCATAGGAACCCATTGATCAGCACAAATAGGCACAAATTGGCACTTGTACATGTCCATATTGCGAACACAATGTACAGTTGTTCCGAGTACTGATGTGAAAAAATCTGGAGTATTCCCAATTATGAAGATATAGCATTGTATTCTAGAGTGGCACCAATCAGGGTTCCCCAGTGGTATATGCCAGAAAGTGCTCTCTGAGGCTAGTGCAGGGGTCTGCAACCTTTAAGACATAAAGAGCCACTTGGACCCGTTTCCGAAAAGAAAAAAAAGAAAACTGGGAGCCGCAAAACCATTATAAAACAAATGCCAGAGTCCAGGCCCCCATATAATGTGCCAGAGTCCAGGCCCCCATATAATGTGCCAGAGTCCAATAGCCCCCCATATAATGTGCCAGAGTCCAATAGCCCCCCATATAATGTGCCAGAGTCCAGGCCCCATATAATTAGCCAATGGTGTTACTTAACACCTGAGAGCTAATCACGCGCCTTCCTTCAGCCTGGTCCGGCAGGCTCGGCAGCGCAGCAGCAGTCTGGTGGCGCGATTACGTCATCGAGCCGCCTGCACCGGTCCGGCGGCCTCTCTGATAGGCTGCCGGCCAGCGGCAGCACACACGTCCTCCGCGGCGAGCAGCCTGACAGGTAAGGCGGCGCCTCCCATTCTTCAGGAGCGCGCCGCAGCCACTGAAAGACTCTGGCCCGCGTGACACTACCGGAGCCATGGCAAAGGTGAGCCTGGCCGAAGGTGAGAAAGAGCCGCGGGTTGCCGACCCCTGGGCTAGTGGGTGCTTGGCCATGGAGTAGGCAAGGAGTCTATGGGCTATGGTAATCGATGGTTTATTGTGGATCTCAACACAACCCATTGATCAGCACCAGCAGATTCAGATTGGCTGTATTCTTTTTTGATTAGGGGTATCGCCAATGTTTCAGTTTAATAGTCATTAATGTCTTTATTTTCAATAGATTTCAGTTTTTGATCTAACTAAATGATTGTACAGCAGATGATCTGTTCATTTCATGTGAATAGCAAGTAAGTGGACAGTAATCAGGATGGCGAATACCCACCTATGTGGCGCCACGATCGCATCCTCCCCACATCTACATAAGGTAGAATAAGCTCTCTGTGTACACATTTTTTTAGTTTTTTTTTTTTTTTTCATTCATGAAAGATTATTCCAAGCGAAAGCTCATTTATCCCTTTATTTTATTCATACCTGGTGATCCTGCTAGTAACACACCTCATGTCCTCGGGTGACAGTTCTTTCACTGTACTGTATATAGGAGGAGCACTGTTGTTCATCATAACAATATAATATTGTGCAGGACAGATGCAAGACAGATCTTGCTTAGTATGGGTGCTAGACGAAGACAACAAAGTGTAGCTCATTTGCATATCAGCAGCCTGTCTATCTTTAGAACCTAACAGAAGCTTAAAGTAGATGCAAAATGTTTACGAAGAGACAAGTAGATCACTTATTAAATTGCTTACAAAACACAATATGCCACAAAATGTTTTACCCTACGGATATAAATTGTGCAGATCGGCCCATCCTTCGTGTTGCTACTTCATACCTACCGTGTTTCCCGAAAATAAGACAGTGTCTTATATTCATTTTTGCTCCCAAAGATGCCCTACGTCTTATTTTCGGGGGATGTCCTATTTTTCCATGAAGAATACGGCACTGTTGTATCCGTATAGGGGATCACTTAAAATGAGGAGGGATCAGAGGGGGGAATCAAAATGGCACTGGAGACTCAGAGGGGGGATTACCATTTTAGTAACCCCTTCTGATCCTTTTGTGTCATTGTGATTGCCCCTCTGATCCCCCCTGTCCAGAGTTACAGTACTGTATTTTCGGGGGTGCCTTATTTTCAGGGGGGATGCCTTATATTTCAGCGTGAGGCAAAAATGTAAGGGCGCCTTATTTTCGGGGACATAGGGTATATGTACTTCAGGATTCTTGCAGCAGCCCTAAGGGCTATGCCTATGTAATCTCAATTTAAAAGGCCACTTGTATGCTTTGATACAAGCCTGTCCAGCAGGGTGTTGACAACTAAACATAATAAGTTGATTGAAGCAAGCAATTGTCTTCCTGTAAATACAGGCTTTATGCAAAATGACTGGGCAATATTTAAGTTTTTTTTGACTAACATTTGAAAGCTTTAGGCATTATCGCAATGAGTATAACTTTAATAAGTTGTATCACCTGCCCTATTGAAATTATGGTGGAGGTGCAGCCTGTGGTAGATCAGTCAGGTTACATGACATGTAAGCTATGTTGTCACTTAATTGAATCAATTTAGACGCAAGTCATGTGTATGGAGAGAGGTGTCTTTTCTAACCAGTACAAAGCATTGATACTAAAATGCAGTGTCTACATCTTACAGCCTACCCCCACTCCACCCATAAACTGGGCTGCATATTAAAAACCCAAGGGGAAGGAAATGGCAAATCCTAAACTGAGATGGATGTATTAGGTGTAAAATGGCTATTTGGAGACATTTGACCATCTCGCCTTGTGGGTTACAAAGTATGTTTGGCATCTCATCAATTGACATGAATATGGAGATGACCCCTGACCCATGTAATTGTATAAGCACATTCATTTTTCTGGGGTAGCTTTCCATAACCCGTTGGCGTCAATGTGGGAATATGTTCCCATTTCTAGAAGAACATCTGTAAGGTCAGGAACGGAAGACCTAGCTAACAAATTGGTTTCCACTTGCCACACCAGAGGGGTTCTAATGGTTAAGGTCAGGGCTTGGGTGCAGGTGGTCCTGGTGGATTTCCCCTCAGGGGCTCACTCATACTGTAGGAAGTGAATTTAATATGGAGGGGTATCTAGATACTCTTGGGGGGAGTAGTAGGTTTGATGGTCTGGGATCTGCAAACATTTCATGGCCCAATGGAGTGATCAGAGCTCCTGGTATAAAGTACCTCCATTCAAGAGTGGCTTTCATTACATCAATCAGATTTTCTTGAATAAAGTACCTCCTCAGGGCTTCCATTCCCTCAATAGAGGGTTTAGATCTTCTGGTATAAAGTACCTCCTCAGAAGGGGATCTTCCATTCCCCCAATGGAGGGATCCAAACTTCTGGCATAATGTACCTCTTCAGAAGGGAGGCTTCCATTCCCCCAATTGAGGGATCCAAACTTCTGGCATAAAGTACCTCCTCAGAAGGGGGGGTTCCATTCCCCCAATGGAGGGATCAGAGCTTCTGGTATAAAGCACCTCCCCAGAAGAGTGGCTTCCATTCCTCCAGTGTAGGCATCCAATCTTCTTGTATAAAGTACCTCCCCAGAAGTGTGGCTTCCATTCCTCCAATGTAGGAATCCAATCTTCTTATCTAATATCCTCAGAAGTGTGGCTTTCATTCCCTCAATGGAGGAATAAGGTGGCTTTCATTTCAACAATGTACATATCATAGTTTCTGATATAAAAAGTACCTCCTCTGAAGGGTGGTATCATAGTTTCTGGTATAAAGTACCTTCTCAAGAGGTTGGTTTCCATTCCCTCAATGGAGGGATCTGAACTTCTGGTATAAAGTACCTCCTCAGAAGAGTGGATTCCATTCCCCTAATGCAGGGATCAGAGCCTCTTGTATAAAGTGCCTCCTAAGAAGAGTGGGTTCCTTCCCCCCGTATTTCCCTTTATAGGCGTCACTGTGCATTGAACCTTTTGTTTGGTCGTGATAATCACAGGTTACTTTTTATGGCATTTCTAGCTCGCAACAGCATCCGTGTAATGCTATCTGCTCCGTCTCTGTGGGGGTTTGTGCTCAGTAGCGATCATTCTCGCTGACAAGCAGTCACCCGTCTGGCTGTGATTAAACAGGGATAAATAAAGCCTTTTCAGCCGTAACATTTTTTTTGGGCGAGAGAAAGGGAGTCAAATCTTGTTTTGCTCTTTAAAAAAAAAATCCCTGGAAGTGTTCTATGGCTCTCACTGAACAGAAGAATGTTCTTCTGTATATATAACCCTCAATTTGCCGACTGCTGCTGCCACTGTTACACACAGCTTCAAGTTGGGTCTTGCCTGCCGCACCTACGCTGATCTACGAGGTGGCTGCAGAAAGGGACGGTGCTGGATATCGTGTGCTGGCGGCTCAATGTCCCACAGGGAATCCGAAGATGACCAAATGAGGAGGCTTTAATTCTTCATAAAATAGGTTTGTACGAAGAACAAGAACTTTGTTGCCTTATACCTTTTTAATCATTTTGTTTATCCTTTACATTCCTAGTATAGTAACACATATCTAGTACTTGACGATGTTACTTTCGAAACATTTCATTTTGAATAAGCCTAATGTGTTTTACATATCATGCTATGTGTTATGTAGAGCTTCTATATCCAGGTCTTGGAATGTATTTCTTCAACAATTGAAGATCTTCTATATCTTCAATTGTAATTTGTTGGAATGTCCTTGCGTTGTTGGTTTGATTTTAAGAGATTTTTGGATCTTGCTAGTTAAGCCAGCCCTTGCTCCATCTGCGAGGTCTTGTAGCAGATGTATGGAGAAGGCAGCAGAAAGGTTGAGGGTAGAAGAAGGTGAGGAGCATTGCATGCAGACCTCAAAGGATTTATCTCATGGACATGGGTGATGTTTTATCATGGTATAGGTTTGAAGTGCAAGACATTTAAAGGTCAACAGATTACCATTAACCAATATAGTATAGGATAATCTTCTTGGGTTACATTTGACCTGCTTTGAGGTTCTTTGGGCCCATCAGGTCCAAATGAGATATTCAAATGTCAGGTAATGAATGCTGTGTTTTGATTGCTTAGGGTTAAGTGGACTAAAGCTGGCCATACATGGTTCAATAGTTCTGTTCGATTGATGATCATATTGAAATTGATTCCTGCACACCTGGTAGGATTGACCAAAAGTGATTGGACATGTTGGATTTGTTTTGGATTGTAATTATGATATTTTTTTATTGTGTTTAACTCGATCACACTGTGTTGTGGTACGATCAATCAAATCTTAGAATGATCTGGAATAAGTCAAATCGTGTATGGCTAGCTTAAGGGAACATTGACTAGTATGAAAAGGCAATGTGTAATTTAGTCCTCTGATCACCTATCATGGCAACAGCAAATTTGAGTGGACTGTCCCTTTAAAGATTGACAGTCTGCAGTCTATAGAAATAATCGTTTTGAATTGTAAGGGCCCCCATACACCTTAAGATCTCTGTCAGATTTCCTTTAGGTCTCCTTTTGTTTTAACAAAACTTTCTAAAGTCCACAATCTTTCCATAAAATTTCTATACAATCAAATTTTGTAATAGGACCTTTCTAATTCTTCCAATCACTATGTATTCTATCAGGGAGGACCCGGCACTACAT
>CM070033.1:182680887-182717085 GCA_036250615.1 Ptychadena robeensis | reverse complement strand
AGCATCGATTGAACCAAAATTGAACCGTGTGTGGCTAGCTTTAAGGTGTATGGGGGGCTTAAACCATCAAGTCTACCTGTGTTCAATCGCAGAAGACCCTATACTACATAATTGTTGGTGGATCTAAAGGATATCTAACAGAGATCTAAAGCAGTATGGCCAGCTTTACAAATCAATGTTCTTGAAGTAAGTTGTTGTTGCTGATTTTTTATATGATTATAAACGGGTGCACATAAGTGGTACTCTGGTAGTTTAGAAGGGGCCAAAACCCAGCTCTGCGTACCGGCATTATTGTTACACAGCTCATATGCGTACTAACAACTTGGAGGCGCTCCGTGTCTGGGCGGCCGCAGCTAAATGTTACATGTATACAATTTATGTATACTGGATAACTGCAGGGAAACATGAATGACTATGAAAGGTTGCAGTTAGGGTGTGAAATTGGGAATGAAGATTGGACTTCTAAGGGTGTTGGAGATCTGGGGGATGAAAGTCAGAATGGGCATATGTAAGGGTAAAATCTGGCAAGTGTGACAGCTGGAATATGACTATGAAAGGAAGACATTTGAACAGCAGGTAGTCTCAGGGGTTAGTTACTAAGCCAAAAGATTTTAGGGTTGCACTGCGCAGGTATGAAATCTGGAGGTTGAGACGTGTTGTACTGTGATAGTTGCATTTGACTCAGGAACAGGGAGGTCCATCTGCAGGAGAGTCTACCATTCAGGAGGCTGACGCAGAGGACAGTGAGGGAGGCAGTGAGAAAGACCACCCTACATATGGGGATAGTACCAAACACCATCTCCTGGTACTCATCTGAGGAGCTCACTAAAAAAGTTATGTGCACCCTTGAGTATAAAGGTGGACATTGATGTAGGTTGGTAATTGATTGACTTTCCGTATTCTAACAATTTAGCTTTCAGCTGCTCATCAGTATCCTTTGATTACTTCTCACCACTGTTATTCAGTGTGTTAGCATTGATGTATATATATATTTCCATTAAGATGCACAGTACTATATTCCCTCTTTGAGCATTGGCTCTATGGATATTAGAAGTAGGTCTATTCCAGTCTCCAGGGCCTTACCTGTCTACATCAAACAATGTAGGTCTCTGGAAGCCGCTTTGATTTTTGCACCTTGTTATCCCCTAAATCTGTTAAGCCTCAAAGTTTAATATTCTAATCCTTTAGCTGCCAGTTGCTCATCCCTCCAGGAGCGATAATGGCGAAGGTACAGGTTTATGTAAAAACACGGTTTGCCAGGATTAGGAAAGCCTCGCTCCTTTAAAGTTTCAGCGAGAGAGAAAGGGGCGGAGGGGAGACGCAGATTGTCTCGGTGAACGTCTTTCCTGGACTTCTGCAGATTAACAAGTTAATTCTAGTGATTCTCTGGATATATCAAAGTATAGAAACACTTCAGCTTGCAGGGGAGCTGCCAGTATCTACAAAGGCATCTGCAGCATGTGTCGGAGAAAGACTTAAAGCTGGCTATACAACTTACAATCTGATTGCACAGCCTTAAATTTTTTAGAGGACCTACCTCAACTATTCAACTCGTATCCATTCGGATACGGCATTGAAATACATAGTGGTTGGGAGAGATCAAGAGGACTGAAGCTTTTTATTTTAAAAGTGGTCATCGATGGGCTCATCCTTTCCTCTGATTTGAGATGTAGTGCTTAATCAAGAGTTATATTGTTCTAATTTTATAATTAGCATGTAGGAAGCACCTATTTGATGCTTTCAGGATTGTTGTGAAATTTCAAAATGAATTGTGAAAATGTATTCTCTCTTTGGGGCACCATAGGCCAAGTCACATGGCCAGACCAGCTTTCAGATTTTTTGACAATGGGCCAATGTTCCAATGATCAGAGCCTTTAGAGTAGTGGTGTTCAACCTTTTTAGGTCTGCAAGTGTCACTTCCTGTATTTGGAAAGGGGAAGTGGCCTGTAATTTCCGCGTTCCGAGTACTGGAACTGGTGACCTGCGATGTCACTTCCAGCACGATCAGCTCCCTCCTATTGTGCCACCCGGCTTGTGATGATGTGCAGGGTAGGAGGGGAGAGCAATACCATATGTTAGGATGGAGGGGGCATTACTCTTCATCCTAAATTCCACAACCCCTGTGAAATGGTTGTTCGACCCCCAAGGGGGTCCTGACCCAGAACCACTGCTTTCGAGAGAACCCTTCCCATCTGTAACCAACTAGTTCTTATTTGTTAGAGATTGTCCTCTAGGAGTAGTGCTGTTTGGATCCCTATTGTATCCTTGGGGCACCATAGGGTAAGGCCCTTAGACCAGCATTCAGACATTTCGAGAATGATCAATGTTCCAATGACCTGAGCTTTCAGAGAGAACCCTTCCCATCTGTTATTGTCCTCAGGGAATCCTTCTGGATTTCATTGCCATCTAATTAACTGGTTAAGTTTTCAGAAAAGTGTGCACCATTTCTATAACCTTCCTATATTTGTAGCATTGGTTCAGGAATAGCGTTTCATCTTTATTCCAAAATGGTGGACATATCTTCACCTTCTGGAGGCACATCTACCGGATGTTCTAGTGGTCCCCAACCGAAGTAATGCAATCATCCAGGAACTTACCAACAAGTCGGATCACGGTGTGCGCCCATCTGTCCAGGTGGGCGCCACAAAACCGGTCATAGATCATAGTATTTATGACCACCTTAATTTTCTTACTGCCAGGTCTTACACATGTCTTATGGATAGCGCTGCCATGTTTTCTGGGCAAGAATACCGGCCTATATTTGCAGTGTTGAGTTAGAAATAAAGTTCTTCCATCTTTATTCCAGAATGGTGGACATATTCACCATCTGTAGCCACATCTACCTATTTTAAAGGTATCCATACATGCAACGATCCCCGCCCGATTCTTTAGCTGCTGGTCTTTATTCCAGAATGGTGGACATATCTTCACTTTCTGGAGGCGCTTCTACCTATTGAATCCTCATACTGTCAGGTCTTGCGCATGTCTGGTGGGTAGTGCTGCCATGTGTTCTGGGTAAAAATATTGGCCTTACAGTCTTTATCCTACCAACGACATTGAAAACTATGTGGTTCACTGGCCAAGTGGCAACCCTACTTTTTTTGTTCCAATACGTAATGGTAGTTGGGGCAGGGCTGTGTCAGAAGGGAAGGTGGGTGCAAGCAGAGATCTGTCATGCATACTTGAATTGTAGCTTTCAGCCTATCCGCAATTTCCAAAATTACACTTCAGAGTTAATTTTGCATTACCTGCAGATGTAGGCGGGGCTCTCGAATACTGCTCTGTTTTAAACCACACAGGTATGGGCCTGTCCAGTTTGTTTAGGTCTACATGACAGAACTATACTTTCTAGAAATAGATGAACAGTAAATGTCAAATAGAAACCAATATGGTAATAACATTTAAAAAAAAATGCATATAATTACACAGCTTATTTCAGACTTCCTCACTTGACAGATCTTGGCTTTTGGGAATGACCCATATGATCTTGTGCAATGCTTCCTTTGGCAATGGGCACCAGTGATAATAGCCACATCCAATGCAAGGTCCTCCGGTTCATTGAATTAAATGGAATGTCAGCTACATGTACGTGGTTGTTTCCCGCTCATTTCATGCCATGACCTTATGTATATTAGGCGAAAGCCCTAAAACCAACCGGTGGAGGCCCCATGTCACGTCCACCGGTCTGTTGCACTAAGTGGTCTGTAAAAGAGTCCTATGGTTGGATGGGGAAAAATGTTTATGCTCCTCCAATGTGATACTGTGGATAAGACCGCTAGGACCAACAAGTTGCATTGATGCAAGGACACTTGTGTGTTGACTTTTGACCTAAAATATCCAAACCTGCCGTTGATCAGAAAGTCCTCCGTGTTTATGGCAGGTCACGCTATATAGTGAAGTATTAAAAATATTACCGTAACCTTGTAAACAATCTGGTTACTGTACTGTACAGGAGGAAATATTTATTTTATGCAATGCAATGACAACCTATGTTGTAGGCCTTCAAAGAAGCACAATCTCATCTCAACGCCATGGAGGTGAGACTAAAGCTGGCCATACACCTCTAGATCTCTGTCAGATATCCTTAAGATCTACTAACAACTATGTAGTCCTCTGCGATTGAACACAGGTAGACTTGATTGTTTAGAAAGTCTCTCGTATTACATGGTTTTGGTAAAACAAAAGGAGATCTAAAGGAAATCTGACAGTGAAATCTAAAGGTGTATGGGGGCCCTAATACACATTCATAGAACTAAGTTTATAGAAGAAGTGTCATCATAAAGACATACGCCACTGCAAGTCTCTTAGTTTTTTGTTCTTTACTAGTCTTTATACCTGGTTTTGCTTGGTATTGAGGATTAGTTGAGAGAAGACTAAATAATGCTGTCACATCTAGAGCCTGCACCCCCGTTCTCACTTCTCCTACTGTGTCTGCCGTTACTATGGCAACGTGTTTTATTCTATAGCGTTTTCCAAAGGATTTTCAGGTATGTTTAAAGATGACCTGGTCTTATGATATACATGGAAACGTGAAATGAAGTCACAATTTCAGAATGAATTGCATAGCAGTGTTGCTATTGTCAGGGTTATGAGTACCAGGAAGCATTAGACTAGTTCTTCACCTCTTCAAAATCCCTCATTGTTGTTTTGATTCATCGTCAATGTGTCCAATGGTATTCAATTGATGCGCGCACACAGACATCGCTTCAAAATTAGAGCGGAGCTGTTTTTTAACAAGGACGCAAAGCTACACACAACGCAAGCATGAGCGTTTCCGTGCCCATAGGGAAAGGCCAGGGTATGCGTTTGGTGATGTGCATATCAATATATTCAAGGTGAACAAAAAATTAATCTTTTCCTGAATCCCTGACGCGTCCAAAACGGCCCTCGTGTTTTTAATGCGTTAACACACACTAGTGCGCCCTTACACGCAGTGCAGACTTAACCTAAACGTGCCAAATATGGTTAGTTAATTGCTTCTGTTCCTTTAAACTTGATTTTGAAAATACAAATCCAGTTCTGTAGAAGTATAGTGAAGTAAATTGGTTCTTATAATAGAGGCTTGTTAACCAGATAACTTAATCTAGACATACACTGGTTGATTAATCTGCAATTCGATTTTTCTTTGATTTAAAGCCGATCCACCCCTTCACTGGAATTGGTTCCTCTTGTATATACTTGTATAATCAACATAAATTTACCAACATGTCCTATAACATGAGATTGTTTTTTTGGTTTGATATCGATCACTTTTGGTGGATCATACCAGGAATGGATTCCCATGGGATTAACTAAAAAATCTAAGTTGATAGAATGGAAATATCAAACTGTGCATGGCCAGCCATAGAAGGGATCTGGTCTTCTTGTTGCCTTTGTTGCTTTGATCTGTGACTTTTTGGTGGCCCTTGGTTGCAGTGCCGTTTCTATATTTTTGAGAGCCCTATGAAAGTTTCTTGGATGGAGCCCCCTGCTAACCGGGATGATATTGGCTGCGCCTCTTAACCAATACCAATCCCCATCACCCACTCCCACCAGTAGCAGACATAAGTGGAGTGCCCACACATTTCTGGTCTGTATGGACACACTGCTCCTTCTTCCTCACCCCCCTGTTTGGGAACCACTGGTCTACACCATTTTCCTACACTACTTCTAGTCGAATGTACTCAGTGGACCTCGCTTTGAACACACATGCACACACCCTGAAAACATTTTCGTAAATTGGAGAATGAGCATTGTACACACACAGTGCCTATTATGTTCTATGGGGGAGGAGCAGGTGGGATCCCAATGCATAGTACATACCAATTATTGTTTTCAGCAGTGCAGACCTTCCAGGTGTTTAAGTTATAGGACTGCTTCCAAAATGTTTTGATGGCAGCTGTTTAGATGGAGTGTCTTGTATGCGGATCTATTGTCTATACTGGGGTCTTCTCATTCTCACAGTTTGAGCTCTGCTGTGAAGAGACTGATACCAGGGCACATTCCTTGTAAATAAGAATTGATAATGTAACGATTATTGCCAAATAGTGTCCTGGCGCTGTTTTGTTTAATATTCCATCTTAGAATTTTAGCCTTATGTCATAGTCTGCTCTGTATTATATGTTCAAATGGAAAACCCAACCACAATCTATCCAACCCAAGGACAGGATATACCGGTAGTAGTTTGTGTTCCCTTTTGTTGCTATGATAGTTATTTATGCCACCATTGTAAGTGAATGTCTTCCTTCATGTGATATATCCTAACCAAAATAACACACAGGAAACTGAAGCACATTGTAGGAGTCCAGCAGGAAGTTCACTGACACAGGAAATGTCACACATATAAATAGAGATCGGACTTCCATTGTATAGCTCTGGCCCGCTGTTACCCACCAGGAGAGGTGTTATAATGTGTCAGAAGATGGACTTTTTTAGCTCTAAAGAAGGAAAAGGAAGAGGACGAGAAACCACCGATTACTGCTTATTGCAGTTTCCTGCCCTCCATCAAACTGGATGCAGAGACAA
The DNA here is from genome assembly GCA_036250615.1 of Ptychadena robeensis. Taxonomy (NCBI): domain Eukaryota; kingdom Metazoa; phylum Chordata; class Amphibia; order Anura; family Ptychadenidae; genus Ptychadena; species Ptychadena robeensis. Next base: position 182,710,581 of record CM070033.1, on the reverse strand, counting down.
AGTAAAGAGCTTGTCTTATTTCTTTCTAATTGCAATTATTACTCCAAAATTTTTAATTAACTTTTCTTCTGTCAAAACCATGTAATATGAGGATCTTTCTAACCCTTCCAATCACTATATATTCTATCAGGGACTACCCGGCACTACAGTGCAGTGATATATACCTTCCAATCACTATGTATTCTATCAGGGAGGACCCGGCACTACATAGCAGTGATATATACCTTCCAATCACTATATATTCTATCAGGGAGGACCCGGCACTACAGTGCAGTGATATATACCTTTCAATCATTATGTATTCTATCAGGGACTACCCGGCACTACATAGCAGTGATATATACCTTCCAATCACTATGTATTCTATCTGGGAGGACCCGGCACTACATAGCAGTGATATATACCTTCCAATCACTATGTATTCCATCAGGGAGGACCTGGCACTACATAGCAGTGATATATACCTTCCAAGCACTATGTATTCTATACTACATAGTTGTTGGTACATCTAATGGAAATTGTATAGAGTGATCTAAAGGTGTATGGGGGACTTAACTTATAGTTTTAGTTTAGCTATGTTCAATTCACACCGTTGGAACCATGGGCCTAATGGGCAACCAACTTCTTTCAGTTGGGCCCCTCTGCCAAATGTAACAATCCATTGTAGCCCATTAGTCAAAGTTTGCTCGCCCCGGTCTATAATATTCCTGATAATACACTTAATACGCAATTTATTCTGAAATTATTTTAAAATATTGCAACATGTTTTTTATTTAAAAGCGGGCAAAGGCAAAACAATGTGTAGGAAGTCTTCAAGTCTAAATTTTAATTCGTATTTAATTAGTAGAGTCCTTCACAAACATTAGTCATGTGATAGATATTACAATCGTATATAATTCCAGGTGTCACTTCTGATTGGCTGCTTAGATTCCCCTATATTTAAATATAAACAGCTTCATATTTAGCTTTTTTCCATTTGACCGTCCCTGGCCACTGGCCGAATTTTGTCCACGATGGGTATGTTCAGACCTGGCAGAATAATAGAAGTTTCTGCATTGTGTATATCAGGCCTTGCCATTGGTTAAGCTGAATCATGTGTTTTTTAATTAAGCCACCCTACCTTTCCCAAAGCGATCATTACCCAGCAAGAATCTCATAACGCATTTCCAATTATCCTCGATCCTAACCGCGTTAATGCCTCCATTTACAACAAAAACTAGCGGTTTCCTTCTAAGCGGCGCCATTAGGAATCAATGTTTTAAGTCTTTAAAGCCAACACGCTCGCCAACGCAGCTCCGCATTGCCAGTGCTGTGGGTTTTAGATCTTCGCCTGGCGTAAAAGGAGGAAGATTGCAGGGTCTACATAAGACACTTTCTCTTCCCGATTTTTTTCTAAACGCAATTTTAATCAATTTATAGAAATCCTCTCCAAGTCCTTATTTCTTTCTTTTAATTGCACCAATTTGCAAGTGAAATATACCCCCTCCTCACAAGAATCTGTTTATATCCGTATGTGAGGTTCTGGATAGGAACCCGGCAATCCGGTTGCTAGGTGACTCTGTGCCTACACAGCCTGGTGTGTGGAGCTGTGCAAAAAGAAAGCCGTATGAATCAAAGTTGAGAGTATTGCGTGCCCTATTGGGGACCTGCTTACCTCGTATACCGTATGCTTACGTTTAGGTTGGTGAACATGCACAGTTCACACAGTATGTGCTGCTGCCTTACTTCCGAATTGGTATAATTGCTATGTGTGATGGCAGATGGATGAGAGATCTGTGTAATCATTGCCTCTCACTAGAGAGAAAATTGTGATGACACGGGTACAATGACATCCAAGGTTGTCCGCCTATGGTGGAGATGTCAGATGCTCCGAACGTGTCCCGTACTTATTATATAGTTTATGTTCCATTTACTGTTTACTAAATAGACTTTAAAGCAGTGGTGGGCAACCGAGCTTATATGGAGGGCCACAAGTGCGGCCCTCGGCATCACTAAAGGGCCGCACATAACATTTTCAATTTATACTGACTTGTATAAGCATTTTATCATGACTAAATGACAGCAGGCAGAGCTAGAAGACATTGTTTTTAATTTTTAAATAACAAAACTTGTTTTAAATACTTCAAGCATTAGGGAACACTGTAGTATGGTAATGTAAATTTTTTGTGATATATATCATCCAAGGTTATGTGCCTCATAGATATCATGAAAGCCTTTGATAATATCTATGGGACACATAACCTCAGAATAGGGGTGCATATCCTTTTAATTAAAGGTTATGTGCCCCAATATATATTATACAATCGCCCCCTTTCGTTGGTGTAAAGGTCCCCATACACGGGTCGATTTCTCATTTGATTTTTTGCTGGATAATAGATAATCAATAGATAATTGTTCACTGTTCACCTTGAACGATTGATCAAAGTGTTGTCGAAAACGACGGAGAAACGATCATATAGAAACCCGACATGTCGTATTTATCATTTTTTTTGATCGACCGTTCGCTTTTAAAGTAAATTGGTGGCGGCCATCGATCGCCATTTTTTGTATGACAATGACATAATTTTCAGTCCAGAATATTCTAGAAAGTGATCTGGGAAAGTTGCATCGTTCAAAAATTTATTGTTCAAGGTGGAGTGTTATTCAATTGATCACCGATCGATTGTAAATTTTTCATTCACTGTGAACGATCGAATCAGTAATCGGCCCTAAATAGTGGGAGCATAGACACTCACCTGTCTGACAACTGCTCCATCTGAGCAGCCTGATTGGCATAAATTAAGGCTGATCCGTGACCCAGACGGCGCCTGAGCAAGTCTCTCACCTCTCCTTTCGCTCTAAGAAGCAAAGATTGGTCAGAGGGGAGGGGGGCGTGGGACAGGTGAGTTCCTGTGCCCTATGCAACAAGGTTTTGGGGGGCGCAAGTGGGAGGACCAAGGGGGGCCGCTGAAGAACACAAAGGGCTGCAGGTTGGGCACCTGAGCTTGAAAGTCTCAGGGACTAGCCTCACCATGAGCAATAAGAATGTTTTGGTTTTAAGTAAAAACAAACATTTTGGTCATAATTCAAGTTCTCAAAGTGGATGTATATTACAGTATGTAAAAACATATATATTTGTAAAATTGATGTATGATTTACCTTTAAGCTGGTATGATGTTGGCTTAGGGCTTCACAATCCTTTAAAAAAATATACTTACTTGCTGTTGGAACTATATGAGAAAGATTTTACATTCATTCACCAGGCTTCTGGGGGTTTACTCAGGGTGCAATATCGCGAGTGGCCACTGGGGGTTATAAATTTTTTGGGGGGAATTTTTGTCTGTGTACTTTCAATGGAGAGCTGAGATCACAGATTTACCCAGCTATCACAGCGCTCTTATGACTTTGGCCGCACGCCATCAGAGCCAGTCATTACTCATGACAGGTACATTTTTATTTTTTTATTATCGGTACTTCTAGTGCCATTCATGTAAAAATGTACTTCTGATAGGTCTGCTTAAAGTCAAGCTGGTTGTAACTCAAGCTGGGTCCACTGTATATAATTTTCTTTTGCCTTGCCTATCTTAAGGCCCCCATACACGTGTCGGATTCCATGGCCAATTGATCACTCACCCGATCGATTCCGGCGATCTCAGCGGGAATGGGAGCTCCGATCAATCAGCCAATTAAGATTATCCGATCGCTGCATACCACCTTGTCCCACGGATTCCTGGACGATTCCGTGTCCGATCACTTCCCAAATGGCAACTCCCCCTGATGTGTGCAGAATCGGATCAGAAAGACCAACATGTTGGTTCTCTGTCGGATCTGATTCTGAGCCCCCGATCAATCGGACGCGAATGATCGGACAAGGTGGGCTGCACGCGATTCCGGCACGATCGTTTCGCGTGCACGGTGGGAATCCGACACGTGTATGGGGGCCTTTACTCCTCCTTCGTTTCTGGTCAAGCTTTCTCTTCCACCTCTGGTTTTTGGTAAGACACCTCAGAGCTGGAAAGCAGGGTTTATAAGGGTCGCATTAAATATATTTGAGCTGAGAAGGAAAGTTTTTGGGCAGTTTTAATAAAATTACATGTAGGCAAATTGTATGCACTATGCAAACACTGTTAAATATGTCTGATGAGTTGAGAAGAAACGTTTTTGGGCAGTTTTACCATTAAATAGTCCCAATTTATGGAGGTCAGGATAATTACTACTATGAGTAACTGCGCGGTATTATGATTGGGCCTTTTATTATTAAAAAACCTTTTGTAATCCATTCTATTGGTTATCACTCCATGAAGTGTTAATAACTAGGGTAAAGCATTGCCGGGTCTGTGCACATGCTCACTAGCGTGTGTATAGGGATTAGTCACGACTGCTGTCTGTAGTCTTCTGTTATCGGCCGTTCAGCATATTGGCGAGCCCAGTGACAAGCACGCTGCCTGCCGAGCACTTATGTAACATCAATCTTCTTGCAGAGCTCCGAACACGTCGCTGCATTTTGTCGCAGCCTCAATGAGATGAACTCTCCAGATTCCTGCCTGAGCCCCTCCGAATTCACAGGAACCCCGCTGGGCACCATGAGGCAATTAACGGACGCCGACAAACTGCGCAAGGTGATCTGCGAGCTGCTGGAGACGGAGCGCACCTATGTCAAGGTATTTCTCACTTATTCTTCTTCTTCTTCACTTCATCTTTTCTGAGGTGCCATTGTCCAATTTGTAGCATTGATTGCGTGCCCGGCATCCATTCAGGAGGTGATAATGAATGATTTAACACTTGCCGTGTGAGTTGTCGGATAAATAAAATGACTGGGAGAGTATTTGCAAGGATTTCACTTAACTCCATTCTGCTGCAAGCTGTGATTCTTCAAGTCCTCATTGATCTTTCTTTTATTTTTATGTTTAGGATCTGAATTGCCTAATGGAAAGATACCTTAAACCCCTGCGGAAAGAGACGTTTCTCACACAAGACGAGGTAAAGCACATTGGCTCTTAATCATTTCTAAATTTAATTACACTCTTTTATGAAATAGATTGCTCGGTTCACATTGATGTCACCCGGCTAACTTAGTGTTTCTTTGTGCTGTGGTTATCAAACCGGTATATTCATCGTTATATGGAGCCTAGTCTGTATGTTCTCCTCTATACTTCTTTTATCTATATTTTATACTTCTTTCTTTTATATGTCCTCTTGCCCAGTGTATTTCCTTTCAATATCTCTCCCCATCATCTCCCCCTCTTGCTGTAGGTTTAGGACAAAAAGATTTTAATTATTTATCCATTTCCCATCTTTTCTCTCTTCATTCATATTCTCTCATACCGTGTTTCCCCGATGATAAGGCACTGTCTTATATTTTTTTAAATGCCAAAATATGCCCTAGGCCAATCATTGTACCCTTCTGATCACTCTGTGCCATTCATTGTCCCCTTCTGATCACTCTGTGCCATTCATTGTCCCCCCTGATAACTCTGTGCCAATCATTGTCCCCTTCTGATCACTCTGTGCCAATCATTGTACCCTTCTGATCACTCTGTGCCATTCATTGTCCCCTTCTAATCACTCTGTGCATTCATTGTCCATTTTTTGGGGGGTGTATCATTTTAGTGCCGTGTCTAGCCTTTTGGGGGCCCTATGCAAGTGTCTACCATGGAGGAGGTGGGAATGGTGGTATTGGTGGAACTGCCATTTGGGGGGGAATCAGGTGCTGTAGGGGGAAGGGGAAAAGGAACACGACAGTACAAGCTGCTCCTTCTTCCTCTTCTTCTTCTACTTTCACCTCCAGCAACCACAAACCAAAACCAACCCCCTCCGTCGGCAGCTTGCTCTGTTCAGATCTGCATGGGGAGAGTGGGTGCCAGATATGCATGCAAGGTAGGGGACCGGGAGCTCTCGGGGCCCTATGTGCACATATATTCGGCATAGCAGGAGAAATGTCCCTGGATCATTTTGACTTGGTCGTTTTAAGGGCATCCCTGTGATAAACCCCATTCTGCTCTTTAGGGATCTAAAGCTTAGAGAATATGAGATTCTATTTAAGATTGCTAAAGTAGACTTGAATGTCATAAATTTGCTTATGATGTTCGTTTTAAGATCCTATCCAAGCAGCACTTGTCTGGGTTGTTACAGATTTGAATTGACTACAGCTCAGACATATTTGGGATCATTGACCCCCTTCTCTTGTAGTGTTGAGCATCATATGCTAAATTTGAGTTCTGCAAATGCAAATGTTTGCAGAGATATTAGATCGAATATTCAACATTGCGAATATCCGGCCGCACATATTGTTATGTTACGTAATATTCGTCAAAGTTATATGTAATTGCGAATATATTCATGCTTAACACTTTTCTTCAAATGGCCCAACCTGACCTAAATTTCATCTTTTTTTTTCCAGTTGGACGTCCTGTTCGGCAATCTGGTAGAGATGGTGGAGTTTCAGGTCGAGTTTCTGAAAACTTTGGAAGATGGGGTCAGGCTGGTACCAGACCTGGAAAAACTGGAGAAAGTAGATCAGTTCAAGGTACACATCCTCCTCCTCATTTGATTTTGTAAAATTGTTCTCTTTTCACACTCTGCAATGTGAACGTATAATAAATGACAGCAGGGAATTTCTCTCCATTTTTCCTAGAACATGTAATGCAAAAGTCTTCTGTAATTGTGTATTGTCTGAGCTATTCAGATTTCTGAATATGACCTATTAAGTGGGAGGGATGGAAGTATGCAGATTAGCTGATTTTTTAACCCTCGCTTATCAATTGTCTAGTCTCAGCCTCCTTCGGGGCCTGTGTACACAGTTGTTGGTGTCTGGGCTGCATTTCTCTGCAAACAAGACACTGCAATGTTAGGACCACTTGATACAACTTATAAGCAGGTCAGGAGGGAGGTCAGCCTCGCCTTTTGGAGGCATCTCAGAAGCGTTTCCAATTATCTTAAATGCAAGATGAATTTTGGTAATGCTAAATCTGCCTGCGTATGCATGGTCCTTAAAGCACCATTGTCTGTGGTCAAAAAAAAATAGGACATGGATACCTACTTGTCCCATCAGCTGCACCAACAAATACTGTTCCATATGGATGAAATCTTTGGCTGATGTCTTCTGCTGATGCCAGTATCACCATACCAGTTGATGGGAGAAGTTCCTGAATTCATCTGTAGTTTTCACTTTTGTCTTTTCTTTTGCAAACCATTTGGGGTATACTTGTATTTACTATCAGGGTAGGGTCTGTGTCTACTGCATAGTCGTGCCATCGATTTTGTCCTACCCTTCGAGATAAGCTACCCTGGTAGCCGCATCACTGGGGCGGAGTGATCTCTGCTGTCACTTTTCTATTAGCAGGAGGAGAAATACTTTATAGAGTTGTGGCTTCAGCTCAGAGTTTGGAGTCAGGCTGAGGGTTTTGGGGTTAGGCTGAGAGTTGGGGGGTAAAGATGAAAGCTTCGGGACTTAAAATGGTTAACCTATCCAGATGTCCTACCCACACTGGGCGTAGCGCAGGGTAGCACATCTTGACAAAAACCACATGATGTTGGTCAATTCTGAAGGTCCCCACACCTTACAATTTTACCATACAATTTCTGTACAATCAAGTTTTGTTCTAACAAAACCATGTAATATGAGGAGCTTTCTTAACCTTCCAATCACTATGTATTTTATCAGGGAGGACCCTGCACTACATAGCAGTGATATATACCTTCCAATCGCTATGTATGCTATCAGGGAGGACCCGGCACTACATAGCAGTGATATATACCTTCCAATCACTATGTATGCTATCAGGGAGGACCCGGCACTACATAGCAGTGATATATACCTTCTAATCTCTATGTATTCTATCATGGAGGACAACACTACATAGGTGTTGGTAGATGTAATGGAAATTGTATGGAGTGATCTAAAGGTGTATGGGGGGGGGGGCTTAATAATTTTATTCTGAATTCCATTGAGCTCATGTGGCCGGTTAGGTGTATACTGTACTAGTCACAATGAACAAGTAATTGGACGGACACAATGTTCATAATACACTGACTACTTCCATGTATATATTGTGTAATTTATTTATTCTTATTCTCTCCAACAGAAAGTCCTGTTTTCTCTGGGTGGATCTTTCCTCTATTACGCGGATCGATTCAAGTTGTACAGTGCCTTCTGCGCCAGTCACACCAAGGTCCCAAAAGTTTTAGTAAAAGGTGAGAAACTTGAGCTAAGTGCTGTGAGATTTTATGGTTGTTCCGCCTACATTGTAGAACAAATGATATAATCTCCATTAAATACCCATTCATTTCCTTGTGCCTGGTATGTCTTCAAATCTGTTTATTCCTATAATGCAGAACTAAACCCTTCTATCCGAGGCAGACAATGGCATCTTTGCTATTTTAGATCTTCAGTTGCTATGGTTCTGCACATTTGATGAATGATCACACCAACTATGTTTGGATGTTCTGCTGGGAACTAATAGAAGCACACAGCTTGGCGGCAGGTTTGCCATTGATATGACAGTTGTGGACAATGGTTAATGCGATGGGTTAAACCATAAACTTGCGTTATTGATAGTTAGTAGTAGAAAGGAAGCAGCAGATTTGTCTGTTCATTCTTTAAGACATTTGGGGTCATTAAATCACATGACACCTGGGCCAGCATGGGTGGGTAGTACCTCAGTCATTGAACGAGTATAAGTTTATCTATATGCCAGTTGACTGGATGTGTCTCTAGTGTTGAAACAACCAAATTAAAATCAGAGATGGAAGGCCTTGGCTATGAATGGTATTGACCTGGGGTATTCGTAGTCACAACCCCCACATATCTGAGATGAATTTTCGGCTGCAGTAGGATAGGTTTGGCTATCTTTCTAATGTTAACTGCAAAGTGTAAATCATGATAAACTGATACTGAATTAACAGACGCTCTTATTTAGACAGTTAAGGCCCCCATACACGTGTAGGATTCCATGGCCAATTGATCACTCATCCAATTGATTCCGGCGATCTCAGCGGGAATGGGAGCTGCGATCAATCTGCCAATTGGCCATGGAATCCTACACGTGTATGGCTAGCTTTACTTGCATAACACAGTCACAGCCTGCAACATAAGTAAAAGTTAATGTTAAGCCTAACAATTAAAGTACCTGATTGTGGAATGTGGAATTGTGGCCATAGTGACCTTCTCACCCATTCACCTTACTACAAAATAAAATGTATTATGATGAATATATATATATATATATTACAGACCACAGCTTTGAAGGTCCCGGTCCCTAAACCAATCCCAATCACCTGTTGTCACCAGTCCTCCTAGTCAAAGCACCCTCCCACCAAAGTCCGCCATACACCTTTAGATCTATACAAGTATCTTTAGATCAACCAACAACTATGTAGTGCTGGGTCCTCCCTGATAGAATACATAGTGATTGAAAGGTATATATCACTGCTATGTAGTGCGGGGTCTTCCCTGATAGAATACATAGTGATTGGAAGGTATATATCACTGCTATGTATTGCCGGTTCCTCCCTGATAGAATACATAGTGATTGGAAGGCATATATCACTGCTATGTAGTGCCGGGTCCTCCCTGATAGAATACATAGTGATTGGAAGGTATATATCACTGCTATGTAGTGCCGGTTCCTCCCTTATAGCATACATAGTGATTGGAAGGTATATATCACTGCTATGTAGTGCCGGGTCCTCCCTCATAGAATACATAGTGATTGGAAGGTATATATCACTCCTTTGTAGTGTCAGGTCCTCCCTGATAGAATACATAGTAGCTGAGTAGCTAAATTTAAAAAATGGCTGACATGAAAACTATTCAATTGGATGCCCAAAACAAAGCTTCAAAGCAAAATACAGCATATATTATATATACAGTATACATTTCTGGCGGATCAGTATATATCGCGGTGCTCTGGTCTTTAAAGGGATAAAACAAAGAGAAATGTGCATATATTGTACAGAGATGCTGTACTGTGCCTTGACATAGGATTTAATTGAGTCTCTTTATACCAGTAGCTTTAGCGTTTTGACAGTTCCACAATTGGTTATGCTTGGAATAAATTCAAGGTCTGTGTAATTGGAGCGGAAGTATTAAAGATGGAGGGAACCGCTTCTAAAAGCCACTTTCTTCCAGGCAGATGCAATAGTGAAATAAAGGGTCTGATTTGGTTCCTGAGAGTGACCTCTTTCTTTCCATAGTCTTTAAGCCTTTGTGTTTTTTGGGGGGTTCACTCCTTTTCATTGAACATCCTTTATTTCAGCAGATTACTGAGTCTCTTTGTGTTCCTTCATAAGGTCCAGTTTTAGCACATCAGCAGTCAGGATGAAAGTAAGCTTCAGCGGAGCTATTTTATCAGGCATTAAATATTAAAAAGCCATTTTTTGTTCCCCCTGACGTAAATGCCAAGTTAAGCATTAGTTCCAGCGTGTGCATATTTATTTTGCGCAGCGATGGTCGGGTACCTATGAACATATGTTAACTGTTAACCTGCCGGAGCTAATGCAGCCCTGAAAAGAATGTTTTCTTTTCATGTTTGAGCATATAAAATTGTCATTATCCATACATAAGCTCTAGCTCAGTTAGTTCTCAACCTGTGGGTCAGACCCCCTTGGAGTTCAAAACATTTTTGGGGCCCACGAGTTATACTGGTCAAGTTTGGGCATTACAAAACCAGGGGAGGTACAGGAAGTGACGTCAGTGATGTCACTTTCGGTATATGGATTGTGGTTCTTCCGCGTTCCACGTACCGGAGTGACGTCACTTCCGGCGTCCGCCGGCCTTTTAGCTGATCTAGCAGGGAGAGGGCGTTACTCTCCCTGCTAATGTCCCACCGCGCTTGTGCTGATAATGTGCGCGGTGGAACATTAGCAGGGAGAGTAACACCCTCTCCCTGCTAGATCAGCTCGATTTAAAAAATCCGGTATTTCTTAAAATCGGGATTTGGTCAGGAAAGCCACATAAAAACGTGACTTTCCCAGCCAAAACGGGAGGCTTGACAGGTCTGCACAGAGTTCACTAGAACTGCTGCTTACAAGCGGGGTGAGAAGTTGGGAAGGAAAGTACTGCTCTAGTTTTTATATTTTAGTTTTCTTCTGATGGTACGTGACATGCTAGGATTGGCCAAGTGGCTTGGGAGAGATGCATTAAGGCAGGCTGATGTGCCTATACAGTGTTTCTCAACTCCGGTCCTCAGGGACCCCCCAACAGTGCGTGTTTTGCAGAAAACCAGAAACATTCACAGGTGAGGTGATTCGTGTCTCAGCAAAGCTCATTTAACCTCGTTGGGTTTTCTGCAAAACATGTACTGTTGGGGTCCGGAGTTGAGAAACACTGCAACATGAATAGCATAGGTATCAGGACAGAACTTAAAAGATTCAAGCAAAATGGCACCAACCTAGAGGCTAATGATGCAATGATCTTCTTGTTGCAGCAAAAAGGATTTTGTTTGAAAGGTATAGGTCATTTAAAAAAAAATATTTCTGTTTCTGTAATTATTAATGATGTTCGAACTGTCGGCAAGGTATGTACACCGGCAGGAAGAAGGTTATTATTCTTCCGATGGCAGGATCAGGGGCAGAAAGATCCGGCCAGTAGAAGAATACTTTGACCAGAGACCAGGTAGAGAAGCCAGTCTCCAGCTAAAGAAAACCGCCGTAAACCAAAAGTGATGTCACATACGGGTATCGAAACCGGGAACTGTGTGTTCCAGGTACCGGAAGTGAGGAACAGGCGGGAAATTTGAGGGTATGTTTCCACATCCATCGGGACCCCCTGCTTGGCAGGAGGTCCAGGTGGAACATGTACACTTTACCTGCTCGGTGGATGCTGTGTTCTCGCTGAGCCGTTTCGCCGATGCAGGGGATAACGTAGTCCAGTACGTTAACCCCTGCATCGGCGGATGTCTGAACACAGCATCAGCTGGCCAGCTAAAGTGTATGTGATCCTACATGAAGCGCAGTGCTTAAAAGTCCGATCCGCCTGTTCGCAGACGGACCTGGCCGACGTTCGCCCATCACTAGTAGTAATAATACAAATATAATAAGTAAGGCAATTCTTCATACCAGTGCGAGAATCTCAAGTTCCATGCCTAGTGTAGCAGGTAACAATGTGTTAAGTGGAAATACAAGTGTATACCTGCCGGTATCGTGACCTATATCGGTGTTTTCCTGAAAATGCTTCCCCTGCTGTTATAATAGTGGCTGTAATACCGCGCACACAGAGAACCATTCTGTAAAAATAGAACAGGTTTAGTCCGCGGACATGCTTCAAGGAACACGGCTCTTTCATATATTCCACGATCAAAGCGATTTTCTGACTAATTAGTCTGTGTGTATTCCTGGGTTCTAATCATCTTCTGTCCTCTCTCTGCACTCTGCTTCCTTCGGGGAGTTCCCATTGTTGCTCGTTGTAATTCATGTTTTATGTTTTGTTTTTTGCAGCTAAGACGGACCAGAGCTTCAAAGCGTTTCTGGATGCCCAGAACCCGAAGCAGCAGCACTCTTCCACCCTGGAATCTTATCTTATTAAACCCATCCAGCGCATTCTCAAGTACCCGCTGCTTCTGAAAGAGCTGTATTCGCTGACTGACGCCGAGAGTGAGGAGCATTACCACCTGGATGGTAAGGATTAAGTGGGGAAGGCACAGAATTTTAGAATGGGGGTTCCACCATTACTTTAGCCCCCCATACACGTATAGATTGTGACCCGATGACGTCATCACGCATGGTCGATCGGCCAAAACACAATCTATACGTGTATGGGGGGCTAAAGTAATGGTTGAATCTCCAATCGGCTGAAACATCAAATCACAATCGGCCTGGGCACCCTTTGCGTGCCAGTGCTGTCCGTTGGGTCGGTAGACCCTGGCAGACCGCTGTCTGTGCTGTGTCTCAGCACAAATGGAGAGAAGCATCTCCCCCCTTTCTCCCTCCATCACAGGGAGAGAAGCAGGAGGCAGCCTGTGCAGACAGCTGATTCCTCAGCCCGATGGATATAAAATCCCTCGGGGCTGAGGAGACATATGTCCATACTTTAGACAAGGACACTGTGTCCCCGTCTAAAGTATCAGAGCGATCTAAGAATTACGGACATATCCGGAATGGCTTAGATCGAGTTGGCTGCCAAATGAAAGTTCTTTAAGCGTAAGATCGGCACCCGAAAATCTAAGCATCTATGGGGGGCTTTTCTGTTTTGCTGTCGTCCAAGGTTCAGCTCCTGTCTGGAATATTAACCTGCACAGTTTGTATGTTTATGTGCTTTTTACACATTTTAAAAAATGTTTCTTCTGAAAAAGATTAGTAATATACCAGAAGGCACACAGCTGGAAATTCAAGTATAACCATGTCATTAACTGAGATGGCAACATATTTTTTGCATATGTACTTTTTTCTATAAATACCATATTTTTTGGACTATAGGATGCACTGGACCATAAGACGCATTCAGTTTTTAGAGCAGGGAGAGCAGAGAAATGTTTTTTTGATGTGTTTAACCTCCCTAGCGCACCGCCCATATCGCGCCGTTTACAACGGCACGATACGGGCGATCAAGGCAGTGTACAGAGTACACTGCCTGCCATTTCCGGCATCCCGCCGGAGCTCTACTTGCAGCTGTTGTCATTACTGACAACAGCTGCGGTAGGGGGAAAGCCGGCGCTCCTCCATTAACATGGAGGTCTATGGCGCCGGCCCTCCCCCCGCCCCCTTGACGCGATCGGGGCGGTGCTGCCAACCCGGAAATGCTGCAGCGATGAAGACAATCGCTGCAGCTTTCCGGGGAGGCATAGGGTCTCCCCGCCGGCGGCTTCCCGTGCGGTTGAGGCGAGCCTGAAGCTCGGATAAGCTAGGCTCGTCTCAACCGCTAGGGAGGTTAAGTGAATTAGATCAATGCTATGAATCAAATCAATGCAATACAAACTTTGTGCCACTAGATGTCACTAGTAGCAGTACAATCATGGCACACGTCGTCATCTTCACTGTTTGGAACAAGGGGGGCCACTGGGGGAATGACTGTAGAGTCTCCTTTCCCTTTCTGGCTGTGTCCGTGGAAGCTGCAGAGTGATTGCAACTTCCACTGACACGGAGAGAGGGATAGATAGGAGTTTATCTACCTCTCTCTTCATTTCTTCTACGAGCAGGGCTCTGGACTCTGCTGGCATAAGCAAGCACAGTTCAAATGTGAGATTCGGCCATGAACACCCGGCTAATCTCCTTGCCTTGAGAGCTGGCGGGGAGCCAAGGCACAGTCTCGCAGTCTCGTTTTCCAAATAACGATCATATTTACAATCGTACTACTTATGCGCTCCATAGTACAATCATAAATCGCCTGTGTTTAACTCGATCACACTGTGTAGTGGTAGGATTGATCGATGTTAGACTTGCGTACGATCCTAAAATCACACAACACACAACACAAGATAGATTGTGCAAAAGTAGACTTGTGTATGGCTAGCCTAATACATGTCCCAATTTCTTTTCCAATAGTAAATGAACTTTAGTAACCTGACCCAGCCACTCACATGCTATCTCCGTCCTAATTATCCCCCATGTTATTGGCGGAGTTTAGATATATATTGTCACTTGTTATCCATTGTGATAAGTAATCAGCTTGAGTATGATTAGCATTCGAGATTCTGGATGGTAATACCAGTCTATTTCAGGGTCACTCGGAGTAATTACTCAGCTCTTCCAGTTCAGTGTGATCGACAGACCTCAAAGTGGACGAGACGACCTTGATGCGCTTTCATGTATATTAATGAATGTTTCATATCTTCATAGCCGGCAGACATGGATTAGGCACAAACAGGAGCTGTGAATCATTTCGTACATCTAGTATTAACAGACAGAAGATTCAGGACAAATTCTTATATTGGAGGGAAACTATAACCAAGAACCTGTACTATTCCCACCAATCACAGAGCCTTTCTTCTCTCCGCAGTGGCCATCAAGACCATGAACAAAGTGGCCAGTCACATTAATGAGATGCAGAAGATACATGAAGAGTATGGTGCCGTGTTTGATCAGCTCATTGCAGAACAGACTGGCGAAGTCAAAGAGGTACGGACATTTCTGTTTATATAAGTGGTTACTCTATCATCCTGATGGGAGATGCTGTATATCCATCAACTGATTTTGTCACCATGAGGTTGTGTTTCCAGACTTTTTTCACATTGGAACAAATCCATGAGAATGCAAAATAGTCCTGTACAACATTTTAGTAGCAGTCCTGCATTGTATAGATGCTGAGGAGGCAAAGGATAGCACAACTAAAGCCCCCATGCACCTTTAGAGTACTCAATAGAATTTCCTTTAGATCTACCAAGTATGTAGTGCCGGGTCCTCCCTGATAGAATACACAGTGACTGGAAGGTATATATCACTGCTATGTAGTGCCGGGTCCTCCCTGATAGAATACATAGTGATTGGAAGGTATATATCACTGCTATATAGTGCTGGGTCCTCTCTGATAGAATACATAGTGATTGGAAGGTATATATCACGGCTATGTAGTGTCGGGTCCTCCCTGATAGAATACATAATGATTGGAAGGTATATATCACTGCTATGTAGTGCCGGGTCTTCCCTGATAGAATACATCGTGATTGGAAGGTATATATCACTGCTCTTTAGTGCAGTGTCCTCCCTGATCGAATACATAGTGATTGGAAGGTATATATCACTGCTATGTAGTGCCGGGTCTTCCCTGATACATAGTGATTGGAAGGTATATATCACTGCTATGTAGTGCCGGGTCCTCCCTGATAGAATACATAGTGATTGGAAGGATTAGAAAGCTCCTCATATTACATGGTTTTGTTAAAACTTAAGTAGGTTGTACAGAAGTTGTATGGTAAGATTGTAAGGTTAGGATAGATGAGCGACGAAATGTGCAAAGTGATGACGTCATCACGCTGCCCTCCATCGCTCAGAGTATTGGTGGGCACCCTTTGTGTGCCGCCTGTTAGTGGCATCGGGCAGAGGTTTATGGACATGTCCATTCTCTGGCCAACCGAGCTTTGTCACCCCATGTGGGCACCCGAGATCCGCAGCCGATTTTGCCGTTTTTGATCACTGTACTTGATTTCAGCAGGGACAGTGACAAAGGGAATTTTATTATCAGAAGATTTTAGGGAACGTGTATACACAATATCCTCTAACAATGTTGTGTGTGTTGCAGGTGGCAGACTTATCCATGGGAGACCTATTACTGCACAGTACCGTTGTGTGGCTGAACCCGCCAACATCACTCGGGAAGTGGAAAAAGGATCCGGAATTGGCAACCTTTGGTAAGCCTGACCTCATTCTTGTATTATACTCTATAATTGGAGCCAAAAGTGTGTTTAAAGTAAAAATAATGTTGTTGTGTATAAAGTGAAGTGGGGTTGAGACAAATGGCCCACAAATGTTATGCTATAGAAGTCTTCATATTTCCAAAAATTCTGGCTAAAAAGCATGTGTGTAATCAGGTGCAGCTATTGTGGGTTCAAGATTCAACAAAAAAACCTGATACTGTGGCGAAAACCCATGAGTAAACTATGGGTAATCTGGCCAAAAGGAAGCAGCCATTTGTCTTAGTAAAGTTGTGAAACTTTAGTAGAATTTGTGGGTGGCCATGTGACTTCTGCTTTAAACTTTCACTTTTGAAGGTATTGTTTTCCAAAGCCAATCTGGTTGTTATCTTTGAGACAATACTCGTTGGTACATTTTGTGACTTTTAAATGTCTAATTTCTATCCTACTGATAGTACATGAGACAGACTATAGCTGTTTGTTTTATTTTTTAGTTTTTAAGACTGCGGTCGTGTTGGTGTACAAGGACAGCTCCAAGCAAAAGAAGAAGCTTGTAAGTGTTGTGTGTTTATATATTCTGACAAACTTTTGATGGACTTTATTGCAATACTTACCGTATTTTTCGGACTATATACCGGACCATAAGACGCATGCAATGGGTTAATGCAATGGATTCAATTAATGCAATTTTAAATTCAGCCAGTAGATGTCACTAGCAGCAGTACTATCACAGCACGTCATCCTCCTCACTGACTGGGAGGAGGGGGCCGAGGGGAAAAGGGCTGCAGAGTCTCTCCTCACCTTCTACAGCTGTTCCTGTGTCCGTGATTGCAGTTTCCACAGACACTGAGAGAGGGATAGATGGCAGTTCATCTATCTCTCTCTTCATTGCTCATACCAGCAGGGCTCTGTTGGCATAAGCAATACAGTTCAGATGGGAGATCCGGACACCAACCTGCATCTCTCATCTGAAAGCTTCCCGGCTAAACTCCTTGCCAGAAGAGCTGGTGGGAAGGCAAGGGGTTCGCGCATTCAGACCATAAGACGCAGGCACTTTTTCCCCCATAGGAAGACCCAGAAGCTACATGCTCCTTTACCGTTGCATTTCTTCATTTTGCTTTATTAGTAATTTGGAATGCCCTTCTTTTCCAGGGTGGATCACACAGAGCCTCCATGTTTGAAGACAGAGACCCGTTCCGGTTTAGACATATGATTCCTACAGAAGCTCTTCAGCTGCGAGCACTCACTACATCAGGTAACACATACAGAACCTTCACAAGGTGCTACCACAAGAATGAAATCAGTCTACCGGCTGTCAGATATTTCTTTCCCTGGGGATGGGTAGGTGGGAGCCATCTGCCTGCCCTCCCATGGTAGGACAGAGTGCCAGGACACTTGATGCATTCTGTAACCTGAATGTACTTTTCCCCCACTAGATGCTGAAACAAACTCCGTCTGTGAAATTGTCCATGTGAAGTCAGAATCGGAGGGAAGACCAGAAAGGGCATTTCACTTATGCTGCAGGTGAGTTCATCTCCGTTGTGTATAGCAATTTTTGGACAGCTCTGTAATAATTCTGAGATATTAACCGAATGTTGCTCAGTTCAGGGTCAGCTACAGTTTCATCTTCCCATTCGACTTTAAAATCGGTTGGTTTAGGTCGATCGACCGACCAAAAATCGATGCCTGCCCACATGGTTTCATCGACCTAGTTGTTCGAAATTGACCCAAAAAATCAACTGAAAAGTGATCGGATATGTCAGAAAATTTGGATTGATCTAGTATACATTACATTTTATTTTGTTGTGCCTTGATTTAAATAATAAGCAAAATTATACATCCTTAGGCAGACATTTTGGTGTGTTTACGATCGGCTTTTTTCAATTATGATTTCAATTGATCGAACCAACATCTATCAAACATCATTTTCTCCATGTGGGAGGTAGTTAGTTCATACTTCGATTGTTTAAACGTTTTTCAAAAATTATGATCGGATCTGACATCCATTAGGGAAATTGAAAAGTGTATGGGGGCCTTTAGTGTTTCTCAACCTTGCCATTAAAGACAAGTTGAAGATGTTGGACATCAAATATAGTAAATATGAGCTTGTATGTATATGCTCTTCTATGTATATAACATACGTCTCTTCCTCCCGCAGCTCTCCAGCAGAAAAGAAGGAGTTCCTGCGGGCTGTACATTCTATCCTGCGGGACAAGCACAGAAGGCAGCTGTTGAAAACAGAAAGCTTACCCAATTCTCAGCAGTATGTCCCATTTGGAGGGAAGAGGCTGTGTGCACTGAAAGGAGCTCGCCCTGCCATGAACAGAGCAGGTAATTTATAATCCGTCAAGATGTCCTACCTGTCGGGATGAGCTACCCTGGTAGCCGCATCATGGGGCGGAGTGATCCCCCGCTGTCACTTTTCTATTGACAGGTGGAGGAATACTTTTTCAGTGTAAGGGGCTTTGAGTGAATGGTTAGGGTTAGACTGAGTAGTTCGGGGTTAAGGTGAGAGGTTTTAAATGTTAGGGTTAGGGATTTTGCAGGTTAGGAGGTTTGGGTGAGGGGTTCTGGGGGTCAGAGTTTTGTGGTTAAGGTGGTTTTTTTGGTAGGGGGTTCAGTGGTTAGTCAGAGGTTCTGGGGGTTAGGGGCTCAAGGTGAGAGCTTTGAGGGGGTTCGGTACTTGAGTTTGCAGGCTTTGTGCTATCCATCGCTCTGGGTAAGCAATGCTATATATCATTCGTGGGCTTTCATTAGAAGTCAGTGACCAAGGTGGGCCACCGTTTGATGTTGAGTTATTCAGGGGTTTCCATTTTGAACAAATACACGTTTCTTTCTCCTTACAGATTATTAGGATTGCCAGCTTTTAGGTTATATAGTTCTTAAAAAAAATTCTCATCATATCTGGAACAGATTGGTTGTTACGGTAGCAGTGCCATGGATACCTATTCAGTTCTATATATATCTATGCCATCATCTGTCTTCATTCAACATATTTAATCTGTGATGAGAGCTGAACTATTGTTTTGTGGTTTAGCACATTTGTGTCGCTAAAATTCATTCTTCCCATTTTTTTTGCATACCATATTTTAGTGTGTGTCTCAGATGCAGGTATTCCCCCTATGGTATTCCCCCTTTGGTAGTCCCCCCTTTGGTAGTCCCCCTTTGGTAGTCCTCCTATGGTCATTATCCTAGGGTAAAATCTTCCTAATATGCCCACAGTCTGCCCAAGGGTAGTTGGTGACAATTTCTTCTGATAACTTCCCTTCTCTTCAGCACATTAACCTGTAGCCTTGGCTGGTTGAAATGGTGTATTTCTCTACGAGATCATGGCTAGAAGGGGGATCTCATATTGTTTAATGATTAGAAGAAGATGTTTAGGTATGGGAGAGGGACCTGTGCAAAAGTTAATGCAGTGGTGGGCAACTGAGGTGATATGAAGGGCCACAAGTGCGGCCCTTGGCATCACTAAAGAGCCGCACATAACATGTAGGACCACCAAAGTTGATTAGGAAACCTGGGTCAGCCTGTGACCACTACACATGGTGATATATGTGGAATGCTTCAACAGAGCATATGTGCCTCATAGATATTATCCAAGTGGAAGCATAGGCACTGAGACGCTATCTGGGTCACACATTAGCTTTCACATACACCAATAAGTGTGCTCAGCAGGAGACTCAGCGAGTCCTCCTCCTCTTACCACTCTAAGAAGTTCCCAGGCGAGGATGCGTTGGTGGAGGATTGGTGAACAGGTGAGTTCCTAAGCCATATGCATTACCAGATTTTGGGGGCCACAAGTGAAGGCCCCTGGGCCACAGGTTGGGCACCTAGGACTTAATGGAAGGCTGAAACTCAGCTTTGATGAGCTCAAGGTTACAATTCACTGAATTGCTTTATCTAGAAAACCTTCGGACATTAAACATTATGGGGTTTTAATAAAAATTGTGAGCGATTTATCTGACTTTTTATAAATATTAAAGATTTGCTTCTTTTATTTCAGTGTCCGCTCCCAGTCGATCACTCGCCCGAAGAAGACGCCTTGTTAGGAACCGCTTCACCATCGACTCCGACTCAGTTTACTCAACGAGCCCGGACAAAGAGTCTGAAACCGACCCTGACCCCAAACCCCCGCAGCAGACCAGCAACAGTGGTGACACCGACCGCTGGGTGGAGGAGCAGTTTGACCTGGCCCAGTATGAGGAACAGGAAGACGTGAAAGAAACGGACATTCTCAGCAGCGACGATGAATATTGCGAGTCCATCAAAGGTGGTTCCATGGAGAAGGATCTCGGCGACCAGCTGGAGGCCACTTCCCTCTCCGACGATCCTTTGAATGACATCGTCCAAAACACTATGAGCACTCACGCTTCCCGAATGACCCAGCTCAAGAAACAGACTGCGTTTTCCGGAATGAACGGTAGCATAGAGAGCACCGCCGAAGAGGTCATATGGGTGAAGCGGGAAGACTTTGTACCAGCCAGGAAACTAAACACGGAGATCTGACAGCGCCCTGTCCAGGTCAGAGTAGGTGTCGGCGTTCCATGCACTGTGGAAATGTAATCCTCCAGACTGCACACTTGCACACAAAACATTGGCAGCTAAAACGGCCCGCAGAGCCGTTCCGGGTTACGATAACGCAAACGCAACAATTCTGTTACATAAGCCCGGGAGTCCTTCAGTCACTAGTTGGACGGGCCGCTATCATTATTATTATTAAACATTTTTTTTTATTTATTATAAAACAATCAGGGTTGGACAGAAAAAGGGTAATGTACAAAAGCGAATTCCCGAGGCAGCGCCGAACGTTTGTAAAGAGATAGCACAAAAGAGGGACTTGTGCTGCGACCGCTCCGTCCTTGGCTCCCTGCACTTTTCCCTATGAGAATCGTTGTGTTGATATTTCTCCTATTTTTGCCCCGTCACTGTAAAAACATGTTTCGGCTTTGTATTTAACAAAAAATTATGTTTCGAGGGATCGTTTTGGAAATTTGTGCAGCGACGGCTGTTTTTGTTCTTCTCCGGGCCTATTTGATGGTTATTTATAGTTTAAGTCATGTTACAATTTACTTTTATTACATTGTTGAGCTGAAAAAAATAATTGTAGTGATGCCAAACTCTTCAGAGGTGGAAAACTTGAAAAAGAAAAGCCTATAGGTCTTTATTTTTTGCCCGCCCTTTTTATATTTATAGCTTTTAAATCCAGGGACACCAGGGGGATAAGGGGCATTTTCTGTTGGAAAAGCAGATAATCTAGTCTTTCTTAGGAGATAGGACATACTAGTTTTATACACATATATATATATATTTAATACAGAGAGCGTGGGAAGGGGAGGGGAAATGAAAGTTATCCATAGTTTTACAAGAAGCATATCCTAGTTTTTCTAAGTCGTCCTAGCATCTCGGTGGCAGCGGCAGCACCGCCCAGCCAACTCATTGACCATTCCAATAGGACATCCCATTACATACTATATGTTTGAGACCTACTATTTAAATGAGAGCGCCAGTTTGTATGATGGCAGTAACAGTTGGATCGTCTCCTGCGGCCTAGTCCGATGTTTACGCTGCTCATAAGAGTGACGTCTTGCCCAATGGTGGCGCCTGTAGGTGAACCGGACTAAAGTGCTTGTCAAGCCAAAAGTGTTTTACTTTGTTGTATGCAAATGTTTTGGAGTTGAGGCGACACGCTTTGCCAACTTCCTTAAAGAAGCAAGCTTTTTGGTAACCAGAGACCCCTTTGTTAAGCTATAAATGTAAGACACCCCAAAATGCGCTTCTTTACTAGGTAACCCAAAAACACTGCACCTAAGCACCAAACTTTCTGCAATTGTCGATCACTTAAGCTGGGCATAGACGGGTCGTTTTCCTATCTACTGCCCAGCCGACCACTGGATGTGATGATGTCATCACACATGGCCGCTAGTGCCGAAAATCGGCCGGGCATCCTAATGGGATCGGCTCTGAATTTACCCGCATGTCTGATCACTGTGCGATCCGACATGCGGCAGATTCTTGGTAAATATGACCACTGGGAGCACCCGATTCTCTGCTGACCCGACCGCTGATCATTTGAACCACTCTGTGACCTTTTTACTTCTATCATGGGGCGGTGTTGGAAGATATATTCTCACTTCCTGACCTGCTGTCCATGTTTCAAAGACAGGAAGTATAAGGGGACTTTTTAATCTCCCCATCGGTTTGCCTGCATTGCGTCATTTTTAACATTTTTCAGCGTCCTTGATGGCGTCTGCGATGTGGGCTGGGAAACCAAGGCCTTTCCATTCACATGGAGGTCTGTGGTGCCAGCCCCCCAGCTTCTTTTGTGTCACCGATGACAACAAAGAGGCGGCGCACAGAAGTGAAGCGGGCTCACCAAGCACCGAAGCGTGGCGTGTTTGCGATTTGTTTTGTTAACAAACTCTGTCCAAACTGGGTTCGGGCCAAATCGCCCAAGAGGGTAATAGAGTTAGAGATGGACACACTCTCTGCCAGCTTATTTCTTTGCATTGCAGATTTTCACAGCCCCAGATGGCAATAAAATAAGTGATGAAACCATCTTTTATACTATATTTTGGCTTGACATATACTTTAATTGGTTGACATGCAGCAGCACATTTTGGTGACAGGCGGAACTAATATCCAATCAGCTTTGAACCGATAAACTGGTCCAATGGGAGGAGGAGGAGATCCAGGCAAAGAAAATAGTTAATTCTATTGTTCTAGAGAAAAGGAAAACTGTTGGGGTCTAGTTCTTGGTCCCCTCATGCCCCTCATGGTCTTCCCACACATATGTTACTACAAGACCCTATGGTGTTGTAGTGGTTGTGGACTGAACTACTGAGTGCGGTTGGGGTGAACAATTATTTACCTGGAAGAATCAATTCCTATAGTCTTGATGGATTAGCTCAATGATGAGCAGGAGAGATTGTTAGCTCTGGAATTTCAGCATTAGCATGCAAATGAATTCCAATTGTATGCAGACTGAAACTGAGCCAATCCACTACAACCGCTGCTGTGCTTGATTGGCTTGGTTTGAGTCTGCATACAATTTGCATGGAGTTGCATCCTAATGTTGACATTGCGGCATCTTATTAGCCATCTCTATTGAGCAGGCAAGTAGTTGGTAGGAGAGATATTTACATCCTTGTAGGGATTTGTATCCCTGTTAGGCCCTGTTGTGTTGGTGTTAACGTGTTTCTAACCACAAGTGTGTATTTTTCACCCATTTTGGCGGAGTTATATATATACCTTTTTGGCGGAGTTGAACATGGGGCGGCCATTGGGAAAACAGGTAAAAAAAAACAACTCATGCATTTCTGGTTCCGCCTGTATAGTTCAGTGGGCAATGCTTTGATTTCATTACAAAGGAGACAAGGCCTTTAATTCCAGCCTACAGTTCTGTTATGGCTGCCCTATGAAGACCCCACAATAATAAGTTTTAGGTAGTAGTAGTAGGTAGGTACTAGTCTCTAGCTCGACTCTTCCGCTGTTTTTTTCCGAGGGACTCTGCAAGATTTCCTCATTAGACATTCCATCTCTACCTCCTAATTATACCTGTTACAATGATATAAGAGGCTGTTAATAATGCAATTTTTCCAAAAACAAGTTCCTAATAATGAAATCCTTCCCCAATCAATAGGTCAGTGGGTAAGCAAAGAATAGGAGGGGGACATCTCTCTCTGCCGAAGGCCTGAAGAACTCAATCCATTGTGTGAACCCATTGGTTTCCATTTTAAAGCAATATGACCATTTGATGGACTTGCTCTTGAATTTAAGTCGACCCCCATCCCGATCACCAAACGACATGACCTCCACTATATTTTTAATAAAGTTTTTAGCTCCGTTACGTTGAGGAACGTGAACACGTTCATGTTGTGAAAAGAGTTTGACATCTTCATGTTGTGATAACGTGGTGGAAACAGTGGCTTAAAATCTTCTCTGCCGGGGACCCCAAAACCTTCGTTATTTCATTTTTTTCCCCAGTAGTTTCCAGGAACAGGAAGATTTTACAGCCGATATTCACAATGCTAGCTATGGTTTCGTTGTGACGTGTAAAAGTGAGGAAGTAATCTTGCTACGCTTTGCAGTCCTAGTACAACATATTTTGGTTGGTGTGACCGTGAATCTTGCAATCCATGCGCAAAAGCTTTTGACCAGATTTCATTTTTATTTTCTTCTTTCTTCGTAATTCTATCGTCATTCTATGCCATGCACGGTTCACTAGTGTACGCCCCCCTTCCCCCAACATGATATTCAGAGACAGTGACCAGTCCTGTGGTGTACCGTTCCGAGCTGAGAAATATGGTCCATTGTGAACAACTGGAATTTCTGGTGCTTTTCTAGGTACCGTTCTATGTACATATTGTCATGACATGTCGATGTCAAATGTTCTTATATATTTCTTTTATAAGCTGAAAGAAGGTCTATTTTTATGTTTTTAGGTCTATGAATGAAAAAGTTGTAAATGCTTGTCAAAAACAATAAAATATGGAATTAAACGGTTGGTTTCCAAGAGCGTGTTATTTGACATTGCGCTGACATTTCTCTATATTAGTGTTGAGCTTGAATATTCGAATGTCGAATATTTTTTGCGAATATCGGCAATTCGAGAATTCGCCAATATCTTGAATATGTTGGCGGATATTCGCAATTCTGAATATTCGCGGTATGGCCATTTATTGCAAAAATATTATTCGCATTGTGAAAATAAACATAGCATGTGACCATTCATTTTAAAGATTTTCGCGATGCAAATATGATTTTTGCAAATGGTCATACAATGGTCATACCGCAAATATTCGAATTTCCGAATATAGAATCGAATATTAGTAGAATTATTTGCGAAATATCGCGAATTCAAATATTGCCTATGCCGCTAATCACTACTCTATCCTTTGTACATTATGAAAAGCAAAGCCGTTCATGCATCAACTTTTGTTAAGCTTGCCGTACACGGGTTGAGTTGTCTGTTGAGCTGAACAATCGACCATTTTAAAGCATATTTATAATTTTTTCTATTTTCTGAATTTAATCTATCCATGGCTGGCAGTTCTGATCTGCCTGCATGACACACACTTCTCCCAACCTTGAAATAGACTCTGAAACCTTTAACCCCCATAGCGCTTCTGACGGCTCCATCTCGTCCTGCACTTTCTTGCAGTTGAGGAGATGGAGCTCAGGACATTCAAATGCAGATTGGGCTATCTTGAAAGGGCACATCTGGAAAATCACCCCCAGTGTCATTTCAAGATGTGCTCTTTGAAGTTAACCCTTTCAGAGGGTCCCAAATGAGATGGTCAAATTTTTCGACTTGCTGATCACAAAGCCCCTTACCATGGTATCATCACCAAAATTGCTGGAGATTTAGAGGAGGGTTGTGGGAACATTGGGAAAAAAGTTTTGTTCTAACACGTGTAGTTTTTGCATAAGTTAAGTTCAAGGTTAAAGTAAAAATTTTGAATTTCAACTTAATTTATGCAAAAATTATGTTTTAGTCATACTTTTTTTTTTTTTTTTTTTTTTTTAAGTATACCCCCAACCATTCTATACATCTCCAGTCTCCTGTCCAAGTTTGGTGATGATACCATGCACAGGAGCACAATAAAAAATGTTTTTGATCATCTCTATTCAAGACAAAAGGTTCGTTATTCCTCACTGCATACTTAATCTTTCTATATATTTCCTACAATAAAGCGGATCTTCACTTTCTCAGTCAGGGCCCAGAACAAATGGCTTTAAGAAATTTTGGGGGTCCGGGGGGCCAATACATTTGTGACTCTACACTGGAGCAAAAAGATTTTACTACAAGCTTTAAACTGGCCATACACCTTCAGATTTCTCTGTCAGATTTCCTTCCTTCCTACTACATGGTTGTTGGTAGATCTGATCTGAAGGAAATCTGACAGAGAAATCTGAAGGTGTATGGCCAGCTTTACTTTGCAGCTTGATTTAAAGATTTGGTTATCGCTACAACACCCGAACATTAAGGTAACTCTGGATAAGCTGCCTGGACACTTCTTAGCTGTATTTCTGGAACTCTTTTTATATATTGGGTGATCCAAACAGGTTTAGGGGTTGCAAATCTACATGATAGTTGTTGTATCTAATATTTAAACCAGTGGGTTGGGACCCCTTTGGGGATCAAACAACCATTTCACAGGGGTTGCCGAGTTCACTGAAAGCATCAGATCTGCTGCTTACAAGCGGGCGGGAAGTTAGGAGGGAGTGTAACTAACTATTGGTGTTGAGTCCGGTATTCGAAATGTGGAGAAAGTCGGCACCGGAACTTCCGGGTTCCAAATACAGAAAGTGACACTTTGCAACTTTAGTTTCGGGGTCACAGATCTGAAAAGGGTAAGAACCACTGCTTTAAACTACAACTACATAAGAAGCTCCCCACTCATCGGCAGGCTACCATCACATACTTCCATTATGAAAAAATTACAAATCCAGCTCAAGTCACCTGATGCTTAGAAACGAAGCCTCCTGAAGTTCTCTAAGGGGTCCACTCCCTAAACTTATGGTCTGTCTTTTTATGGTCTGTCACTGCCAATTAGTGAAACGAAGGAACGTCATAAACACAAAGATCTGATCACTGCGGTGGGAGAACTCCTGTAAGGACATGTCATTAATTATCTGCATAGATAATAGTCTCAGCCTGCTCACCATATACAGGAGGGGTGCATGCGCATAGTGCCCCGGGGACCGCTGGTGACCCCAAGCTCCGCTCCATAAACCCCCCATGCATGTGTCGATTCCTTATCTTCCTCTCTTCCCTCTGTCTGGGGGTGGGGAGGTGTGATATGATGCGTCCTCTCTTTGAAACAAAGCCAGTTAGTTCGGTGTTTGGGTTCATCCCAAACACTAAGTGACCAGGGATCGTGTGAACGCAATATATCCCCAGAAACCTCATTTCCGGGGTTGTACCTTCCCTGATCACGTTGCGGTGATGTGGAAGGGGGGGGGGGGGGGGGGGGGGGGGGGGGGGGCGCGTCATAGACTTACATGTTAATGGAAGTGCGTCTGTCTCTCAGTGACATGTGCAGGGAATTGTATGCAGTGTACAATGTACACTGCTGCGATCACCCATACTGGGTGATACTATGGGCAGAACGCTAGGGAGGTTAATTTTTCCAGGCGCCCTCTGGTAATAGAAAGCATTTAAGCAGCCACAGAAGGGGCTGCAGATGTCACCTGACCTTGTAGGGGGGCTGGACAGGTGGGATAGCCAGTCCTAGGTCGTTTTTTCAAAGACTGAAAAATGAGTTAAAGAAGCTTTGCAAAGTGCTGAAGTCGCTTTCAGAGCTTCACCATTGAAGTCAATGGGGTCGTTTAAGGACCAAGTGACTCTCTGAACGTAGGTAATGACGTCATAGGAGAGGTGGTGAAAGCGCAAAAGCAGCACGGGACCGTGTGACTATTTTTTTTACACTCCCCAATTACCCTAACAGACAATTGGGCCTTGCAGGGAGTAAAATCTAAGAGAAAACAAAACAAAGCTCCATGTTGTATTAGAAATGTATTGGATTAATGCTATATTTTTATTCTCAATGTATCCATGGTTGGCATAGTGTTTGTCCTCATTTTCTCAGAGCCGTCCATCAGAATCTACATCAGATCTTTACACATTGGACCAAATGCAATGTTTACATGTAAACAAACACAGCACCACCTAGAGGATAGATTGAGGATCACAGGCAAAATAAATCAGCAGGTAACATAACTTTTTGGCTTTTGTAACATAACTTTTTATTTCTACTTTTGGGACATGTTCTCACATGTCCTCTTGATAATCCCCCCCCCCCCCCCCAAAAAAATAAAATAAAACCTTAAGCAAGTGACATGTTCAGGGGTTTTATAATAAACTTTTAGAGGATGTGATCTCCCCACACTTAGGAGCTCATGGGAGGGAACAACACTGTAGGGCTCACTCAAAGACCAAAGGTTGAGTATGCCATTCTGTTTATCTAAATGGGCATTTAACCCTTGTGGTGGGATGTGGAAAAGTTAGGAATGCAATTAGATCTGTGCCTTGTCCATGGTTGCCCAAACTCTCCCTGCAGGCCCCCCTTTTCTAGAAAATTGTTGAGTCGCCATTCAAACTACACAGTTTCAGATTGAGGGCCATTTCACACTAGCCTTGTTTGTGTTGCAATATTGTGCTAGTACCAGGCCCGCCATCAGAAATTTTGGGGCCCCATACTAGGTGATTTTTCAGGGCCCCCTACCACTAGCACTCCCTTTCCCCCTGGCCTGAGGGTTCCAGAGAATGTCTACCTAGGGGTGCACATAACCTTTTTAGTGAGCTACTCTAATGAGTACTAGGAGATGGTGTTTGGTACTCTCCATATATGTAGGGTGGTCTCCCTCACTGTCCTCTGCGTCAGCCTCCTGCATGGTAGATTCTGCTGCAAATGGACCTCCCTGTTTCTGATTGATCCTCCAATTAGCTGTCTCCATCCACAGGTCACTAGCTGGCTTTGGGTCAAATGTAACCCCCAGTAATGTTTGAACCCCCAGATCTCATACCTCAATAGTAAAATTTTACTCTTAGGCCTGTTAAACTCCAAATCTGCTATTAGATCTGCTGGCTTCTGTCAAGCCTCCACCAGCCCCATGACCAGGTCTCTGATGGGCTGTGGAGACAGCCCTGTTAGGGGGGGGGGGTTCCATATTTACAACGCAGGGATTTCAGTGGACATGGAGCTAGGGCTTTACATATGCCTACTCCCTGACTTTCAACCCCCTGTAGTAATCCAAGTGACATAAATTGTTTGCCTTTAACAATAAAAACAAAAAAAAAATGGCTATTTAAAAAATTTTACTTACAATTTACTTACAGTTCCAGCTTTAACCTCCCTAGCGCACTGCCCGTATAACGGCGCGATACGGGCAATCGAGGCAGTGTACAAAGTACACTGCCTGTCACTCTCTACCTCCCTCCGGGGCTCTTCACGCAGCTGGTGTCATTATTGACACCAGCTGCGTGAGTGTGAAAGCCGGCGATCCTCCATTAACATGGAGGTCTATGGCGTCGGCCCCCGCCCCCTTCCGTGACGCGATCGGGGTGGTGCTGAAACCCCGGAAATGCTGCAGCGATGAAGACAATCGCTGCAGCTTTCCAGGGAGGCATCGGGTCCCCTATGGTTGAAACGACCCTGAAGGGCGAACGAACAGGGTTCGTCTCAACCGCTAGGGAGGTTAATATCAATCTCCCTGCAATACCAATTTCAGCCACAATGGCATTAGAGCGCTCTTGCAGAGTAGCAGCACAGAATCTGCTGCCTTCACACTCACATCGGGGAGGGGGACCCGAGGGAGATACTCCGACTTTCTCTTTTCTGGCTGTGCAGGAAGCACAGGTCAGACCATCGGGTCCGGGAGTGCCCCCTGTCCCCCCCTCATGGCGGCCCTGACTAGTACTAATGGGAAA
>CM070033.1:182577092-182641144 GCA_036250615.1 Ptychadena robeensis | reverse complement strand
TAGTCAGGATGTCTATTAGACCCTTGTACGGACATACAACATAAAGAAAAATCTGGACCTCAGCAGTGCGCTAGGAAGGTTAACTGGGTGTGCACTATTGTTTAACCTCTCTAGCTGTTTGCCCAAATTCTGTTCAGGCACAGTTTGATGGCTGATCAAGAGCCGCCGACACATGGAGCTCTTCTGGCCCCGTGTCTTGGCCCCGTGTCCGCGTCACAGATGACGCCGAAGGGGGCGGGGGGGTGGCGCCATAGACCTCCATGTTAATGGAGGGGGCGCCGCCCTCCTCTACACACTGCCGGCTTCTATTTGACGTCGGAGGTGTGTAGAGGGCTGGGCGGAGAGCCGGCAAGCATTGCAGGTAAAACGGCTTTTCGTGCCATAAAAATTTTGGCGAAAAGCTCAAACCGCCCAGAGGATTAAGTGGATTGTTAGGGAATCGATTTCCTATTGATCAAGCAAAAATGATCACTCCTCCCGGTGACAACTCCTCAGTGCTAGGGCACCCTTGCCCCTAATGGGGACAAGGGAAAGTCTGTAATCACATCTCTTCTAGATAGGGGTCTCTGGTCCTACAGGCCTGCAATGCCTGCCTCCCACAGCAACCAACAGTCAACCTCTCCCTGTACTCCCATCCAAACAAATCCATAGCTCCACCCATAACTGGAACTTTTAATAACTATAATGGCTGTGCACTCCCAAATGGCTTGGTCACAGTTACATCATCACAGGCCACTCTCCTACCGAACTACAATTCAAATATTGTTACAGTAGAAGCCCAATTGTCTTTTAACATGTTTGTGAGAAAATTAGAAAATGACCACTGTTAGAAAATTTTGCTAGCAGTTCAGTGAGGCTTTGCATACAGCAAATGATTACATCTGATTGGCTCCTTTGTGGTTTGCACTTGAAACATACTTGTTATTTACACAGTCTTATTGGCCAGGTTGGTATTAAATGCTCCGTATAACTCCAGAGATGTTCTTTTAAACTTGGCTAACAATGTCGTTATTGTGTTACTTCTGTCTCTACCTTTAGCAAACAAAATGTTTCTGTGATAGGAGACATTTAACAGGAAGCATAAGCAAGATACCCGTCCATTATTTGAAATAGAAACCACTTCTTCTGTACTATGCATTTATAAAAAATATTATAACACAAGAGAAGTAAAGAGTGATGGCAGAAGAACACTAAGTGGTATTTCAATTCTGCCCTTTCCTTTTATATGTTTATTTTTTAAAATTTTTAGTACATCTCTATTGTAATGATCTAGTTCAGGTGCTGAACAGCAAAACAGGTGCAGGCAGGGTAGTTCACAGGCAGTTGTAACAGATAGGAAGAGTGGTTAGGCAGAAGAGTGGTCAGGAACAAGCCGAGGTCAGAAGCCAATGGTGGGAAGTAACAATGGAGCAAGATGAAGAGTAGTCGGGTAGTCAATAGCCAAGGGTTGGTAGACAGATTAAATTATAACAGCAGAAGTAGCGATGAGCAGGAAGAGTGAGATACTGACAGGAAGCACAATATTCTGGCAATGAGGCAGAGCATGGACGTGTTTTTTTAAGGAAGTACATGGGAGGAGACAGGAGTCCCTGGTTCAACAAGGAACTGGGTAACAATGTATCATAGTGCAAGAAATCTGACAAAGTACCAAGTCAGGTGTGCAGGTGGCTCAGCAGACAGAACTGCAACCGGACACTGAAGCATCACTGGGTCTTAATCCTGACATCTATGTATGTCACTTATGTGTAGAGTTTACTTTTCTCCAGCTTTTTTGAGACCATGTTCTGAAAATTCTGCCTTCATCAATATTATATATAATTTAAAGGCTTCATTTATGCCCTTCCCCCCCTTTGACACATTTC
Organism: Ptychadena robeensis; assembly: GCA_036250615.1. Lineage (NCBI taxonomy): Eukaryota > Metazoa > Chordata > Amphibia > Anura > Ptychadenidae > Ptychadena > Ptychadena robeensis. The sequence continues at coordinate 182,639,282 of CM070033.1, read as the reverse complement.
CTCCAGGCTGTACATATGTTCTTGCATTCTCTCTTGATATGTTTTTTTAAATTCAAAATTCTCTTGATATATTTTATCTTTCAGACCCGTTGTCATTTTTGTTGCCCCTCTCTAAACTCTTTCTATCCATATAATTTTGTATATGAGACCTCCAGAACTGGACCCGGTATTCTAAATTAGTCTAAATAATGATCTATATAGAGAAATCAGGTCCTCCATCTTCTACAAGTGACCTGCTAAGTGATGCACCCCAGAATTCTGTTTGCTTTACTCACTCCTGGGCCTCACTGCTTGCTCACGTTGCTATCATCTGAAATAAGGATTATCTTTTGGAAGTTTCAGAAACATTTATGTTGTATTACGCTAAAACAATCTACACTGATTGGAAGGAGAGAGGCGGAAGTGGTCAACTCAGCGGTAAAATTTTGTGGTAAGTTATTTAACCTCCCTAGCACTTTGCTGAGGTCCAGATTTCTGTTCCAAAAGCGCACCATAGACTAGATAATGGAATTTTTTTGTATGCTGTAGGGCTGTAACTTCCCAAAATATGTCTGTACAAGGGTCTAGTAGACATTCTGAATATAATAATGTTTGAAACACACAATTATGTAAAAAAGTTACAAAATTATAATAAAAGGTATCATCTGAATGATAAAATCACTAAAATACTTATTTTTTATTTCAAAACAGTATGTATTTATATTTGTTTTTAGTTTATAATAAAATATTTTTTATTTTTTTTTTCATTTATAATAAAAATTGTATTCAACTGGAAATGTGTTTTGTGTTTTTTTTTTTCATTGTATTGGATGTGGTTATCACTGTATCAGTACAATTCTCTTTGGCACCCTCTCTCCCCTGGTGTGTATCAGTTATACTTCCTTGTTTCAAATACCGGAAGTGAAGTCATGGTTGTCACTTCCGATATCAGGTTGTTTACCTCCCTTCCCTCCTAGATAGTAGTAACTAAGTAACAGCTCCTTCCCTCCTATATTAACCCAATTTCAAAATCCAGGATTTATTGAAATCATGATTGGGCCAGAAAAGTCACATAAAAATGTGAATTTCATGGCCAAATAGATACTTGACAGGGGTTGTCTTCATGGCATGAGACTAAGCATGCAGCCCCCTTTCTATGCTGATAGCAGCTAGGGATGGACCGAACTGTTCGCCGGAGAACAGTTCGGCCGCGAACTCGGCATGTTCGCCGATCCTCTCGCCGGCGGACAGTACGGGTGTTCGACCCGTACTGTTCGCCGGCCAGAAGAAGATCTAAATTCTTCCTCCGGCAGGATCAGAACCTGCAAGATCGTGCCGGAGGAAGAATCTTTTCACTACAAGACCGGGCATGCAGCCGGTCTTGTAGTGAAAAATCCGGCTTGGAGCAGGAAGTGACGTTAGTGACGTCACATCCTGCGCCCGTAACCAGGAACTATGCGTTCCAGGTTGCGGTCCAAGGACCGGATGTGACGTCACTGACGTCGCCTAGAGGCGGGGAATTTGAATGTGTCCGCGAACAGGGCGGACGGCGGACTTCTTTAGAAGTTCGACCCGCCCTGTTCGCGGACACTCCGGGCCGATGTTCGCCCATCTCTAATAGCAGCTCTCAAAGCACTGGTTTGCACTAGATTACTGATGCACATGCGCCTCCTGTATGGTTCATGCTCCTTTGCTATGAGTATACCAGGCTGCATGTTTTAGGTTACTGGCTAGTTACTAGAGCTTGTCATTGAGATTGTGTAAATTCTACATTAGCATGCAAATGTATGCAAATTGTATGCAGACTGAAACAGAGCAAATCAAGCACAGCAGCTTCTGTACTTGTCAATTTCAGTTTACATACAATGTGCATGCATTTCCATATAATGTTAATGTTGGTAATGTTGGCATTTCATCGACCACCTCTACTGGTTAGTTTTCTAAATGTAGGTTGGACTGTACATAAACCTATTTTCAGGACCATGGAGAGCTATAGTAGGCAGATTTGTCTTCAGGCAAATGCCTTTGCTTACATCTTTCTGCATATTTAAGATGATATGTTTGTTCACTGACTGCTGCTTGACTTGGTGCACATCCATCCTACTTTAAATAATATACACATGGATTACAAGGAGAATCCTAAGGTGAATATCCATAGTTTCATGGGTGAATTCCCTAATCAACTCTTCAAAAATAGACCAATGAGCATCAGTTACAAATAGTTAATAAACTATGAAAAATAAATAAACTCCACCCCAGTCAACCCCCCCTCCTTCCAGTCACTCTTTGGGTTCACAAAGGGTGACTGGAAGGGGGTTAAAATGCTGTTGAATGGGCATTTGCAAGGTGGACGACCCTTGAAACTACCAATCCCTAAATACAAAACCCTCGCCTAGCTAACCCTAATAACAAGTAGTTCACACTCCTCCTTGTCGGCGAGCAGTACGGGTGTTAGACCCGCCCCGTTCGCTGGCGAGAAGGAGCTTACTATTCTTTCACTGGCAGGATCAGGAGTGAGATCCCGCCAGAGGAAGAATCTATTCACTAGAGATCAGGTAGAGAACATGGTCTTCTCGTGAAAAATTGGCTACGAAAACTGACAGTGACGTCAGTGATGTCACATCCGGTAATTGGAACCAGGAACTATGTGTTCCCTTCCAGTTTTCCTGCGAATCTGTCCTTGAACAGGGAGACTTTTCGTTAAGGGACCTGGACGAAATTTGGCCATCACTAATAACGAGTAGTGTTGAGCTTGAATATCTCAAATATGGCAGTGGATATTGTACTTTTATTGATCCTGCATGAATGGCCATGTATTGCGAAAATAAATATCATACGTGACCATTCATTTTGAAGATAATTATATCACATTATATCACAATCGCAAGGCCAATACCCCATTCGTATTTATGAAGATCTCATCAAATATTAGTAGAATTATTCGCGACTTTGAATATTGCCGCTCATCACTAGTGATGGCTGAACAAGTGCCGTGTCCGTCCGCGAACGAGCGGAGCGGACTTTTAAAAAAGTCCGCCGTCCGCCCGTTCGCGGACATATTCAAATTCCCCAAATCTTTCACTGAAGACCGGGTAGAGAACCCGGTCTATCAGTGAAAATCCGGCTCATACACCCGGATGTGACGTCACCTGGAACGCATAGTTCCTGGTTGTGCTACCCAGATGTGACGTCACTGTACCCGGATGTGACGTCACTGACGTCACATCCGGGTTTACGAGCCGGATTTTCACTGATAGACCGGGTTCTCTACCCGGTCTTCAGTGAAAGATTCTTCCTGCGGCGGGATCTCGCTGCTAATGATCCCACCGCAGGAAGAATAGAGGGCTCCTTCACGTTGGCGGACACGGCGGGTCGAACACCCATACTGTCCGCCGGCGAGAAGGAGGGCGAACATGCTTGTTCGCGACCGAACTGTCCGCTTGCGGGCAGTTCGGCCATCACTACTCATCACTAATGACAAGTGCTTATTTCTGTATTGAAAGGGAGTACATGTTTGCAGCTAGGGATAGCTACTAGTAGAGATGGTCAAGTTAATTGCAAAGCCCCTGAACATGGTATCATCACCAAACTTGCTGAAGATGTAGAGAAGGGTCGGGGGTATACTACAAAAATAAAGAATGTCTCTAGCTCAAACAGTTTTTGCACAAATGAAGTTCAAAGTCAAGTAAATATTTCAAAAATCAGAATTTCAACTTTGATTTTGAACTTAATTTATGCAAAAAAAAATGTGCAAACATTTTTTTTTTAAATGTTCCCACAAATCTTCTCTACATCTCCAGCAATTTTGGTGATGATACCATGTTCAGGGGCTTTACAATCAGCTCACAGAGCTTGTTGAAAAATTGGACCATCTCTATCTATTAGCAACTGTCTCCCAGCCACATCACAACCACCATAAGTCAACACGGGCTAAGATCTCTAACAACCGTGTTTCTGCACAATAATGGTATCCTTGGCCATTTATGTTTGTAAACGAGGAAGAAATGTACCTTGGACTAATTAGGACTCTGCCTAGCAACTTGAGTATGGCTACTACAGTTTTAGTAATTGGATTTCTACACAATGAATGTATTCTCTGTAATATAAATGATGAAAATGTGTACTTTACATGGAATTTGTCATTGTGCTACTTGGTAATTTTGCTGGTAATTTAATTATTGTGTGATGAATGTGTTATTTTTTCATTAGCCCGGCAATTGTCCTATCAGTTTCCTGTACTTGATACATTGATATTTATTCTTGTTTTTTACAGAATTTAAAACGTAATCAAGAGAGAAATCTGCAAGAAACCTCTACTGAAAATGCTATGTTCCTGTTATCCTCACCTATTCATGACATTATCTTCAGTAGCATCAGGAAGGCCAAATGTCTTTGCTTCTGTCCTGGCCGCGGGAACAGGCGGATATGACTTTTTAGAAAAGTCCAACATTCGTCTGTTTGCAGGAAACTTCCAATTTCCCTCCTGTTCGCAGGGAATTTGAATCGGTAACATTCTGGAAGTGACATCCGCAACAGTTCCCCACCTATTGTATACCTTGTTCCCCAACCTATTAGTTTGTAAGCCCAACCAGGCAGGGACCTCAATAGGGATGGTAGAAAAATTTGCAGTGCGAATTTTTAAGTAGAAATTTTGACTTTTTCTATGAAAATTCGCATAGTCGAATCTTGATTTAGCCGAAAATCAGCCTGATATTTCGACTGAAATCGAAATTTCAACTTAAAAAAGAACTTTGCTTTTGATTTGCCGTGCCGCTATTTCGCGTGAGAATATCGCCATTTTATTTAAAATTTTTGCATGCGGGAGTGATTGGAAAATTCGCATTGGCAAAAATTTGCATGGTGCTAATTTGAGAATTTGTGATCTCCAGTCATTATTACCTTAATTGCGCAAATCGGCACTTGTACATGCGCATATTGCGAACGCAATGCACGGTAGTTCAGGGTACTGATGTACGAAATCTACCATATTTGCAATTACGAAGATATAACTCAATATTCAAAATCTTCCCGAATTCTTGAAGTGCCAATATTGACAAAAAATCTGTGATTGGAATATTCACGATCAACACTACTTCTGATATGTCAATGTATTAAAACAAGATGGCAACTATGAAACTAAGGTTGATTCCTGTTCGATACTTTGGGTCCCCATCAAAAGTAATGGCGAACAGGCATTAACCATCATGTTGGTTCCATTTCTCCAAAAACAATTGATCATTCATGAATCAAATACTGCCACCCATGTGTGGGTACCCTTAATCCTGAGTTTAGGTCTAGGCCTCCCTAGATCTATCTATCTATCTATCTATCTATCTATCTATCTATCTATCTATCTATCTATCTATCTATCTATCTTGGCCATGTGTTAATAAAAAGAATTAAAAAAGGCAGAGCTCCACAATCATCTCCCGTTGCGTTTGTAAGCTCCCAGTAGATTGTGATCCATGTGTTGAGCCTGTCGTATCACAATGCGCTCTCCCGGCTGCCTGCTATTCATGTTTTGCAAGTTTAGCAGGTTTAAAGTAATGTACATTCTGAAATTGTAGGTTTATGGTAATAGGTAATAATATGTTTATTGCACCTGGAGTTTAAAAAAGGAATTAAGGTATAGTGTTTCCAACATGGAATGGAGTTGACAACATCATAAGTGGTGGGTAGGGATAAATTAAATGTTAGTTTACCATATAGGGAATAGCAATGTTAAATGAGCTGTTGAGCACTGAAAATGCATGTTGTCACATGTTCTTGGGCCCTTCACAAGGCTATTGCGAATATTGTGAATTCTCGAATTCTCGAATGACGGATATTCGTTGAATATATTAGAATTTCTAATATTCTCGCTCAACACTGCCACCAGAACTCTTGAACCATCGCCTCCTTCCACCACCTACACTATCTCCACCTTGGGTCATTGACTCTCAAAAGAGCGCAACGTTGTTACCTTACCAGTGACTGCCCCCCTCCACCAGCATGTCACCCAATTACATTGATCCATATATGATCTTAGGCACTGCCAGTGAAAAATAAACAAATAAACAAAAGAACAAAATACAAAGTGAAAAAATACAAAGAGAAAAAAACAACAGTGCCCATCACCCTCGTGAACCAGTCTGATCCCCCCCCCCCCTGGTTGGCACAATAACAATAAACGGAGGGCGGGTGGATATGTCCTTTCCAGAAATAGGCTGCGTCACTTCTGCCTCACCCTTTTCGTGATGCGCAGACTCCGCCCCCGGCTTCGCGTCACCTCCGGTTGACACCTGGTGCATTCCGTCAACTCCCCCCAGTCAGGCGTCCGTATGCCTATGCTGGCCGCAGATGTTAAGACTACAGAATAAATTGTTAAGACTTGTAAACGTAGTTATGTAGTGTCATGGAGGGTGCTTCTTGCTCCAAACGACCAGATTCTTTGGATGTTCAAGCACCCTGTCTTGGGCTCACACACACCAATAAAGAGTGTCAAAGGCAAGCTAGTAGGGGGATATTTACAGCTTTACTAGAGGGAATATTTACAGTCCAAAAAAACACCAAACCCAGGCCTGGGAATGGGGCACACATATAGGATCTGCTGTTACAGTAAAGATGGCTACCAGCTGCAGGGAGAATAATGGCTTCACCAGTGAGAGGGGGTCAGGTACAGTCCAGTGATCAGGGCAATAGGGAATAGTGGGCGGTGAGGTGGAGTAGGGAGGAATCCTGTGTCTGCCTAACTCAGCACAGCGCATCCATCCGCTCGGGCACATTTGAGGGAAGGCGGTCCTGGTCCAGGGGATGACCCTTTCGGTCACCACGGATGGGGGTTCTTGGTCCCGGGCACTGCTATGGGATGGCCGGCGGGAGAACCCAGGAAAGGTAGGAGATCTGCTCCAGTTCAGGTTAAAACACACTGGCTGTTGATGGTTCAGGAGCTAACCCAACTCTGGCTAAGGAGGGCCTAGGGAGGTATATTTATACGCTCTGCTAGGAGGAGGGCAGTAGCTGTCTCCAGGCAGAAATCAAAAGCTACAATGTAAGGCCAGACAAAAGAGTGGGAAAGTAGAAGCCATTAGTCATCCCTGCACCTGCTATAGAGGAATGCAAGGAAGATTTAAAGCTATATACACATTTTCACAGAAAACATGGTGACACAGGGCAGTATATACAATTCAACAAATATATACAAATGTGGTGTAACCCTGGTCTTTACATGTATATATGAAATTTTTGTTCTTGGGCCAAGATATATAAGTTATGTGTGTTTAGTTTCTGTGGCCAGTTTACTAGTCCCACTTATTTGTTTGTGATCACCCAAGCAGGGTCACTTTATTGAATATGTGACAGGTCTTTGGTAAGCAGTATCAGAAGTACATCGCAACTAGTCATTACTTGTGGTCTCTGAGCCGAAATGCCAAGTTGCCAACCGTTTCTGCTCTCTTGGGTCCTCTTTCACTATATTAAGTCTTATCCAGTATTATGGAGAGGGATTTATTGGAGGAAAATAGTATTAAACTCTCCTACTGCATTATTAACAGACCATATGTTCATCAAACTCTAGAGATATCAGCTTAGACGGGATAGCAGCACAAAACCTCTCTGATCTCGCTGCCACCTCTAATGCATAATCCATCCTCTGCACAGTGGAGGAGCTCCATAGATTTTATCAAAGAATTTCAGCAGGAGTTTAACTTCTGTAGTGCTGGATGGAGCGCAGCGGCAGACTTTCTGGCAGCATCCTGGGTGGCTCAGATATCAAACCGTCCCTGATTCATTTAGTATTTGCATTGGTATTTGCAATGGCTTCCCATTGAGTTATATAAACTTGTTGCATAGAGCAGTGGTGGGCAACTGAGTTGATATGAAGGGCCATAAGTGCGGCCCTCTGCATCACTAAAGGGCCGCACATAACATTTTCAATTTATACTGACCTGTATAAGGATTTTATAATGAATAAATGACGGCAGGCAGAGCTAGAAGACATTACTTATAGTGTTGAGCTCGAATATTCGAATTTTGAATATATTAGGTGAATATCGGCTATTCGAGAATTCGCAAATTTCGCGAACATGGTGGCGGATATTCGCAATTTCGAATATTCGCAATGGGATGCTTATGGGCATGGATTGCGAATATATATTCGCAATGCGAAAATAAATAGCACATGACCATTCGTTTTAAAGGTAACTACAAGGCGATTATAATTGCGTATAATTTAGTATAATATTAGTAGAATTATTCGGGAAATATCGCGAATTCGAATATTGCCTCTGCCACTCATTACTTATTATTTATACATTTTTATATAATAACACTTGTTTTAATTTATGATTCAAGCATTAGGGAACACTGTACAATGGTAATTCACATTTTGTCTCATATATATCATCAAAGCCTTTGATGATAGCTATGGGGCACATAATCTATGATTCAAGTAGAGGACTGAAGGGGGCCGCTGAACAAAGCCCAAAGGGCCGCAGGTTGGGCTCCTGGGGAGTAGACCGTTGCACGGTTTTCTGTCATTTTCGGGTTTTGAATATGTTATCCATGTTTCTATCCTTCAGTGGCTGAGAGGTCATACCCGGGAGGTAATTAGCAATCCTTAGAACAGGGGTGGGCAAACGACTTGTGGGCCACAATGCGTATTTTCATTTGATAGAGGGGTCAGACCAAGAACCTGTAAGGGCAACCTGGTCCCAAGTCGTAGGAGCCTGGGTGGGAAATTTAAACAGATTACCTTGATCTATTGATTAATTTTACATATTGCTAAACAGCAAAGTCATTATCATACTGCCAGGAAGTTTAAATTAATAAGAAATTGGTTAAAAAGTAACCAGGAGATGATGTTTGGTACTCACCCCATATGTAGGGCTGTCTTCCTCACTGTCTCTCTCACTGTCCTCTGTGTCAGCTTTCTGCATGGTAGGTTCTGCCGCAGATGGACCTCCCTGTTCCTGATTGATCCTCCGATTAGCTGTCTCCATCCACAGGTCACCAGCTGGCTTTGGGTCAAATGTAACTCTCACTGTACAACATGTTTGAACCCCCAGATCTTATACCTCAGTAGTACATCCCTGACATTTTCTGGGTTAGTAACTAACCACTGAGACTACCTGCAGTCCAAAAATGTAACCCTTTCATAGACATATTCCAGCTGTCACACAGTGCTTTTCTCTTGTCAGATATTACCCATACATAGGCCTACTCTGACTTTCATCCCCCAGATCTCCAACACCATTAGAAGTCCAATCTTTTTTTTTGGATTAGTAATTTACATTCCCAATGTCACCCCCCCTAACTGCAACCTTTTATAGTTATTCATGTTTCCCTGCGGTTATCCAAGTGACATAAATTGTATACATGTAACATTTAGCTGCGGCCGCCCAGACACGGAGCACCTCCAAGTTGTTAGTACATATGAGCTGTGTAACAGTAATTCCGGTACGCAGAGCTAGGTTTTGGCCCCTTTTGAGTACCAGAATACCACTTTTGTGCACTCCTGAGTATAACCTCAATATATTACCCACAAGTGCAATGACAATTTCATGTGGGGTGAACACATTGCTGTTTTACGAACCAATATATTAAATGCAATGAAAATTTCATGTATGGTAAACACATTGCTTAAAATGCATCTTCAGAATGAATGACTGAAGATGAGTGGCGATAGGTTGGCAAACAGCCAAAGGGTGTTAGTTTCATTCTGCAAATCCACAAGTCTAAAAGGATGAATGTCAATATATAATAGCTGTAAGTCAACGTCTCCAATGTCAGCGTTTCAGTCCTGTTACTGACGTCACTTTTCCACATTTATTCTTGCAATGGAAATGGTATTCAGCCATGGCAGATGTATGCCTTTTCATTAAATGCATGGATTTCTTTCAAATTGACATTTAGTCATACGTATACCACCATGATGGAACGCAGCTTACATTATAATTCCGACCTATCACAGGCAGCTTCCTTTCAAGCTTGGATAATGCTAATGTGGTGGCAGTGGAAGGTTTTTCTTAGAACAGGCGGAATGTACAATAACCTTTTCTAAATGAAGACCTGAATGTAATACCGAGCGCGGTGTATGTGCTTATCTATGGGCTTCAATAGGCTTACAAATAGGGTGGCAGTGGAATTCTTTGTCCTGCTCTGCGGATTTGATCGTTTAGCTCGGCCCTGGAAATCTTTACATCTCCCGCTTTCTCTATAGTGCCATCAGCCTCTTATTGTGTATATCTTTTGCATATGCCGATTTTAGATTTAATTTACTTTACCGGCATCCAAGCGCCTCTGGTTCAGTGTAATCACACAGATGAGGCTCACAGAACTTTGAATGCATTCCATCTGGCACTTATTAAATAGCATTTAAGAATTTGTTGCAGAAATATTAATTTAGCAGCTGAATTTAGATTAAATGACTTGGCAACCAGTTACGCCGATGTCTGCGTTTGGTTGATTTCTGTTGATTTCTATACAGCTTTCAGTTTTCCAGAACTTAATAACTGCAGTGACATGTATGGCCAGCGGGGGGAGCCAGAATAATGGTTTTAACCTCCTGAGTGCACAGTCACCGTGACGCGATCAGGGCGGTGCCGCAAACCAGAAAATGATGCAGCGATGAAGACAATCGCTGCAGCTTTCCGGGAAGGCATAGGGTCTCCCCGCTGCCGGCTTCCCCTGCGGTTGAGAGGACCCTGATCGGCGAACAAACAGGGTTCGTCTCAACCGCTAGGGAGGTTAAATGGGAGAAGAAGAAAGTCCATGGACTAAGGTTGGGTCTACACTATGCTGTCCCTTAAACGACGGGGGGGCATTATGGATAGGTCAGGGTGTGCATGTCCATAGCGTCCGCCCGCGGTTTATCCACTATTTTTGAGGGTATAGGGTGCGGTATTTGCCATGTCCGCAAAACCGCGTACTATACTTACTATTGGTAAAATGCGCCCGAAAAGTATCACAAACCGCGCCCATTGATTAATGTGTTTTGGTAAATGCCCCCGGATCCAGAACGCCCGCTGGCTCCCGTGATAAGAATTGTGGCTGAGTGATTTCAGCCAGGAAGTGGGGGGTGGGGCAGGACATCTTGCCCCTACCCAACTGATTGCACCCATAGACAGTGAATGGGCACAGTTTATGGCCGCAATCAGGGGGCGATCGACAGTGACCCGCGTTCCAGATCGACACACGCAGAGATGGCTTCTTCTCACCTTTTCCGTTCTGGTACCTCGTGGAATTTGCTTCCATCCACTCGGGCAAGATGAGGGAGAGACTGCCCTGGTCCAAAGGGGATCTCTGTCATTCACCATGGATAAGGTCGGCCCGTGGCACTGGCTATGTGGACGATGGAGGGGGACCCAAAAGGAAGAAGGGAGCACCTTGCACCTTGCTCCAAGGTAAGCCTGGGAAAACAGCTTATTACTTACTTAAATAACCTCTGCCCAGAGAGAGGGGATTTACAGTTACTGGGCAGAAAACTGAGTCATTAGAGAGGGAAAAAGCCATGACCTCATCCACTAGCTGCTGTTCTACAAAAAGTAAATTCTTAAAGGCATTTACACATATATTACAGGGTGTCATGGTCTAAAAAAAAAAAACTTTTGTTCTGGCACATGTAGTTTTTGCATGAATAAAGTTAAAGCGGACCTGCCACCAGAAATCTATGTTTTCATGAATGGCACTAGAAGTGCCAATAATAGGGAGGAATGCAGTGAAAAAAAAAACTTACCTGTAATGAGCAATTTAAGGAGATAATCCCACAGCTCTTCTCACTTCCTTTTTCACTGTAGGCAGAGAAAGGCAGCACGTCACAGGGAGCTTTGTTTTCTCAGTAATCTTTTTTGAAAATTCCAACAGAAGATCACTGAACGCCCCCCAGTGGCCCCCCGTGATATTGCACCCCCAGTTCCATGAACCAGGAAGTGAGGAGAGCTGTGGGGTTATCTTCTTAAATTGCTCATTACAGCTATGTTTTGGGGTTTTAACACTGCATTCCTCCCTATTATTGGCACTTCTAGTGCCATTCATGAAAACATAGATTTCTGGTGGTAGGTCCACCTTAAGTTAATTTTTTTTTAACCTCCCTAGCGTTTATGACGAGCCCAGCTAGTCCCGAGTTTGTTTGATAAACATATCCCCGGAAAGTTGTGGCAATTTTCGTGGTCGCTGCAGCATTTCAGAGGTTGCGCGACGTCCCCGATTGCATCACAGTGATGCAGAAGGGGCGGGGCTGCACCATAGACCTCCATGTAAATTGTGAGGCGTCAGATTTTCAGCCCACACAGGCGGCATCATTAATTACGCTAGCGATGTACAGAGGCGGGGGAGGGCGAGAATTGTATGCAGTGTACTTTTCACACCATTTTTGGGCAGAACACTAGAAAGGTTAATAGAAATTGAATGTGCTCAAACAATCCTTTAAAAAAAAACAAAAAAACTAAATATTCCAACAAACCTTTTCTACCTCTGCTGCAATGACCCCCAAATCAGCTGGTAGAAAATTGGTGACTATTTCTACGAATGTGTCTGTCCAGTAAATTGAAGTGCATTGCAAAAGCATCTTTTCATCTCAAGTATTTAGCCAAAAAGGTTGTAGCTTCTTTGTTTGTGCACTGTAAGTGGAAGACTGGGGTGAAGAAGGCGTATACCCTAACTTTTGGGGGTTGTCACACCTGCTGGGCACATTATGTGGACCCTTCTCTTTACTATGTGATCCGCTTTAGTTATATTGGGTCTCTTATTTACCACCCACACCGGATGGTTATTAACCTCCCTAGAGTTATGCACGAAGCCAGTACGGGTGGAGCTTGATCGTGAGCCTGCAGCATTTCTCCATAGCTGCAGGCACACAGAGCCTTTCCGGCGATGTGTCAGGGCGGAGGGGGCGCCCCATAGACCTCCATGTTAATGGAGACGGCGTAGATTTTCTTCCCAACACATGTGCACAGACGATGTGTAGAGGGAGGGGAGAGCCGGCAATCATGTTGGAGTACATAACGCTAGGGAGGTCAAACTTTCATCTCCAGCTCGCAGCTGTTCTAATCAGAAATGATGTAATGTGGGTTGGACGCTAACAGGTTGATCGATAGGAACGATAGCATGTCTCCATTAACGTTCTGCGATCAACTAAATTTTACAGACAGGTCCGATTCCTGCTCGATCGATCTTATATGCGATTTAGGGTCAAAGGATCTTTGATCCCTTACATGCATGCATCGATTTGTGAACGATCGATCGCGGCGATCGATTCTGGTGATCGATCTCACAGAAACCACACAGAGAATCGAGACGTCTTTGCCCAGCTTTAATATTAGATTTGGCTAATGGTTAAGCTGGCCATAGACAGCTCAATTTTCTGTACGATTTCTGTGCGATCAATCACCGGAATCGATCGATCACAAAACGATGCATGCCCAAAGTGATTAATCAATCAATTTGCCCCTAAATCGCATGTAAAATCGATCGAGCAGGTATCGGACCTGTCTGTAATATTTTGTCGATCCCTCTGGAATGGCAGAACGTTAATGGAGACATGCCATTGTTCCTATCCATCGACCTATTTGTGTCCAACCCACATTACATCATTTTCGATTAGAACAGCTGCGAGCTGGAGATTGCACGATCCGTGATCAGTTGATCGCATGAAGGAATCAACTAGGAATCAAACATGTCATATGGTGCAGTGTGCATGGAATTGATTCCGGAATCGCATGCACGATCGTTTAAAAGATCAATCGCTGGAAAATCTTTAGGTACATCTTGTAAAGTACAGGTAGATGGAATAGAATCAGTTTATACATCAGTACCTGTACACATCACGTATTCTTTGTTTCCTGATCGATATTTCATAGTACGCTATGAATGATCCAATAATACAGAGCGGGATAGAGATTTACTGCACAGCTCCGGGTGATAGATTTCAGATGCTATTATTCTGACATATTTCACATTCTCTCAAGCAGTTCTGACAGCTCTGCTGAAGCCCAGGAGTCTTTTTTTTTGCTCTCCATTCTTTGCTATGATTGGTAGAAGGGAAGATTGACAATTCTCATGGCTCCTCTTTACTTAACACTGAGACACACAGGGGCTCAAACTATTTCACTTCCACTGAACAGACATTTCCAGAGACTTCATGTAGCATGCATTGCTCAGATTCAGACAGGTTTTCTCTATTGTTATATCCAAAGGCGTGATATACGTGAAAAGGTCCTGTAGTAAAATATATTCAGCGCTCCAGACATGTAAAACATTGTTGTTGGAAGAACCAACTTGGTGCTGAAGGATGTATGTCTACAGAAAAAACAATAGTCATAGCTAAGGCTTTTCTTAAAAATACCAGCTTCCTGACTATTATGTTGAACGTTTAAAAAAGGAGCATAGTCCAGCAGCAGAGGCAACCCTCTAGGGCAGTGGTTCCCAAAGTTTCCTTGCAGGGCCCCTCTTTTCTATTTAAGAACATTATGGACCCCCCTCCCTATTCATGTACAATACAAGTAAAGAATGAGGGCCAGTGCCCCCCTGGAATACCTTTGCGCCCGCCCCCCAGTTTGGGAACCACTGCTCTAGGGTTAGGGGCAGTATGGTAACACAGAATTTCTACTTGCCTGTCCAACACCAGGGAAGAATAGTATTTTACATGGACAGGGTCCATAAACACGGTCTGGCTGGATCCACGAATCTGGGAGAAAGCGCCACCCCACTGGAATATTGGCGCACAGGTAACTTCTCTTGATCTGTACTGCATTGTAACTGGGTCTTTCCACAAAGCTTCGTACAATAAGGCCCACTGGCTGATGGTTGAGGGAAACAGGCCTGGTTACAGGTCTCAAGCCCAGCTACTCCTGTCTTATCAGTTCGGTCCTCTTTGACCTTCCCCCTTCTGGGAGGTGCTTAAAGCGGTTCTATACTCAAAATAAAAAAAAACCCCACATACATTACATTGACAAATACTTTAATTTTGAGCAGTGATTGCCTAATTAAATTGAGAGTGTAAAGTGCCCAGTGAGGTGGTAGGTCGGTTTTAATTTATATGCTGGGTGCAGCCAGGAGGATTGTGGGGCAGACACTTAAAGCGGACAACACCCACCTACCCCTGACAGTCTTATTTACTGTGCATTACACTACAAGATTTTTCAGTGTGAATTGAGAAATGGGGAGTACCCGGAAGTTGTGTCACAAACACAGAAGTACTCCAGGACATCCCTTCTGGCATCACAAGGTAAGTATAATGTCCCGTCACTTCTATCATGATGTGCATGGTGGGATGTTAGGAGGGAGAGTAATGCCCTATCCCTCCTTAGTTAGGAGAGGGGGGGTGTTACTCTCCTTCATAACTTCCCACCCTGCTTATAGGCATCAGTAATCTGTATCAGTATCTGATGCTTTAAGTGTACTCAGTGGTTAATAGTGGTTCGACCCCCAAGGGAGTCCCGACTAGTGATGGCCGAACTTCGGCCGTGTCCGTCCGCGAACGGGCCCGTTCGCGGACCCATTCAAATTCTCCGCCTCTAGACGGGGAATTTGAATCGGAAAACCCGGATGTGACGTCAGTGACGGTCCCTGGAACGCATCCTGGAACGCATAGTTCCTGGTTGTGTTAACCGGATGTGACGTAACTGACGTCACATCCGTGTTTACAAGCCGGAATTTCACTGATAGACCGGGTTCTCTACCCGGTCTTCAGTGAAATATTCTTCCTGCGGCGGGATCTCGCTGCTAACGATCCCACCAGAGGAAGAATAGAGGGCTCCTTCTCGCCGGCGGACAGGACAGCTCGAACACCTGTACTGTCGCCGGCGAGAAGGAGGGCGAACATGCTTGTTCGCGGCCGAACTGTCCGCCTTGCGGGCAGTTCGGCCATCACTAGTCCCGACCCACAAGTTGAGAACCGCTGCTTTAGATGGACTTTCATAGAAGATTGTCTATGAAATGTCTACTGTTTAGACCAGTGGTGGCAAATTACAGCCATATCCAGCCTGTTTTAGTCTGACCCTTTGTAACCTTGGCTGATGGCAACAAGTGTGCCCCTCGGCATCACCAAAGGGCCGCACATAACATTTTAAATCTATACTGATTTTATAATGAAGAAATGACAGCAGGTAGCAGGAGGTAGAAGACATTATTTTTCATTTTTAAATAACAAAACTTGTTTTAAATGATACTTTAAGCATTAGGAACACTGTAGCATGGTAATACACATTTTGTGTGATCATTTTGTGTGATATATATATCATCAAAGGTTTTAAGCCACAATATATATTATACAATCAACCCCCGTATGTTGGTAAAATAGTGGGAGCACAGGAACTCGCCTGTCTGCCTACTACTCCAGCTGAGCATGCTGATTGGCATACGTGAAAGCCTGAGCAAGTCCCTCACCTCTCCTCCTCTTTCTGCTGTAAGAAGATTCCGAGTTATGACCCGTTGGTGTGGGGTTGGTGGACAGGTGAGTTCCTATGCCCTATGCATTAACAGTTAGGTTTCGGGGGCAGTAAGTGAAGGACTGAGGGGAGGGGGTGCCCAAAGGTACCTAGGTGGTATAGTATACATTCAGAAGACATGCAGTATGCTATTTGTTAAATATTTTTGTATCAGTGATATCACATCAAAAACATTTTATTTAGACATTTAGATTTGTTGAAGATGAAGCTTTTCGAAGGTTCGCTCAGAGCACACAATACAAATACAAATCTAAATTGTCATAAATGACTTAAAATTTCCTGTGCGTGCCGCCAGCTGAGGGACTCTAGAAGTTATTACAGTGAAGCTAGATTTGAAAATTTATTTGGGAAAGAGGGTTTTATGGTAGCACCGGCTGAACTGCAAACCCTAAACTATAAATCTGAATGAAAGGGACTGTTAGGTTTTTGTTTGGGGAGAAACGAGGGTCCTCATTTTATTATGTTATGTCATAATGCATAATACAACACCAGTGACAAATCATTTTTGATGGGAACCTTCCCTGTAGAACAAATTTGTACTGCGAGTTTTACCTCAAAGAAGGAGAATTGAAAGAACTCCATTGAGTACAATTTGAATCTATACCAGCCATGTGAAATAACATCATTGAAGCTTCGGTGAAAACCCTATTTATGGGGTCACCATGCCTCTGTGCAAGGGGGTGGCTGCTCTACCTCATTGTTAACGTTTAACTGGGAAACGAAAGCAGGGCATACATGGATAGATATGGGCCAGATGAGTGGCCGCCTTGATCGGTGCGCGCTCATTGCCATCTATCTGGCCCATATTTAATGCGGTCATCCCTGTTTTCGAACTGGACCAATCGCTCCTGATTAAAAAATGGGATATCGGACATGACGGCAAACCATGGTCGATGTCCATTGCTTTTCATGGGGACTGTGGGTCTCCATGCAAAGCATCGTCAGAGCTGGAGACACAGCAGTACTGTGTCTCCAGCTCCTCTGATATCGGGCAGCAGCAAGATGACATCATCGCGCTGCTGCCGGGAACCTCCAACGGCTAATATATCGAGCCATGTATTCCCTGCTTAATTGTTTTTCCAATATATTTAGATTCCAATAATTTCACTACAGCAGCTGAAGCCTTATTGTGTCAGAACAGCCTTTTCTATAAGATGAATATTCTGCGTGTACCTCTTTTGGCTTTCCCCGGGACACTTGTGGCTCGGCTGTTTAAATTACATTATAGGACCATATAGTTACAATTCACCCGGCAGACAGTTTGTTGTGAGCATAGCATGTTCGTTATTCACACCCATTAACATTAACATGGAGGCGAAGTTTGACCCCCCACCCCACAGTCAGGAGGGACCGTACAACCAATAACACATTTTTCCCTCCTGGGGGGGCAACCCCATCCAAAGTAGTAAAAATGATCTAAGAATTACGGACATGTCCATAATGGCTTAGATCAATTTCGCAGCCAATTTCTGGACGAATTAAAATTTTAAGCTTTAGATTTGCACCTGATTTTGCGGCAGCTTGACTCCCGTAAGCGTGCATGGCTAAGGGTGGAAATCTAAGCATGTGGACTTAAAGTGCTCTGCAACAAGCAGTTCATTGATACTAAGCCACAAAAATTCTTTTCTGGGGTATGCTGTTTTATAGAACTTGCACTGTGTTTCTGAGTGGAGGTGTTCTGGTAGTTCACAATCACCAACTAATAGGGACCCACAAAAGTCCTGGGGGTGGGGTGTCCTGTATTATGGAACCAATGCCAACAAAATTTTTTTCATTCCATTTTATAAATATGTGCACTAAACTAGGCAGAACACCTGGGCTGCACAGTGAGCAAAACCCTGAAAAATAAATGGAAGCAAACCAAATTGGACCCCCGGGCTAGAGTTTGACACCTATGATCTAACATATAATGGTTCCTTTCTACAAACACGATGGGGAACTTGGTTCTGTTCTCACAGAGGAAAAATTGGGGTAACAGACGTGTGGAAGGTTGGTGAGCAATTCTCGCCCTCAGGACACAGAGAAGCCAAGTAAACTATAAAGTGAGCATGCCCAGCTGTCAAGGGATTCCTCCTTCAAGCTGGAAGACATATGACAAGTAGAAATCTTATTTCCTTCCATAAGTGTTTTCAGTATTCCCATTTCATGTTTTTAGATGATACCTTTTTCTGATATTAAACCTTAGCCGAGCTGAATCTATAAATCTCCGTATGAGCAGCACATCGTAATCCAGTATAGACCAGCGCCTGGTATAATTGCCATGATTAAATTTCGGTTTAAGAATCTCTCATTTGACGTTCGGGGCAATTATATTACAAGAGCCGGTCCCTTCAGAGGGATGAGGATAAAAATACCTCTCTTGAAGGGAAGAACAAAACATTTTAATGCCATATTTTCCAGTCTTTCGTGGTTTGTCTTTAGCTACTTATCTTTCAAGAGCATATTTTTCATTTTTTTACCTTAAGTGTTTTACTTTTATTATTCAGGAAACATCGTGTTCACTCATTGTACTCTCACTGGGAAGGCAATCCAGCTGTTTTTACATGACTTATGGCGTAGTCATTGCCGTTGTATTGTTATACACTAATCATTGAAGTGCCAATACGTAATTGAGTATAAAAGGCGAACTTTCTGTTTTGAAGGGTATGTACTGCTTTAGAGACAACTTTTTTATTTTAAAGGTGATTTTTTTATTGTGTTACTGTAAAATCAATAAACAATACAGCTGCAACAACGTATTCTCATGTACCATGGCTTAGCTGAAAAGGAAGTACAGTATGGGTAGATATACACTGTCGTTTCCTGGGCTGCTGTCAGTCCGCAACAGCCTAGGAAAAGACCAGGCACCTCTTCGAGCACTGGCAAACGTGTGCAGGGGTTTAAAGGTTGTGTAAATAACGACCCTATGACAGGTATATTGGGTGAAAGCCCGAAAACTGACCGGCGGACCCCTCATGTTGTGTCTGCCAATCGGTTGAGATTATTCGTCTTTTACTGGGTGGTTAACAACTGACTGCGTGAACGAGCCCTAAGCAGCTTGCTTTGGGGTTCTGTTTAGTTGATTGAAACCACTGACAGATGGGAGGAATCCCAGCTGCTATGACTAAGGGCCCCCATACACCTTTAGATTCCTCTGTCAGATTTCCTTTAGATCTCATTTTGTTTTACCAAAATCATGTAATATGAGGGACTTTCTAAACAATCAAGTCTAACTGTGTTCAATCGCAGAGGATTCGGCACTAGATAGTTGTGGGTAGATCTGAAGGAAATCTGACAGAGAGATCTAAAGGTGTATGGCCAGCTTTAGTGCAGTGGTTCTCAACCTGTGAGTAACAACCATTAAACAGAGGTCGCTGAGTTCTCTAGATGCATCAGAGTTTC
Source organism: Ptychadena robeensis (assembly GCA_036250615.1). Classification (NCBI taxonomy): domain Eukaryota; kingdom Metazoa; phylum Chordata; class Amphibia; order Anura; family Ptychadenidae; genus Ptychadena; species Ptychadena robeensis. The sequence continues at coordinate 182,619,498 of CM070033.1, read as the reverse complement.
TCCTAACAAGCAGCAGCATTGATGCCTACAACTGGGGTGGCAACTTAGGAGGAAGAATAATGCCCCCTCCCTCCTAACTTCATAACATCATGTAGGGTGATAAAATATAATGGAGGGGACATTACACTTACCTGATGCCAGAAGTGACGTTGCGAACTGTGACTCTGCACCTGCACTTCTTTGTTCTAAATACAAGAAGGGACACTTTGTGACATCACTTCCGGGGTTGTGGATCTAACAAGGTTGAGAACCACTGATTTAGTGGAAGCTGAGAATAAAATAAATGAAGATGTAAAGGAGCTAGAATGAGTGCTTACTGATATTGCAAAATCTCCAGAAATGTGATCTAGTTGTTACCATAATAAATTAAGAAAATACCTACAAAGCTATTTGCCTGACCCTTTATTTATCTAGTTTGGACTCCCTTGCTTGGTCCTGTCTCCAGTACTGTTTTTGTGTAGCACTGGTTGCCATTCAGAACCACCTGGCCTTGTTTGTTTGTGGGCTCCTGTTCTTTTGCACACCCCTTTCCCAGACATCATGCTTTGTGCACCTAGGGGAAATGGAGTGCTGGAATGATGCAACTAGTCTCACGAGGCTGAGCAGTGGCTTGTCTATTGGTGAAAAATGTGGTGAAGATTGGAGGATTGATGTCTGGGCTGCATTGATACAGATATTGGGAAAAGGTTATTTTAACATCATGTTTCCCAGTTGGAACAGAACTAACCTTTGCAACATATGAGTTCCTTGGTCTGCAGTGCCATGAGTGGAGGTAGATGCCGACCATTGTGGGGGATCAGCCTCAAAGAGGTGCTCACAATGATGTTATTCCACATTTACCTATATAGCTATGTTCCCAATCGCCTCGGGCTCGCCATTGCCTGCCCGTGATTGTTCACATGATCGGGCACGATTAACCAGGTGATCCTCACCCGCAATTTAAAAAAAATTCGTCCCCATTATAAAAAAAGCCTTGGACCATCCTATCCCCAGTCAAGGGCCCTCCCACCTACACCCCAGCTCCAGCTCCCGGGCAAAAAAGAACGGAGGTTTTATGACTCTGTGGCCAAAAGGGCCCTCAGTGGGTGTATGGGGCCTGAGCAAGGATTGCAGAATAAAACAGAGTCAGTATGAGGGGTGGGTGTTTGAGTTGTGTGTAGGTGTGCAGCTCTCAAAATGGAGGAGTGTGGCCACCCTGTAACAGACAAATAAGAACAAGGACCTAGTACAACAAATGGTTAAATGATGTGGAATTGGTTCATCTTATTCAATTCCACATGATTAACCCATTTGTTGTACTAGGTTGTGCGCCTCTGTCCTTACAAAAAATTCTGATGTTGCATATTACATTCATAAATTTAAATTCTAAATGCTTTTGCCTTACAGAACTTACAGTACAGTTAAATTTTAAATGTTCACAATTTTCCATCTTACAGTCTGAGCCTTGCCATTTCTTTGATGCTGTAGATGACAAGATCTAATCTTGCGGCTGGCTGAAAGGAAGATATAGAAGATGTGCCGGAGTCTCAGCCCGCTGGCTCCCATACCACGCTTGTTACATCTGAGTAAAGGTTATATACGTTTCTGTTCTAATTCTCCGTGCGGCGCAGATGAGATCTTCTATTCCGTCTTGTCGGTTGTAGGAGGTTTCCAGCATTTACAGAGTCTTAGATACACAAGAATTCATTATGTATCGAGCTTTATGGAAACATTAGTCACATAGTAATGGGCTCTGCAAATAATCCCGACTCTTTACATCTGAACATAAAAGGAGAAATGCTGATTGTCTCAGTTCTGCCTCCGCTAATGGACAATCGTTTGAAGGGAGATTTGCTCAGTTTAAAGAGATAATTGTTATTTAAAGCGGACCTCCCACCTGGGAGGTGACTCGGCATTATCAGCTGCAGCTAAGCCGATAATGCTGAGATCCTTGATTGTAGTAAACAAATCTTCTGACAGCTGGAGGGAAGCTTGTCAGGAGTGCTCCCCCTCCCACTGCCTTACGTCTCGCCTAGGCAGCCAAAGTGGTGTCTTGGAGATCTCTGCCAGGCAGGAAATCGTCAGCAGACGATTCCCCCTCTTCACAAACCCCCCTCCCCTATGAGTCCCGGCAGCTCCGATCAGAAGACACAGGAGGTGGAGAGGAGAGGGGAGGAGAGGGGGGGGGGGTCAGTGTGGGCGGAAGTGTGCAGATGCCAGGAGCCAAGATGCTAGCATGCCTTCTGCAAGCAAGTGAAGACAGTTTAGTGTGGGTTTTTTTTGTGTAGCAGTTTCCCAGCATCTGAACTGCTGACAGGTGAGTATTGTGTCTGCTTAATGTATGTCTGTTTTTTTATTTTGAGTGTAAAACGCTTTAACCTTTTCTTGCACATATACACTGACTAATTTAAATTTCCCAATATTTTAAGCTCTGAAGAAAATCTATTTTCTTCATCTTAGTCAACATCCTTTTGAAACACAACTTTCCATTTTTATTGCAAATATTATTTTAAACCCATCATTTTAATTATAGTGGACCCTTGACTTACAAATGTAATTAATTCCAAAGGGTTGGTTGCAAGTCAAAACCATTTTTCCCATAGGAAATGGCAATAACCCGTTCTGGACCTCCCAGATTATCACTTTCCAAATCTTTTAATAATAAAAAGATGTAAAATATGCATTAGATACAAGAAACACCAATAATATTCCTAATTTTATAGCAATTAAAGTTTTAACATGTTCCTAGCCTTCCAGAAACAACAATTTAAATCTCTCAATTGTAATTGTCCTCTTATCTCTCTTCTTTTTTTCCTATTTTGGAGCCATGATGAACTGATCGTCCCCAGCACAGAGCGAAATTTCAAGACACTTTATGTGGTCCTTGCTTACACCCCTTGTATGCTCATATATCTGGGCTCAGAGGCAAGTTTCTGGACACATCTGGGATCTTTGGGTGCAACCCAGAGGCATTAGCGTTTGTTCTGGCCGTACAGAAGCCTATGCTTTAAAGCAGTGGTGGCCAACTGAGTTGATATGGAGGGCCACAAGTGCGGCCCTCGGCATCACTAAAGGGCCGCACATAACATTTTCAATCTGTATTGACTTGTATAAGCATTTTCTAATGAGAGCTAGAAGACATTATTTTTCATTTATAAATAACACTTGTTTTAAATGATACTTCAAGCATTAGGGAACACTGTAGTATGGTAATGCACATTTTGTGTCATATATATATCATCAAAGGTTATATGCCTCTTTTCTGAGGCTATGCACCACATACAATAATCCCCCGTTCGTTGGTGGAATAGTGGGAGCATAGGCACTCATCTTCTTGGACCGGGATATTCTTAGAGCAGGAAGCAGAGGAGAGGTGAGGGACTTGCTCAGGCGCTGTCTGGGTTGCTGATTGGCTTTCATGTGCTCAGCCAGAGCGAGTCCCTCTCCTCCTCTCCCCTCCCGAAGAAGATCCTGGGCGAGGACAGGTGAGTTCCTCTGCCCTCTGCATTAACAGTAGGTTTCGGGAGCCACAAGTGGAAGACCAAGGGGGGCCGCCAAGGAACGCCCAAAGAGCCTCATGCGGCCCCCGGGCCACAGGTTGGGCACCTAGGCTTTAAAGCCTCATAAACACTTTCTGCACCAGGAGGGTGCCTGGAAGGCTTAAACTAATTTGGGTCATAAATCGAAACTTTGGTCATATGTTGAAATAAAAATTTTGGTCGTATCTTAAGGGTTCACTATACTTGATCTTTGTGCTTTTATGCAATGATTTTGGTTGGTAGGAGAGGCTGGCATGGTGCTGAAAACCTTTGAAAAACCCAGAAAATCCAAGTTTTGTTGTAACTTTGATGGGCGAGTGTCAATATATAGGATGTTGCTAGGTAGACTACACATTTACATGCAGACTGCCTTAGGTAATTGCTACATGGTATGCTACGCTCCAATGAACGAGTGGTGGGCTAAGGACAGAATATGAAGGGCTTAAGATCCTGGAGATCCTCCAGTCAAGAAGTGAGGTTGGTTCACCTAATATGGTGCAGGTTCTAAGTGATCAGATGAAGGCTAAAGTATAATAGTTGCAGGTACTAGCTGTGAGAGATACTGTATGTGGGTGTCTTTGCTGGAAATGCCAGTTTCTTGGCTGTCTCGCTGATATTATATAGAGAACCTACCTGAGCAAGTGGAAGGCAACTTTTTCCTCAACAGTTTATACATAACATCTTAATTATATGTCTTAAGCCCCCCATACACGTTCCAATTTTTCGTACGAATTTTGCCCGACCGACCAACGTGGATGGGAGATTAATCGATGGGGAGATTAGTTGGATGCAGAATAATGTACCCGGCCGATCCAGATTTCTCAAAATCGGCCGAAAAATCGGTCGGGACTGCTTCGGACCTGTCCGTAAATTTTGCTCGATCTGCAGTTAATAAATAGAGTCAGGCTGATAGATCAGTGATAATTCGAATTCCGATTTTTCGTGCCAGCCGACTGATCGACCATAACATTTTAGGTGAAAATCTGGTGTCCGATCGGACCAAAAATCGGTCGGGAGAATAATCGGAACGTGTATGGGGGGCTTTAGTTTGGTCTTAAACACTTCCATGTTGCATGGGTCATACACAAGAATTAGTCCAAGGAAGCATAGTACAAAAAGAAAAGGCAACAGACGCGGTCAAAAACAATCCAAGGTCAGGGCAAGGAGAGTCCAGGCAATCAGGCTGCATCACTGTTGGCGAAAAGAACATGTGCAGACAGGTAGGTTAGCAATACAGCAGTAATCACAGATGCACACTAAAGCACACTGCTATACAGAGGCTATAGTGCAGAGTCCAATTAAAGTCCCATTTGGCAGCCTGCCCAATCACATTACGCCACCTAGCACTATGGGATTGGTGGACCAATAGCTGGTGAGTATCCCGAAGCTGATTTGGGGCTATAGGAATTCAACCTTGAATACGTCCACTTGGTTGCACTGTGTCAACCATGTCCACAGGGCTGCTGAGGATCCAGCCCTGGCCAAACACTGAGCCAGCCAGAACTGAACCCAACCATCAGGGGGCAGTGAGACATGCCTTCAATATAGTAGAGCAGGATCGCAGGGACCATGGGGTGCCTTTTGGCTAAAAATCAGTGTGGACAGAATGGATTCCTACATCAAAACAGGGATACCTGCTTCCACCATGATGTATGCACTGAGATTGTGATTGATTGTGATCCCTGGGGGCACCAATGGGGGATCTCCTGCAAGGCAAGTACTTTACACCATGACAATGAACCACTTGCTCAACTGCATTGCCATATGTTTATGAATAGTGATGTCACCCATACTATCCAGAAATGCCCCCACCATTTGGTTTGACCCAGAAAGACCAGTTTATCTTTCATGCAACAATAATACCCATCATTGAATGTACAATAGGCAACACTTGTACTCCAACTTGGTAAAGCCCCCCATACACCTTAAGATCGATCCATACAATCTCCATTAAATCTACCAACAACTGTGTAGTATAGTGTCCTCCCTGATAGAATACATAGTGATTGGAAGGTATATATCACTGCTATGTAGTGTCGGGTTCTTCCTGATAGAATACATAGTGATTGGAAGGTATATATCACTGCTATGTAGTGCCGGGTCCTCTCTGATAGAATACATAGTTATTGGAAGGTATATATCACTGTTATGTAGTGCCAAGTCCTCCCTGATAGAATACATAGTGATTGGAAGGTATATATCACTGCTATGTAGTGCCGGGTCCTCCCTGATAGAATACATAGTGATTGAAAGGTATATATCACTGCTATGTGTGCCGGGTCCTCCCTGATAGAATACATAGTGATTGGAAGGTATATATCACTGCTATGTAGTGCCAAGTCCTCCCTGATAGAATACATAGGGAATGGAAGGTATATATCACTGTTATGTAGTGCCAGGTCCTCACTGATAGAATACATAGTGATTGGAATGATTAGAAAGGTTCTCATATTGCATGGTTTTGGTAGAACAAAATTTGATCGCACAGAAATTGTATGGAAAGATTGTAAGGTGTATGGGGGGCCTAATAGATTTTTCCTTGGTGGACGGACACATGTGTCATAGATTGACTTAATTATAGCCTGTTGGAGGAACTTTATGAAGACCAGTCTGTAGGCTACATTAGGATAGCCTGTTTAAGGATGGCTGACCATAGAATCCACAACCACACACATAAAATTAGGGGTGGTTGTTAATAAGTGATAATTCCCCATGTTATCCCTATGGGCAGCCACCCACTCGCTAAACCGCCCACATGGAGTTCCCTGGTGACTGGTTGGCATTTCCAACCAACCATCTGAATGAGCCCTACATGGTTATATGACCTTCACTAACAAGGAGGATCAGCAGTAGGAGCAGAATATTCATCGTGAAGGTCCAATATATTTGCTTTTACATTTGTATCAGTCTTACTAATAACATAGTTTGCTGTAAACTTCTAGCTCAGCTGAACTTCTCTGTTGCTGCAGAGGTCAGACAATGATAATCATGCTGGCTGTGTGGTCTTTGCAAATATTAATCAAGATCGTATTTTTCAGAGGTGGGGCTGTATCTTGTAAACTGTCCGACCTATTCAGAGATGCCCTTGATCTTTCCCCCTAATCTCTCCAGTCATTGGCAGATAAAAAGAAAAGCCTTGATTACTTCTTCTTTCAGCTCTTATTATGTTTTACTGCTTCTTATAGAACGTGATAGAGTATTATTTATTACATTGACTTGGAAGACCTTTATTGATGTTAGGAGACATTTTGCCACATCTTTTTAAATGTGAAGGGTATGCAGGCACTGAAATGACCACTCTAACTTTACACGGTGTCATGTATATTATTGCTGCAATGTGTCTATAGGTATGAAATCTATAGGTTTAGTGGGACCAGAGAAGATGCATTGTACATTAGGTTGGAGGGCCTTAAAAGCCGGTAGGGTGTTTTGTGCACATTTTCTCTGGGCCATTGGGGCCAATCTATTGTACAATACGGTTTTGTACACATATTGATTCACATTAGTATGGGACTCAGGACGCAATAATTGATTCACATCAGTATGGGAAGGGTTACAATGAGAAAGAATAGTGGAAAATAGTTCGAGGTCCTTTGCAGTAGACATTCCCCCCCAATCCCAATGTCAGACTACCTGTGCTCGGAGATATTTTAGAAAAAAACTCAAAGAGCTACAGCTCAGACTTTACATAGAATGTTAACATTCAGGAGAATAATTAGACATTTACTGAAAAAGTATGGCTAGTTTAAATGTGTTGGCAGGAGAAAGTCTATTCTCCAAATCAGGGCCGTTTCTAGCCTATCGTTGGTCCCATGCAAGTTCTTGCTTTGGGCCCCCTGTCAACCGGGGGGGGGTTGGGCAGGTGGAAGTTGTATATATATGGAAGGGGTATATGACGGATATGCGAGAGAGGGCCCCAGGGTCCATGGGGCTTTATGTTCATGCATGTTCTGCATAGCTGGAGAAACAGAACTGCTCAAAACTAGTGATGGCTCGAACCCGGAATTTGATGTTCGCGAACGGCGAACGCGAAACTCCGCAAAGTTCTCAACCGGCCGAACCCGCCATTGACTTTTCAATGGGAGGTGAATTTTAACAACAAGGCACCTTTTCGGCCACAATGTGTTGGGAAAGTTGTTTCCAGGGGTCAAAAACCTGGTCAATGACAGACAGAGGGGATCCATGGCCAAAACTACCCAAGAAATATTTTTTTCACGCAATAAACTCCGCACCAAGATTTCTGCAATGATTGTCAATGGAAAAAATAGTGCAATGAGTGATTACCCCTTAGACCATGTTTGATTGGACCTTATATCCTGTTGTATGACCCTGCCACAAACCTGGACTTTGCATCTGTCACTGTTTCTGAACTCACTCCCATAATGGGGGTCTGAGGATTCCGAACGGTCTCAGTTCTCAGTGAGGTACCTTGTGCTTATAGTCCTGGGGGCAACCATAGTCGGTATCCAAAAAAATTCATTTTTCATATGACATTAAATTCAAACCGATCGCTTTTGGTCTGATCACTATGAAGCAATCGCCTTCTCATCTGGGGTGTGCCAACATGGCCAACACAACTCATGAGTGATTCGCTTCATTGTTATATGCAAGCCCCTTCACACCACGACAAGGTAGCGATCACGAAGGGGAAGTGGCCATGTGTGTGCCTTTTTAATGCAGCCACAGCCAGAGGCCAGAAAATTAGGCAAATACACTGCCATAAAATTTGTCATGTACATTTACAGAAAAATTTGGTATGGTAGCAGCCACTGTTGTAGCAAGCGCCAGAAAAAATTGATGTTTTCCAGGCAGAATGGAAATATAACATTGCGGCTTGAACCCGAGTTGGTGGCGGAGAGGATTCTTCAAGTCTATCCGTTAGCAGCGTGGGGACATTTTTAGGCCAAGGCATGTAATCAAGGCCTCTTTTCTAGGTAAACGTATCCCCCACTGTCAGTCCTTCGGAATCCATGCCTCATTCATTTTAAGGAAGGTGAGGTATCATCACTTTTTGACCGAGGCGACTTCGCTTCTCTGTCACTATGCCGCTGCAGCACTGAAGGTCCCTTTCTGACAGGACACTAGAACAGGACAGGCCAGAACTTTAAGAGCAAACTGGGATAGCTCTGGCACCAACAGTCAGTCATGCCACACTCATCAGTATCTAATCGTTCATAGCCTTATTCAGTGTGTCAATATCCCGCAGTTTAAGGCCGAGGCTATGTCTCCAATCTGTCTGCTAGGTCTAGATGTACGTTCTCATCCATGGAGTGGATCTCCAGAAGCGCATTTGGCGATTTGCATCTAGGACATTAAAAAGCTCCGCACTGTCCTCCATCAACAACAGCATCTTCTGTGAACGACTCCCATTCCCTTGCCGTTCTGCACCTGCGATCGTGGTCAGCATGAGGATTATTCACACCCCTCTTTCCCCTAGTAAGCCACGTTGTGCTGCTGACAATCGCTCCTTAAAAGCGGTTTGCTAGAAAGCAATGTTTGTAAGCTTATCTCTAAACTGCCGCTGCATCCTACTCAGACCCTCCCGTAAACCTGACCTGTATAAAATTCCACATACTTTCTTTGCTTATATCGCAGGGTCTGCCTAGTGCAAATGGCCACCCAGTACAGATTCCGTTCTCCTTCATCCCTTTTGATACAAGGATCACTCAATCACTTTACCCTCCAGATCATGACCCCATGAAAGACCCTCCCCATTCGCCACGAGATGGATACCGAGCCTATTTACTTTCCTGCTAACCTCCCTACCTCACTTCATTTCATTTGAGGGTCTTGTTCCTCCCCCCAGCCACGTCACACAACACCACGGCTCCCATGATATGACTACCACAAGGAGACCACCGTCTGAATGCCCTGTTGAGGTTGTTCTTCACTCCCTCATAACTACACTTCCTCTCTCTGACTCCACCTTTCCCCCCCCCCCCTCTTCCAGCTTTGCCGCCAGCGTCACGGCATACCGAGGCTGAACTTAACGGCTGCACGCTTCTGGCTTGCCTGAATCGTGACCATAACTCTTCCTCTATCACATCTGATTCCACAGCCTGATTCCACGCACTCTTCGCAGGGCCATTGCTTCCAGAAGAAGAACAATGGATAAGCAGGTCCGCTGATTGATGCCTATCCGTTGGCAACTTCAAGCGTTTGTCCCTCACACCTCTTCCAAAGAGACGCATGACGACCTACAGGCATTGCGCCTTTTTATTAGCGTCCCCAGTAACAGATGGCCAAAAAAACTATCCCCAGCCTCCGCATTTAGGCCTGTTCCTCACCACCCTGTGATACAAATAACTCTATAGAACAGTCTTTTTTCTTGTTGGAATCAGTCTCGCGTCTAAACATGTCATTGAAGAGTGTTAGAAATTCACAACGTGTCGGACCTGTCGCCAAACTCAAGTCCGTCCTCACTGCTCATGTTCTTTCATTCATTCTTCCTTTTCCATTTCAAACACCCTGAATTTCCAAAAACTTTGCCCATTAGCCGTTGTAGCAATCGCCTGCTTACACATGGGCACCATCACCATCCACCTTACCTAGCCTGCTTGATGACCTCCTGCTAACCAGCTCTGGGTAACCCTGACTGCCCCACAAAGCGTTTGCCACAATGAGATTAATCACATGTGTCCATGCACGGCACAATGTGACCACAATCTTGCCCAAATTCAATTCACGACACCAAATTGCTTCCGTTGTCCATCACACCCACTTTGCACCCAATCACCCCAATTTGGTGCTGTGGGTCACGCCCACTTAGCCCACCAATGCATGCATTCATAAGGGCGGAACAGAGATTGCTGGTACAGGTTTGTTGCTCTCTGCCTTTCAGACAAGTCAGCCCACTAAGACTAGCGTAGACACTGTTAGAGCTGCACCGATGTCATGCATTGATGCTCTGGAGCCAGATACATCAATACCACACAGAACTGAGCGACTCAGCCGAGTAGGATATAGCGTAAAGCCGAGTAGAAGAGTCCACGCATTCCATGCCTGACGGCAGCTAGTCAGCCATAGTTTACCAATAGCCGCAGTGTACGTGAGTACCTGTCCCCTGCACCGCCCTTGCCTTTGCAGACCAGGTATCAGTGTCAGCATGTGAACACCTCTGTTTCCCCACCAACATCTGTAATCGCCCATAGAATGCCATTGACTTCCTTTTTGACAAGCGGAATAAAGATATGGGTGATTGCTGCACCTTCTTAGGTGAAATTTTTCTTTTTTTCGACCGTTGTACCTTCCAGTCTGCTGGTTCCCAATAGCCACAAACTTTTTTGAAGGCCTCAGACATACCACCAGCCTGGTATGGCTAAAAAGCTGCACATGCTACACGAGCTCCCGTCAAGCCAGCCTGTCAAACCCTGGCGCAAGCGGTCCGTGATCTCTGTGAAATTTTTTTCTGAGCATTCAAACATGTCCTCTCAATCTGACACCTGAACCGTGGCCAGATTATCTGGACTCGTCTCAACCATCGAGAGGCTGAAGTGCACTGGTGCCGTTCGAGACTGAGCGGCAGAGCAGGACACCCAGTGGTTTGAAGTGGCATGAAGATGCCTGTAACAGGCAGGGAGCGAGGGTAGACGCCCACTTCGAAGATGCTGATGTCTGCCCTATGCTAGCCATGTGTTGATCCCATAGGCGTTTTGATTGCGACATACATGTGCCTTACTCAAAGCAGTATGTACCGATGGTGGGGTTTGGACTTCCCAGGACTCAATCTCTTCTTGTGTACAGGTTGCACTGGCATCTGTCTGCTTCAGAGCGTCTACGCAACAAAAAAAATGGCCACACTGCTGAGCTTTGCACTGATGGCATCTCTGGTGTGGCAACAGATGCTTGATTTGGCGTGCTGTCTGGCCTGACCCCCGGTCCCGCTACATGCTGCCGACCTGTGTCCACTTGCTCCTTGCGATGACCTCCCCTGCTTAAACTCGTCTCCTCTACCCTCCTCTCTGTTTCCTCCCATCTGACTTTCCACCTGTTCTTCTTCTCTCTTGGTGTGGGCAAACCCCGTTACATCCACGGACACATCTCCTCATCTCAACCGCTTCACTTATATCTGACACCTCACAAAGGAGCAGCAGCGGGTACACAACTTCACCGTCATCACACCTCACCTCCTGTGATGATGCTCCTTTCCTAGGCGTCCATGTCTCCACATGCGCTGGCAATAATGGGTTGCGCATCACTCTCTCCCTCTTCCAAAAGATGTGTAACACTCCCTGATGGGTCAAATGTGCGGCTGTGGTGCCTAGTATTGGTTGGCGGGCTTTGAGTGGCAACTTGAGAGGTGTCAGCAAGCCGAGCTGCATAACTTGGGCTGGGCACTTGGCACATACAGTTGGCACAAGCTGTAAATGGATGGAAGCCGTGCCGCTTTTTGTAAATACCCTTTATGATAGGGTGAAAAAAATTGCTGGTATTACCCTTCCACAGATAACTGTGGCGGGCACTGGGCACACCAGTGTGGCCCAGAGGCTTGTTAATGGACGGAAAGCCCCTGCAATAGCCCTAGTAGGGTGAAAAAATCCCCTGGGGTACCAAGGTGCCGCCATCATAACTATGGGTGGGGGCACTGGGCATGTGGGCGCACACAAGTTGCAACAAGGCTGTATATGGACGGAAAAGCCCTGCAATATTTAATTAATAACCCCTACATAGGGTGAAAAAAACTGAAAAAAATCCCTGGGCGTAACAAAGTGCCACCAGATATCTATGGGTGGGCACTGGGCACAAGGCTGTAATGGACGGAAAGCCCTGCAATAGCCCCTAAAGTATGGTGAAAAAATCCCCTGGGGTAACAAAGTGCCACCAAATATGAGCACTGGCAGTAGGCACTGTGTGATATGTGGCTTGAACAATCACTGCCAACAGCCTGGCATGCCAGACAGCAGGCAACAGGGTAGCAAAAAAATAGCCCTGAAAAGGGCTTTTGGGGTCTTTTCAGGACTCTGTCCTGACAGCAGACTAAGAAGCACTGTAGAAGAGTAGACTGTAGATGAGAAAGAACACTGCCTAGCTAAACGTTCCCTATGCAGCAGCAGCAGCTCTATGTTCTGACTGTCTCCTTCTCCAGCAGCATGTGAAATGGCGTCTCTCCTGTGCTGTGCTATAGGGGGTGGGATGGTCCGTGAGGTGGTGGGTGCTGATTGGCTGTATTGTGCCTGCTGACTCACAGGGTCAAAGTTTCTTCAATGAAAAAAGATAGGGGGCGGGTCGAACTCGCCATATGTTCGCGAACACGTGGCGAACACGAACATGCGATGTTCACCGCGAATAGTTCGCCGGCGAACAGTTCGGTCCATCACTACTCAAAACCACAAAACAATTTGCTTTAGAAGACCAACGTGGTGACTTTTGTCATTATGCACAGCGCCACATTTCATGAAAACCAATTGTCAGCAGAAAATAAGATATTAGCACCTCAAACCAAATGTCAATTATGGTGATGTAGGGGGTCAAGATTTTAGGCTTGTTTTGCTGCCACAATCTGGGCAGGAAGGATCATGTGGAAGAGCTGCACAAAGTAATTAGAGCAGCCATCTTTATTTTCATAAATAAGAGGAAGGGTCGCTTTAATTGAGCTCGTAATAGATTAGGCATCTCAAACTGAAGAAATAACAGCTAGTGGCAATATCTAGCTAACCATTACCTTGCACAACCTTGTTCTGGCAAATCCACCAATGTTTCCACTGTTGTTGTAATGGGCTAAGTGACAGATTAACCTGGAGTACCTTGTATACAACATCATAGAGAAGATTTATTTCCCTTGGTTGTTGTTGGGCAACAAAAACACTTAAACTTTGCTTTTTATAAAATGTAAATAGCCCAACATAAAGTTTAAGGAGGGTGTAGTCAAATAAGAGCTTTAGTATGCATTGATTTCTTAAAGAGGCCCTGTCACTAGATCATTAATTTTAGAAAAAAACTGCCCATGAGTTTATACACTTCATTGTCAAAGGAATGGGGCCAACTGTCTTTACACACACACACGTTCTCCCACTCATAAAGTTGAGAGAGGCATGTAATTTTCATCATAGGTCACCTCAACTATGATAGACAGAATCCAGGAAATCACATTGTAGGACTGCTAATTAATTAATTGGTTAATTCATCGGTAAAATAAGTGTTTGGTGACAACTTACAGTAGACATCTGCTGTTGATTCTACAAGAATGGCATGGCCCCATTCGTTTCTATTTGAGGATCATAAATGGCCTCCAGTAGGGAACACAATATTTAGTATTAGGGTGTACATTTGTAAAACCAAGGGGACCCTATGGGGAGCTTTTTCAAGCAAAGCTGTTTGGTAAAGGGCAGGACAGAACATTAAAATTCCAGGTTAGAGGACAATAGTTAGTCTCTAAAGGTTTCTCTAACTTTGTTCTGTCAAAACTTTAGATCTTAATCAGCTGAACTCACATTCATCAGTTTATGTTTGGCTTCCTGAGCATGGATATGTTTACTCCACCACCACTATACCTGTTCTAGATTTATGGCCTATGATTGTAGTTATAATATGGGAGTGTTCCCTCTTTCCACAACCATGAATAAAGAACAGGTCAAAGTCCTTTCTTCTTAGCCAGTTACTATGTTTGCTGTAATCCTTTAGATGTCTTGTATGGAAACACAACTTTAACAAAACTCAGAGGAGAAGTACAATAAATAGTCTACACAAGTCCTTTCTAACATGTCCTGCCCTTGTGGCTTTGTAAAGGACATACACTGTACATTTTCCCATTCAATAAACTTAAAAAAAAATTGCATCAAGTGGAATATATTAAAAATATATTTGAAGTCGACCAAGCAGAAAAATCAAACCAAATATGCCCTCCTTAATTTCATTGGAATGTTGAACCATTTATAAGGGTCAGCACCAGGAGCAGTAGGCATGGCGCTAATCAGGGGGGCACGCCTACATCTCAGACGGATGGCTGCATACTTAGGGGGCCCTGATTACGTGGGCATGCCGACCTGACTGGGCGAGCCTAGCCCCCCATGGCCCGCCCATAGTGCCGGCGCTGGCATTTATCCAGAATAACATTTGTGAGGTCAAGTTGGTGTTGAATTAATAAGAAAGCTGTTCATCTCAATCAATTGTTCATAACTACTAGAGATGGTCAAATATTTTGACTTGCTAACTTTGTGAGCTGATTGCAAACCCCCTGAACATGGTATCACCACATTTTTGAAATTTTGACTTGATTTGAACTTAATTTGTGCAAAAACTATTTGTATTAGAGACATACTTCTTTTTTTGTAGTATACCCCCAACCCTTCTCTACATCTCCAACAAGTTTGGTGATGATACCATGTTCACGGGCTATGCAATTAACTCAAAATCGTCAATTTTTTAATAAAAAAAATTTGACCATCTCTAATAACTACATATAAAGAGGGTTCACTCGAACCTCACTCGAACCTCTGGGTGTACTGACAGAGGCCAAATGGGTTAGGTCCTGCTTGACCCTCTTAAACTTCCCTTACATCAGTGGTTTCCAAACTGGGGGCACAAAGGTATTCCAGGGGGGTGCTGGCTCTCATTCTTAACCTGTATTTCAATAGTGAGGGGGGGGGGGGGCTCCATAATGTTCTCAAACAGAAAAAGGGGCCCTGCAAGGAAAGTTTGGGAACCACTGCCTTACATCAAGGGTAATAAAACCCATGGCTTTTAAGGTCTAAAAGAGGCCAATATTTAGGTAGTGATGAGCAGCATAGGCAATATTCGCATTCGCAACATTTCACAAATTATTCTCCAAATATTCTACATTTGTAAAATCAAGATCTCCTCTCAGTATTATGTACTGTGAATACCGGCACATGTACATGTGAATATTGTGATCACAATGTCATGGTGAAATCTAGTGGTAGAATGGGAAATAGCAGCTGATGTTGTCTCACCTCATGAGACAACACATAGAAGATCTGCACTTGTACATGAGAATATTGGGAACGCAATGCGAGATACTTTCCCCAGAATCTCGAATATTTGAGATTTTGTAGATATAGTTTTATGAGGCAGGCACGGGGGTAGTGAACCAGGACACAGACACCAGTAGTGATTAAACAGTTACGTTTATTGGCACCGAGGCAAAGAACAAGTAGAGATAGAACTTAAATCCAAACGCAGTCTGTGTGAAATTAGTGAACCCGGCAACCTTGCCTCTCAAAGCAGTGACAGTCTGACTCCGAGGATGCCCTGACTCCAGGAAGATCTGTCTGGAGCTCGATCCAACTCCCGCTCAGCACTGGTAACCAGGGCCCAGTCCAGTACACTGTGTCAGCTGACGGTTGTGGGGTTAGGGTTTGTTTCCACATTCGTCAGGACCCTCTCCGCTAAGTGTATAGACATTGCCTGCTCGGTGGATGCTCTGTTTACACATCCGCCGATGCAAAGGCTCAACGTACTCGACTACTTTGAGCCTTGCATCAGCGGAACAGGTCGGCGCCATGAAGACACAGAAACCGCCAATCAGGTAAGTTTATGTGCTACGTCGGGATCCCCGCTAAGTGTATACCGGGGTCCCGACGTATAATGAAAACATGCCCTAAACAACAAGCTGGGACTCACCCAGAATAAAGAACCTTTGGGGACCCTTCAGGTTGTTCTGCCCTGGAGCCACCTGCACGCTCCTAACTCTCTCTTCGTCAGGCAAGGGACTCTCCACAGCCGCACCTGTAACCCCTCTCAGACTCCGATCTTCCTGCACAGGCCCACTCCTGTCTGGAGGTACCTTTTATGGGCTCTTCCTAGTGGACCTGCTGGCCCCCTCACAATAGCACTATAGTGCTGATATTCGCAATAAAAATTCATGCTTCAAATATTCACGATCAACACTAGTCAAGAATGGAGATGGTCGCATTTATTTAAAAAGATTCAACCATTTCGAGTTTATTGCAAAGCCCCTGAACATGGTATCATCACCAAACTTACTGGAGATGTAGAGAAGGGTTGGGGGTATACTGCAAAAAAAGTATGTAAGTATGTCTCTAACACAAATAGTTTTTGCACAAATTAAGTTCAAAGTCAAGTCAATATTTCGAAAATCAGAATTTTGACTTTGATTTTGAACTTAATTCATGCAAAAACTACATGTGCTAGAGCTTTTTTTCCCCCAATGTTCCCACAACCCTTCTCTACATCTCCAGCAAATTTGGTGATGATATCATGTTCTGAGGCTTTGCCATCAGCTCACAAAGACAGCAAGTCGAAAAATTCGACCATCTCTATCAAGAAACAGCCCCAGCTAGAAAGGGACACAAGGAATGGAAGGAATACCGTAGATAAGGAATACTTCTATTGCAGAGAGCTGGAAAGAATCCTGTAGCTGGTTATTGGCAAACTTTTCTTTGGTCTAGTTTCATAAATCAACTCGTTTTGCTTCAAATGATTCCTCACACATCAGACAAAGTTTAATTTATTTCCTTGAGTTTTTGTGTTTGCCCGTGAAAGCACGTCTCCGAACTGTGTCTCCAATATGAGGCATTTCGGTATCTCCAAATATGCCCTCTCTTTAAACATCAAACTAATAATAACACATTTAACTGCAAACCCAAGAGCCATACAAATATTAATATTTCACCGGGACGTTCTGTTCCACAGTATTGATCCAAATGAAAGATGATGGCTCACGTGACAATAAGCCCATATTTCAATATCTCATATATTTGGAGGGCGAGCGTACAGCTAGAACATTGAATTAAGTCGGGAATAGGATAATGAAAAAAGCTATTCATTCAAACATATGCATTTCAATAAATACCATTATCTCTGTCCTGGAAAGGATAATGTCTGCAAAATAAAGGAACTCAACCTTCTTTTTCCATTAAGTTCTATTTACTTACGCCAAAACAGAAAACGTGCAGTGTTCTGTTTAATGTCAGATACTTAATACATATTGGGTAGTGAATTCATTGCTAAAGAAAAATTAAATCAAAAATGAAAAAAAAAACACAAACCGGCATATAAAATGCGGCTCTTCTACTGCAAACATTGGAAATGTGTAAGCTACGGGGACATAGTATTGGGATCTGTCAACAGGAAGATGTACCAAATACTTTACTAATGGTCACCATGTGCTGGTCAACAAGTCAACGACCAAGGTCAAGAAAATTCAACTACTGTGTTTCCCCGATGATAAGACACTGTCTTATAGTTTTTAAAAGCCCCAGGTCCACATATGCCCCAGGTCTTATTTTTGGGGGATGCCTTAAGCTAGCCACACACGGGTAGATTCCCGTGCAATCGACCGGCGTTCAATTACAGCGTGGTGATGTCACCATGCTGTGATTGATCGCCGGTCAATCGGACAGTAATCAATGTGCACCACATGGGCACATCAATTACTGTACAATAGGGGACCCTGTTTCCCCATCCCCCGAGTCTCTCCACAGCCTGAGAAGCAGACAGCTTCTCTGGCTGTGTCAGCCTGCAGCCAGCCCCCCTCTTCTGGCAGAGCCAGGCCCCGTGCTGACCACGCCCCCTTCACACACACACAGAGCAGAACACACGGTGTATCACATGTCTGCAGTCTCTGTCAGTGATTGGTTAAGGATGGGAGGAGAGGGGAGGTATAACACTTGGGTAACACTCTGGCTGGTCAAATGTAAACAGACAGCAGTGCCTTCTTGTGTCCATACTGATAAATAACCAGGAAATTCAAGGTATTAGCCTACTTTTGTTTTATTGCCTTGTTGAGTGTTAATCATATCTGTCAGGTTGAATGGGCCAGAATAAGGGAAAAATACAGGAAGTCCCTAATGTCACTTCCGGTATCTGGAATGCAGCTCTTTGGAATGCATGTTGGAAATGCAGGAAGTTACAGACATCCCTTCCCATATTAGGAGGCATTCTATTTAGTAGCAAAACACCCGGCTAACTTGGGAGGGAGGGGGTGTTACTCTCCCTACTAATGTCCCACCCCGCACATCATCTGTACAAGCAGGGTGGGAACTTAAGAGGGAAAGTAACGATCCCTCCGTCCCAAGTTAGCCGGGTGTTTTGCTACTAAATAGAATGCTTTCCAATACCGTAATTTGCCCCAATTTTAAAATCCCTGGAAAAATCTGGGATTTATTGAAATGGGTTTTGGCCGGGAAATTTTGCAAAAAAGAGTGACTTTACCAGTCAAAAGGGGATACTTGACAGGTCTGCTGTTAATGTTACAGAGAACTTTAATGAAGGTGGTTTATTGATGGACACTTGGGTTCCTTAACTGTGTCTGTGATCCATGATGATGTCATCACGACTAGTTGACTCGACTACAACAGCATCATACAAAGTACAGCCATGGTCTGGAAGCTGGTCGTTAATAAAGATGCAGCAATGGCGCTGCCATGGCGATGAGGACGCCCCAAGTTTCTCTCAAGTCCTGTGGGGTTTATGAGCTCCTTACTTTCTCCTCATTCCTGATTCAGGAGAAAGTTTAAAAATTTTGACAGTTTTAGCATTATTTCACACTGCTGTGTGGCTGCACTAGGCTTTTTAACCAATAATGGACGTGCTTGCTTGAGATATTATTTTCATAATGTAAATTGGTTTACTTTGTCCAGCTAACTGCACTTTATTCTACAGTAAAGCAGGGAACAGATGGCTCAATATTGGAGCCGTTCGATGTTCCTTGCAGCAGCATGATGACGTCATCACGCTGCTGTCAGATATCGGCGGAGCTGGAGAGACAGCTCTGCTCTCTCTCCAGCTAAGTTGATGCCTTGAATCAGTGGTGGCCAACTGAGTTTATATGGAGGGCCACAAGTCAGCATTAAGGGCCACACATAACATTTTTAAGCTAAACTGACTTGTAGAAGCATTTTTTAATGAATAAGAAATGACAGCATGCTTGGATAGAAGACATTTTTAAATAACAACTTGTTTTAAATGATACTTCAAGCATTAGGGAACACTGTAGTGTGCTTATGCACATTTTGTGTCATATACATCATCAAAGGTTATGTGCCGCAATATATACTATACAATCACCCTCCGTTTATTGGTGGAATAGTGGGAGCATAGTGGGAGCACCTGTCTGCTGACCCCCCCACCTACACTAGAGGAGGAGAGGCGAGGGACTTACTCAGGTGCCACCTGGGTCGTTGACTGGCTTTTACGTACACCTTTCTTGTAAGTTTATCACTATCCTCCTTTTCCCACTCTAAGAAGACCTCAGACGAGTTTCTATGACCTATGCATCAACAGTTTTGGGTTTCAGGTTTTGGGGGCTGCAGGTGGAGGACTAAGGGGGCCCGCCCCCAGGCCGCAGGTTGGGCACCTGGGCGTTGAATGGAGACTCGCAGTTTCTTTAATGGTCATGTTTTCAATTGATTGGTCCCACTCAAAAACAGCGATGGCCACATATCATATGGGCCAGATAGATGGCCGTGAGTGCGCACGGCGCTCGAAACGGCCATCGATCTGGCCCATATCTACATGTCTGTACCCTGCTTAAGCCATAGTCAGAGAACAACAAAGAAACTGGCATTCCAATTAGGCACCAGGTTCAAAGGCAGTAAATAGTATTTGCACGCTACAGTACAAAAAAACAGGACATTAAATCGAGGATTATCCTTGTAACCAGCGTCTTAGTGTCAACTATTGCATTTATCAAAGCGTAACTGAAGTCTCGCTATGAAAAAACGTAGGGAGGGAGAGGATTTTGGCTAAAGAAACATCCAAAGTCATAAGCAGGAGTACAGGACTGGAAAAGATTAGAAGACATGGTCAGGCAGGTTTCATTTCTGAGCCAGGAAGCAGCCACAGGAAACAGAAAAGTAGTTGGAGACTTGGACAATTGTGTCAAACGGTATGGGTTATATTAAAACGAAGGACATTTAAAGATCCAAGAACTGGAAATGCAGAATATTTCACATCGTTTTTTCAGCTGTTACTGTATTATTAGAAGTTTCTTGGTTGATGTAGCTGTTTTATTTTTCGTGGTGAACAAGGATCAGCATGGGAACATTTATTGGTTATGTAGAACCAATTTCTGCATGCTGAAATTTATTGTATGTACTTTTTTTGGCTATTTCATACAATAGATGTTCTGTGAGATCAGCCCAGATGGTCTAGCCTTTGCCATTGGCCCAAAATTTTGGACATTAAGGCTTTGTTTCCATTGTAAGCCGGGACCCGTACGCTAAGCGTATACGCTAGCAGGGGTCCCGACGTATCTCCGACGTATCTCACAGACCTTTGCCTGCCGGCGGACGGTCTGTCTTCATTGCGCTGAGCTCATCCGCCGGTGTCAGGCTGAACGTAGTCGAGTACGTTCAGCCTTTACACCGGCGGATGTGTAAACAGACCATCCGCCGGCAGGCAAAGGTCTGTGAGATACGTCGGAGATACGTCAGGGACCCCTGCTAGCGTATACGCTTAGCGTACGGGTCCCGGCGTACAATGGAAACAAGCCCTTACACTGTGACAGATTAGTGGTCTGATTTACTTGATACCTGAAAACAGGTACAAGTCATCAATGGTATTAACATTCCTGGCGGTATGCCTGTATTGCAGTTTTTAATGGTGCAGTACATAAAATCAAAGCAGAGTAAACAAACTGCCAGACATACTGCCATATTATGGAGGCGGTGTTGGCTTTTTCAAGATTTTTTATCAATGAAAATTAGGTGACACCGTGGGTGTGTAGGGGCGTTGAGATGGAGTGGAAATGTATGCTGCTGCGATTGCCCGTGGCACTTTGGTAACACTCGGGAGGTTAATTTCACTTATATCACAATATTTTTAGTGTTGATTTGCATATCATCAGCCTCTCTTCACAGACCTCATCTCCCACCCAACATCTTGCCTCATCTAAGACATTAGACCATACCGTTTTTGCTGGGAAAGTCACTTTTTTTAACAGAACAAAAGTAAATGGAAGTAGATCTGCACTCTGGTCAGCTCACAATAGCAGTCCTATCCACCCCAATTTCCTTTTGGGTAGTATATAATTGAAACAGATGGTTAAATACTGGTGCAGGACTCAAAGTCTCCGTTATATATCATGCTTGTATAAAGTTAAATGGCACTCAAGGTGTATAGTCCCATTAACCCCCCTAGCGCTTCTGATGATTCAAGATGTGCCCCATTGAAGTAAACCCTCCCTCCCCTGGTGTATTCGTCACATCAGAGGACAGAGGGTGCCAAAGGGAATTATACTGGATACAGTGATAGCTGTATCTAATACAATTCAAAGTAAAAACATTTTTTTATAAAAAAAATTATTACAAACAAAACATAAATATAAATAAATACTGTTTTAAAATCGTTCATACTGAATAAGTATTTTAGAGATTTTATCATTCAGATAATACCTTTTATAAAAAAAAAATTAAATGACCTTTCTTTTACATAATAGTGAATGTCTACTAGACCCTTGTACGGACATAGTTTGGGAAGTTAGAGGCCTACAACATAAAAAAAAAAATCCATTGAATTCTATGGTGTGGTTTTGGTACAGAAATCTGGACCTCAGCAGAGCACTAGGGAGGTTAAAAGCAAAGTATTTTATTAACCCTCTGAGCGTTTCAGCCTTTTCATGTTTTTTTCATAAACGTGCCACAGGCAATCGCCGCGGAGCATATTGAGCTCCGCCGCGATTGCCTGTGGCACGTTTATGAAAAAAACTTGATTGCCTGCTCAGCTCAGGGTAGTAAACATAAGTCCGGCATCACTGGAGACGCCGGACTTATGCTGAAAGATAGTGACGCCCCTCCATTTACATGGAGGTCTATGGTACCGCCTACCCCCGCCCCCTTTGCGTCACCGGTGACGCGATCGGGGGCGGACCCGGGAGCATCGGCATACATGCCGGTGCTCCCGACCGCAGTCAGAAGATGGCGAGACCTCGAGCGTGGCTCCAGTTAACTCGGGCCAGACGCTCAGAAGGTTAAATCTTTAAACAAAATGATTAAACACAAAACAAATAAACAGATTCATAGTCAATCACCATCAGACCCCCTGAAACGTCCAATCCACCTTGAAAATAAGACATCCCTGACAATAAGACACCCTTACATTTTTGCCTCACGCTAAATATAAGGCATCCCCCCCATAAATAAGGCCCCCCTTCCCGAAGATACAGTACTGTAACTCTTGACAGGGGGGATTAGAGGGGGGCAATCATAATGACACAGGAGGATCAGAAGGGGTTACTAAAATGGTAATCCCCCTCTGAGTCCCCTGTGCCATTTTGATTCCCCCTCTGTCCCCCCCCCCCCCCGTGTCATTTTATCATTTTAAGTGATCCCTCCACCCTGATACCCCAGTGCCGTATGCGGAAAAATAAGACATCCCCTGACAATTTTCTGGAAAACACGGTAGTTGCACTAGCTGAACAGAAATAAGATGTTGGATCGGTATGCACTCTGAATTCTGTTCTTATTTACTTTCTTGGAGTTCTTCTTTAAACTCCCTCCATGGCACCCAGGATTGTAGTATCTCTTAATGCACAAATCTTTTGAATGCCCAGCGTAAATTATCGTAACAAAGGAATTTGCGGTGATAAGATGTTGTTTTCCAGCAGTGTAAACTGCCAAAAGAGAATGCTTGGCAAATGATATAACACAGGAGCTTCTGCCACAGAAAATGATCCGTGGAGTGATTGCCGAGAGATATGTTCTCTTAGAACAAGGACAACCATTATATCAGAAAGGGCACAGAATGCTCCACTCTCTGTGACAACCAATTCAGCCAGATATATGTGATCCGGGAACAAGTGCATCCAGAGTTCACTGTCTGCAGGTTTAAAGGCAACTAAGCCATGGCTGCACGTCTGGGCCTAAAGGGGGGGGTTCAAATTTTGTCCTTCTACAATTAAGTCTACATATTAGTTGTCACTCAGTACTGACAAGTGTTGGCATGTAAGAAATATCATCATGATCAATAGTGATGGATGAACATCAGCTGTGGCTGTTCGCGAACAGGCAAATCGAACTTCTGCAAATACCCACCGTTTGCATGTTCACAGCGAACCTCTATTGAATTTAATGGAGGACGAACTTCTCAAACCTTCAGGTCATACCAATAAAAAGTGTCAAAAGGGTGCAACCACCTGGACAGCGTCATGCCAGAGGGGGGCCAATGGCTAAACTTCTCCTTTAGATTTCTCTGTCAGATTTCCTTTAGATCCTTTTTTGTTTTACCAAAACCATGTAATATGAGGGACTTTCTAAACTATCAAGTCTACTTGCGTTCAATCACAGAGGACCCGACACTACATAGTTGTTGGTAGATCTAAAGGATATCTGACAGAGAGATCTAAAGGTGTATGGCCAGCTTAAGCAGAACAAAGATCTGGGGAGCCATCATGAGATTGACAACCTTGAAGAAGAAGAGCCAATATTGGATAGCTGGAATGTGACATCTTTTCTATAAACGTATTCTGTAAATCACAACTTTATTTCAATGTTGAACAAAAGAATTTCAGTTTTTTTAATGTGGGGACTTCAATAAAAAAAGAATATAAAAACGTTTATATTTTTTCTGCAAAGGCTGCTGTACCGCATAGACATGGACAAGTGAACGTTGATGGAAACAGCGGTGTGCCAGCTTACAGTCACACCTCTGTGAAATCCTGCTGGAGAACACCAGTGGCATCTCTTTTCCAGCCTTTGCACACAACACGACGCCTGCTGGGTCTTATTTATAGGTCAGCTCATGGGAGCACGCTCGATGTGCAGAGAGGAGCTGGGCCCTGCGGGGAACTGGCAGGAAAGAGATCGCACCCAGTGGGCTATCGCCTCGCTCAGGAACATTTCACAGGTCTGCCAGCACCGCTGTGAATTCACTCAGAAGAAACAAAAAAAAAAAGGAGAAAGAGGTTTCAATATGCCCGTCTGGCATGGAGCATTTATATTAAGACAAGACAAATTTATTTAGGATGATGTGCTACAGTCTTCTATCAATACAATGTGCAGGACATTACAGGAGGTATAACCAGGTGTGCACATAAGTGGTGCTCTGGTACTCAAAAGGGGCCAAAACCTAGCTCTGCGTACCGGCATTATTGTTACACAGCTCATATGCGTACTAACAACTTGGAGGCGCTCCGTGTCTGGGCGGCCGCAGCTAAATGTTACATGTATACAATTTATGGCACTTGGATACCTGCAGGGAAACATGAATAACTATGAAAGGTTGCAGTTAAGGGTGTGAAATTGGGAATGTAAATTAAAAATAATAATAAAAAAAAGATCGGACTTCTAAGGGTGTTGGAGATCTGTGGGATGAAAGTCGGAGTAGGCATATATAAGGGTAAAATCTGACAAGAGAAAAGCACTGTGTAACTGTTGGAATATGACTATGAAAGGATGACATTTGGACTGCGAGTAGTCTCAGGGGTTAGTTACTAAGCCAGAAAATGTCAGGGTTGTACTACTGAGGTATGAGATCTGGGGGTTCAAACATGTTGTACTGTGAGAGTTACATGTGACCCAAAGCCAGCTGGTGACCTGTGGATAGAGACAGGTAATCGGAGGATCAATCAGGAACAGGGAGGTCCATCTGCAGCAGAATCTACCATGCAGGAGGCTGACGCAGAGGACAGTGACGGAGACAGTGAGGAAGACGGCACTACATATGGGGCCAAACTCCATCTCCTGGTACTCATCTGAGGAGCGCACTAAAAACGTTATGTGCACCCCTGTGTATAACATTTGTTTTATTTTCTGATTATAAAATGTTAAAATGTTTAAATAATATAATATGTTGCCAGCAGTGTCACTGGGGGTGTGTGGTGGGCACCATTTCACTTCCAGTGGAAGGTTGACTCCAAATGAATGTCATGTCAGTGT
The DNA here is from genome assembly GCA_036250615.1 of Ptychadena robeensis. Classification (NCBI taxonomy): domain Eukaryota; kingdom Metazoa; phylum Chordata; class Amphibia; order Anura; family Ptychadenidae; genus Ptychadena; species Ptychadena robeensis. The sequence continues at coordinate 182,594,186 of CM070033.1, read as the reverse complement.
GACAGGTGCAGCAACCTTTCCCCTTGACCACCCCCTTGTGAACTGGCTTCTGCTAGTTCCTGCAGTGGGAAGTCAAGTTTTTCAGGTATCTTTTCCAGCCAAATCCTGATTTAAATGACTCCTGGATATTCCATGGTGTACTTCTCTAGAAAAGACATGGAACTGTTAATAATCTGTCTAATTGTTAAGAAAACAGACTGAGGAGTCATTCAAGTTCATGGCCACGCCATGATTAGTAATGAGCGACTAGGCAATATTCGAATTCGCGTAATTTCGCGAATATCCACTATTTCGATTCCAATATCGTATCTCGAATATCCACACTTTCGACATGAATTGTGATCTCACAATCGCAAATTGCGACCCAATATCCGCAATGCATGCAAGTCAATGGAGAATGGCGAAATCCAAAATCTCGGCGATTATCCGAGAAAGCGCAATGCGACCACATATGCGCAATACATGGAAGTCAATGGAGAATGGCGAAATCCGAAATTGCGATTATCCGAGAAAGCGCAATGCGACCAATATGCGCATACATTGAAGTCAATAGAGAATGGCGGAATCCGAAATTGCGATTATCCGAGAAAGCGCAATGCGACCAAATATGCGCAATGCATCCAAGTCAATGGAGCTCGGATATTCGACTGGGAGAATATCCGTCATTTTCCTCCGTTGTAAAAAATCGCATTGCGATATATATCGCAATCCCATTCGTTTGGCAATGGATCGCGATTATAAAAGCGCAATAAATCCGAGCAAAAATCGTGATCGCGTCGGATTATCCGATGATATATTCGCTAATATTCCGAAATGGCGAAATAACTATATTCGAGCTAAATATTCGAAAATCGAATATTCGAGCTCAACACTAGCCATGATGTAAGCAGGAGTATAATGGAAGCTACTGTTTCACTTCTGAAGGTCTCAGACTATGTTCTCACATAGGCCATACAACTGAGGACCACGGGCGGCTGATCGCCCCCCTGATCACGGCCATAGAATTGAATGGGCGTGGTTGAAATCGCTTGTCACTTCAACCACACTCATTCACTGTCTATGGGCACAATCAGGCGGGGAGGGGCAAGATGTCCTGCCCCACTTCCTGGCTGAAATCACTCAGCCGTGATTCTTATTACAGGAGCCATACCCTTAGCTGTGGGAACATACCATAAGCTGATCTGATAACATCACGTAAATCTTCTGATTCACTGGTCAGAATTAGAGATGGTCGAATTTTACCATTTTGATGATTTTAAGGTAATTGCAAAGCCCCTGAGCACTGGAATCATCACCAAACTTGATGTTGAAAAGGGTTGGGGTATACTACAAAAAAAAGTATGGTTCTAACTATACTTACTGCTATATACAGATAATACTGCTATACTGCTAGAGCAAAACTTTTTTTTTCCACATCTTCAGCAATTTTGGTGATGATACCATGTTCAGGGGTTTTGCAATCAGCTCACAAAGTCAGCTAGTCAACAAATTTGACCATCTCTAGCCTCCTGGACGTTCAGCCCGAGTTAACTCAGGCTTGATAAAGTTATTGAAATCTATAAGCCAAATTAACTCGTCTACTGAAACCTGCAGCGAGATGGCTTGCAGGCAATACCGAGGCTTGCCATTTTTTCTCCCTGCTGTCTGATCTTCAGATCCCGGTGTTCACGATTGCGCCATCGTGCATCTGATGATGTCATCGGGAGGGGGAGGGGCGGGAATTCCCTTTTTTTTTTTTTTACTGTTTATGGTTTTTCTTTGATTCTGGCTTTGATTGGAGCGTTTTTTATGAGTTTCCTTTTATGTTTGATTGGATTGGATTAATTTTTCTGTACCCAATTCAAGATCAAAATAAAGGAAAACACATAACAAGTAAATATTTTGTAAGAGCTTGTGTCCACTGCTGCTTTTTACCCATGATGGACATACGCTATTTGAGCAGCGTGCCCGCTGTGATGATTTAAAGCTGTGGAATACTGCGTCTTCATTGCAGCACCGCACGGTCCTGCCGGAGACACCTCAGACCACCAGAGATCAATGGAGGTGTCTCCAAGACACCGAAAAATAGCGCCCAATGCAGTTCGGACGCAGTTTTTCTACATCTTGGCTCAGCTAAATCGATAGGGCATGCTCCGGCCGATGCAGGAGCGAGCCCTAAGCCACAGGCATGCTGATGCAAATGCAAATGTTCCAGCACGCGACTTTGTTCCCTGCACTGAGTATCACACTGCATTGTCAGTATTGATTGAATTCTTGTTTGAGCAGATTTCTGTGTGTTTTCTATTAATTTTATCATTAAATGTAATTTTTTAAAAATATTTAAGCCTTTGAAACTTTATATATTCAGGATGTCTACTAGACCCGTGTTTGGACTGATTTTGGTCAGTTACATGCCTACAACATGTCAATGAAAAACAGCATAACACTTTTGGTACAGAAATCTCGACCTCGGTGAAATGCCCTAGAGGCTAGTCTGGATCTTTGATCAAGTCTTATTTCTTCTAACACAAAATGAGGCGATCAGATCAGTAGTAGTGATGAGCGGCATAGGCAACATTCGTATTCGCGGCATGCCGCGAATTTTTGGGAAAACATTCGGGAAATATTCGCATTCGGCAATATTCTTCTTATTGCGAATATCGGCAGTTTTATGCGAATTTTGCGAATTTTATATATTCGCGAATATATGTTTAACTTGCATTGAGGGGCGTGTGGGAAAAAAATTGTGAATTTTGGACGCCATCTAAGTGATTTTCGCGAATTATCTAAAGTGCCCAATATTGGATTTAAAAACTGTTGATGGTTGCAGGGAGTGTTGCTAAGCTCTTGTTGCAGCCTTCCCATTTGTCCACTCGCATTGAGAGGCGTGTGTAATGGAAATAAATACAGAATATCCGGAATTGCGAATATTCGGCAATATATTCATTATCTTCGCAAATTTCCGAATTGCCGATATTCGCGATTAATATTCGGAATCCGAATATTCGTGATCATCACTAATCAGTAGTGATTAGTCAGCTGATCCAACAAATCATGTGCTTCTCCGTGAGTTCTCTTGTAGGACAACCAAAGGCTAGAGCTCTTTCAGACTAAAGGCCCCCACACACGTAACGAGCAGGGGCCGACAGATGAGCAGTGAAGTGCAACGTGTTGATGTCATCACACTGCACTCCATCGCTTAGAGTATCGGCGGACACCCTTTCTGTGCCGGCCATTAGCTTGGATAGGGACACTGGTCCCCATTCAAACTAATGGCATCGGCCAGAGATTTATGGATCTGTCGCCCCATGTGGGCACCTGTGATCTGCGGCGGATTTTGATGACGGCCCCAAGTGCGCACGCACACCGGTCGGCAGAAAAATCAGCTGCAGCTCGCTACGTGTGTGGGGGCCTCAAATAGATGAGAAAAAAATACTTGACCCTAGTTATTGACAGAAGTAGGCATTAGGCAGCAGAGCGAGAGAAAACACATGTTGCTTTGGGTTAAGAAGATCAATATATTGAATATCAACAAGAAATGTGAGGTGGTCCTAGGGATATCAATGCCCTGGGTGAGCATCCCCCCTGAACTCACCAACACTTCTCTAGAGACGATCTTCTCTATCCCCTGGTAGCCGCGTGCTTGATAGACATTTTCAATGCCCAGATTCCACCCCTATTTAAAACTGCCACTGCTTACTACAAGTACTCACTATAAGACATAAAAGTACTTTCTTATTTATTCACAAAGTATTAAAGCTAGGCATACATGGCTCCATTTTGTAACAGATTCGAGCACAAACGAGCGCCATGTGCGTTCATGGCGCTGGATTGTACTTGCATCTGTCAAAACCTTGTGTGATTTCCATTACTTTGGATGGAGACCGCGGGTTAATTGGCTTCAGTGAAGAAGCCTGTACAGAAGATCTGGTTACTAGGGGCTTGGTGGGGGACTTTTAAGGCACTGAGTAATTTGTGGATAGTCACAGTCTTGTATAGATTGTAAAGTAAAGTAAAAAGCATTTTATTACATAAGGGAGTAATCAGAAGACCCTGGTTAGGGAATAGGTCATTAGCTAACGTGGGGCATGGTTGAAAATGGGCTAGAAAGCCCATAACCTGTTGGAGATATAAATATGCAGTGAACCTAACATACTGGCTAACCATATAGTAGCGTACAACTAGGGGTCCGGTATCTAGTAAGTATATTAAATTAGCGAATAGGGGTCTTGTCAGGCCACTCATGCCACAATTTGTGTCCGTAGACTCCCGTGTGGTCGTTATTTCGCTAATGTAGTATATTCTATCCCCCCTGAGAAACTGTAGTCGGATATAACCACAGATTCCAATGGTGGTGTCAATAGTCTATCCCATTACCTCCCTAGCGATATGCCGAACCCAGTTGGGAAACGAAGCTGCAAGCTGCACTCGATACGCCCGAACTGGGTTCGGGCACATCGTGGGGCTCACCCTGCTCCGCCGCCGCCGCCCATCTGGCTTCTTCTGCGGCCCTTCCCCGGGTCCCGGAGTGACGTGGACGTCACGGAGGCGGGACGGGGTCGCCGGTCTTTTTTTTAAAGTTTTTTTTTGTCTTTTGAGCTGGATTTAGAAATGTCTTCTATAATCCAGCTCAAGTTGATCCGTATCAGAACGCTCGCTGAGGCGTTCTGATGTGGGATTGTGTCGGCTGCAACGAGCCGTCCGGAAATGCCGGGGTCTCGGCTATCCGTGAACAGTCTCTCTGCCCGGTGACGTCAGCCGGCGGCCGGGAGATTTAAAGGTACGAAACTTTTTTTTTTTCTTAGATTTTTTTTTTGTATTTTTTGTCATTTTTTGGTTTATTTTTATTTTGTTTGATTGGATGGTAAAGTGGTTATCCAATCCAAATCAAAAGAAAACAAGTGTAAACTTCAAAAAAAAAAAAAAAAAAAAAATTTTCCCCAAAATTTTTTTTCTGTACCTCTAAGCCGGCCACTACGTTTTCTGGGATTTGGCCGATGATCACCATGCGCATTCGGGGTAATCGTGGTGATCAATTGCCAAATGAACGCGCCACCTGAAGCAAGTACTGGCGCAGTTGATCGAAATCAACTGCGCCCGTGCCGAATAGGCGCACCGCTGGCCCTGTGTGCTGCAGATTTTACAAGCTGAAGGCACACAAAGCCTTCCGCCCCATCGGCGTCCCGGTGACGCCGATGGGGGCGGAAAGGCAAAACATGATCACTTTGGTACAGGACTCTGCACCCTCAGTGACCGCCAGGGAGGTCAATAGCTAGGCGATGTTAATTGGTTTGTAAAAATGTTTATAAGGGTGCAGATAAGAGAAGGGGAAAGCTATATGTGCCCTAGAAATGGGGTCTCCACCCGTATTGACAATCGTCAAGAGGTTTATTAGTTCCAATAGAATTGGCCCTCACCAAGTAAATTTGAGGAAAATGTTGAGGAGTGGTGGGGATGTATTCACATTAACCCTACACCTACCCCAACTGGTTACAGGGGCGTTGGGGGACTTTTAAGGGAATGAGATTTGTGGATGTCACAGTCTGTGTAGATTGAGAAAAGTAAAGTAAAAAAGATTTTATACTAAGGGGAGTAATCGAAGTGCCAACTTCTAGTGTATATACGGCTTTACATCAAAAATCTTACCTAAGGTAAACAGTAAAAAACAGGTTATTCATACAGTATGGGGCATGGTACTGACCAAATATTGCACAATATAAATATAACAGTCTCGAGCCGTTTCGCCGACATTGGCCTTCTTCAGGAGTATACACGTTGTGAGTGTCTAGAGGATCAACAATTAAGTATTTAGTGTAGAGCTGGCAACAAGAAACTTTGGTCATTCACGGTTAACTTCGTTATTGTGTTATTGGGTCCGTTGCAACGGGCTATGGTCCCTCGAGGGTCAGAGGGGTCGCCGGCCACCCAACGCCTCCCCCGGGGGGGAAAGAAAAGCTTTTGGGGGGTAAAGGGGACCAAAGAATGGGAGCTTGGCGCGCAGAAACCAGACCCCTAGGAGGGGAGATATTGAATGGGTCGGTGGGTACATCGCACAGGTGATGGAGGATCACCTCCATACACTCCAAGGTGTGTGTATGTGTGGGTGTCAGTGTATGTTGAAAAAATAAAGTGGCTAAGATTGACAACCCAAACTAAAAGTGATCACACATGTAGTGTAAGTGTCCAGGGATTGTAACAGACTGTGATTGTAATGTGTGGTAGTGTGTGTTGTGTGGAGTTGGATGTGTGAGTGAATGTGGTGTTATGTATATGTTCTGTTGTGGAATGTGATTCAATTGTGCTCCTACGTGAATGAAAAGTGTTGTTACAATAATCCCCTGTTGGTATGTATATTAAGTGAAAAAAATACCTAAACGTGTACCCCTTAAACCCTGTTATTACTTGATGTGGTCGTGGTCATCCACCCCTTCTCACCTGTATGTATGTAGCGCATACCATATGGGAGCGCTCGCTCCACCCGTCCGTCACATCCGGCGTGTCCAGTGTCTGCGCCCGCCCCCTTAAATCCCCCGCCGTCGCCATGGAAACCCGGAACCGACACCACACTCTGATGACGTGATTATCTCGGTTCCCATGGCGACATGCGGACGCCTGTTAAAACTGTACAGAAGATCGGAGCCATCAGGACAGCACAGAACTGTGAATATGCGCTGCCAGGGCACTGATCTTCACCGGACGGCACCATCAAGTCCAGAGCAGTAATAACAGGAGAACGCTGGATGAGATGGTGCCGTCAGAAAGGCTGGGGGGGGGTTGAATATTGCAACACATTACATAACATTGCCCAGCTGCAGCCTGAAATGAACATTGATAAGTGTTGTATAATTAAGTCGTAATGTCAGGATTATACTGCTCAGGTTTACTGTATGTGAACCACCCCGGGGGGTATGAAAGCTTGAGACCTTTATAATTAACATTTCCAAGTTACATAAAACAGTAATACAGTACATAATAGATAGACTGCTCCTCGAGAAATGAGTTACTTTTTTATCCAGCGATTCAGTATATTGCAATGAATTAGTTTTTTTCATTTGCAAATGACCAGCTCAATAATCTAACCTGCAATCGCTCTAATGTGATGAGCTCACCAATCAATAGCGGGATATTAACTGTAGTTAAAGCGGAACTCCAGTCTTTTCTTTAGTCTTCTATGGTTCTACATTTATACGAAGGGGGGGGGGTGTGATCCCACTAGTTAAGACGTGATGCCATCATCCCAACTGAATACGAAAAAAGGGTTTAAACACACATGCTTGAGCAAAGCAAGTCTGTGTGTCTATGGACGTTCCCGTTCAGACAGATACTGAAGGGTAAACGGGTAAAAGGGATTTTAAAGGCATCATATGTTGTTCAAAACAGATATATAAACACACTTTCAAAGAATAAAGTCCATGGTTTTAATGAAGTCCAAAATCTGAATAAATCTGTATCCATCCAATTTGTGGTACATAAGGGTAAAATTGCTTCTCGACGCATTTCGCTACATCAAGCTTCTTCAGGAGAATATGCAATAAAGGATGTACTATATGAGGCAACGAGATATCCCCTCTGCCCCGATATCTCGTCGCCTCATATAGTACATCCTTTATTGCATATTCTCCTGAAGCAGCTTGATGTAGCGAAACGCGTCGAGAAGCAATTTTACCCTTATGTACCACAAATTGGATGGATACAGATTTATTCTGATTTTGGACTTCATTAAAACCATTAACTTTATTCTTTGAAAGTGTGTTTATATATCTGTTTTGAACAACATATGATGCCTTTAAAATGCCTTTTACCCGTTTACCCTTCAGTATCTGTCTGAACGGGAACGTCCATAGACACACAGACTTACTTTGCTCAAGCATGTGTGTTTAAACCCTTTTGTATGGTTCTACATTTGTTGCTCCTATAGAAACTGCTTTCACCGCATACATTTAGTTTTTAACAGTGTTCATTTGAAGCTACAGCAACTTATTCAAAGCCTAGCTAGGATGATGAACAAATGGTATGGATACGGCCCTCCAGAGCAGCTTTTTTGGCCCCCGCACCTTCATCCAAGCCACAGCTGCTAGAGAAGAGGTGCTAAAGTATGATTTGGTAGGGAAATGGCAGCAAGGTATTTGGCAACTCCTCAATGCAAGGTCAGGAAATGAGGCAGACGATCTCTGGTGTTGCTCTCCTTTGGAATGGAAGTGTGATGTGTTTTGGCCGTGGAGTGGGGGATATTTTATTGATGTGATAAGAATATTATTGTTTATTAGTGTGTATTTCATGTGTGTGTATTAGGTATGTTAAGTAATGTGTTTTCTCTGCAAGGGGTGGGGTAAATTGGTTCATGGATTTGATATGTATATTGTTTATGTTTTTTGGAGTTTGTATGTGTGTGGTGTCTGTTGTATGTATGTGTTTGTGGGAGTGTGCACCTATGTGTATGTGGGAATTGATTCTTTTCTAGCTTTTAACTCTCAAGTCGGCATGATGGCACTGACCTGCTCCTATCATTCATATGAAGTGCAGCACCCTGTTGGCTCCTCCTGCTAGCTATGATCCTCTTGAAGCACAGGCACACAGAAACAATGTTACAAGGTCAAAAATAAGATATGTATTGAAGGATTTATTCACAAAGATCAAAAGCATGTGTCAAGGATATACTGGGTTATGATCCACCTATGCTTGCCAACAGGGCCTTTTTTAGCCTGAGGGGGGCCCTTTGCAAGTTTTAGGAGGGTGCCGAATATTGGTGTTGGGTAGAGTGCAGGGGGCCTCCTGGAGGTCACCAGCTGGGGCCTGTGGGGCCTATGTGCACACATAGTCCCTGCTTGCCAACTACGAATTAAGGCACCAAGTCTAAATCTGTCCATACACCTTTAGAACTCTCTGTCAGATTTCCTTTAGATCTCCTTTCGTTTTACCAAAACCATGTAATATGAGGGACTTTCTAAACAATCAAGTCTACTTGTGTTCAATCGCAGAGGACCCGGCACTACATACTTGTTGGTAGATCTAAAGGATTTCTGACAGAGAGATCTAATGGTGTATGGCCAGTTTAAGGAGCTGGCCATTGCTCATCAGAGCACCATGTAAGAAGTGATGGAGCTTTGCTTTGGATGACTCTCCTGGATGTAGAAAAGAGACGACTAGGAGTTGAACCAGAATAAAGTACAGATAAATTCAGGAGCATGGACAGGCCACAATCAACCACCTCCAATTCCAAATCAATAAATGAAGAACACTGAACACAATGATGACACTAGATAGCCAACCTGGGTTAGGGGACCCAACTTCACAGGTCTGAGTAGGGATATACTGTATACAGAGGTAGATTGGCAGGCTGGGTGGAGATTGGATACATGTGAGCTATATTAGCTAGCAGATGTGTATATCATATGCTTTGTCCTATAAAATGCTTTGGCTGATTAGATGCGCCATCATTTTTTTGAGGTAAAAAAATATGTTAAAACACCCCCAAATCTTCCAGTCCATGCTCAGTCTGGCAGTGCAAGAGTTAAAGCGGACCTACCACCTGGTAGGTCACTCAGCAGTATTGGCTGCAGCTCAGCCGTTACTGCTGAGGGGGGCAGTTATGGCAGAAGTGGCTTCACTTCTCCAGGATCTAAGATGCCGGCATCAGAACTGAAGGTGAAGAAGGTAAGTATGTTTTGATTTTTTGTGTAGCAGTTTTCCATCTGAACTGCTTACAGGTGAGTACTGTGTCTATTTAATGTACGTGTGTTTTTTAAATTTGTGTTTAAAACTGCTTTAAAAGAGGCGGGGAAGCTGTCAGCTTCACTGTCCCTTGCTCTGCCATATGGAGCCGAACTCTACATAGACAGAGCACTGATGTCTGCCTATGTAGAGCAGGAGCTTTTACACCTCAATTGATGATCTAAACTAAAGGTGGCCAAACACATTTAGATTTGCGGCAGATTTTGCCGCCTCACTGTGGTCGATCTGCCAGGAAATTGGTCGCAAATCTAAGGCCCCCCATACACGTTTCAATTTTTCCATTTGATCAACCTAAACTGATCGATTTTAAAGTTGATCAATCAATAATTGATGCCTGTCCACATGGTTCGATTGTCCTAGTTAGATCAAAATTGGACAAAAGTTTGATTGAAAAATGTCGAAATCGAATGTTATTTTGTTGTGCACTACTCGATCGATTTAAATAATAAGTATCCATTGGCAGACATTTTGGTGTGTTTATGATCAACTTCTTTCAAATATTCTTTTGATCGATTGAACCAATATCAATTGAATATTAGTTTCTCCATGTGGGAGGTAGTTCAATCCTACTTTGATCAATCGAACCAATGTCAATCATAAATTACGATCGATTGTAGGGAAATGTAAACATGTATGGGGGGCCTTAAGCCACATACAATTACCATGCAATTTCTGTACAACCAACTTTTCTTCTACCAAAACCATGTAATTACTATTACTAACTAATTACTAACCACCAATTACTATGTATTCTATCAAGAAGGTCACTATACTACATAGTTGTTGGTAGGTCTGATGGAAATTGTATGGAGGAAGCTAAAGGTGTATGGGGGGCTTTAATGCTTAAATGCTAAATTTGGCCGTATATCGACCGGTGAATCAATCTAAAGTTAGCCATACATTGTCCGATTCCATGGCCGATCGATCACCTATCCGACCGATTCCGGCGATGTCAGCGGGAATCGGAGGTCCGATCGATCGGCCAATTAAGTCCGTCCGAACGCGCCATACCACCTTGTCCCACGGATTCCTGGACGATTCCGTGTCCGATCGCTTCCTTCACAAATGGCAACTCCCCCTCATGTGTGCTGAATCGGATCAGAAAGACCAACATGTTGGTTCTCTGTCGGATCCGATTCTGTGCCCCCGATCGATTGGACGTGATCGATCGGACAAGGTGGGCTTCACGCGATTCCGGGACGATCGTTTCGCGTGCACGCGCCCGGAATCGATCGTCCCGGAATCCGTTGGGAATCGGACCAGTGTATGGGGACCTTAAGAAATTACGTACATGTTTGTAATTTCTTAGATCGGCCCCATTACTTTGGATGGGGACCGGCCAGTAATGGCCAGCACACAAATGGTGCCTGGCCGATTCTCGGCAGCACCAACCGCGCATCTAGACGCGTGTGCTCGACTTGACTGATCTGTTGAGAGATCTCATCGGCTGCTGTCTGCTCGAATTGTTTATCTATTTGTGAGATTGATTTCCTTAGCACTGCAGGTGGCAGGGCACCTTTATTTTTTTTAGCATTTTATAAGTCCTCTGCTATGCCAGGAAAAGGCAAATAAGCATGAAAATCCCCCAATAAGGTCTGCAGTACGTTCAAGGTTAATTTTGTACATTGTAAATCAGTCACTACTACAGAAAGTACAACCAGACCTTGTAAACAAGGAATTTTTACGTTCATTCTACTAACTTCCTTCTCATAAACAGGATACAAAGGTCCTTCTGTACAATGTCAGCGCAACATTGAGGTTTTACAAGAAAGCCTTTGAACACTGATCATTAGGACTGAGCCTGATTCACCTTTTCTAAAGGCCCCCATACACGGGTCGGATTCCGGCCGGATTCCGGGCCGATCGATTCCGGGCGCGTGCACGCGAAACGATCGTGCCGGAATTGTGTGCAGCCCACCTTGTCTGATCGATCACGTCCGATTGATCAGGGGCCCAGAATCGGATCCGACAGAGAACCAACATGTTGGCCTTTTTGATCCGATTCTGCACACATCAGGGGGAGTTGCCATTTGTGAGGTGGACAATCGGACACGGAATCTTCCCGGAATCCGTTGGACAAGGTGGTATGCAGCGATCGGATACTCTTAATTGGCCGATCGATCACACCTGCGATTCCCGGCAGAATCGCCGGAATCGATCGGATAGGTGATCGAGCGGCCATGGAATCTGGACGTGTATGGCTAGCTTTACATAGGTGTACAGAGTCATGAATGACCCAACAAGAGTAGGCGAGTGTACTACAACATTTATGTAACCAATACAATTTTAAAGACCTGTAACTAATGCACCTAAATGGCTGAACTAATTAGCCTGTCCCAACTGTGGAGCAAATCCATTAATTTAAGACAGTAATGCCCCCCATACATACACAGATTTTAGCGTCCAACAGACTATAAACGATCAATTTATTTCAATCGTACAATCGGAGATTGATTGATGGAAAATAGAATATACTCCACATGGAATAACCAATTTTTGATCGATTTTTTTTTTGTATTTTTGATCATCCATGAAATTGATCGTTTAATCAGGTGATTATTTTTTCATTTGGAAGTGCTGTGTACAGAGGGCATGGTCATTTGATGACAATGAAGTATTAGTATGCAAATGATCAAGAGCGATCAAAATCCGTCGGTTACAAAATAATTTGTACTCAATTTGTACTCAACCGATCAAAATTTTCCAACATGTCCGATCATGTTTTGATCGATTTTTTTTACAATTACGATCAAATTTAGTTGATCGGACCATGTGGGAATGCACCAATTTTCAGTCTACCGATCTAAAAATTGATAGTTTTTACAGCTAATATCTGTGCATGTACGGGGGCCATAACTTGGTGGTGCAGCAATGTGTCAGAGGGGCGGACATGGGAGATGAGGAGACAGGAGGGCTGAAAAACTCGCCAGTTCCAGGGGATCTCTCCTTTATCTTTGCCTCCACAAATAAGGTCTTTGGAAACATATATTCTTCTTACCAGTGAAAGGATTCCTATCGATGTTTTAAGAACATATGGCTTCACAGAGAGAGACAGTGCATGATAAATTCTTGAAAAAGTCCTTATAGGACGAAACGCGTCGAAGTCAATATCTCTGCACGTCCAATCGGCTATCGACCTTCCAGCAATGGTTTGGTCTTTTGCTAAACATTTTTGATAGGGGATAACGAGGACCACCACTTGTAGGAGGCCCCCTTTCTCTCCTCTCTACATGTGTTGAAATTGTGATTCATCAAATGTACAAGATTGTTTTTATTGCCAAGAATCAAATAAATTCTGACCCTTTTTTGGGGTGAACATAATGCACACCTAAGTTCCTGGCTAAGAATTTGTTAAAACAAAGGAAGTTTCCTCATAAACCCCCTTTGTCTATATATCGCCAGTATATATATAAAAAAATCATTTATACTAAAGACAGTAACGGGTACTTGCACTCCCAAGAGGAGGATGAGGACCCCTAGTCTCTTCTGCAGGAGGATAGGGCAAGTGAAGACACCACCAGTCCATGCCCACAGGTAATGCCACACCACTTGAATTGGGTATCTGGGATGATGTCAACCCCTTCCAAACTGCATGCAATTGGGTCCTATCCACGGAATGTGACCAACGGCTGTCCACACTCTGGTATAAACGGTGGAGGGTAACAGGCCTGGAAACAGCACTTAAGCCTAGTTGCTGCTGTCTCATTAGGACCGACTCTTCTGGATTGCCTCTCCCCTGCCTGGACCAAAGCTACCAGCCTTGGGGTCTCATGGCACAATTAAGAATTAAAGAGGACAGTTTCTGCTCTTGCTTGTGTGGTTACACTACATACAGTCATGGCCGAATTCGTTCGAAATTTTTCAAGAAAATCAAGTATTTCTCACAGAAAAGTATTACAGTAACACATTTTGCTATGTACATGTTTATTCACTTTGTGTGTATTGGAACAAAACCAAAAAGGGAGCAAAAAAAGCAACTACCCTGTTTCCCGTATGATAAGCCATCCCCATCATATAAGCCACTCCCCGATTTTCCCCGCAAAACTTTAAAATAAGCCACCCCCCGCAAATAAGACACCCACCGATACCTGCCCCTGCCCGAATCTCCCATTCGGGTGGTACAATGGGTAGCTGTGTGCCTCCGTGTGACTCCGTCAGGGCTGGCTGCAGTGCAGGAAGGACAAGCAAGCTGCTGATCCCTGCCGTAACGGAGTCTGTTACCTGGTCATATCGGTAGAACCCAAAAAAAGTAAGTCAGTGAAGGGGAAGGGGACAATGATTGGCACAGAGTAATCAGAAGGGAACAATGATTGGCACAGAGTGATCAGAAGAGGACAATGATTGGCACAGAGTGATCAAAGGGGACAATGATTGGCACAGAGTGATCAGAAGGGGACAATGAATTGCACAGAGTGATCAGAATAAGACATCCCCCTGTTAGAAAATTAGACTTAGAGCATATATGACAGTGCCTTATCATCAGGGAAACATGGTACTTACATTTTATCTACAGTAAAAGATCTTTATTGACATTAGGACCTGTAAAAACACATATAAAAACTGATTCAATAAAATAAATATAACCATTTCGACATGTATCTTGGTTGAGATTATACTGTATGGGGGAGTGGATCCACTAGACAAACTGCGCAGATGGCAAAGGTGCAATTTGAGGTGCAGAGTCTAAGAAACTACCTGATGTTCACCCCACAAGAGGTGATGGACTTTGCTACAGATTCCCAGGTTACTGCCCTCAGATTCATCCAAGCAGTTACTAGCTGACAAATATCAAGTCCAAGTGCAAAGAGACAGACAGTCCATAGAAGAAGCCAAGGGTCAGAAGTCAGGGATTCAGAGAGTAAGTATAGCAAACCTAGGAGTAAAGACATAGAAGACCTTTCTGCTCAGGTAACCTGTTGACTGAGACTTCCTTAAATAGAGAGACATGAGGGAGGAGCACCTGATAGGAAAGGGTAGTGCTGCTAGCAACAAGTGTAAGAAGACAGAGGCGGCTGTAGAGCTCAGGAAACTTTATTGAACCGTGAGGCCCCAAAGGTGGGTCTCATTCACTGTAAATGGCACAACTGTGTATAACGTGGTTATAGTTACGGCAAAAGTCCACAGTAACCTGTCTCCGATAACAGTCCAGACAAGGATCTTCAATTTGGTTGTGGCGTAGACGAGCAGCTTCTTACCCTAGGGCGGGCCAGGTGCACTTCCACTGTGTGCTATAACTTGCAGGAGGCAATGGAGGTGTGTGCGGCGTGCTGGAGTAGTGGGCACTCCAGAAGCTTCTATGCTGCAGTTCAGGTGTGACCCAAGCTAAGCCGGGCAACCACCCCACCGGAATGGCAGTACGGGTCACAGGCGGCTGGCACGGCAGTGCGTAGTGCGGCTGGCAGCAGGGGATTGCACATGATATTTTGCCTATCGGCTGCATGCACGCTGGATTTTACAATGGGGAGCAGAAGGCTGCAATCGGAGCAGTAGGAGACAAGCTGGTGGCTTCTTACTTGCTCTCTTCACAGAGGGGAAGCCCCCCCCCCCTAAGTACTCGGGGATTCCTAGGGCATGCTGGTCTGGCAACTTAAAGGTGACCTCACCCTCACTAGACAACTCCAGGCCACTACACAAGCAGAGGGAGAAATTCACCTGAACACCCTAGTCCTCTGAGACAAAGGGACAGAACAGAAAGGAGACACTGGTAAAACAACAGCCATAGAACTGCAGGGATCTGTGACAATAATAAATGTAAGCTCTAGGAATGTTGGGAAATTTCTGAGTGGGAGGATTTAACATTTTCACATATACATGTCTTTGTATGACAATTCTTGACAAGTTTTTCTTTTGTTGCTTAACTAGGGATCATATTTTGTAATAATAACTTTAAAAAAACAAAAGAATACTTTTTGCCTTTACTTTGTGCATTGAACAGGGGCGCACATAAGTGGTACTCTGGTACTCAAAAGTGGCCAAAACCTAGCTCTGCGTACCGGCATTATTGTTACACAGCTCATATGTGTACTAACAACTTGGAGGCGCTCTGTGTCTGGGCGGCCGCAGCTTAATGTTACATGTATACAATTTATGCCACTTGGATAACCGCAGGGAAACATGAATAACTATGAAAGGTTGCAGCTGGGGGGGGGGGGGGGGGGGGGGGGGGGGGGGGGGTGACATTGGGAATGTAAATTAATAATAATAAAAAGATAGGACTTCTAAGGGTGTTGGAGATCTGGGGGTGAAAGTCAGAGTAGGCATATATAAAAGTAAAAGCTGACAAGAGAAAAGCACTGTGTGACAGCTGGATTATGACTATGAAAGGTTGACATTTGGACTGCAGGTAGTCTCAGGGGTTAGTTACTAACCCAGACAATTTCACAGTGTCACTACTGAGGTGTGAGATCTGGGGGTCCAAACGTGTTGTACTGTGAGAGTAACATGTGACCCAAAGCCAGCTGATGACCTGTGGATGGAGACAGCTAATCGGAGGATTAATCAGGAACAGGGAGAACCTTCCATGCAGGAAGCTGATGGAGAGGACAGTGAGGGAGACCACCCTACATATAGGGTGAGCACCAAACACCATCTCCTGGTACTCACCTGAGGAGCTCACTACAAAAATTATATGCACCCCTGGCATTGAATGACCTTCTCCACTCTGCCTACAGCTACCAAGGCCATTTAATACTTTACTTTAAAACTTATGTCAATATTCTGGGGGCTCAAAAATCCAACCAGCATAAGGCTTGGGAACATTCATGTTTATTCACAGTAAATTTTAATCATCTTTTCTCCCGAAAGCGACATATCATTAAAATGCAATTTAGTTTCTTACTTCTCTGCTCACTAATGTTTTAACGTTATTAAATCTCGTAAGCAAAGCACTTGCGCCTAATTTATCTCCTGAGTAATAAATGCGGTTCTATATTTAATTATTGACCAAATGGATTCTCTAAGTATGGAATCTTCCAACAGAAATCTAAGATGTAATTATTATTATTATGTTTTTAAAATATACACTCTTCTGGGCATGCTGGATGATAATTAATATTTACTCTATGAATATTAATGTCAAAAACTCTGCCTGCAATCAGGAAGCGGCCTGCAATATTAATACAGCTCACAGTTTTAATGGGGCTTGTTTGTATATTTTAAAATTATTTTGTCAGGGTTCCAGGTTTTATTAACTGGAATATGACTTTAAAAGCAGTTTTTACCGTTGTACTATTCCTCTGAACCTGGCTGCTTCTTTTTTTACTCTAGAATGGGCAAAGCCCAACATCATTTGACCCATTTGTTAACCTTCCTAGCACTTCTAAAGGCTGCATCTCGTCCCTGCACTTTCATGTCAGTGTTGCAGCTGACGAGATGCAGCCGTCC
>CM070033.1:182535895-182550669 GCA_036250615.1 Ptychadena robeensis | reverse complement strand
AGGGGTTCTGGGAGATTCTAAGAAGCTTCTGGGGATGGATTCTGGGGATGAGTTACGAGGCAGTTAAGGTTAGGGGTGCTGGAGGATTCTGTGTGGGTAAGAAGGTTTAGGTGAAGGGTTCTGGGGTTGAGTTATAAGGGAGTTTTAGGGCATAGGGGGTTAACCCAAATCATAAGAACATTGGTCAGGGGGGCAGAGCAGAGTTGGGGTGTAAGGTCCAGGAGGGGGTAATAAGTATTTGATACACGTAAGTGCCAAGGTGGAGTGTCACTATTCGCTTTACAAAGACTGGACGTGACACTCCACAACGCCACTTCCAGAATGTTCAGGCCCCCCCCCCAAAAAAAGCAGCAGTCCCACCCCATGTAAACTATGCTCTCAGAAATCGCCAAAAGTTGGTGGATTAGGCATGCTCCAGCTAATTGTAGGACAGGCACTTATTGCGAGTTCTAATATGCAGTTTCACCATCCACCTTTCAAAAAAGCAGTTGTATGGGGTTGGTTGGTGGACCACCTGCCCAGTTAAAACCCTATGGCTGGTGGAGTCAGCAAAGCTAGAGGTGAGGGTAAATCAGGTGCTGCTTTAACTTTTCCCAACTCAATCTAAAAGCAAAAAAAAATCTAATATATTATTCAGTTTGGACAAATTTTTGGGGTCTTATTTTTTATCTACTGCTCTCCTGAACAGACAGTTGGCAATCTCCTCAATGCAACTGGAGATTTGCCTATGCAAACCCCCCAATGAAGCAACTCAGCCCTCTAATAAAAATGATTTTGACTGATCAAAGTCTATCCTCAGCCCTTGTGCATAATACAAAGAGTCCAACACACACTCCTCAGCTTAAACAGGGAATCATTAACTTGGCAGCTAGGAATATATACAGGCTTCTGCTGTCTCTGAGCCCAGAGACAGGGTGCAGTACTACTGGGTTGCTATCCCAGACAGATGTGATACTGGATACTAGGAAGGAAAGTGGCTTAACCCCAGGACTAACTATCAGGGGGAGTTCCTCACACTCTACCCAGAGCCCATGGGGAAGTTTAAACACTCACATGCCTTGCTGGACTTTGTGGCCCCCAGTCGTCTGGCAGGGTCTGTCCCCCCTGGGGGTCTACTGGTGAATGAGCCTGATCTCATCTCTCTGAAGAAATAGATGATGAAGCATCAGACACTTGAAGACCTATTTATACCCTTCTGAGCTTAGCACCACCCCTAGACTGTGATAAGTCTAATAATAAAAGAACAAATCAGTGTGATCACCGGAAGTGATGCAATCGCATAGGCGGGACCGCTAGGGGAAAAAGGCGGAAGTGACGGCGGCCATTTTTTTAAAGATCATCCCCACCCTCCCTCCTAATTTTTTAGTGGGCTGTTTTAATTTGGGGGGTGTTTGATGTAATTTTGTATTTATGTGAGTTGTGTTTTATGATTTTGCAACAGTTGAGGTAAATTATTTGTAATAATGTTCGGTTTATTTTCATTATAGCTTTCCTGTCACAGTGTGTGTGAGTCTGTGGCAGTGCCTAGGAAGAAAAAAAGGTGCGAAGGTAGTTTTGGCGACGTGCTGGTGGAGGGGGTAGCCACTTGGAGGACAACACTGAGCTCTTTACAGGGTCAATTACCCAAGTTAGTAATGGTTAAAATGGTGGTGGGAAGAGTCAATGTTGGCACCACTGACATGGTGTAGGTGAGGCTGGTACTGGTGGTTGGTGTAATGTGGTATGATGTAGGGGGCACTGTCAGGGATCAGGTGTTTTTTATTCCAAATGTGTAAGCTGTGGCCAAAAATCCACTTTTATATATCACCCCTTTTATATATCCACTTTTTTCTTGAAATATTGTGTTGTGTCTTCATTTAAGTTAAAGTGATTTAAGTGTTGGATATATAAAGTAAGCAACTGGAACAAGTTCCCCCTGTCATACATTTGTACAAAAATTTGATATGTTTTTATATTGGAAAAAAAACTTTTTGAATGATAAAAATGAAACAACCTAAGAGACAGAGGAGATTACATCCTGAAGGACCTGAGGCCAGGTTGGGTATGTGGTCCCGGCCCAGGGGGGGCCCTTTGGGCGTTGTTCGGCAGCTCCCCTTGGTCCTCCATATGCAGCGCCCAGCTTTCCTAATCAACTTTGGCATTCCTACATCAGTAAAATTGGCAATGTTAATCATGGAAACGAGGTCTACATATGAGCGCTGCACCCAGGGGCAGGAGGGCGGGGTGGGTGCTGTCGGGTTTTGACTGCCAGACGGTGCTGTCGGGTTTTGACTGCCAGACGGGATCTGGTACACCGCCTGCTGAGATATGTTGACAGGGGGAGGGTCTGGATTGATGTTATGTGTGGCCCTGTAGTGATGCCGAGGGCCACAAGGCCACACATATCAACTCAGTTGCCCACCACTGTTCTAAGCGATATGAAGAAACCACAATGTAGACCCAGGATAACACCAATTGACAATACATATTGAAAGCAGATTTCTGGGTCTTGCCTGGGGATACAGGGATTATATCTAAAGAACGACTGTAGTTTGAAGTTAATATTCAAGCTAATCATGTATAATTAAAGGTATGATGTTTGGAATTTTATAGCCGCCGTACAGTCAGCTGGCACACGTGTATAATTGCACATCTCTCATTCACAATTAGAAGACATTAGCAGCCTCTTGGTGTATTGTGGTGTATTGTCCAAATTCATTTTCTGTATCTCATCAAGCAGCTGAAATGCATCCTGCAGGCATTAAAGGGGGATCTATGTTGTAAGTACATATATATGCATGTATGACACATTAACACATTAAAACGGGCTACTTCACATCTGCACAACATATTTTTTTATTTAATTGATACGGATTCATGACACTGATCACTCATCCAACATACATTGTAGTTTTAGTGCATGACAACTAGACTAAACATTTTTTTTTACTTCTTTAATAATCTTGGGGGATCCCCCTTTTTAAAACCAGACCCTCCAAGCATGGGGCCCAACAAAGAAAGTTAAAGTGGGCCTGTGTGCGTGTGCATGTTTGCATGTTAATATATGTTTACAAAATTGCATTGTTGTATCTTAAAGTGGGTGTATACCCATCATCTAAAAAACATATACTGTAGTTTTCGGACCATGAGACGACCAAAATCAGAAATAGTGCCTGCGTCTTATGGTCCAAATGTGTGACCCCCTTGACTTCCCACCAGCTCTCCCAAGCTGTCAGATGAGATGGGCCACAGCCACGTCCCTCATCTGTACTGTACTGTTTCTTCCAGCAGAGCACTGCTGATGTAAGCAGTACAGCAGAGAGACATACATGGAAGCAGCCAGCTGGCAGCTTTCATGTATGTCTGCCTGTTAGCTACGATTATTTTGCAGCTCACCTGACAAGAAGGGAGAGAAGAGTGAAGAATCCCCGGCTCCCCCTCCCCTTCTGCCTGAAGTGTGCTCTCTAGTGTCACCATTGATGTGGCTGAAATTGGGTACTGCAGGAATTTTGTTTCAACTTCACAGGTACTTCTCGTTTTCCAACTGAGAATTTCCTTTCCCTTTTTTTTCCTGCTCTAAAAACAGGGTGTGTCTTATGGTCCAGGGCGTCTTATAATCCGAAAAATACAGTATATAAAAGCTGGTACGATGGTGGCGTAGAGCTCCACAATCCTAAAGAAATATATTTACCTACTGTTCACTGGAATCGTATGAGAGATTTATTTTTTTATCTGCCAGGCCTTCGGGGGTTAACTCAGGGTGCAATATCATCACTGACTCTTGGGGGTGTGAGCACAGTTTTCCATGGAGAAAATCGTCTTTGTGTATTAGAGAACCAAGATCAGGTACTTTCCCTACTGTCACTGGGCTCAGAGATGTCGACTCTTCCTCTTTGCTGCTGTGTCATCAGTGAAAAGGAGCTACAAGGGACCTATGTTTCCATGGCGTCAATACCCCTCCATTTGACACATTACATTACAATCAATGAGCATGTTTCCACATGCATTGATATAATGCGTTGGGCTCTCTTGCGCTAACATCTATGTAGATTGCTACGTCGACATTAATCTAACGAAGCCCAGCGCAAGTATGGTTGCGCTGACACACCCATGGATATTGAATTGAATCCGTTAACAGCGAATACCCATCTGTTTCCCACTTCCGGGATCGTGAAAGAGAGGAAGAATGGGCAGAAGGGTCCCTTCATCTGTACGCATGCCTTAAAACATGCCTTAAGCCGAGGGGGCGGGCCATCTGGGGGGGGCACAAAGGTTTTCCAGGAGGGTACCAACCCTCATTCTTAACCTGTGTTAGAATAGGGAGGGGGGGCTTGATAATGTTGGCCTAAATGGTGGCCCTGCAAGGAAAGTTTGGGAACCGCTGCCTTAAGGGATGCCTACACATGTCCTAACGCATCATAGATGCATTAAAGAGAGGAACTTGGCGGACTTATGGATGTCATGAAAACAAGCCTAACTTATTAGAAGTATCTTTAGGGGGTTTCTTTTATGCATTCTGCCCTATTATCAGCATTTTTAGGGCCGTACATAGACAGATAAACATCTGGTGGTAGGTCTGCTTTAATACAATATTTTTGGAAATACCAATTAGAGCTCATTACGTGAGGCCGGCAGTTCCATAAGAAAGGGCATCACACCGAAATCTAAATGCAAAGCATCCGAGAGAGATGGCGGATCGCTTCCATTCACATAATGCAGCGCAGGATGACAAGTGAAGAGGCTGGAGATTTACTAACTGAGGTCACATTCCCACATTTATATGCCAGCTTTACAAATCAGACTTCATCCTTGTGGTAGTTATCATAACATTATATTATGTATCCATATGGAAGATGTGGGGTATAATTGTAGGGCTCCTGCCCACGTTTATTTGATCACTCAGTCCAAAACAAACCCCACCCTCGCAGGGGGTTAATGGCAATTCAAACAACAGTCCTTGAAAAATGCCAATCCTTCTGGCTTGGCAAACATCCAGCTTCCCAGCAGGAACAGGTCCGGGCCTCACACCCTCTGTGAGCCCCCTGTTTCCCCGGCTCCAGTAGCCACAGGTCTAAGCCCTAAACTCCTTGTGTGCCCCCCTGTATACCCTCAAAAGCCCATGGTCTCCTACTTGCTCTAAAGCTGTGTCTCCAACTTCTATCAGGACCCCTGACACACTGGTCTCTGTTCCTTTTGTGGAGACACACCTGGCTCCACTTACCTGCAAACAGGTGTTAACCCTTTAGTGGACCCTGGGGGAATAGGAAGGCCCACCCAGTTCCATCCTTCCTATCGCAGAGTCCGGGAGCCCTTTAACCTTCTGTGCATCTGGCCTGAGTTAACTCGGGCTGAGTATCATGCATCATGAAACTCATCTCCAGTTAACTAGAGAGACGCTCTAAATACCGTCGGATTCCTCCGGCGGTCAGGA
The DNA here is from genome assembly GCA_036250615.1 of Ptychadena robeensis. Classification (NCBI taxonomy): domain Eukaryota; kingdom Metazoa; phylum Chordata; class Amphibia; order Anura; family Ptychadenidae; genus Ptychadena; species Ptychadena robeensis. Next base: position 182,545,259 of record CM070033.1, on the reverse strand, counting down.
GCATCGGCATGTATGCAGATGCTTCCGGGTCTGCCCCCATTCGCGTCACCAGTGAGAGTCTGTAAGTATGTGACTTACCCCCCCCACCCCAATACAGCAGTGACAAGAGATGCTCATCGGGGGGCACCAAAGGGGGTGCTTGCCGAGTGCACCAATGTCCCTAGAACAACCAGTCTGGGTGGAAAATGTAAACAGATTGCATTGATAATTTTTTCATACCGCTTCAAAAAAAGTCATAATAATACTGCCAGGGAGTAAAAAAAGAATATTATATATATAAATAGGCATATATGATAAGCAACTTAAACATTATATTGCAGACATGGGCAAACTATAGGCTCTAGAAGGAGACTATAACAATACTACCACCACTTACTGCAAGGAACAATCAGAGGGGAGCCAAAGCATCTTAACTAGAGATGGTCGAAATGAATAAAATTTGATTCTACTTAAATTTCGAGTTTCCCAATCGAATTTCGATTCGACTGCGAAATTTTGACTTTTTTCTAGTCGAAGTCGAAAATTTGCATAACGCCAGAAATTTGCATAAACACTCAAAAATTCACATAAAGCCTAAAATTCGCATAAGGTGGAAAATTTGGATTTGCTGTATGAGCTATAATATCAGTGTCATAGTAGCAGAGCTTTACAATCAAGCTAGATTTAAACCCAATTTATACACAAACTGAACATGTTAGATCAAAACTTATTGTTTTCAAAATGTTTCCCTCCCTCTCCCCCCCAACCCTTCCTCACACTCCAGCATGTCCTCCAAACCCTTCTTCTACAACTCCAGCCAGGTCCCTGCCAACCCTTCTCTAACAACTCCAGCAATGCCCAATGCCCCCAACCTTCTCTATCAACTCCTCATGTATCCCCAACCCTTCTCTACATCTCCCACAATGTCCCCCAAACCCTTCTCTACATCTCCAGCAATTGTCCCCCCCAACCCTTCTCTACATCGCCCCAGCAATGTCCCCCAACCCTTCCTACAACCAGCAATCTCCCCCCAACCCTTCTCTACATCGCCAGCAATGTCCCCAACCCTTCTTACATCTCCAGCAATGTCCCCCCCAACACCTTCTCACATCTCCAGCAATGTCCCCAACCCCTTCTCCTAACAACAACTCCAGCAATGTCTCCAACCCTCTCTACAACTCCCAGCAATGCCCCACCCTTCTCTAACAACTCCGCAAGTCCCCCAAACCTTCTCTACAATCTACCACGCAAGGTCCCCAACCCTTCTCTACATCCCAGCAATGTCCCCCCAAACCCTTCTCACATCTCCAGCAATGGTCCCCCAACCCATCTCTACAACTCCAGCAATTGTCCCCCCAACCACTTACAAAAATCAGAACAATATCCAGCAATGTTCCCCCAACACTTATCACAATCTCCAGCAAATGTCCCCCAACCCTTCTCTACAAAAATCATCACAAAGCAATGTCCCCCAAACCCTTCTCTACAACTCCAGCAATGTTCCCCCAACCCTTCTCTACATTCTCCCCAGCAATGTCCCCCAAACCCTTCTCTAAATCTCCAGCAATGTCCCCCAACCCTTCTCTTACATTTCTCCGAATGCCCCCAACCCTTCTCTACAAACTCCAGCAATGTCCCCCAAACACATTCTCTACAACTCCAGCAATGTCCCCCAACCATGTCTCTACTAAACCCAGCAATGTCCCCCAACCCTTCTAACATACATCCAGACAATGTCCCCAACCCTTCGCTAACATCCAGCAATGGCCCCCAACCCTTCGCTACAACTCCAGCAATGTCCCCCAACCCTTCTCTACACTCCTAGCAATGGCCCCCAACCCTCTCTACAACTCCACAATTTTTGTGAGATACCATTTTCAGGCTTTGCAAACATCTGACAAGTTACTAGCACCATGCGAATTTCCGCCAATGCGAATTTTCCCCAATCACATCCCGCATGCGAAATTTTAAATACAATGTGCGATATTCGCACAGCAAAATAGCGGCACGGCAAATCAAAAGCAAAGTTCTTTTTTAAGTTGAAATTTCTATTTCAGCCGAAATATCAGGGTGATTTTCAACTTTTTCAGCGAAAAGTCGAAATGACCCCATCAAAATTCGACTATGTGAATTTTCGGTGAAAAAGTCGAAATTTCTACTTAAAAATTCGCACTGCGAATTTTTTCGACCATCCCTAATCTTAACATCAAGGTGACAAATGATTAAAAGACAAAGTGGGTCGGATACTATATTATAATCCGTCAATCAGTGGATGGACTGACCCTTAAAAGATAATTCATAATAAATTAATAATCATTTTTGACAGGCTGATAGATGAACTTATGAAAAGGAGCTGAGAGCGCCACCTTCTGGCAATAAATAGAAATGATTAGAATAATAATATACAGTTTTCATGTTTACGAAAATAAAACCAAATTTAAGAATGTTCTACAAATGTATTTTGTTTTCATAAAAAAATGTGAACAGAATCACAGAACATTGTCTTTAATAATTATTTCTTAGTCACAAAACAAATTGTTGGATCATTTACTGTTATTTTAATGTCAGACTGTTTAATTTTTCTCCCAGCACCATGGCAGCACCTGTAGTAGTTTATTAAATCACCCCAAAAATATAATCTGACATTTCACTCTATTTGCCTTCTCCCCTCTCCTTATCTCGTGAACTCCTCATGAATTCCATTCGTAGATTTATATAACAAACAGCAGTTATTGACAGCTCGTGTGTGTTTTTTTGACCCCCTCTGCTTCTTTATCATATTTTTTTGACAGTACATTTTCGCTTGTTAGACATTTAATTAAGCATTTAATTAAACAGGGTGGCAAGCAAGATGAAATTTGTCTTGGAAAGATGGTATGAAGCATTTCATTTAAGATGACACCTTGCCTCTAGCTAGAGGAGACGCAACAACAGCAGAATTTCATATTGGAGCGTCTGCTCTGGATCCTAGGCACAGATACAGAAACAGATCCTGAGATTTGACCTGCATTGGTTTCTGGTAAATAGATGCAGAAATTTCAGGGCCTCATACTAGGTAATTTTTGGGCACCCCTAACCAGCCCCTGACCCCCCCCCCCCTCCTTGAAGGCTCCATCCAAGGGCTAGTTTTGTTTTCGAGTATGGACTGCTGCTTTTAATTGTTTACATTATTAACTAATTTGCTAATTTCCTTTATGACAGCAGTTGGCGGGTCCCTTGCCCTTAAAGAAAAAGTATGGATCAAGGCGATATAGTGACATGCTGGGGTAGCGGCAGTCATCAAGATGGACAACTGTGAGCTTTTAAGAGGGTCAAAGACCAAGTTGATTTAGCTAATGTTGGAGAATAGTCACAGTTATTTGTGTACCCACCATATGTCTTTATTTACTTAATCTCCCTAGCGATATGCCCGAACCCTGGGTTAGGGCAAAGGGACGCAGCAACAATCAATACGCCCAAACTGGGTTCGGGCACAGCGTGGGACCTCACCTGGTCCGGCTGGGACCTGGTCTTAAAGAAAAATTAATTTAATTTTAACCTCCCTAGCGTCACGCCCGAAGCAAGTACTGGCGCAGTCTGATCGTGAATCAAACTGCGCCCGTACCGGAATCAGGCACAACCGCTGGCTCTCTGTGTGCCTGCAGCATTTCTACAGAGCTGCAGGCAAACAGAGCTGGTGACGCCGATGGGGGCGGAAAGGCAAAACACTGTATCACTTTTGGTACAGAAATCTGGACCTCAGTGAACCGCCAGGGGGGTTAATGTAAAGGGGATTTAATAGGGGATTGTAGGTTTTTTTTATCTCTCACCATACATATCAGCCCTGCCCAGGTCATAGAACATATTGCAGCATTTTTTTACACTCTCCTTGTAGTAAGATACTGCATGTTTTACTCTTTGGCTATGTATAGTATCATTGTGTAAGTGCACCAGCAGATCTACATCACCCATAAGAGCCTTATTCCGGCTTGGTGTGGGCTGGCACAAGACATAGGACCATATTATTTGCTAATTATAATATTTGTCCTGTGACAGTTATACAAGTTGTAGAAACACACATCTTTACAAGACCTGGAAGGACAAGGCAGTACCAGAACCCATGGCCAACAGATTAATGGTGGACCAGCTTGTCTCAGGCATTATGGTCAATAGGCTTTGGAATGGAAAAGGTGTAAGTGAGGAGGCAAACTGTTCTATGCATTACTATAGGCCAGGGGTTCACAAACTTTCCTTGCAGGACCTCCCTTTTCTATTTAGGAACCCCTCCCTAGGAACAGTATGGAGCCCCCCCCCCCCCCCCCACATGTTTAGATTGACAGTTTGGAAACCACTAATCTAGGCACACCCAAATGATGATGCTCTTTTTTTGGCCCTTGTGCCCAGTGATGACTAGTAAAATATGAGGATGGACTTTTGGTCTACGTGATATGTAACACAAGGAAGAAAGATGGCTCACTGCAGAGACAAATACAAAGTGCTTTGTGACTCCATTAAGCATCCTCTGCACCCCTATACCTCGCATAATTTAGACACGATGATTAAGAATTAGTAGTACACTTTGATTTATGATGAAACTCTCTAACAACAATTTATTTTTCTATTTGGAAAAAGGAAGTTTAATTAGAGATATTAAAAAAACATAATCTTAATGACGTATTTGGTGTTTCCCATTACACAACGCCCTGAGGATTTAGTAATTGTTTGGGTAATGGGAAGCATCAATGCAACATTGACATTTTGTGCTTACATCATATTAGCTAATAGTATTGAGTAATGAAATGTGTAAGGCAGCGTGGTGGCATTTATACAGCTTGTAGAAACAAGAAAGCTAGCGATGGGTAGTGATAGCCGAACTGCCCGCAAGGAAGACAGTTCGGCCGCAAACATGGATGTTCGCCCTCCCTTTAACTGGCAAGCAGTACGGGTGTTTGACCCGCCCCATTTGCCGGTGAGAAAGAGCTCTCTATTCTTCCTACGGCAGGATCAGGAGCAGCAAGATCCCGCTGGAGGAAGATTCTGTTCACTAGAAGACCGGGCATGAAGCCGGTCTTCTACTCAATAGCCAGCTCATGAACTGGAAGTGACGTCAGTGGCATTACATCTGGCCATCGTAACCAGGAACTATGCGTTGTAGGTGCTTGACGTCATATCCGTTTTTCAGATTCAAATTTGAATTTGCACGCGAACAGGCGGATGCCGGACTAAAAGTCCGATCCAACCACTTGCATATGGGTGATCACTAGCGAAGGGTGAATGATCCATAGATTGCCTTGTGTCCCCTCCAACAAACTTCATATTTAGTGTTTTTCATAATCACAGATATTCGAATCGCAAATATTGTCACTTTGAAAATTCGCGAAGATCTTGAATATAGTGCTTTATGTTCATAATCGTGAATAGTCAAGATACATCAGTACAGTGTTGTGAAAATATTGCAAATATCCAAATTTTATTGCGAAAATCCAAAAAAGATTGCACCCTGGTGACTAATGGAAGACTCCAAAGTCACCAATCATTGGCGGGACTTTAAAGGCAGATGAGTGTATAGGTAAAAAGTGGTGTCTTTATTTGTAAGCGAAAAGGATATTGTGGTCATATTCCAGCCGGAATAATGCAAAGAGTCATCAATACAAATACATTTTGTTCATATACAAATAATTTGCTGTGCATATGCTTGTCTCGACGTGTTTTGCAAGATATACTCGCTTCTTCAGGAGAAATACGCACATTGAGCCAAAAAAGTAACTGGGAAAAAAGAGAGATGTAGAAGTTATTGGTATCCAAATAAGTAAATGAAAGTTGCAAAGATATCACTGGGAGAAAATCAACCAGAAATAACTGCTGTTTCGCTGCCAAAGGGATCCCAGGTGTTGCCAGGCTGGCGCCCACTGCCCACGGAATGGGGAGCACAGTCAGGGGGAATCATTTGTTTTTCGCAATGAAGGTAATAATGACTGGAGAGCAAAAATTCTCAAATTTGCAATTTTTTTTGAATACTAGGCAAAAAATATGCGATATTTTACAAAAAATGTCTGCGATTCTTATTACTATTTATATTATCCTACACCAAGTAGTAGTGATTGTCTGGTAAATACATAATCATGCTCTGTATACAAAACTACAGAAATTAGTTTTCTCCATTGAAAACCATAATCTGGCGCCTCCCGTGGCCATTCACAATACTGCAGTCAATAAATCCCCAGAAGCCTGGTAGGTAAATATCAAATATCTCATATCTCTATATTTTTTTAGGATTGTGGAGAGCTTCTCAACCATCAAAGTAAGTGACAGTGAAGTTAAGTATAAATGTTATGATTCAGCATATATCTGCTTTAAGATCTAAACCAATATCTTAGGTTAGATCCATTTCAACCCTTCCATCAGCCATAGCAGCGGTTTACCATTAGAGGGAGTGTAGTGACAGCTCACCTTCATTGTTCACTTCCTTGTTTCCTCTTATATATATTATAGAAAGGGCTGGACATGCTGCATATGGAGGGAAGATTGTAGTAAGAAGAATATGATATCAGGGGCCAAAAGGGCTCTCAGTGGGTGTATGGGGCCTGGCAATGATCACAGAGTAAAAATGGGTCAGTATGAGGGGGGTGTTTAAATTGTGTGTAGGTGTGCAGCTCTCAAAATGGAGGAGTGTGGCCCCCTGTAACAGACAAATAAGAACAAGGACACGAGGTGCACAACCTAGTACAACAAAATAAGGTACTGTAAATGGTAAATAAAATGAAACAAAATAAAACTTATTGCAAGGGTTTCCAGTATGACCTTACTTACTGGTTAGGGATGAGATCCCTTCCTGCTTACAGGTGCTGGAGGGCTCAACAGGAGCAATGGAATGCATTTCGAGCTGAAGCTCTTTTTCAACCATGGTTGCGTCCCTGAAAGATCAAACCTTACAAACCTCCTTTAATGTGGGTATTTTGTCTTTTGTTTTATTTTTGTTTCATTTTATTTTACCAGTATTACAGTACCTTACTTTGTTGTACTAGGTTGTGCGCCTTGTGCCCTAGTTCCTAGAGAAGATTGTAGGCACAAGCAGGTCTATTAAAGAAGATGTAAGCCATTGTGGGGTGAAGGACATTTGGGGTGGCCAAGTCTGGTTTCCACTTGTTTTATAGTAAGCTCCATGGGTAGTGATGGCTGAACGCTGGCCTGACAGTTCGTCGCGAACATTGAGTGTTCGCTCTTCCTTTCTTCCTACGGCTAAACCTTTCCATGCCGACCGACTTCACTACCTGTTTTGGAACAGGAACTGTCCGTTCCATTTACCGGAAGTGACGTTGCGGCATCATTTCTGGTATAGTTTTTATTCAGTTCTCCGCGAACAGGCGGATGGCGGACTTTTAAGAAAGTTCGTGGACAGACATGGCTGATGTTCGGGTCACTATCCATGGGGCAAGGTCATCTTCTCCTGTGTCATACTTTGCACAATGCTACATCTTCTAATTAGCTTTAACATGGCGCCACTTTGAAATGTGAGATTGTGATATCATTCCTGTATTGAATTATCTTACTGGAGATGCCCACTATTTCCCTTCTAGTTTCAGAAATTCCAGATTGGATTTTTTATTTTTAAATTTAGTAACAGGAAGTATAAATTTGGATATGAAAAACGTACATATACTTGAATCACTGTTTTCTGGGAGGTTCAGAAAGGGAATTAAACAACACCCTGAGAATGACATAATTGCTTGTATGTATTACATCAGAAGTTACAGGGACTAATAATGTTTAATGTTCAAAGCTAATCCCATTGGCACGGAGTGTTGCAATGGTAATTAAGAGCAGGCAGATAATGAAGCGATGTTTAATTTTTTATTGATATATTTGTATTTATTATGATTCCAGTTTCTAAAGCATGCATACTTTCCTTGAAGGGCCCCCATTTTCTATTTAGGAACATTATCGAGCCCCCCCTCCCTATTCAAACACAGGTTAAGAATGAGGGCCAGCGCCCTCCTGGAATACCTCTGCGCTCCCCAGTTACGGAACCACTGGTTTAGAATGTGATACCTCAAGTCAGTGCCAAACTGGGGGACTCTGAGGTATTCGGGGGGGGGGGGGGCAGGCAGCCCAGGTGGCTCTTGAAGCTCTCTATGTCAGAATCTCGATGTCTGTCAGACAGAGGTGAAAGAGAGAGATCTGCAGAACCCACCCTCCCCTGCCAGCCAATCAAACAAGCCTGAGAGATGGCCAAACAGCAACCATGAGGGAACCAGCTTCAGGCAGAAGGTAGTGTGCATGTAATGTGTGAGTATGATGCATGTCTCCCCAAGATTGCTGTGTGTGTATAATAGAAAATAAAAAAGAACTGTATTTCACATAAAGTTTGAATCTGAATCGGTGTAGTCTGAATGGGGGCTCGGTAATGAATGGGGGCTAAGAAATCAACAGGATGGAGATATGTTGTTTATCTAGTACATCCATTAACCATTCTAGAGCCACTTTAAAGCAGATTCTTTACTACCCTAACTAAGGGAATTGTACTGGATACAGTGATAACTAATGCAATTCAAAGTAAAAGAAACACATTTCCAAATGAATAAAAATGGTTATTAGAAACAAAAAACAAATATAAATACATACTGTCTTTCATACAAAAAAGTATTTTAGAGATTTTATCATTCAAATCACACCTTTGATAAAAAAATGTTTTAAACATAACTTTTTACATAATTTGGTGTTTTAAACATAATTATATTCAAGATGTCTACTAGACCTTTGTACGGAAATTTTTTGGAAAGTTTTAAAGAATATTTTGGGAAAAATCCACTAAGGTCTATGGTACGCTTTTAGTAAATCTGGACCTCAGCAGAGAGCTAGGGAGGTTAATGATATAATCCCAAGTGTCCCTCTACACTTCTCTGATGAGGAAGATGTCGCAGGAGAGAGGAATCCCTAAGTCTCCAAGTAGTAGTGATTGTCGGGTAAATACATAATCATGCTCTGTATACAAAACTACAGAAATTCGTTTTCTCCATTGAAAACCATAATCTGGCGCCTCCAGTGGCCATTCACAATACTGCAGTCAATAAATCCCCAGAAGCCTGGCAGGTAAATATCAAATATCTCACACGATTCCAGGTAAGTATTTTTTTTAGGATTGTGGAGAGCTTTTCAACCATCAAAGTAAGTGACAGTGAAGTTAAGTATAAATGTTATGATTCAGCATATATCTGCTTTTTTTTTTTTTTTATAATTATTTATTGATTTTCATAATTTTTTGACAAACAAAACTTAAATAATATACGAAGCACTATATATGTCACATGTGTTAGGTATAAAAAAAAAAAAAATATATAAATCAACGTGAAAAAAGAACATATTTAACATGCATGGATTGGCATATAAATAAATTAGGTTAAATACA
>CM070033.1:182520515-182535795 GCA_036250615.1 Ptychadena robeensis | reverse complement strand
GATCTAAACCAATATCTTAGGTTAGATCCATTTCAACCCTTCCATCAGCCATAGCAGCGGCTTACCATTAGAGGGAGTGTAGTGACAGCTCACCTTCATTGTTCACTTCCTTGTTTCCTTTGAAAGTTTTGTGATAGATTGGATGAAGAGTTTACACATATTTTATGAATGTCATTTTTTTTCTTCCTCGCTTCGCATGTGCTGACACAGAAAACAGCAAAGTCAGCTTTACTGTAAACTTCAAACACCGAGATATGAAAAACCGGACAAAGTTGTTCTGTTCATCTTCAGCCAGATAGTCTGAAATTCTTATAATTAACGATCACACGGAATTTTCAACTAGTCGCACCTTTCAGAAGGTTGCCAAATGTTCTTCCACTCATCTTCGGTGCTGAGTGATCGACGTGTAATATTAAATGCTGGCCCGTGCTCAGCTTTTCCCCTCTCCACATAAACACAGCGGCTGTAACAGCAGTGATTACCGAGAATATCTAAAAATACTAAAACTCAAAGGTGAATGCAGAGGAAACATCAGAATATTCAAATGAAATACTGTTTTTTTCGGACCATAAGACGCAGTTTTTAGAGCAGAAAACCAGAAAAAAAATATTTAATATGTTTTCACATCAGTTGGGTTAATGCAATGGATTAAATGAATGCAATATCAAATTCAGCCAGTAGAAGTCACTATCAGCAGTACACTCACAGCACAATGTTATCTGCCTCACTGACTGGGAGGAGGGGGGCCAACCGCTGCAGAGTGCCTCCTCTGCTCTCCTGATCTTGCTGTTCCTGTGTCCGCAGAAGCTGCAGTGATTGCAGTTTCCACGGACAGGAGAGAGGGATAGATGGCAGTTCATCTATCCCTCTCTTCATTGCTTATGCCAGCAGGTAGTGATGGCCGAACTTCGGCCATGTCCGTCCGCGAACGGGTCCGCCGTCCGCCCGTTCGCAGACAGATTCAAATTACTGACGTCACATCCGGTACCTGGAACGCATAGTTCCTGGTTTGCTAGCCGGATGTGACGTCACTGACGCCACTTCCGGGATCACGAGCCGGCTTTTCACTGCAAGACTGGGTTCTCTACCCAGTCTTCAGTGAAAAGATTCTTCCTGCGGCGGGATCTCGCTGCTCCTGATCCCACCAGAGGAAGAACAGAGGGCTCCTTCTCGCCGGCGAACAGGGCGGGTCGAACACCCATACTGCGATAATGGCGAGAAGGAGGGTGAACATGCATGTTCCCGACCGCACTGTCCCCCTTGCGGGCAGTTCGGCCATCACTACCAGCAGGACTCTGTGCTCTGTTGGCATAAGCAATTATACAGTTCAGATGGGAGATCCTGACACCGGCAGGCATCTCTCATTTCACAGCTCCTCCAGCTGCCCGGCTAATCTCCTTGCTGGGATGCCAAGGCGCGAGCACCCGCGGCCGGCCGAGTGAAGGTCACGCATTCAGACCATAAGACTCAGGCACTTCCCCCCCCCCCAATTTTTGGGGTGAAATAGTGCGTCTTATAGTCCGAAAAATACGGTAAGTCTATTTATATAGGTATCAGAAACCAAATTTGGGCCACCAAGTAAATATTCTTGGCCCTCTGCAGATTTCCTAAAACTGCCTTCATGGCAGCCCCCCTTGCTTGCTGAACTCAGATTGGGGTCATTGTGCTATGTACAGTGGATGTGTACAGTGTGTGAAGTCCATGTATGCCCCCACCCATGAGTGTACAGTGTGCACAAACATGTACCGGGGGTGAACCAAGGGTCAGGGACTGGCGTCTTCCAATACCTCTAAGGCTTTGCTCCCACTTAGGCGATTAATCTCCTGGCGCTCGCAAATTTCAATAGTCTGTGAAATCGCCGTCAATTGCCTACACTATTTTGAATGGTCCCTATAGATAAGATTGAGTGCAGTTGCGTTTGGGGCCGCGATGAAATCGCAGCTCCCCGTGTTCTGATAGCCGTAGGACGGTGGCCACAATTATTTTCTTCTGATCGCGCCCATAGACAGGCGATTTTTTTTTTATAATGGGGACGTTTTTTAAAAAAAAATCGCTGGTGAAAAGCGCCTGGTCAATTGCCTGGCATTTCCGCAGGCGATAGAAATTGCTAACGCAGGCGATTAATCAACTAAGCGGAAACATAGCCTCACTGTCTGGCCCCTTCTCTGCAGGCTGTTATACATGCTGCCAGTTGGTGTAAGAACTTTAATTGATGCCTTCTCATTACAGAATTCAGTTACATACCAGCCATGTGGAAGCAACCGTTGCCATCTTGATCTGTCTCTGGCCTAGCCCTCAATAAATCAGATGTCTTTACATCTTTGCAGATTTCCAGTCTTTAACCACATGGACTGATGGTGTTCGTTACCCATGGGGGCTAGTGTCCAGCACGACACTCCAGACCACAACCAGTCACTTGCTGGGGCACTCAGGAAAAGACTCCTCCCATCTGGACACTGGGCCTTGTATCACTAACTATCAGGCTGGGCACTCCCATATGGCTTGGTCATGGTCACATCATATTAACCTCCCCAGTATATTCGGTTTTTGGATTCCTCCCAACCGCTAGGTCAGCAGGCATTGGGTGCACCTGTTGCACCCGCGGAAAGCTGCAGCGATTGTCCAAAGTGCCATAGACCTCCATGTTAATGGAGGGGCACCGTATTTCCAGCCCACAAGGCCGGTGTCATTAATGTGTGTGGACAGGGGCAGGGGGAGGGTAGGAATTGTATGCAGTGTACTATGTACACTGCCGCAATTGCCCGTATCGCTCCATTAAAAACGCTGCGGTACGGACAGTGCATCACAAGTAATGAGACGTGCGTGAATCTACCAACATGTCGGATCATCGTGCTATCCGACATGCGGGAGATTCCTGGTTGATCTCGCCAGGTCAGTTAAAATTTGCCAGGAATCTGCCGGTGTATGGCTACCTTTAGTCATTTATAGTACAAATTTATACGCAGTAGACAAAACTCAGGTGACACAGTTTGAAAATCCCTTTTAGCATAGCATATCATGTTTCTTCCTTAGGTGTGGAAGTGTGAATCCTGGTATACCAGTATTATGCTCTACACAAAAGGGGTCATCTCAGCCGGTATCACGTTCAGGAATTACGCTTGTCATACAGAAGACACGTGCCAGACTGAAACTTTTGACAGCCCGTACATCGGCCTTTGTTCTGTACCTATGGTAGGCACGTCACCGTCTCGGCATTCGGATAAGTAACATTATGTTTTGGGCACGCAATGCCACAGCAAAAACAGCGATGTGATATGTTCTGGCTGGCACGTGCCACCACCTTGTGTGGTATTACTTGATATTTTAGGCTGTATGACACCTGCTGAATATAATCTTACAGCACATAGGGGAATTATAAAATGATTCAACATTAATACAGACAAGGGATGAGGGTCAGATTTCCTGCTTTAGTAGCAAACAATTATCAAGTTCTCTTCTCTGAAATTTTGAATAAGGGCCCCCATACACCTTTAGATTTCTCTGTCAGATTTCCTTTAGATCTCCTTTTGTTTTACCAAAACCATGTAATATGAGGGACTTTCTAAACCATCAAGTCTACCTGTGTACCTGTGTAGGACTCTATACTACATAGTTGTTGGTAGATCTAAAGGATATCTGACAGAGAGATCTAAATGTGTATGGCCAGCTTTAGTCATAGTGCAGTGAATAGCCTTGACCATGGATCACATGGAGTAACAAGAGCTCATAATCTGTACAGATATATAACCTAGTCCTCTCACTAGGAAATTGTCCATGTGTGTGGTTTCTGGGGAGAAGCAACAATTCTGTATAGGAAGAGATTTTTGGTATTGTCACACTTGACCGGGGTAAGTATAGGTTAAATAGCACTACTAAGTTATGATGTAAAAACATCATATACACGACTTTACACTTTTAACTCAAATACTGACACAACATAGAATTCCCATATAAAGTGGATAAATGTATTTGGCCAGAGCTTACATAATAAAATACAAAATCTGATTCCTGACAGGTTGTCCATCCATCATCCATCATGAACCTCAGCCTGAGTTAACTGACTTAGTTGACTTACCTGTCCGCCGGATTCCTCTGCTGATCGGGAGCATGGGCATGCCAATGCTCCTGGGTCTGCCCCCGATCACATCACCGTTGACTGCCAAGGGGGTGGGGGGTAGGTGGCGCCATAGACCTCCATGTAATGGAAGGAGTGGCGCCTTTTCCCGACACAGCTCTGGTATCTCCAGCCGAAGATGTACAGAGGACCTCAGGGCGAGTACCTTTTAAAAAAGCGTGCCACTTGCGTAACGCACAGGAGGTTAATGACATTACACCACCAGTCAAGTTCTATATTTTATAATAAGGAAAATTTTCCAGGAATAGTGTTGAGCTCAAATAATAATAATACATTTTTGGTGAATATCGGCAACTCGAGAATATCTTGATTATGTCAGCGGATATACAGTATTTTGAATATTCACGGTATAGCCATGTATTGCGAAAATAATATTCGCATTATGAAAATAAAAATAAAAAGGGAAGGGAGGGTGGGGATGATCTTTAACAAAATGACCTCCATCACTTTCGCCCAAACTTTTTCTCACCACTGGTCTCCCCTCTTCACACTTGTCACTTCCAGTGATGCCATCTTTTGCAGCAACACAGGAGATCTAAACGTGTATGGGCACCTTACACCGATGTAATTACTTTGGGGACCAGCGTCCGATTTTAAAAGATAACAACTGTCACACGTCGCCTGTTACACCACCATCATTAGGCTATGTTTCCACTAGAGCGATCGGCCGCAATCACCCAAGTTTATAATCGTGGCGCAGTGACTGTGGTCGATCGCTCCCATTAAAGTCAATGGGCATAATTCCACACAAGTTTTTGGGGGCGATTTTGAACACACCCTGCTGTGTTTTTGATTGCATGCAATCGTGCCCATTGACATGAATGGACACATTCAAAAATCATGTCACAAAGAATTGGGACGCAGTTTATGAACATGTCCCGATCCATTCTCTATTGACACGATCAGGGGGCGATCGGGTGTGTCTGAAAATTGCTAAAAACGCTCCAGATTGCCCCTTATTGCTCCCGATCATGGCCGTGCAAAATCGCGAGCGATCTCCACCCACAATTAGGATCGCGCCTATCGCTCTAGTGGAAGCATAGCCTTAGTAATGCCAACTATGCATGGAATTGGCACACATATGGCGGGCGGCCATTACAAATTCTTGGTCTGGCCCTTTATTAAATCTAAAAAGCCAATGTGGCCCATGAGTCAAAACGTTTGTCCACCCCCTGGTCTAGGGTTGCTAGGGTTGAATGTTTTTTTGTGGCACAAGGGAAATTTGCAGCATACCTTGTTCCCATGTCATGTGTGATGATCAAGTATCTTTGTTTCTGATCATCTTAAAAATCATGTATACGCATTTTTTGTCATTTTGAATGCCTCTAAAATCCCCAAGCTGTCGAAGTGCCTGCACCAGTAGGACATGGCAGAACAAAATTTAGATTGTTGTTGTTGGTAAGATTATAGTTGGGATGTGGCATCATTCCTAGCACTATCGAGAGTCTACTTCTATGTATACTGTGGTATACTATGTATAGGTCTGGTTGCAGGTAAAAAGAGGCCAAGTACTGGAAAGTTACAAGTACTGGAAAGTTACAAGTACTGAAAAGTAATTTAAGTCCAGAGTTGGGATTCATGGAGGACCCCACACTTACCATGCAAAGTCTGCTTAGATATCCTCCCACTCCAAGCCCATGTGTGCCATAAGGTAGCCCTGTGTAGCACCGTATAAATGGATGATATGTTATTTGTTGTTGTTTGGTACGTGGTGTAAGAACAACGTGCCCAGAGCACAAATACTCATCTTCATGCAGTTCCCAGGATCATTTCTCCTACTCATCGTGCATGTCAACATTGCACAAGTCATTTGTCAGGATTATGTTAATATCGAAATTCTTGTCTAATGTCTAAATTCTCTGCCGCACTCTTAAACATGTTTCCTCACCTGAGATAATGGAGGTTAACTCACTGACATGACTCACTGATGCCTGCAGTCAGTGTTCTGGGGTTAGTGAAATTTATGTATCTTTGCAATGTGATTTGCATATATATAGTATAGGAGGAGAACACCGGTCAGGATCTTTTTCACCTGTAACCCTAGATAATCACAGCTATTCACGCTCACTGCTTCTTGTCTATTGAGTAGTAGTCTGTGAGGGTAAAGTTACTTAGTCCAACCGCCATTGTGCGGCATTGTGTGTAATGGATATTTAATTTCATAGCATAAGCAGAGCTGTATCATACAACCGAAGGACTCATCTTCATTTCATGACACAGACCTGCATTCTCTCTTTATATATTGTCCAAAAACTGCAAGTTGATTCATATTTCCTACACTAGATATCATTTTCTTATTTAGAGATCAGATTTAAGGGTTATGTGTGCTGTAGGGGCATTGAGAAACCATTACAATTGGCTCTACTAGGGTATCTACACTGACTTGCTGTATCTACAAAGGATTGTTGTCCCCTAAAGGTCCCCACATGCGTATCGAGTATGGACCGACAGATGAGCTGTGG
This sequence comes from Ptychadena robeensis, assembly GCA_036250615.1. Taxonomy (NCBI): domain Eukaryota; kingdom Metazoa; phylum Chordata; class Amphibia; order Anura; family Ptychadenidae; genus Ptychadena; species Ptychadena robeensis. The sequence continues at coordinate 182,529,198 of CM070033.1, read as the reverse complement.
AGTTATCGGTGGGCACCCTTTGTGTGTTGGTCGTTAGTTTGAATGGGGACGCTGTTTGAATCGAATTTGAATTGGAAAAAACTGAAGTGATGTCACTTCCATTACATGGAATGCATAGTTCCTTGTTCAGATTAGCGGACATGACATCACTGACGTCACTTCCAGTTTCCAGAGCCAATTTTTCACTAGAAGACCGGGTTCTCTACCTGGTCTCTAGGAGGATTGTGGGTACCCTTAATGGGGACTTTTAGATGGCAAGCCCAACTTTGTAATACTAAAACGAGTAGATATTCAAAACCAGATGTACAATAACAAGTCCAATAAATAAAAAAGGAAAATTCTTAGACTTCTTAGATGGTGGATTATGTAGAGATTTTTAGCTGCACGCCATGGTTTATCATTGCCAACATGTTTCGCCTTTAACAACAAGGCTTCATCAGGACAAAAACCATCTGAACAGCAACAGCTTGAGTGGTCACACAAATTTTATTTTGACATTTTTATTGTACATCTGATTTTGAATAAATATGTTAATGACTTCCACTATCTTGTAATCAACTCGTTACATTATTACAAAGTTGGGTATTACAAAGTTGGGCTTGCCATCTAAAAGTCCCCATTGAAGGTACCCACAATCCTCCCATTTACCATTTAGGGGATCGGCAACCCAACCCATGAGAAACACAAGTTACCCTCGGCCCCCCTTTGATTCTACCCGGTCTCTAGTGAAAAGATTCTTCCTCCGGCGGGATCTTACTGCTCCTGATTCTGCCGGAGAAAGATTAATAAGCTTCTTCTTGCCTGTACTGTTCTCTGGCTAGAAGGAATGCGAACATCCATGTTCGCGGCCGAACTGTCCTTAGTGGTTTCTGACCACGCAAAATCCCCCGCGGCTAGCCACCTCTTGGTATTTCAACCCTTATTGGTGAATCCTTTATGTATGTTTATGATATTAGGGACAGTGGCATTTTACGTGGTTTTTATATTTTTTGTACTTGTTTGATTCCAGTTCTACTCTCCAGTTTATCTATGGTTCATAAATAATAATAATTAAACAGCTTCTGGGTGGGATGATTCTTTTATTAGAAATATTAGCTCAATGCAAAATGCAAATGTCTTTAAGTACTTAATACAAAAACCCTTGGCCTTGGTCTATAAGCCAATCAAACTGACATCTTCGAATCTATCATCAATATATTTATCGCTCTATGTATGACCAGCGCTGGGAGTCTTTCAGCAATGCTGCAAGTTGTAAATGGTATTTTAATTTAGTTAATTTGAGTTGTTATGAGACATATCATAATAAATTTTAATAGACACTTGGCTAGCATACAAGTGCTTCGTCTGGTAGTCACGTGTCTCTCTGACACCTGACACGCACGTCCCGTGTATCCATAATCGCAATATTTGACCGGTTTCCAAATGCTCCTAGCTTGTCTACTATGTGGCGTGCCTTACTCAGGGAATGTGTATTATGTACTTGTAGGCATCTATGACAGCTAATGGAATTCCTGGTGCCTGCCCGTCTCATGTGAGTTTTATATGATGCTCAGTTCATTAATATTGGTAGAACATATAGGAAGGTTATCCAGGATCCAAAATCCGCTCACGCTTACTCACTGTTCCTGCTTGCCTTTAGTTACATTACATGGAATGTGTTGATTTATGATAAACCCTGAACGAATCTGAACTATTTCAGGGCTTAGAAGACATGGCAGGCTAATATTTAAAGGAGAACCGCAGCCAAGATTTGACAAAAACACACAAAGCGACGCAACAATTTTATTGCCACTTATACACAGTGAAAGCATGATGCTCAACTTTATGACCAACAGTGACAACCCTTGGGTTTCCCAACATATAGTACGATAGGTGTCATGTGCCATTAAATAGCTGAGGGTACATGGCGCAGTTCCAGAGGGATATGGTGTAGAGTGTGAACCTACTCACTATCTATACTATCTATACCTCACATTTATGCCACAGTCCTTGTTTACATAAAATAATCCTTAACTACCATAACGACTTTTGCTTAGAGTATTGGCCCACTAATCAAATATTTTTTGCCTGCGGTAGATGGCAGTCAGTGACGGTAATCGGAACCAGGAACTATGGGTATGCTTTTTTTTCCAGGGAATTTGAACCTTTTTTAAAAGTCCGATCCGCCTGTTTGTGAACGAACCTGGCCAGTCATCACTAGTCCCCACACATTATGAGCACAAGCGCGGTGGGGCGTACGCAGGGAGAGTAACGCCTCCTCCATAAATCAGAGAACTTAGCCAAATACAGGAAATAGTGTCACTGACATCACTTCCGATATTCAAAACATGGTGCTTCCACGTTCCAAATGCCGGAAGTGACATCACTGATGTCACTTCCTGTATTGGGCTTAGTTCTTGGCTGATTTAGAGAGGAGGCGTTACTCTCCCTGCGTATGCCCCACCGCGCTTGTGCTGATAATGTGTGGGGACTAGTGATGACCGGCCAGGTTCGTTCACAAACAGGCGAATCGGACTTTTAAAAAAGGTTCAAATTCCCTGGAAAAAAAGCATACCCATAGTTCCTGGTTCCGATTACCGTCACTGACGTCACTGACATTACTTCCTGTTTTCGGAGATGATTTTTCACTGGAGACCTGGTTCTCTAGCCAGTCTCTAGTGAAAAGATTCTTCTTCTGGCCGGATCATTCTGCTCCTGATCCTGCCAGCGGAAGAATAACAAACGGCAAGTGGAACGGGTCAAACACATATACTGTTCGCCAGAAGCCATGTTAATGGCTGAACTGTCCGCACTGCCATCACTAGCGGGGACATTAGCAAGGAGAGTAACAACCTCTCCCTGCATACCCACAATTTAAATAATCAGGGAAAGACACATAAAAAGAAATCATTGTCCGGGCCAAAACAGGAAGGTTGACAGGTATGGATGTGACTAGTGTTAATCACAAATATTCTAAACGCAAAGGTTTTGTGCGTTAAAATCAGTAAATAACTACTGTGCATTGTGTTCTATGTACTAGTGCTGATTTGTGCATTGAATGCAATTATATTATATATTATTGTATAGTATTATATAGTATAATTTTATAGAATAATATGCAAATATTAGTCAAAAAATTGCAATATTTAGCAGATATGAATGTACACACATGAATACACTGTACAGTGTGTGTAGTCCATTTGTGCCCCTACATTTATTCCATATTATACACAGCGTTTTTAATGCAGACACAGAAGGACCATTGAGTCTTATGGAAGAAAATAGGTTCCAAAAAGCAATGGACACATTTTTAACTCTCAAATGCTTATTCAATAGTAGCGCTAACGCACATCTGCACATACCAACGTGGCTAATAGTAATGAGCAGCATAGGCAATATTTGTAATCACCTAACATCGCAAATTTTTCACCTAATATTCACAATAAATACATAAATTCGATAATTAGTAATTACCAGTCATAATACATTTGAGAACTTGTGCACTGTGTAGGCTTAGACCATGTCTCCTAAGCCACACCCAATATTCAACACTATAAAACCACACCCATGTTTGCCACACCCCTTTAGGGAGTTATGGGTAATTCTGGGCATAGACGCCTAATCTTTCTGCAGATTTCTCGGCAGATTTGTGGGCAATTTTGCGGCAGAACGATTGTCTCAAGCGCGCACACCCAATCTAACTGTCTATGGCCAGCTTAACACTAGAGATGGTCAATTTTTTTTTCAAAAAATTCAAGTTAATTGCAAAGCCCCTGAACATGGTATCATCACCAAACATGCTGGAGATATAGAGAAGGGTTGGGGTTATACTACAAAAAACAAGTATGTCTCTAACACAAATTGTTTTTGTATAAATTAAGTTCAAAGTCAAGTAAAAATTTCAAAAATCGGAATTTCGACTTTAACTTTGAACTTAATAATGCAAAAGCTAGAGCAAACATTTTTTTTCAAATGTTCCCACAACCCTTCTCTACATCTCCAGCAAGTTTGGTGATGATACCATGTTCAGGGGCTTTGCAATCAGCTCACAAAGTTAGCAAGTCAAAAAATTTGACCATCTCTACTTAACACATGCATCATTGCACTTTCCGTGCGTCTGTAGTTCTAAGTCTCAAACTTTTTTCTGATTGTTATAACTTCTAAAGGTGCCTATACATGTACAGATGGGTGCACAATTGATGACCTTTTCGAGCGCTGGTGTCATGCTGTGCCCGCTCGTGATCATCAATCCTGCTGAAAGATAGGTCTGTTGAGCAGGTAACGCACATGTCCGTAAATGCTGATCAAATTTCATTGACGTGGAATCAAGCACCTAAAGTGGTGCTCCTTCCTATCCAATCAACATGCGCCTGAGCGCAGTGTGGTGACTTCATTGTGACGTCACCACTAGTGATGGCCGAACTGTCCACCATGCAGACTGTTCAGGGCAAACATTGTATGTTCCATTTTCTTCTCGCTAGCAAACAATATAGGTGTTTGACCCACCCCCTTCGCTGACGAAAAGACCTTTCCGTGCCTGGTATGACCGGAGGAAGAATTATTTTCACCAGAGACTAGGTAGAGATACTCGATCTCTAGTGCTTTATAAGGCACAGACAGGAAGCGACGTCCCACCGACATCACTTCCGGTTCAGGAACAAGGAACTCTGCTTTCCATATTCCGTAAATGAGGTCAGGGATGTCGCTTCCGGAATAGCTCTGATTCAAATTCCCTGCCAGTAGCCGAACATCGGATTTTTGTTAAAGTCCGATCCGCCTGTTTGTGGGCAGACACAGACAATGTTCGGTCATCACTGCACTCGAACGGGTCATCGATCGCGCGCCCCTCTGTTGGTGTATGGGCACCTTACCTCTCCTTGTACGTCTCCTTTAAACCTTGAGATTAAAATGCGATGTTTTGTTTTCACGCTCTTCTAGAATGAAGGAGCAAATAACATCAATCATAAAGTAATCATAACATCCTTTAAATAACACATCTTAATCTAACACTGTTCTCATTTAGAATTTGCATTAATATTTAACAGCCAGCCAGCGCCAAGGGAATTAAAGTGAATATAAAACGGAAGGAGAGCAGCCTATGTCCTCTGCGTAATTATTTAACGATTCCTTCAAATATGTTTCATTATAAAGGCCAAATATGAAAAAACTGTATTTTTATTCCTTATATATATTTTATATATACGGTAGGTGTTGCCAATGGCGCACAACTACCCAAAAAAGATCTAATAAACTCGCTAGCCTTTGTCACAGGATTATCGTTTAAATTTATTCTTACACAAACACGGTTATTGTTTGGATTAAATCTTACTTTTGTTTGGCTTTTTTTTCTTTACTGTTAATTAACTTTTCCCAAGTGAGAAGGAACGCGTCCCTCGGGAAAGGAAAGGCGTAATCAGCCTCATGTATAAAAGTGTCTGAATGAAAAGCGTCTGTTCTGCTTTCGGTGGAGGCTTAATATGCTGCTGGGTGCAGGTGATAGATCCTCTTTTAATCTCAGCAGGTATTCTTAGCGATTTCATAAAAACTTGTAAACTGGAAATGAAAGGGAAGGGAGTCGATGCCAAGTACGAGGAGGAAAGTGCCAGCTGGCAGATCGCTCTGCGTTAGCTGAGGAGCTGCAGGAAATCTATGATGGTTTGGGGTCAGTTGTGTTTAGTTTGGTGAGTAGTTAAACTGATGTTTTATATCTACTTAGATCCAACTAGAGATGGTCGAATTTTTCGACTTGCTAAATTTATGAGCTAATTGCAAAGCCCCTGAAAAAGGTATTATCACCAAAATTGCTAAGGTTGTAGAGAAGGATTGGGGGAACATTTGGAAAAAAAAAAAGTTTTGCTCTAGCACATGAAGTTTTTGCATAAATTAAGTTCAAATTTAAAGTCGAAATTCCAATTTTCGAAATTTTTACTTGACTTTGAACTTAATTTGGGAAAAAACTATTTGTGTTAAAGACATACTTTCTTTTTTAGAGTATACCCCCAACCCTTCTGTACATCTCCAGCAAGTTTGGTGATGATACCATGCTCAAGGGCTTTGCAATTAAGTCGAAACCGTCGAAATGGTCGAATTTTTAAAAAAAAATTCGACCATCTCTAGATCCAACATGTTACTATGTACCACAGCATTCTGACACGTCTAAAAATAAATGGGAAAAAGAGAAGAAAAAAATAAAGTGTTCGCCTTCTGATTGAAAAAAATAAAGTGTTCGCCTTCTGATTGCCATTCTGTTTGTACGAGAAGGCGTGGGTGAAATGATATTTCACAAATAATTCGATTAATATGCAATTATGAATTTCGTAAATGCTAAATTTGTGTGCATGACAATGAATTGCTATAATAATAATAATAATCACATTGCAATTATCTTCAAAATTAATGGTCACAGTCATATCGCGATCCACGGCCATGCGTGTGGAATGATGTTTTTGGAATGAAAGATAGAATATTCCAAATCACGAGTATCTCGAATATGGCAGCGGATATTTGTGATAAGGAATATTCTACTTTTCTTTCTGGAATTGCCGATATTCACAAAAAATATTCGCCGTTTGAATATCAAACTCGACACTAATGGGGAAAGAGATCTGTTAAAGGTTTAGAGCCCAGGTGCCCAACCTGTGGCCCGGGGGCCACAAGCGGCCCTTTGGATGTTCCTTGCCGGCCCCCCTTGGTTTCCTACTTGCGGCCCCAGAAACCTAACTGTTAATGCATAGGGCATAGGAACTCACCTGTCCTCGCCCAGGATCTTCTTTGGAAGGGAAGAGGAGGAGAGGGACCCGCTCTGGATGAGCACATGAAATCCAAACAGCAATCCAGACAGCGCCTGAGCAAGTCCCTCACCTCACCAAGAATATCCTGTTCTAAGAAGAGGAGTGACTATGCTCCTACTATCCCACCAACGAATGGGGGATTATTGTATGTGGAACATAACCTCAGAATAGGGGCATATAACCTTTGATGATATATATGACACAAAATGTGCATTACCGCACCTAATGCTTGAAGTATCACTAAAAAAAGTTTGTTAGTTAAAAAATTAAAAATTATGTCTTCTAGCTCTGCCTGCTGTCTTTTCTATATCATTATAAAATGTTTCTACAAGTCAGTATAGATTGAAAATGTTATGTGCGGCCCTTTAGTGATGCAGAGGGCCGCACTTGTGGCCCTCCATATAAACTCAGTTGACCACCACTGGTTTAGAGCTTAAGAAGAGTGTATATTGGACCGTTATTGTGGGATGTGAGCCAGGACCTGCTGTGGAAAGGTTGCCCCTGCTACTGGTGAGAGACTGCGCTGCAGAACCGCTATAGGCCTGGTTGCAAAGCAGTAGTTTGGCTGTTCCTAGCTGCCCCCTTTGATACATGGGGGTGTATGCTGTTATGAAGGACTGAGGTCTGGCTGTGAGGTGACAGTAAGTGAGCTTTTCATGGTGGCCTCTCTGGCCTTTGGGGAGGCGCCGCTGTGGTGGAGGGCCCAGGAGCGATAGTCTGCAGGGGATGAGGTCATAGGTGTCCCCTTGTTGTGGTTGACACATGCTCACATCTCCTTAACATTTTCTGTTGCTACCAGTCTCGGCCCCTCCATTGAACCTTTTATTTGGACCGTAATAACTTACCTTGTACATCTCATTTGTCGGAGTTGCAGTGGATCCCTTCCTATTCAAATGAATGGGGAATTGTGTCCATGCCAAAATCCCTGCATTCACCTGTGGACACAATGCAGAGGACACAATCCCTAACTCTATTACTTAAACTGTTTACAGATGCCAAATTTATTTTGTTCTATGGAGAGGGTTAAGGTAACCATACAGCATTTGCTTTCCGTAGTTCCATTGTTTAAGTCAGTGGTTCCCAAACTTTTCTTGCGGGCCCCCTTATTCTATTTAGGAACATTTTCGAGCCCCCCCCCCCCCCTTCCCATTCAAACACATATTTCAAAATGAGGGCCCGCGCCCCCCCCCCCTGAATAACTTCGTGCCCCCCAGTTTTACCTAAATCATCAACCAAAAGTGAGGAAGATTGAACATTAAACTGATAGAGCAGTGATCGGACATGGTGGTTAATATCAGTTGTGCGTACAAGTATCTGATGGTTTTTCTAGGTATTTTGATGGATTTGTATTGCATCGTACTACAGGTGATGTTTTCAGGTACAGAATAGACATTAGAGTTACAGTCAGAGCTATTCACAACACATGCAAATTCTGCCCTCTTCACCTAATATATTGTATAACCTAATATATTGTATAATTGGGTACAATATTTTAAGAATGATACTAGTCTTACGTGCTAGGCCTGCTTCATCTTCTGCCCCGTGCACATGTTATGTGATGCTTATGTTTATAACAGCTATAAATATCCCTAATATAACAAATAAGGAACACTCACTCACCTGCTGTGATATAACAGTCAAGTCGTCAAGTCGTTATACTGACAAACCCGTCTTATTCACCCTTCTCTGTGGCAGATATGTAGTTAGTCAGTATTAAAACACATGTGGCTCAGGGACACTTCATACATGACTAGGAATTCTAGGGAGTTTCAATAAATAATAGACTAAGTATGATGGACGTTTAGTTGCTGTTTGTAGAAATGGGAAACTAAATCACCAGTCAACCAATCAATTAGTTTATTTAATTTTGGGGGTGACGTCATGGGACATTGATGTGTTGGGGGGGGGGGGGG
>CM070033.1:182506334-182520505 GCA_036250615.1 Ptychadena robeensis | reverse complement strand
CAAAAGTCCAACAAACATGGATTCACATTTATGGCTGTTGGGATAGTGCCAATACATGGGAACCCCTTCTGATGGGATCCAGTGCTTTAAGAGGTTGTGGGGTAGGTACACCGCGTACCATTCCTCTAAAATAAAACTGATACTAAATATTGGATGAGTCAGAAGAGGCCAATTATACTTTTTCTCAGCCACCTATGTGGATACAGTTGCAGACTTTTGAGGCATCTTGGTTCTTTTCTTTAGCCATAACATAACAACTGCTTTCTATAGGTTTTCATAATTTAGAAGTTTTGATGTTCAGTAAAGGTGGACCTGTGGTTGCATACACAACTAATTCTGTGGTCAATCATGCAACAGATATTTGGTGCCCCTTGCACCAGAAGCCAGTAAGTTTTATTCTCATCTCCTCAAGGGTTTGGGCTTCTCAAACCAATCAACCAGGAGTTGTGAAATTATGAATTGTCCAACTATAATCCAGAAAATGCAAGGTCAACGTTTCATCAAGTTACAAGTTACCATATTTTATAAATATGTATACACGTTTGTATGGGTCCGCACTCACCGTGTTTCTGGAAAATAGATCATACACCAATTCCCTCTCTAGCCGACTTTAAAGTTTTGTAATCCAGCCGAGTTCTCCAGGTGCAGGAGCTCCCTGCAATGACCACGTCTCCTAGGTCTCCTTCAAAAGTATATCCACAAGTAATGGAATTCCACACACTGGATAAGATCTCAGTTTCTGCTTTATTTCATCCAAAAGTTTTCCATAGAACAAATATGTACACAAAGATGCACCAAAAATCACCCTCCAAGGGTCACCACCACCTCTCTGACTAGTTTCATCCCCCAATCTGGGACTTATTCATAGAGATATCAGGCTAAAAACCCTCACATCTATATATACACCCATCATCCTTCACATCGGTTCCTCCCTAACTCTCAGATCCGATAGCCAAATTAGTCTGCACCTGATTTAATTAGCCCTCCATTAAATCAGGTGCAGACTAATTTGGCTATCGGATCTGAGAGTTAGGGAGGAATTGATGTGAAGCTTGTATTTGTGAAATTGGTGCTTTGGGAAAGGTATGCACTTTGGAGGAAAGTGAAGGGACCTTAACATTCTGTATTTTCCTAAATAAAGGTGATATGTCTCTGTTACATAAACATTTAATAAAAGCTGTGTCCAAAACCAACGTTAGTGTGTAGTGTATTTCTATGTGTTTGTTATTATCTTTTTATACTTGGATATGGTAAGTTATTGTGGTATTACCAGTAGAGTTAACCTTGCTCTCATCATACAAATTCTTTCGCAATGCCCCCACATAAGAAGTTGCCTTAAGCTAGCCATACATGTGTCAATTCCCTGAACGATCGATCACCCATCCGATCGATTCTGGCGATGCCACAGGCGATCGGATGGGCGATCAATCGGCCAATTATGTCTGTGCCTACCACCTTGGGCCAACGATTCCTGGACGATTCTGTGCCCGATTGATCGCTTCACAAATGGCAACTCCCCTTGATGTGTGCTGAATCGATCAGAAAAGACCAACAGGTTGGGTCTCTTGGCCGATCCGATTTGGGGGCCATGTCGATCAGGCGGGGTCGATCGGGCAAGGTGGGCTGCACGTGATTCCTTGGTGATCGATCCGCGTGCACGCGCCCGGTGATCGATCGTCCAGGAATCGTGTGGGAAATCGACCCGTGTATGGCTACCTTTAGAGCAGGCATGTCCAAAGTCATACCTGGGGGCCAAATGCAGCCCTTGTTTAAGGTTCTACTGGCCCCCAGCCTCGAGGCACAACACCATTTCACTCCCAGAGGAGGGATGACACAAAACTTGAGTTTACACAGTGTTCTGCCTGTAGCCATGTGTCTGTTGTCTATGCTGGCTGCTTCATCATACAGATTACCCCTATTATAAGGATGCAGTATTAAGGTGAGCTGTGCTGGGGATTCTCCATATGATTCTGATTCTCCATATGTCATAGATAATAGAAATGTGGCTATACATGTGGGATCAGTGTCATAACCCCTTACATTATTCCCCATGGTATAATTACATTGCATTTAATGGGGTTCAATGAAAGGTCGGCACCCACACATTTTCCCATCACCCCACCAGGCCATTTTTGCAAAAAGTTTGGGCACCCCTGCCAAGAGTTTGACTCTTTAAGACTCTCCCTTGCTAATACTTCAACCCCATCTACTTGAGAGTATTGTGTTTTTCTCTGGCATATCTCTGTATTAATTATATTCTATAGAATTAAACTAATTGACAGAATGTTTAATGGGTTACCATGGAAGCATTGCAATATTGTATATAATAAATACCTGATTCATTTATACCAGTTCATAATGAGTTTATGTTTCTTGTATATACATGTTTACATGCAGTCCTGCCTTGACTAGTAATCTGAAGCCTGTATATTTATCCTGACAATTAATAATTCTTTATTTGCTCTTTTATGAAGGAAAGTACAGTTTAAAGTGAAACATATACCATTCATGGCGTGATTGGCGGCTTATGATAGCTCAGATCAATAGCTAAGCTTGATCTTTTATAACACCCCTGTAAACAAAAAAGGTTCCCATTATCTTCTTCTACATCAAAGCTCCATAAAATTTTACACTGAGGACTTACAAGAGAGAAGCATTTGGTGGATCTCGGTAATATACCCGTAAATGACTCAAAACCATTAAAAACATTGTGAGGAAGAGTTATTGTGAGTAATGGAAAGAAGGGACTTCTAGGTGTGGAGCTCCATGACATAGAACTAAGCTAGAAAACATTAATGGCTGGATTTTAATTCTGTATTTCTCTTTTCTTACTCTGTACTAGTGATGGTCGAACTTCGGAACAGGCAGATCGGACTTTTAAAAAACACATTCATTACATGGAACGCATAGTTCCTGGTTCCAATTGCCGGATGTGACGTTACTGATGTCACTTACGGTTTTCAGAGCTGGCTTTTCACTAGAAGACTGGGTTCTCTACTAGTGATGAACGGCATAGGCAATATTTGAATTCGCGATATTTCGTGAATAGTTCTACTAATATTCGATTCTATATTCGTGAATATTCACAATCGCGTGACAAGTCCTGCTGGAAAATGAAATCAGCATCTCCATAAAGCTCTGTAAAGATCCATGTCTGGAAATAAGTGAATAGGAATTTTTAAACATCAGCATTTTCGAACATTCCCACCTTAAAATAAAGGAGGCTTCGAACTTTCATCTAATCAAGATGGCGTCAGTTCATAACTGTCATTTAATGTGGACGTAAAATGTCTCTTTTAAATTTATATCTGGCTTCCTATTTCGTTTTATATATTGTGCCATAACCCATATAGAAATATTTGAATAGAGAAGTTGAGGGGTAAGGGCCAGATGCTCTTCACATCGGTCCTTAACCTCCCCAACAGAAGGCTAGGGACTTGTAAGGGGGACTTTAAAGGCACCAGTTGTATCATTCATAAAGTATAAAATATTTATTAGGTTGTAGTAGTGATTCAGTTAAAAAAAACGACATATACAACCGACATATTCTTACAATATTATTAGTTACAATATTACATTACGAAGACATTAGACAAGATAAAAACAGTATCAATCATATATTATACACAAGGGTTCTCATTGTACATAATCAATATGTGTAGAGTTAGAAACAACTTTAACTCGACGCATTTCGCCGGTAGGCTTCCTCAGGAGATGGTCATTGTTTCCCATTGCTAACAATGTCAGAAAAATACGCTTTAGTCAATTTCTTCGAAAATATGGTTACAAAAACGAGCATTTGAATAGATATAAATACAATCTACATGAATGATGTAAATTGATTGCATAGGACCGAGAACCCCTCCACAGCGATGTGAGATTCCAGAGTCCGGACAGGTCAGCCACCCACCCCATGTACTGCCAGTGGGACATGAGCCACAAAGTAACGGGGGAATCTAGTAGGCGCTCATCACCGCGGGCAAGCCACCTGCGGATGAAGATGGTATAATGGCAAAGGTGAGTACATCCCACAGATAGCGGAAGGGAGCCCACCCACACCCATGAAAAATTAAAGAAACAAGGTAAGAAAAGTTGTATGTGTGCAAATAAAACCACCCATCAAATGGCAAAAAGAAAAAGAAAAATTGTGTGTATGGTAAAGATGAGTGTGTGTGTAAGAGTATAATGTGTTATGTGAGTACAAGTGTCACTAATATCCTATACGTGAACCAAAAATATTATGAAACAGTATCCACCTGTGATAGGTGTGTAGTGCTAGTTGTGCATGCTATGTGTTGATGATATCCAGAAACCCCCCCTCCCCCCCACACTAATTAGGTCAGCCTCAAACTGAGTGTATATAAATGTGAAACATGGTGTGTACGAATACCCCTATCCCAGTGAAAACCCAGCGTGTTGGCAGCTCCGTCCACCCACCTGTATGGATGCTTCGCCCTCAAGATGGCGTCAGTTCATAAATGTAATTTAATGTGGACGAAAAATTTCTCTGATGTCACTTCTTGTATTTGGAACGTGGATCTTCCGTGTTCCAAAGTTGAAAATTTGGAATATCGATGCTGTCATTAGTAAAGAACGGCATAGGCAATATTCAAATTCACGATATTTCGCAAATAATATCTAATATTCGATATTCCCGAATATTCGCAATTGAGAAAATATATGCACATTTATAATCGTCGCCGTTACCTTCAAAATGAATGGTCACATGTGCTATTTATTTTGACATTGCGAATATATATTCACAATCCATGCCCATAAGCATCCCAATGGCGAAAATCCGCCGCCATGTTCACGAACTTTGCAAATTCGCCGTATATATATTCGCCGTATATATTCGCAATTCGAATATTCAAGCTCAACACTAGCTGTCATAGCTCGACGCGTTTCATTAACAGTTTTCACTTCCTCAGGACATTGGACGTCTTGATAGTCACTGGAATTGGTTGCTGCAGACCCTCCACCCCTGACTGGGGGACCAGCTGGCATCACAGGGGGAAAAGTCCAAGTAGGCAGTCTTTGGTCAAGCTGTTCATGAGGCTTAACGAAGGTAAACTAAAGCACACAGAGTAATTTAGTTTCCGTGTATCAGCCGGGTATGTACAGTGAAGGTAAATAACAGCCAGTCAACTGAGACCTAAAATGGCTCAGGCTAAATTTCTTAGTGAGTTTGTAAGCAGGGTTCAATGGCACAGCGTTAACAGCCATGTCCTACCAAGCTGAATTTGCACCTCTCACCATAGCTACCTAAGGTACCAGACTGAACACAATTACACTGCACATATATGGCTACCACCTAGGAACCACACCTGACTCACGCCGTTAAGGTAACTGACTTCCATGATCTCACAGTGCAGATTTACGTCTCCTTATGTAAATGATGTGCACAAGAATTTTTAGAAGGATTTCAACACAAAGGGCAGATCTGACTGTACAATACTTAAGCGCAATGAACATCTCTTTATGTTCCTCATAAGACAGCAAATCTTAGGGTTTCTGAGTTCAGGTGTACTTTAACTACATCCATAGATGACGCATCTGCCTTTTCTTGCATAGTTGGTGAGCTTAGCGTTCCAGACACTGTAACATTCACTTGCAGAGAAATGAATTAGGCCATTGTAGCACAACAAATGGAAGAAATTAATTGGCACACTGTGACATGCCACGGGTGAAATCAAACAATAAGAAGCCGAACAAAAGCGAATGTTTAAGCCCTACACCCAGCATAATGGGGAGCAATTAGTGGAGCATGCTATAGAGACATTCTAATTATTCTGGAATCAATGACTCAAGACACACGATGAAGTTGTTAGATCTGTAAATTACAGTTATCTTCTTTTTTCATTAGTTTTTGTCTGATTACTGGTACAGTTACACAACGGTTTAGGAAGCAGTGGCTGGGTCGTTCAGCACCCAGCAGTGTTAATTAATCCCCTGTTGCTGGGATTGTGCTCTTCAGCTGAATGTTTTAATAAACAAGAAGAAGAAATGACAGTAAAATAAGAGGTGACATGTTAATTCTAAATGACTAAAGATGAAGGTGCTCATCGCACTAACCAGAGCAGTGTCAATAAATATCCCTCCAGAGGTTTTTATAATTAAACATCATAAAAAAGTCTTACGAATGACCTGTCACAATATATTGCTGAGTTTTAGGGGGTCACCAACAGGGATGTCACTAGTATTGAAAGACAAGGCGGGTTTAAGCTAGGCATACAAGGCTCGATTTTTTAAAAAGTTTTGAGCACAATTAATTGCCATGCAAGTTCACAGTGATCGATTGTGCTCAAATTGATTGCATCCAGCCGCTCAAAGAAAGCTCGAACAGGGAACAGACATGTTGGTATATCCCTGTTCGATTGCCAATAATTGCCATCCAAAGTATCAAACGGAATCGATTGCACAGAAGTGCTGCACATCAATTCTACTTCCAATTATGGCATGTTGACGTCATCACACTGCGCCCAAGGGTTCATCAATTGCACGGGTATTAACCTACCTAGCGCACTGCTGAGGTCCAGATTTCTGTACCAAAACCGCACCATAGACTTAAATGGATTTTTTAAATGTTGCAGGCCTGTAACTTAAACCCAAAATATGTCCCTACAAGCGTCTAGTAGACATCCTGAATATAATAATGTTTGAAACAAACAATTATGTAAAAAAATTTTTCATAAAGAAATAAAATGAATAAAAGGTATCATCTGAATGATAAAATACTTATTTGGTATGAAAGATTTTAAAACAGTATGTATTCATATTAATGTTTTGTTTATAATAAAATATTTATTATAATTTGAAATGTGTTTTTTTACTTTGAATTGTATTGGGTATAGTTATCACTGTATCCAGTACAATTCCCTTTGGCACCCTCTCTCCTCTGGTGTGATGAACACACCAGGGGAGGGAGGGTTAATTTCAAAGGGCACATCTGACCGAAACAGTCTTCTGCATAGAAAACTGTTCCTCGTGCGATTTACATTTGAATCTCACATCATTACGTCACTCGGGTGTGGTCATCAGCTTCAATGAAGAAGCCTGCCCATCGGGACAGCACAGAGTGGTGAGTATGCGCTGCCGGGGCTCCGATCTTCAGCAGACGGCACCATCTCGTCCAGAGCAATACTGACAGGACAGCGCTGGACAAGATGGTGCCGTCAGAAGCGCTATGGGGGTTAACCCATGTACAGCCTTAGCACTCAGGGTTATAGAAAAAAATTGAACATATATCACTATATTTTTGGGGGGCTTGGAATAATTTTGGGGGAGCTGAAGCCCAACCAAAATGATGTCCATGGTCACTAACAAGGTTGGTGTTCTACTCCAATGCAATGTAGTAGTTGTGCCCATTGAAATGCGTTGAGGCGCCTTGACTGTATCTTTAAAATGTTTCTTTGATGGATGGGTTGAGAACAAACAGTCAGTTCTACTGGAAATCTTTGGGGTTCTTTTCTTTATGCTCCTAAAAAAAAAAAAAATTCAAAAGCAATAGTCGCATTAACGCGGTTAGGGTAAAACACAATGGAGTCCAGGCAAGGGACATTTCACACCTGTAGTGCTGCGGCATGGTTTTTGGCTGATAACGCACAAGCAATAACTGTAACACTACTGAATCTGTTAATCGCATGTTACTGCATTACGCTGTGCTTGAGCTGCGTCCACATAAATGCATGATGCAGGGCATTGTGCGTTTCCGTTTACCAATGGAAACCTGTGTACCTTGCGATAATGCTAGCCACGCTGCTTGGAGAGGATATCCACCGACATACAAATACACACACAAGTGGGACCAAAAGACAGGGTGGTTACTAGTGATGGCCGAACTTCGGCCGTGTCCATCCGCGAATGGGCGAGCGGACTTTTAAAAAAGTCCGCCGTCCGCCCGTTCGCGGACAGATTCAAATTCCCCGCCTCTAGTTCCTGGTTGTGAGCCGGTTTTTCACTGAAAGACTGGGTTCTCTACCCAGTCTTCAGTGAAAACATTCTTCCTGCGGCGGGATCTCGCTGTTCATGATCCCACCGGAGGAAGAATAGAGGGCTCCTTCTCGCCGGCGAACAGGGCGGGTCGAACACCTGTACTGTCCGCCGGCGAGAAGGAGGGCGAACATGTTTGTTCGCGGCCGAACTGTCCGCCTTGCAGGCAGTTCGGCCATCATTAGTGGTTACTCCCGCTCAGAGGACAGAGCACTGACTGCCAGAGTGGCCAGTACTTTTCTGTGATTAGACCATTAATCCTTAAGTTTCTTTAGTTTCAGCTCTCAGGAAGGATACTTTGTGCGCCTAGGGCCTGGTGGTAAACCAAAGTAGGGAAGGCATATTGTGTTTCCTGTTCAAGTGGGGAGTTGGCTGAAGGTGAAGAGTAGTGATGGCAAAACTTCGGCCAGGTCAGTTCGCGAACAGGCGGATTGGACTTTTAAAAAAGTCAGACGTCTGCCTGTTCGCTGGGAAAACCGTAACTGACATCACTTCCGGTTTTCGGAGCTGATTTTTCACTGGAAGATCAGGCTCTTAACCCGGTCTTTAGTGAAAAGATTCTTCCTCCGGCAGGATCTTACTGATCCTGATCCTGCCAGAGGAAGTATATTAAGCTCCTTCTCGCCAGCGAACGGGGCAGGTCGAACACCCATTCTGCTCACTGGCTAGAAGGAGTGCTAAGATCCATGTTCGCGGTTTAACTGTCCTGCAGACAGTTTAGCTATCACTAGTGAGGAGTGCAGCAGAGATTGGGGTATCCTACCTGAACTGCAGTTTGTTTATCTCTCCGAGACCCTCTGATAAATAAAGTGAGCCTTGTACATCATCTTATAGTCCCAAAAATATGGTAACTCACAGAATCAGCTAGTTGAATGTTTACCATCTCTCAAAACAACCACACGTGATGCTTCATGTTTAAAGGAGCTCAAAGCAAAGGAATAAAGGACCAGGGACAGTAAAATGTTTCGATGATGCTGGATGCCCCTTAAGGCCCCCACACACGTAGTGAGCGGGGGCCGACAGATAAGCTGTTGAGTGCAACTTGATGACGCTCTCCATCGCTCACAGTATCGGGGTCCCCATTCAAACTAATGGCATCGGCCAGATATTTACGGACATGTCCGTTCTCTGGCCGACCAAGCTTTGTGCCCATGTGGGAACCCCGTTACATGTATGGGGACCTTTAGCTAATATATAAGGCCCAGTAATGTGCAAGACTGACCTTCAGCTTTGAATTCAGCCATCACTATGGAACAGAACTCAGAATTTAGTAAGGAATTTTTCGTTTCTTGCCTAGAATGACCTCGCAGTGGTAAAACTTTTTCTATATAATAAAGTCTTTACCGATAGTTGCTTCATCCAACTTCACACAGCTGTCTTCTTTTC
Organism: Ptychadena robeensis; assembly: GCA_036250615.1. Taxonomy (NCBI): domain Eukaryota; kingdom Metazoa; phylum Chordata; class Amphibia; order Anura; family Ptychadenidae; genus Ptychadena; species Ptychadena robeensis. The sequence continues at coordinate 182,511,127 of CM070033.1, read as the reverse complement.
TCCTTCCAAATATTTCTTTACCACTAAAATATTTCTGTTATATTGTCGGCCAAGCACCAGGCTCTTCACATTCTTCATCACGGTTACTGCATTGTAACTGTGAACATGTCATACTCAAGGTAATGAAAAATATCTGGTTTGTAAGGAAATTATTGAAAAAGCATAAAGGGAAAACTGTTACTCACAAGAGCATATTGGAGGTTCTTACATCATTCTCTGTGAACAGTAAACATTATTAAAGTGCAGCGTCAAGGGAGGGAATACGTATATACTTAGCACATCGAGTTTACCGTGGCCTGTTATTCACCTAATTACATATAGACTCACAGGCTTGTAATGTTTCGTTTGACGTTAGAAAGGAAGGCGACATCATGTCACAAAGCGTGATATCTCTCTGTTAGGGACCAAACAGTTAATTTATTTACATAGTTACTGGTTTATAAAGCACTGACGGTGTCTGTAGTGCTGTAAAAATTATGGCATTAAAGTTAAACTCTAGTTTTAATTATTTAAAATAATTGATGGCTCATTGAGGTCTAGAGGGCCTTGTGTCTTATGTCACCAGAAGAAAAAAACCTAATCAATCACATTCACCTGCAAAATCTATGCTAATCGCAAAGAGTGATAACCAATGATGGAATATTGAGAAAGATCACCAATAGACTCTGATTCATTTTTGATTCCACTATATAGACTCTGATTCCATGATTTAGATCAGTGGTGGGCAACTGAGTTGATATGGAGGGCCACAAATGCGGCCCTCTGCATCACTAAAGGGCTGCACATAACATTTTCAACTTATACTGGTTATACAAATGATATGCCCTTATTCTCAGGTTATGTTCCACAATATATATTTTACAATCACCCACCTTCACTGGTCGAATATTGCTCAGGAGCCATCTGGGTCCCAGATTGGCATTTACGTACTACTATCACAAAAGTTTATCGCCTTTTCTCCTCTTACCACTCTCGGAAGTTCCCAGGCTAGGACCTGTCAGCGGGGGATCGGTGGCCAGGTAAGTTCATATGCATTAACAGTTATGTTTTGGGGGCTGCAAGTGGATGACTGAGGGGGGCTGCCAAAGAATGCCCAAAGGGCCGCATGCAGCCCCTGGGCCGCAGGTTGGGCACCTGGGATTTAGACAAAACGTGGGCAAACTATGGGCCACGAGCCATACCCAGCCTGTTTAGTCTTTTAATCCGGGTCTTTGTCACCTTGATATCAAGCCACTCTGGTTCCCCTCCACTCATTCCCTGCAATGGAGATGCTAGAGGATGGTTGTTATGGTCTCCTACTAGAGGCCGTAGTTTGCCTATGTCTGCAATAGAATGTTTACTATCCAAAGCCTCTTTTTATTTAATAATTTTTTAAATATTTTTTGTAGCCCATTGGCTTTGAAAATGTATCAATTTATCAAGGTAATCTATTTACATTTTCCTCCTAGGCTGGGAGGAATTCGGACCATAGGTATCAATTTAGAGGGAAAAGTGACATACAGGACGAGACGTCACTTCCGGTACGCGGATTGTGGTTCTTCCGTGACAAGTGCTGATGTCACATCGGTACTGGGCTCACCTCTCAGCTGCTTTAGCAGGGAGTGGGTGTTACTCTCCCTGCTAATGCCCCATCCCACTTGTGCTGATAATGTGCAGGGTGGGACATTAGTAGGGAAAGCAACGCCTGGTTCCAATTGGCGGGGAATTTGAATCTCTCTGCGAACAGGCGGATGTCGAACTTTTTTAAAAGTCCATTTCGCCTGTTTGTGAACGGACCTGGCCGAAGTTCGGCCATCACTAGCACTTTGCAGTTTTCCCTACGGCCACCGCGTGACTGAGTTTACACTACCCCAGGGAAAACCGTATAGTGCAGATGCCCACTTTATTCCCCTATAGAAATGCTTATGCTTGATGGATCCACAGCGCCCACCATCCTGTGAACGTACCCTAAACTCTCAGAAATAAACACATGGCCTGCCTAGTGCAGATCCCACCGTGACCCCAAGTGAAGGCACCACTGTATCTTCCTCACTCTAGAGTCATATTACATAACATTCCATATTACATAATTTCCCTTTGTATTGTTAATTCACACACATTCACATTTTCAGAATGTTACTTTCCCGACTTTTCTGTCTTTAGTCTCCATATTTCATCAACGACTCACTCAGCCGTATGTGACTGTCTTTCTAAGAAGCCGACATAAACATAAATATTTATTTGGTGACTCAGTGGATGTTGTCTGCGCGGTAACGAGCTGATAAGCTCTGTACATCCTTTGCTTATCTTGGATGTAAAAATGTGACTTCCATGTGACAATTCTCATCATAACCCCACGATGATTGTGGCTGGCTACTAATCTAATAATTTTGATATAAAAGGTAAACATGCTGTTAGGCTGTTACTTTGGAAACCAAAAATTCACAAAAGCAGAGGACAAAAATTATATAAGCAATGCTGCTGTTGACAACCGGCTTCCAGATAAGAATTCTCCAAATGGTAAAAAAAATACATTTTTATTCTCAACCAGAAAGAAGAAAATAGGAGACCAAGAAGAAACCTTTTGTGAACTGTCCTGACCTGTAAGCTATAGGTACAGATTGAAAGGTATATATAACTGATATGTAGTGCCGGGTGCTCCCTGATAAAATACATAGTGATTGGAATGGGTATATATCCTTGCATGTCGTGCCGTCCTACCTGATAGAGTACATATGATTGGAAGGATATATATCATGCTATGTAGTGCTGGGTGTTCCCTGATAGACTAAAATAGTGATGGAAGGTATATATCTGTAGTGCCGGGTCCTCCCTGATAGAATACATAGTGATTAGAAGGTTTAAAAAGCTCCTCATACTGTATTACAAGGTTTTGGTAGAACAAAAGTTGATTGTACAGAAATTGTATGGTAAGATTGTAAGGTGTATGGGGGTCTTAAGGAATCACTGATGGTGTGAATAATAATAAACAAAAAGTGGATAAATACCAAATTTGTTTGCATGTTTGTAAGATGTTTTCTTTTTCTTTATTTAATACAAAATTGCATGATTACATTTTACAAGAAGAACGATCATTTATTTCCATTACAATCGTTTAAAAATAGATCTACTTCTTACTTTATGTAGTGGTTCACAAAATTCCCTTGCAGGGTTCCCCTTTTCGATTTAGGAACATTATCAAGCCCCCCCTTCCCCATTCAAATACAGGTTAGAATGGGGGCCCACTGGAATACTTTCGCGCCCCCCCCCCAGGGGGCTCGCCCCCCTGTTTGGGAACTGCTTTATGTTGAGTTTACAGTTTACCGAATGTGAAGAAAAAATCCCTAATTTTCCAAAGGTGGTAATATAGACAGATAGAGTGATGGTTTAGAACATAGGTATCTACGATCTGATAGATCTGCCTTCTCCGCAGTCCTTTGCCTGCTACTCTCAGAGAGATTCTATACTGCCACTCCGGGAGTACAGAACTACGAGCCCAGGCATACTCTAGCATTATTACAATGATGAGCACCCACCACCAAGAGCATGTGAGGACAAAATGCAGATTAAAGGTAGATTTTTTCCTCAATCAACTGCCAATTAAATTTTTTGTTCCATGTCCTTGTGGAACATCGTTCGTTCATTTATTGAATGTAACATTTTTTAGTTCGTCCACCCGGATATTGAATGAAAATACATTAAAAATTACAACGACAGATAAAAACTTACCAACATGTTCGATGACCTTTCGAACGATTTTTTGTTCGAGGTCGATCAAAATGTATCCATTGAAACAAATTGGCCATTCTAGTTTTTGTTCAATAAACCAAAAATCGGTCATTCTTCGTTGATCGAATGATAAAATCTACACGTGTAATCCCACCTTTAGAAAAAAAGGAGTAACATTAAGCACAGTTGGAAGGGGATGGGGCTCAGGGAAGGCAGGGAGAGGTCCAGAATGGATAAGAGAGGGCAACCCAGCCAGGGGTCATTAGGCAATGTACAGCATGTGTTAAGTCCAGGTGTGCCCCCATCCCTGCTTATACACTGTACACATAGAGATGGGGGCATACATGGATCACACACTGTATGCACTGTACACCATGTGTAGTCCATGTGTGTCCCCATGTTTTGTGCACATTAAACACTTTTTTTCTTGAGGGCGGTGTTAACGCAAGTATGGAACGAACACACTTAAAATGTGTCCAAAAAAAAACAAATGTATTTTTAATCCCTCCAATGCTTATTCAATTGCTGTGTTCATGCTTATCCGCACTTACCAATGAGGCTTAATGGTTTCACTGGTTTGATTGTTTATTTGAGTTTGATAGCCCTGGTTAAAAATGCCTGGTTTAGAATTAAAATTCAACCTTTTACTGCTGTGTGTGTTCTCATTGGGGAGACCCACCCACCCATCTATTTATTTTTATTAGGAGATAAAGTTCAGACAGAGAGATGGCACCCTACAGCCGCAATTGCAATGTGTGAGTGGTTGCCGCTTTTGCGTGGGCAGTTGGTGACTGGCCATCAGCCATCCCTAGCCACTCCTATAGCTATCCCATGGGTTGCCACAGATAGTCCTCACCCATGGCTGTGGCACCCAACTCTCTATATTGCGCAACTGGGACAGAAAGACAAATCCATTGAATAAGCTTTTCTGAAACATATAATAGCAGAAAAACTATTAATTTGCTAAAACAAAGCTTTAAACCTTGATCCAGCTGTTAGGAAATGTGCTTTGTAATCAGAAGTTGGCATGACTCTAGGATTCCTGACCAGTTCCCAATAAACCTTTATTAACTTAACTTCCTTAT
>CM070033.1:182449045-182469072 GCA_036250615.1 Ptychadena robeensis | reverse complement strand
AACATGCGATGTTCGCCGCGAATAGTTCTCCGGCGAACAGTTCGGGCCATCACTACTGCAGCATTATTTTTATTATATTGTATTTTTATAGCGCCAACATATTATGCAGCGCTTTACAGAGTATATATAGTCATATCACTAACTGTCTCTCAGAGGATCTGAACAATCTGATGTCACTACCATAGTCATGTACAGTCCTGATCAAAAGTTCAAGACCACCTAAAAAATGGCAAAGAATTGTAGTGTAGTCGCCCGGTCACCGGTCACTGTGGTCCCCTTTAAGGCAAGCTCCCAGAGTGTTATGCAGGCTCCAGAATTAAAAGTTCAGATACAGGAAGTGAGCGTTCAGTCCAGAGCAGGGTTACCTGTAGAGACGGCGGCGACCGGGCACACAAGCCAGCTCCAGGTTCCTTATGCTCCCCCGATTATACGGGCGTGCATGCAGCCTGTGGACTCAATAGCATGCAGCACTGTCAGACCCGGTTGCCAGGATAGCGGCCTAGTCCCAGGCCTGTCCAGGTGCTCCCTTCAAGTGGGGTGGGCCACTGACTACCCTGTGAGGCCCGCATCATGGAGCCCAGTACTCGCACCCCGAGTCGTGATCCAGCGGTATTGCTGTGCAGTTCCCCTGAGCGGTTGGGACCTCCTGTCTCTACCTACATATCAAGGACCGGTGTCTGTCCGCTGAAGGGCCGGTTGAAGGACTGACAGTCGTAACCTGCTAAGAGGACATATATCTATGGACTTTTCCTGTTGGCTGCTGTGAGTTGCCGTATTTGTTTGGCTGTTTTGGAGTTTCGGTTCAATAAAGAAAGGGTTAGTTGCATCACACGTGTCTCAGTGTCGTGGGTTGATTCCTGAACCTGTACAGAATCATACCCTAGATTGTTGGATCCCAAGAAGGCTCCAAGCAGAGCCCCAACAGGCAACAAGAAATGAGAGCGAAATTTCCATTTTTATCCAAAACTATTTGTTATTATTCACTTTAAATATAATATTCTGTTAGGTTGTAAGTGATTCAGGTGGCATTTGTACAATTCGAGACACAATGCATAGTTGTTAAAGAAAAAGTTAAGAAAGAACGTATAACAGCGAAAGAAAGCTACACAGAACATAACAGGGAAAAAAATATTTCAGGATAATGAATTCAACAGAACGGTATGCGAAAACTTTGCAGGATTTGGACATCTTGTTATGGTTGGATAAAAATATCTGGTTGTTGAATAAATTTTGTATGTTAGGACACAGCACTGGGATTTGAGAGCGGCTGACACATCAAATACGTTGGGAAATTGGTGCTGTTGTAACTGTCATTTAAAAATCACTCATCACAAACTATATGTAAATCCCACAGAGATGACTAAAGCCCTTTTTCTTTTCTGGTCAAAGATCTTTATGAAAAGCTTTTCTTTAGATGGATTTCAAGCTCTTTCACTCTTTTGTACTGTATAAGTCTCTGCAAGAAAAAAACAAATACGCTGGCTGATTGAAGGTGTTGAGACGTATCTAAGGCCGAAACATTTTCAAGTACATTTATAGAGTAGTGAGAGTTAGTGATGAGCGGCATAGGCAACATTCGTATTCGTGGCATGCCGCGAATTTTATGGAAAACATTCGGAAAATATTCGCATTCGGCAATATTCAGGGGTTTTTTGTTATTGCGAATATCGGCAGTTTATTGCGAATTTCGCGCGCGCAATATATGTTTAACATGGTGCAAATTTTTATGCGAATTTTAAAAGTGACGATTTTCGCAATATTCGCATCACCCCAGTATTCATTTAAAAAACTGTTGATGGTGTTGCTAAGCTCTTGTTGCAGCCTTCCCATTCGTCCACTCACATTGAGAGGGAAGTGTAATGGATAAAAAATACCGAATATCCGGAATTGCGAATATTCGGCAATATATTCACCATCTTCGCGAATTTCCGAATTGACGTTATTCGCGATTAATATACGGAATCCGAATATTCGCGATCATCACTAGTGAGAGTTAGATACTGTCAGTTATTTATTTGTTTCTGTTTGATGAGCTTCTCTAGACTTGTGATAATAACTTGGGTAAAGTCATTTTAATGTTACTACAGGCTGGTGCCCCTACCAACAAACCAGGATCCATGGACAAGACATGACTTGATCAGTAATGTTGAGAAAGTCAGATCTTCCCATCTTGCCCATCATTTCATAATTGGCCTTTTGGCTGAATGGACATTCTTCAAATAGTTTGGCATCAACGGAAATTGTGTAAACCCCCTCATTTAGTTGCAGGAAGCCAATGCAATCTATATAAAGGCCTCCATACACGCACCGAGTGGGGGCCGACAGAGCAGGTCCGATCAGCTCTGGAAAGTCCCGAGCTGACAGCATTGGCGGGCACTCTTTGTGTGCCGGCCGTTAGCTCCAATGAAGATGCCAGTCTTCATTGAAGTTAACGGCATCGGCCAGAGAATATCGGCCATGTCCGTTCTGTGGCCGGCCGAGCTGTGGGGCGACAGGGATCTGTCGCCCCATGTGGGCTCCCCCGATCGGCGGCCAATTTTGCCACCGACCGACGGTCACGAGCCCGCACGCCCGTTGATTGGCGGCAAAATTGCCCGCCGATTGGTTCGGGTATGGCAGGATTAAAGGTAATTGCTAATTTCTTTGACAGTACTAGACCATAGATGGAGGATGGTTGCGGCATTCTGGGCATGATCCATCATAGTAAACCTGTGTGCCTCTAAAACTAGAACTGATCGATAATCGACATTTCCACTTCAAATGTTTCAAAAATATATAGAACATAAAAGAATAAATAGATCAGTTAACCCTCTGAGCGTTTGCCACGTGGCACGTTTTTTTTATAACCGTGCCACGGGCAATCGCGGCGGAGCACGTTGTGCTCCGCCGCGATTGCCAGCTCAGGGTAGTAAACATAAGCCCGGCGTCACTGGAGACGCCGGAATTATGACGAAAGGCGACGCCCCTCCATTTACATGGAGGTCTATGGCGCCGCCTACCCCCGCCCCCTTCGCGTCACCGGTGACGCGATCGGGGGCGGACCCGGAAGCATCGGCATACATGCCGATGCTCCCGACCGCCGTCATGATGCATGAAACTTAGCCCGAGTTAATTCGGGGAGAACGCTCAGAAGGTTTTAAGTAAATGAAAAAACATTTTTGCAAACAATGTCCCCTTGGCAATCCACACTGATGTCGCTCATAGTCCACGCGACTGCACATTCCCAACAGATTATTTGAGGGCATACTGATGTTTACAGGCAGGTCCCCAGCCAGGGTTGAGTGCGAGTGTTTCTGCTCAGCCCTGGCCTGGGACCTATAGCACAGGCATTGGGGACTTCGAGCGACATCTGCCCAGAATGGGTTACAGAAGATAAAAATATAATAAAATCGGAAGCAATGTTTTATTTCTAGAATTAGTATTTCAGCCTTTAGGAATAGGTAATACCGGAAAAATAGGGCAGTGTCTTATGTTCATTTTTGCTCCCAAAGATGTCCTACATCCTTTTTTTGGGCGATGTTTTATTTTTCCATGATGAAGAATACGGCACTGGGGTATCAGGGTGGGGAGATCACTTAAAATGACACAGGTGGGATCAGAGGGGGGAATCAAAATGACACAGGAGACTCGGGTGGTTACCATTTTAGTAACCCCTTCCGATCTACCTATAATTTTGATAGCCCCCTCTGATCCCCCCTGTCCAGAGTTACAGTACTGTATCTTCAGGGGATGCCTTATATTTCAGCGTAAGGCAAAAATGTAAGGGTGTCTTTCTTCAGGGGATGCCTTATTTTTGGGAAAACAGGGTAGGTCCTGGAGATCTCTATACTTATTCCATTTTTATATGTAATCATTTCTGTATTTTTTTACATATAAATGTGAATTTTCTAATTTATGAAGTAGACATTTTGAATTACAATACTGTCTGGGTGGTAGAAATACTTTTCGGTAGAAACTAATTTTGACCAGGGGGGTTAAACTTTCATAGAATCAAATTCTGCAGAATTTGATCTTTTCTACCAAAATCACTGAACAGATAATGCAAAACTATAGGCAAGCGAATGTATAATCTTTGTATAGAAATGAATGATATAACTCCAGTATAAGGGTCTATTCATCATAAATTACAAAACCCTCTTCTTTTGAACATCACCCAATTTCTGAGATGAATTTCTGAAGATGTACAGTCGATTTGACATATACAGACAATTAAACTTGCTTTACAGAACTAACATACGGGGGTAGGAATTTTTGTTAAAGTTAAAGTACTACCACCTGTAGTCCAATGATATTTGAAGATTATGATTACATTGCAAAAACTATTTTTATCCTTTCATCAATGCTTTGTGAGTTGAACCTGAAATACATATACTGAAACACACATGACTACTGTCCTGGTACATCTCGTATAGCATTAATCACAGAAGATTTATATATGTTTGGTATAGCAACTAGAGAAAACGTGCATTTTTTTTTCCTTTCAAGTTTCGACACAGCTTCCAAGCTCCTTACATGCAACAATTATAGCTAGGATTTCCTAGTGTGGTCACACCCATAGTTAGCATGTTATGACGAAGAGCTTCTGCTTCACGTGACTTCATTAATAAAACGAACCTGCAGAGCTGGCCCTGCACCATTCAAACCTTGAAAGACAACCAGTACAGTGCTCTTCAACTCCTTCTCCAAGGAAGCAAACGCTCTACAAAGACTTACCAAGGTTGGAGAAGATTTGGCCATAATCTTCTGAAGACTCAGCATTGCATTGCAGACATTCATCAAAGCCAGCAAGAATTTGCAGAACAATGGCGGTTTTCATTGTGCAGCTCATCGGGCTTATTCTTGGCCTCATTGGCACAATTCTAACCATTATCGTCACAGCAATGACCCAGTGGCGGGTTTCGTACATGGTCGAAGGAAATGCAGTCAACTGTGACAAGCGTATAGATGGACAGTGGTTGAGTCGTTGGGATGGTCTGTGGCTAACCTGTATAACCAAGAATCAAAACTCTATGCAATGCAACCAATATGAGTCCTTGGTGGTTATCAGTACTGACTTAAAAGCCGGAAGAGTCCTGATGTCTTTTGCTGTTGTCATATCCATCATAGCACTCATTATTGCTATAATTGCCCTTATCTGTGTTCGGTGTTGCAGAAGAGCCCGCAATGGCAGGTACTGTTTACTTCTTACTGCTGGCGTTGGCTTCATTCTCGCTGGCATACTTGTCCTGATTCCGATCGTCTGGACCACCAGCAACATTATCCGAGAAATTAACAACCCTGTCTGCAAAACGATGCAAAGGCTTGAAATCGGAGAAGCAATTTTCCTGGGGTGGCCCACAATGTTTTTCCTTGTTATTGCCGGAGCTATACTCTGCTGGTACCGGCCATGTGAGGAGGAGGAGGACGATGACGACAGATGTAAAACCATAGTCTACTCCTCTCAAACGTCTCTGCCAAGACCAGTCTACGTTCCATGCCAGACGCAAGACAAACCCCTTAGCCAAACCCAGTATTCCAGAAGCCAGTACATCTGATGACTGATGCAATTTCTACATCTTAACTTGAAAATGAGCAAGATGATGATCACTTACTGTAACAGGCAGGATGACCAGGCTTGAACCACTAAACTCCTGCATGTTCCCGTCAGACCCTGTAATAATGAGCTTCTTCAGGGTCGAATTGGGTTTGGGTGAGACCTTGCTCTTGTGTTTCCACTTTGGACATTAATAATGCATTTTATGCACATGCTGTAATGATCAAACTACTTTAAAAGTAAATATTTAAACTAACTTTAATTTAAAATGCACTTTTAGACATTGTAAGAGTAGGTATTACCATGAGAACACAAGTTTCGTATTACAGTGTTCTTGCAAGAATGCATTATGGATTAACACTACATTCAAAATGTATGTTATCTCCCTGTTTTTTTTTAAAGCAACGGCCTGGTTAAAAAAGAATAATACATTGACATAGTTCATTATTATATATGATGTAGAGAGATTGTATTAAATTTCTGCTCATCACATCATCCTTGGGGCTTGGAAAGTGACATGTATGTTAAGACACTCAACGCCGAGCGTAACCTAAGTGCTGTCAGAATTGGTTAGCTATTTCGGTGACAACCTCTTTATAGTAGATGATACGGAACTGACCTTATATTTGTACATTGATAGCATAATTGTTATAAATAGGATTATAAGGATTTCTGACATATTTCTAAGGGCTTTTCCTTGATCCCAAGAAATTGTAAGTTATTGTTGAGCATAAGATGACAGTCAATTGATGTGGTTGCATTAGGCCAGTCATGCAAATAACCAGACCTGTCAAGCCTCCCGTTTTGGCCGGGAAAGTCACGTTTTTATGTGGCTTTCCCAGCCAAATCCTGATTTCAAGAAATCCCGGATTTTTCCCTGGTTCTTGAAATCGAGCTGATCTAGCAGGGAGAGGGCGTTACTCTCCCTGCTAATGTCCCACCGCGCACATTATCAGCACAAGCGTGGTGGGACATTAGCAAGGAGAGAAACGCCCCCTTTCCCTGCTAGATCAGCCAAAAAGCCGGGCGGACGATGGAAGTGACGGCAATGACATCACTTCTGGTACGTGGAACGCCGAAGAACCACGATCCATATACCGGAAGTGACTTCAATGAGGTCACTTCCTGTACGATCCCCCGGTTTTGTGAAGCCCAAACTTGACAGGTATGCAAATAACTACCATTGCCCACTTTCTGTGGAACTATGAAGCAGGTTGGAAAAGCTTTTCCTATGCCATTACTCCTGGCCAAGGACTGAAAGATCTGTAGCACTATTGAAATGCATAGCAATGCATATGAATGGCCAGCTGAGCCAAGTCAAGTTGGCCAACCTATCTGCATGATTGGGTGGCAGAAAAAATGCTATATCTGCATCTGCAACTGTTCAATTTAAAGTTACTATTGATTGCATGAAACTGCATTGCAACCACGACTCTGGAATACAGATCTATTCTCCAAGAGCTCAGCTAGTTATTTGCATGACGACTGCGTCAAAAATGTACCTTCGGTATATGGCCTAATATCCAAATGTAGGTGTTATGTTATTGATAACATTAGTAGTGCAGTATTAAAACCGTTAAATGCCTCAACATTTGTGCAAAAATAGGCAAAGTGTACAAATATTCTTGTGTACTCTGCACTATGACCAACATAAAACAGCCTTCAGGACCTTCACCACAAGGGTCTTTAGATATAGAGTTGTACTGAACAGGAAGAGAAGGAGAGTGTCTGACCAGTTCTACATAACAACAAAGAGCACTTATGACTACTACACTGACCTAGATACCGTAGATATGGTCCATTGTAAAGGGAAAGTACAAGCAAGACTATGAACATGGGGTTATTAGTGTGATGTCTTTGTGATTGACCCATTCACTTCAATTGGGCTTTAAAGGGTTAAGGTGTGCACATTTCCTTGAGCTCAGCAGAAGAGGTCAGGTGGCGTCCTTTGCAAGCTGTGACTTTGTCTTACGGCTAAGCTCAGCACTGTAATTATGAGGATGGGATAGCAGCCAGGTATGTGCTAATTACCTATGAACCAGGAGCCTGCTTCACCACTTTGCAAATCCATATCTGCTTAAGAAAAGCTGATACAATTTCCTACTGACCTTTTTTGGTATGTAAGCCTGCTCGTCCAATTAACCTGCATGACACAGTCATTTAACCAACTTCTCTGCCTTCTGCAGAATGTGCAATCTGTGCGGGAGACATGGCTCGTTAACGCACTGCTAGGTATGGAGCTAATTACACATTGTTATGCCTACAGCTATAGACCCTGTTGAGTTGTACTGGTGAAGAAAACTTTTCACGCCGGGATTTGATGGAAAATTGTCAACTTTGAGAAATTAATATTATCTAAGTTATTATAACTTGTGGTCAATCATGAGGTGGTTCCTAGAACAGTGGGGTAAGAGGGAGTACAGCTTGGAGGAAAATTGGCATGAGAGGGACGCGAATAAGTAGCCCAACCTAATTCTAGCTTAGAAACAAGCATGTGGATAAAAACTTCGAATCTTATTATTTGTAATCTTGTTTCATGTCAGTGACTCAAACCTAAGCCCATGGGTCATTATGGGTCAATGTACTAGACATTTTACATTTGGTAACCGGTTTAAATAGAAATTTGTTTATTCCCCCAGACAAAGGTCTTCATAAAAGTGTATATGAAAAAGTGTGTTCTTGCATTTGCTACGACATCTTCTACATACCATTTTCTGTATGGTTGTTTTAGACCACAAATCCACCGAAAAAGATCAGGATCAGAACAAAATTAGCTTTGCCGATGACCCCAGAGGCCTAAGGCATACTAGAAATGTAAGTACCCTGTTTCCCTGAAAATAAGGCATCCTCCGAAAAAAAGCACCCTTCCATTTTTGCCTCAACTCTTGACAAGGGGGATCACAGGGGGCAATCAAAATGACACAGTAGGATCAGAAGGGGTTACTAAAATGGTAATCCCCCTCTCAGTCTACTGTGCCATTTTGATTCCCCCTCTGATCCCCCCTGTGTCATTTTAATTGATCTCCCCACCCTGATACCCAGTGCTGTACTCTTCTTCATGGAAAAATGAGACATCCCCCGAAAATAAGACGTAGGGCATTTTTGGGAAAAACACGGTAGTTGCGTTGTCTATAGGAACTAATCATATTCTTCGTCCTGTGAGAACAGGAGGGGGGTGCCATTAACAGGAACCCATCTTCTACATTATTTTCCATGGAGGCAACCCATCAATGATGGACATCAGAATCTAGATTTGTAGTTAAATTGAAAATGAATATTCTAAGTAGAAGAAAAATATGACCATTCCCCGTAACAGGCCATTGGATATTTATATGGTATTGTCTGAATTGCATTGGAAAAACTTCAACTTTCCCTGTGGTTGAGAAACATTTAAACTGTTAATTTCTTTAATTTTAAAGGACATAGCCCAAAAACCCAAAAGGAAAACAAGTCTACTTCTACTCTGTACAGTATTACTCATCCTATGGGCTTAGCAATTAGAGAAAAGCAGCCGGCAATCCCAAGTATTAGCACAAATGATGTTGGCACTTTAACAATAAAAAGGTATTTGATATTGTAGACTTATACATATAGCTACAATGATTCTGACCGTGACCTTAGTATTTTTCATTGTGAATTTTATATAATATGATTCTGTGGGTGATACATTATTACAGGAGTTTAAATTCGATAAGAAAGATACCTCTGCTATTTTAATATAGACCCCACTTTTCAAAGCTTCTTAAGCAAGAACTGTCTTAATGCAAATTTTTTTACTTGAATGACCATTAGAATTAGACTAGTTGTTGTGTGACACTATAGACAGTTCTTGGTTCAGAAACTTTTAAAAAGGCTTTCTAATGTTTAATGATTAAAAGAGGTAACCAGAGACTGGCAAAGGATCATGGGAGCAGAGCCAGCACATGGATATTCAGAATATCCTGTGAGGGCTTGTTTCCACGGGTGCGACCCGCCGCAGCTGTATCCGCGCGGCTGCAGCCGCTCCCGCCGGCACCCCAAGCTGTCTTCACGCGGATGCACACGTACGTCCATGTGTCCGGATGAAGACTCTGGGCAGCCCCCATGTGAAAGGATGCGGTCAGTTGCGGTTTCCACACGAGAACGCTGAAGCTAGCGTTCGGAACCGCACCGCATCCACACTCAGCTGCACCAATGGAGCCTGGCTGATGGTTTGCCTATGGATGCGGTCGGAGGGGCGGCAGCCGCGCGGATACAACCGCGGCAAATCGCATCAATGGAAACAAGCCCTGTGGCCCGATCTGTAGGATGAAATCACTTGATAGTATTATTGTACATTTTTTTTTATCGTTGTCAAAAAGACGGCACTTATGATTGTTTCCAATTTCTTGCACAAGTGTATTTATTGAATTTGTCTCCATTTGTTTCATTTATTGTAATAAAGAGTTTTAAAAACATACTTTGTGATAGACTTGTTCCTGTCCTGCCGGCATTAAAATGTTTTAATTTTGCAAAACATAAGGAATAGGGAAGACTCTTAGGTTGCAGTATTTGTACATAGTTAACTAGACTTGATGAGTAGAGATGACCAAGTAGTTCGGTCCGTGGTCAGTTTGCCACGAACATCACTTCCAATCGCTTCCAATGTTCGATTCACCTCCATGTTTAGCATGGGAGGAGGATCAAAATGTTCTCCCTGGTAGGCAAACCGCAAATACCGATGTTTGCGGAAAACTGACTGCCGGGCAAAACGGTTTGACCATCTCCATTGATATACTGTTTGGCCCTCTCTATTGATGAGTAATGTTGAAAAGCCAATTCTTTAGTTCCGGAGCCTGAAGTTGGCACCAACATTGCTAACCAGGTCCAGATGAATATAACCAATTCTATAAAAAATGCACCTAAGCCAACAAAACACATTTGTTGCCCTGGGAGATTCCCTTACTCAAAAGTATGGACGAGGGGACTTTTAAGGCTAGGGGTACAACATACAACATAACAGTCAAAAATAAATAAAACAATGATCACAAAAACTGTATTTAATAGGCCAAAAAAAAGTCCAATGACTTTTCTGCTATAGATAGCCTGGGAGCCCACTAAGGCTGGACTAAACATGACAAAATAAATGTAAGGTGTGTTATATCAAACCCCAACGTACATTTCGTAATACTTCATCAGGGGGTCATAAGCCTTGGGTAGGAACCTACAGAAGATTAAATTAAACTAAGGCCAGTCATGGGTAAGATTCCCACTTCCCAGTGGCTCCCCGTTCCTCTTCATCAATTCTGAGGCGCATTGGCACGGCCACAAATTATTTACCAATTGAAATTAGGTGAGTAAGCCATTATTCCATGAAATAATAATTCTTATATTTTAATCTTACCCATGGTTGGTCTAACTTAAATTTAATCTTAAAAGTCTATAATTTTTCCTCTGGCCAGACCTTTCTGCGCATGGTCTGGCCGGAGGAAGAATCATTTTCACTAGAGACCGGGTATAGACACTCGATCTTTAGTGTTATACCAGGCACGGGCCGAACATGACGTCCAACCAACATCACTTCTGGTTTTGGAACATGGAACTGTGCATTCCGTATACTGGAAGTGGGGTTGTGACGTAATTTCCGGTATAGTACCCATTCAAATTACCTGCCAACAGGTGGGGAATTTAAAGTTCTCTGCGAAGAGGTGAACAGTAGACTTTTTTTAAATTCCTGATCCGCCTATTCGCGGACAGACACGGCCAGTGTTCGGCCATCACTAATTGTTACCCAGTTCTTTGTTAAAACCTTGAACTCCTGACCCCTCACTAGTACTTTCTATAAAAGCCATGTCCTTGCTCTGCCTCATCGCCAGATTATTGTGCTCCTGCCAACATCTTGCTTTTTGCTGCTTTTGCTTATTGTACCTTCACTATTATCACCCTTGGCTGCTGACTCCTGGACCACGCTTCATCTTGCTCCCTTTGTTACCTGACACCTGACCTATACTTGTTATGGACTACGCTTCTGATTGCTTCCAACTCAATGTACTGTTTTTGGATCTAAATAAAGTATAAATTTTTTATAGATTTTTTTGAATATTAATTGAATCTGTTTTTTTACATTATCTAAAGAAAACTTTCTTAGGCTCTCTCTGCATATTATTAGTAGTGTTGAGCTCAAATATTCGAATTGAGAATATATTTGCCGAATATCCGCTGTGCAAGGATTTGCTTATGGACATGCATTGCGATTTTAAATTCCCAATGCGAAAATAAATACCACATATGACCATTCATTTTGAATGCAATTATAATTGGGAATATTTTCGCAATCCATGGCCATACACTCGAATTGCAAATATTTGTGAATATGGAATTGAATATTATAAAAATTATTCATGAAATATGGCAAATTCGAATATTGCCTATGCCGCTCATCACTAAAAAATGAGTAGTATGTAGGTGATGCAAAGGGTCACTGGTCTGATCATTAAGCTTTGAGCAGATTTCACCTTCACCTATTGAGTTCTGTGAACAATGGGGAGCCAATAGAAGGAGACTAGAGCTCCACCTGCTGGCTGTATATAGTATTACAAAATAATAACATGCATCATTTTGAATACATATGATCAGAAAGGTAAAACATTAAGTCCTTTGTATCATCAGTAATACACAAAGGATAGAAATTATACAAAATTATTTAAAAAGAATGTTTTAACCTTTAACAATAAATGGTTACAAACACCAATACTGTATTTCTTTAAAAACATATTACATTCCTATAAAGCTAATTCACATGCCCTTTGCATCTCATGGGCGCCTAGGAGTTTGCCTTTCTGCAGCGTAAAAGTTTAGATTTACTACTAAGAAATAATTTTCTTGCAGCTATTTGATCATTGATTGGCTGAAGACATTTCCGACCATCCTGGTAAATTTTATATAACAGCTTTATGTCTGGAAGGATACCATGACCTAACAACTGATAACATCATCTCAGAGCTTCACATTCCCCAGCCTGCCAATGTCACTCCTCATATGAGTTTCTGTGGCCATGTTACCTAGAGAAAGAATTTCAAGCCCCCCCCCCCCCACCAGCAGGTCTAATGCTAGAAGAGTGGTGACAGAATTCTGTGAAGTATGACTTCCTCATGTCTCCCATCAATACATGAAAAACACGTTTCCTCTTTAAGATAATTCTAGTTCCACACTTGGTAGGGGATTTTAATTTCACCCTGAAACTTTTTTGATCTTGTCTCAGCGGTGACAGAGGTGAGGACTCAAAAACATTTAGTTTTTGATATAAAAGGGGACTCGGTCTAGTAAAAGGGCAAGCTAAAGCCCCCCATACACCACATACAATTACCATGCAATTTCTGTACAACCAACTTTTCTTCTACCAAAACCATGTAATATGAGGACCTTTCTACACCTTCCAATCGCTATGTATTCTATCAGGGAGGACCCAGCCCTACATAGCAGTGATATATGCCTTCCAATCACTATGTATTCTATCAGGGAGGACCCGGCACTACATAGCAGTGATATATACCTTCCAATCACTATGTATTCTATCAGGGAGGACCCGGCACTACATAGCAGTGATATATACCTTCCAATCACTATGTATTCTATCAGGGAGGACCCAGCCCTACATAGCAGTGATATATACCTTCCAATCACTATGCATTCTATCAGGGAGGCCAATATACTACATAGTTGTTTGTAGGTCTCATGGAAATTGTATGGAGGAATCTAAAGGTGTATGGGGGGCTTTATATTCACTGGTACCAACTTTGAGAGTTTCATAGTGTGGAAGTGTGGTGACCCGTGTGGGATTGTAGTGTTGATACTCCCTTGAAGACCTGCATCTTTCCTCAGATGTGTCCCCAGACGAGAATCCCTGGGTGAGGTAACCTCCGCTGTGATAAGTGTGACCCCCTGACAGGACTGCTGATTATTTGTTATTCTGGTGAGAGCCTGCAGCACCCCTGTCTACCTATCCCAGCAGCTGGTAACAAAGCTCCATAATGTTTATTCCCTATGCTTGATCTCCATCCCTGCCCTCTGGAGTTAACAAACTGTAAATAGCCCCTACCAGCTGCGTGGATCTTCTCTTTATGGGAGGTGTGAGCAGTGTTGTGGTGTGTGAACAGAGGACTAAGGACCTGGTTGTGTAATTAGCACGCTATACTGCACTGCAATGACACTACAGAATTAAATCAGAGTACACAGTTTCAGTATATGAGAGTATCCTGTACAACTATTCAGTGGCGTCACTAGGTGTTGTGTCACCCCATAGTGGCATATCTGAGTGCTATGTGCTGAGTGCTGAGTGCTATGAGTAATAGGGGAGCTAACAATTTTTACAGACTAAAGGGATGCAGCGGATATGTGTATCCAGGGACCCATGGGAGGTGCAGCAGGAATGGCATAGCAATTCTTACATACACAATACATGCATAGACTGTATTTTTCACAAGGGGTAGGGGGGAGCCAAGCATTGTTTCTAGAGGAAGATTGGAATCTCTTGCAAATGCTTGAGCCATTTTGTTTAAAAAAAAGAACAATGGCAAGTGTCGTCCCTGGTCCCCAACAAAAAAAGCCCAATGCATTCTAAATCTGGGAACACACGTTAAGATATGGGCCAGATCAATGGTGCGCGCTCATGGTTATTTCTCTGGCCCATATCTAATGCGGCCATTAGAGATGGTCGAATTGTTTTTCAAAAATTCTGCCATTTCGATGATTTCTAGTTAATTGCAAAGCCCCTGAACATGATGTCATCACCAAACTTGCTGGAGATGTAGAGAATGGTTGGGGGTATACTACAAAACAAAGGTATGGCTCTAACACAAATAGTTTTTGCACAAATGAAGTTCATAGTCAAGTCAAAATTTAGATTTTTAACTTAATTTATGCAAAAACTACATATTATATCATACATACAACATTTTTTTAAAAATGTTCCCACAAACCCTTCTCTACATCTCCAGCAATTTTGGTGATGAAACCATTTTCAGAGGCTTTGCAATCAGCTCACAAATTCAGCAAGTCGAAAAATTCGACCATCTCAAGCGCCCATCCCTATTTTCAAGCGCAACCAATCAATCCCGGGTAGCCAATCAATCCAGCTCGAAAAACAGGGATATCGGACATGAACGCAAATCACGGTCGATGTCCATTACTTTGCATAGAGACCCCGGGGTCTCCATGTGAAGCACCATCGAAGCTGGAGACACAGCCTTGCTTAAAGCTCTGTACATCTAGATAAGATAACTTTTTGGAATCATGATAGGAATGAAGGGAGACCAAGTGAAGAAACGTTTAGTTCAGATTCACTTTAAGGACGGTGGAGAGAGAAAAAATACCCCAAAATCCTTGTAAATCATAGTTAACTTATTACAAGGATGACAGGGGGACTCATGTTTGATCTTCCAGCTCTCATATCTAAGCCCAGGAATATAACTCTGAGGATCTGGGATCACATCCCCAGGTTCTTCTTGCTCGGCTTCTCTGTTGTCTCGTTAAATGATAATCTTCCATCATATAGATGAAATTCTGGTTCTTCTCCTTTACTAATTCTCTGCCTCCCCCTGATTGCTTCTCATGGATTAGCTCCCAAAACATATATCCTCCTTACTGTTTAATCTGCAGATTATAAAGTATAGTAAGCGCTGCCTATGGAAAATCTGTAAATGAATGCCTGTGCTGAGCTGGATTACATTGTAGGATTGATGTCCATCCATGACCATCGCTGATAGCCTTCACCCAGCCTATCTTCTCTATGGTCAGATTTGTTTGGGTGGCCATTGGAAAATTGCCTTTGAAGCCTCATTATATAATTTATAGAGATGGTTGAATTTTTCAACTTGCTAACTTTGTGAGCTGATTGCAAAGCCTCTGAAAATTGTATCATCAAAAAAATTGCTGGAGATGTAGAGAAGGGTTGAAGGGTACGAACATTGAAAAAAGTACGTTTTACTCTAGTAGTGATGATCGCGAATATTCGGATTCCGAATATTAATCGCGAATATCGTCAATTCGGAAATTCGCGAAGATGGTGTATATATTGCCGAATATTCGCAATTCCGGATATTCTGTATTTTTTATCCATTACACTTCCCTCTCAATGTGAGTGGACGAATGGGAAGGCTGCAACAAGAGCTTAGCAACACCATCAACAGATTTTTAAATGAATATTGGGGTGATGCGAATATTGCGAAAACCGTCACTTTTAAAATTCGCATAAAAATTCGCGCCATGTTAAACATATATTGCGCGCGCGAAATTCGCAATAAACTGCCGATATTCGCAATAACAAAAAAAAAAACGAATATTGCCGAATGTGAATATTTTCCGAATGTTTTCCATAAAATTTGCGGCATGCCGCGAATACGAATGTTGCCCATGCCGCTCATCACTATACTCTAGCACATATTAAGTTAAAAATAAATTACGTTAAAAATAAAAGTCGAAATTCCGATTTTGAACTTAGTTTGTGCAAAAAACTATTTGTGTTAGAGACATGCTTTTTTTTGTTAGTTTACCCCCAACCCTTCTCTACATCTTAAGCAATTTTTGGTGATGATATCATGTTCAGCGGCTTTGCAGTTAATTTGAAATCTTCAAAATGGTCGAATTAAAAAAAAAATGTGACCATCTCTAATCATTTATGACTTTCAATGATATAAAGATTATAAATACAATCCCGCGTTGCTTCTTCTCTGGAGATCAAACATCTGTTTCTAAATGTTCAGGAGCTTCTAACGTTTGGAAATTGCTGATTCTTTATATTAGATCTTCACGTTACCATTGTGCGCTGTCTCTAAAACAGCTCATTAATGTCACTTTTTAAAGCACTTTTGCTGCATCAGCTTAATTCCTGGAATTTATAATAAAGTCCCAACCCACATCAATGTCACGTTTGCTGGTCACCTGGATCTCCGTGTAAAATATATTCAGGGATTTCATATAAAAAAATAATTATAGCAGAACAAAGATTTGACAAGAAGAATACAGCTGTACGAATATGGTACCGTGTTTCCCCGGAAATAAGATGGTGTCTTATATAAATTTTTGCTCCCAAAGATGCCCTACTTCTTATCTTCGGGGGATGTCTTTTTTTCCCATGAAAAAGAATACGGCACTGGGTTATCAGGGTGGGGGATCACTTAAAATGACACAGAGTGGATCAGAGGGGGAATCAAAATGGCACAGGAGACTCAGAGGGGGGATTACCTTTTTAGTAACCCCTTCTGATCCTCCAGTGTCATTGTGATTGCTCCCTCTGATCCCCCTGTCCAGAGTTACAGTACTGTATCTTCAGGAGTGTCTTATTTTTGGGGGGATGCCTTATATTTCAGCATGAGGCAAAAATGTAGGGATGCGTTATTTTCGGGAAAACAGGGTAGTAGTCCCCTTGAGTAGAGGTGGGGCGTGAGAGGGACACAAGGAGCCAATGATTTAAAGTGCTCATAGATTAACGCAGATTCAAAATCAATACCGAGAGTCTTTTCCTTTCACAGTCCAGTTCAGGTACGTAGCCATTCTCCCTCGATAGATGAGGGACCCACTGTAGCGTGAGGACTTCATCGCCCTGCACCTGGTCACTCAGAGGGTCAGTGGGCACCCTTTGGGAGACGGATATTATTTGGATGGGGAGGCCAGGATCCTGGTCGATCTGTCCAGGTGGGCGCACTCGTTTTTTGCGGATGAGCGATCGTTGGAGAAATCTGGCGGGAATCGGCCCGTGTATAGCTACCTTTACAAGCTTAGGTAAATCAGAAATTTTGGGTGCCTCATACTAGATAATAATTTTCAAGCCCCCCACACACCCCTGGCTGTTCTATTCAGTTCGGTTGTCTGTACTAAAAGATGTACGAAAAATGTAATCACCCTGGTAAGTCCACTGAGATACAGATTTCTGTACCAAGACCAAGGACTTAGTATGGCAGCAGCATACAACAAATCATTGATTTGATCATATTGTGCAAAAAAAAAAACGATCACCAATCGATAGTTTGTAAACCACACAGTTTTATAGATTCACAATCAATTTTTTTTAAAGTGTCATTACCACTTTCTGCCACAAGAGAGCGCCTGGAAACCAAAAAGCAACATGTACGTGTGAAACATTGAATTAAAGTCACCAACATGTCTAATCACTTCTCTATCTATATTATGTTTGATTTCGATTACTTGTGGAATGAACCAGGTGGAAAGAAATTAATTCATATTCGATTGTCTTCAAAAGTTAAATTTTTATGGTTGATCAAACGGACTGTCGACCCATGTAAGGCTACTGCAGTTCCACAAGCGATGAAGTGTCGATATCCAAGGATGGTAGTGTTATACTATCTATCTATCTATCTATCTATCTATCTATCTATCTATCTATCTATCTATCTATCTATCTATCTATCTATCTATCTATCTATCTATCTATCTATCTATCTATCTATCTATCTATCTATCTATCTATCTATCTATCTATCTATCTATCTATCTATCTATCTATCTATCTATCTATCTATCTATCTATCTATCTATCTATCTATCTATCTATCTATCTATCTATCCAGATCTATCATACAATCACGACTTATCCATTGAGCTCCTGAATACAGGGAAGAAGAGGTCACAGCTTGTCTCTGTGTGTGTCTCTGATGTGATTGTCACAGTGTCTACCTTCCTGTGTCCTGTCCTTTTAAACCATCATTTACCAGACAAGTGACCAAATGTTGTTGCTATTTATTATACATTGTAAGCTGTCACATATTGCTGGGTGAAGTCACATAAATCTCAGAGCTGACTTCATCTGTTTCTTCTCCACCTTCCTTGTCCACTCAACACCATCTCACACCCATCCATGACATGACCCTGCACGAGTCATTTCTAGTGAAGGAGCTTCTACACACATCATTTAGGATTTAGGGCTGTGTTCAGGCAGATAAGCCTTCCTTTAGTCAAATCTTTGGGGAAGCGCCTAATACATGATCTCTGGAGATCATATGCATGTAAATCCTTTCAATGAACTTCACATCATGGTCTTCCCTCTGTCATGAACTGTCAACTGTGGGAACTTATATAGACAGGTGTGTGCTTTTCCAATCATGTCCAATCAACTGAATGTACCACAGGTGGACTCCAATTAAGCTGCAGAAACATCTCAAGGATGATCAGGGGAAACAAGATGCACCTGAGCGCAATTTTAACCTAATGGAAAAGGCTGTGAATACATGTACATGTACATGTGCTTTCTCAGTTTTTTAACCTCCCTAGTGATTGAGACGAACCCAGTTCATTTGCCGTTTAGGCTCGCCCCAACCGCAGGGGAAATGGGCATCGGGTGTATCCGATCCACCCACAGAAAGCTGCAGCCATTGTCTTAATCACTGCAGCATTTCCAGGGTTTCCTCAGACCTCCATGTTAATGGAGGAGCGCCGGCTTTCCCACTCACACAGCCGGCATCATTAATGACACCGGCTGTGTGGAGAGGGGCGGAGGGATGAAGGAAATGGCAGGCAGTGTACTCTGTACACTGCCGCGATTGCCTGTACCGCGCTGTTAAAAACTTTGCAGTATGGCCGGTGCGCTAGGGAGGTTAATACATTTACAACCTCAACTTTTTTCACATTGTCATTTCTGAGTGTTGTGAGTAGAATATAAAAGGAAAAAAAATAATTGAATCATAGCTGTAACTTAGCAAAATGTGGAAAAAGAATGCTGGCCCCATTCAAAGTAATGGGATCAGCTGGGAATTTACCGGCATGTTGGATCAACGTGCGATCCGGCATGCAGGAGATTCAGATTTTCGGCCGCGTGAACGAGAGCGTGCGATTGGCGGGAGCGCGCAAGGAGGTCGATCAGTAGAAAAATCGGGCCATGTATGGCTACCTATTCTTTCATGTGTTTCTTTGATTCTGTTAGTATGACGATATTAACATTCTTCTCAGGTAAGCAGTGTGTACAGTGAGTACAGTACTTGGCAGACATGTCATCATTTAATTATGCATAATTAACAAACATTTGGAATTAATCGGCACATGTTGTAGCATGCTCATGCATGTCATTAAGGTCTTTGTACAATCCTTTATTTTTGAGTTACAACTTGATGTAAACAGTACAAAAGGGAGAAAATTAACGAGTTTCATCAGAGGATTAATTTAATGTCCTTGTATCAACAAACATCTCAATGACATAATTTAGGTTGTACGGTAAGTCATTTTCTTGGAGCAGTTATACTGGGCGCAGGATTACTGAAAAGCAAGAATAAACTGTATTTTTTTCTGGATTTGCTATTTTCATACCCAAAACCTAGAAATATAAACCCTCAATCTAAATTCTACATTTAGGGGTGCTTCTATAGAATGTATTCCCTTTGTGCCATCAATAGGGATGCAATTTGCAATGTGAAATTTTAAGTTGAAATATGTTAGGCTATGTTCCGGGTCCTCCCTGATAGAATACATCGTGATTGGAAGGTATATATATCTGCTATGTAGTGCCGGGTCCTCCCTGATAGAATACATA
>CM070033.1:182405378-182430315 GCA_036250615.1 Ptychadena robeensis | reverse complement strand
CTTCCTGCCTCTGACACACAGAGCGCTGTCATGTGACTGGCGACAGTCAGGTGATAACGAAAGCGCCGATTGGTACACAGCGTTGTCAATCAAATGAGGCCGGGGATCGGCATAGAAGACCCGATTGGTTTGTGCAGGCTGTTTCAGTGTGATAATGCCCACCCTAGCTGGGTGTGTAGTAAGCAGGCGCCGAGTAATGGCTGAGACGCATGCGCAGTCCCGAGTATAGCTTTGATTGACTATCATTGTAGAAATCCTTGGTGCGGATTTATTACGTGAAAAAAAAATTTCTTGGGAGTTTTGCCATGGATCCCCCTCTGTCATGCCATTGTTCAGGTGTTAGTCCCCTTGAAATAACTTTCCCAACACTATTGTGGCCAGAAAGGGTCCCTTTGTTTTTTAATGTTCGCCTGCCCATTGAAGTCTATGGGGTTCGCTGGGTTTGCGAACTTTTGCAGAGGTTCGCGTTCGCCGTTTGCGAACATCAAATTCCGGGTTCGGCCATCACTACACAGCAGTAAACACAGAAGCACACCCAAGCACACTGCAATACAGAGGCTATAATGAGCAATGGTGTGCAGAGCAGAGTCTCATTGAATGGGCAGTTTGCCCAATCACATTATGCCACCTAGTGCTTTTGAATTGGTGGACTATTAGCTGGTGAATATCCTGTAGCTGGTTGGGAGCTGTAGGAATTCAACCTTGAGCAAGTCCACCTGGGCTGCACTGTGTCAACCACGTCCACATGGCTGCTGGGGATGTAGTCTGAGTCAGCCAGAACTGCATCCCACCACCAGGGGGCAATGTGTAGAGCACGACCGCAGGAGCCCTAGGGTGCCGTTTGTCCGAGAAGCATTCTGGACAGAAAGGATCCCAACATCAGAACAGGGAGACCTGCTTTCACCATGATGTATGTGTTGAGATTGTCTGCAATCCCTCAGGTCACCAATGTGGTATCACCAGCCGCACAAGTACCTTAGAATAAGCTTATGTTTCTCGGATGCATTAAAGTCATTCTGACAATGCATGAAATAAAGACAAACACATCCAAAACCAAATGCACTTAGAAGAAGAAAATGGGTCATAACACAGAATGCCAGACCATTTGAAGGAGGATTAATAAAGTTTTATTTGAACAATTTTAACATTGTAAACATGGCTCGATTTGTATGTTCATTATTAAAACATGAGCAGAATATAAAACAACCTTTTATTTTCTGCACTAATGGAACGTTACATTTGGTATCCCCTATTAGAAATAATAAAAGAAAAAACTTGAATCCTACTCAGTTGGATGTGTCTCTCATTTCAAAAGACTTTACTGGTAATCGGTTAGGAGATATTAAAATGTTAATTCCCTCACCAGCTTCACAACAGGGTCGGTCTGGTTCCCCGAGGAAAAACATGAAAGCATCTCTCTCAACCCACAGTACAAAGCGGAAGGCGTAATAAAAGGTAGAGCAGAATTACAGTCTGCAGTTATTTATGGCTAAGAAAGATGATGGGTAGTTGCGCACAACCTTCAGCAGTGATTACACCGCTATAGTGATTAGCAGTGGCAGAAAGGCCCCAGTTGGTGTATGGGGCACCTCCTGTGAGCAAGGATCACAGAGTAAAATGGGATCGTCCACGTAGAGGAGGGAGTTTTAAGTTGGTTGAGGTGTGCACTCTCAAAATGGAGGATGTGCGGCACACCAGTAACAAACAGATAAGAACAGGACAGAGGCGCACAAACTAGTCATAATGGTTTTTAATCATGTGGATAGATTGATAAGGGGTAAAAAAAATGGAACAAAAAATGTAGACAAAACAACAGACAGATTGCTGGGGGATCAATAGGAACAATGGGACGCGTTTCGAGCAGTAACTCTTATCAACCATAGGGGCCCCTATGGTTGAAAAAAGGTTCTCGTCTCGAACGCGTCCCATTGTTCCTATTGAGCCCCCCAGCATCTTAAGCAGGAGTGATCTCTTCTCCCCCACCAGAAGTGAGGTCCTCCTGGATAGCACATGGCCCTGAGAGGCCAGCCTTGTAAACCTCTCTCAATGTGAGTATCTTGTCTGTTTTTGTCTCATTTTGTTCCATTTGTTTTACCTTATCCTATTCCACATGATTTAACCATTTATTGAACTAGGTTGTGCGCCTCTGTCCTTGTTCTTATCTGTCAGTTATTTATGGCTGGCCATCAAATATGACCGGGGGCTCGCAGGGCCCTATGTTCAGACGCAGAAAGAGTGGTCACTAGGCTTTAATTTCAGGACATCTCCCGATGGATCCTGTTCTGTACATGGAAGTGCGTAGAAGTTAAATTTGTGTGGGTCTGGGGACTCGTCTACAGACATTTATAATAAAATACACCACATCGAATGTGCACGACACTGGGAAACAACACATAACGCAGAGGTTGAAGCCCAAAGGAACTTGTATTTTAAGTCGGCTAAATACATTCCAGGTGCATCAAAGTACAAAAGGTGTGCAAAGTCTACGGCAGCTACATAGAAATATAGTACAAAAGGTCTGCACCCTACAGAGAAGGACTCATGTCCACCACGTTCCCTGCTGAGTCTCTAACCAGGGAGCATGAGCTTTGCCGATTGTAGAGGAGATAATTTGCCGATTGCAGAAGAGATAGCCTCATTTGCAATGTCGGGAAAGGATATGATGTGATTAAGGAGAGGAAAGCTTATTGTAGTTCAATGTTTCCAGCTTTTTCGAAAAAGTTTTCCGATGTCTTTACTGTGCTATTAGATCAGACAAATAACATATTAGACAAAAATAAAAGATTAGACCAAACAAGAATGGACTGCCCGGAGCCAAGTGCATGTAGGAGGAAGGCACTTGACTGGGGCATTCCGGGCGGAAGAGTCTCACCTACATCGCACATCTATGATGACCCCCAGTCATTCACTCTTCGAAATGTGTTTCCTTAGTCTAACTTGAGCTGATTACAACAATGACAGAGCTGCAGGAGATCATGGACGGAAGGTCTGGATGACTGTAGGAAAATGTTCAGGTGTCCTGGAGAAGCCGCAGGTGAGCTTGTGGAAGTTGGCAGGGGAGTTGGCAAAAAGTAGGTTATCCCACTGCCCAGTTGATTTCTGCATTTGTTATTTTGTCTCTGCCATTTATCTATGGTTTTGTCATAGCAGCCATGGTGGAAATTGGGGTCTTTGTAGATATGCTCTAAACACATTATGGTTATAAGGTAGAGTAGCCTATCTGGTGGTATACTGGATACTGAAATGTCTATCTCTGGAGTAGTGATTGCTGAACATCGGCCATTGGCATTCATGGACCTCCGTGAACACTTCAGCAAATACCCATGGTTTACATGTTCATGGCTACCTCATTGACCCTTTGCAGGCACAGATGGATTAACAACTGCAGAGTGAACTATTAATAAAAATATTTTTCTCTGTCTCATCTCTTATATCTAGGACAAGAGGTCCTCTGTACTGATTCAATAGAGTGGGGAGAAGTGTGACATGGTACCTGGTGGGATTCCTCCATTCGTGTCCTTCCAGGCTTGTCAAAAGGGGACTGGTATGCTTTGGAGCAGGGGGTTGGACATGGTGGGAAAAATACCTATTTGGCTGTACTACACCATCTAACTGTGGTAAGGGGGTCAAAGTTTGTAGTATGGGAGGCCGGTTGAACTTTGGAAATGTTCATTATGTTTGCAGCGAATCAACTGTTGGGCAGTTTGTTTTGTCATCTCTAGTCAGGAGCAGATGAGTCACTAGTGAAGCCCTTTTGGTAATGGACCTAGAAGACCCCTTTCCTTCCCTTTTGGATCTTTGGACCTTTGGCCCTTTCACCCAATATCGTTTGTGGACTTTTCTCTCGCTGTGATCACCCTTCAGGAACAAAGATTCATGTTGCCCTAAGTCTGATAATGGTCTTTTAAAAGCTCTGTCCTTGTATTGTCATGCCTTACTGAGACATTGGTACCAAAACTTTTCTTTTCCTTTACTTACTACATTTTCATGTTCAAACTAGAAAAAAAAAAGTTACACAAGATTAAAAAAACGTGACTCCTAAACTTGAAAGTGCAGTGAATATATTACCTGCTGTTCCCATAGTCAGTGTACAGTTCTCTGGATGTCTTTGTAGTTCCAGAGTGAAACAGGGAATATATTCACAACTCCGCATACACATAGTTAATCTAATCATTAGCATGCACATACATATTTGCAAGTGAAGTAAATATTTTACCTGCTGTAACCCCTGGTCATATAAAAGCATGAAGGGGGGTATACAGGATGCATGTTCAATCAGAAGGGAAGAATTGCTGACAGCCCAGAGACTCTTTCTGGGCACTCAACAGTGCCTCCTCTCTCTGCCCCCTTCTCCAGAGTCAATATGTAAATAGCCTGTTCTAGGATGATGAGAGGCAGAGGTGACAGCTTGTAGAGTGAGTCTCTTTGAGTTACTCTCTGGGATCTCAGCAGTGCTCTTGCATGACTACCTGTATACAGCATGTTCAAGCCCTGCACATTCTGCTTGAACATGCTGTATATTCACTCTTTAATAGTGATGAGCAGCATAGTTAATATTCGAATTCGTGATATTTCACGAATAATTCTACTAATATTCGATTTTCGAATATTCGCGGTATGACCATGTATTGCGAAAATTATATTCGCATTGCGAAAATAATATTCGCATCGCAAAAATCTTTAAAATGAATGGTCACATGCTATGTTTATTTTCACAATGCGAATATTATTTTCGCGATACATGGCCATATTGCGAATATTCGCCGACATATTCGAGATATTGGCGAATTCTCGAATTGCCGATATTCGCGAAAAATATTCGTTATTCGAATATTCGAGCTCAACACTACTCTTTAAATGAAAACCATGGTGTTAGTTTCTCATCCCAATATGAGTTTATTTCATTATAAAATGTTGTTTTTCAAACATATGCCCTGCTGCTGCAAAAAAAGCAAAAACATGTTTGAGAATTGTATCTTTTTAAAAAATGGTTGTTAGAAAACTGATTTGATGACACCATTTGTTTGTTCATAAAGTTTCTAGACTCGTCTTGATTAGATATATGATTTAATTACAGTCCTCTAATTGTTATATACTCATCGTTAGTTCTCTTGTTCTTGTCAGTGGTCCCGATTCTACGGCTGACTCTGACCACACACTCACCTGCATCACACATCGCAATTATCTGCCATTATGTTTTAGAGCTCCACAGCCCGTACAAAGACCAGGATGAATGCTAATTTAGATCAACACCACCAAGGTCGCTACACATTTGGAGACGTGGGTTTTTAATAAGTGAAAAGCAATTTCAGACACAGCTGGAAAGAAACTGATTTCATTCTTTGTTTAAAAAGTAGTTCCTTGTGATGTTTAAATGCAAGTTGCTGAACAATAACAAGTAACATGTTGATTCTTTTTAAGGTGGCAACACACAATTGTACATAAGGTCCCAATGTTCTAGGGCTTTCCTTGGTGGGTGGGAGTTTTTATATATATACACTGAACAAAAATATAAAAGCAACACTTTTGTTTTTGCTATCATTTCCATGAGCTAAACTCAAAGATCTGAAACATTTTCTCTATACACAAAAGACCCATTACTCTCAAATATTGTTCACAAATCTGTAGTTCTATGTTAAGGCCCCCACACATGTA
Source organism: Ptychadena robeensis (assembly GCA_036250615.1). Taxonomy (NCBI): domain Eukaryota; kingdom Metazoa; phylum Chordata; class Amphibia; order Anura; family Ptychadenidae; genus Ptychadena; species Ptychadena robeensis. The sequence goes on along the minus strand of CM070033.1, from coordinate 182,424,660 downwards.
CCAAGTGGGGGTGACAAATCAGCGATGGAGTGTAGCATTATGATGTCATCACTCTGCACTCCGTTGCTCACAGCATTGGCGGGCACCCTTTGTGTGCCGGCCGTTAGTTTCAATGGAGAAGCCGGTCTCCATTGAAACTAATGGCATCGGCCAGAGATTATCGGACATGACCAAAATCGCCCGCCGCTCGGTGGGTGTGTGGCGGCCTTTAGTTAGCACTTCTATTTTGCTGAGATAATCCATTTCACCTCACAAGTGTGGCATATCTAGTGCTGATTAGACAGCATGAATATTGTACAGGTGTGCCTTAGACTGCCCACAATAAAAGGCTATTCTGAAATGTGCAGTTTGATCATAAAGCACAATGCCACAGATGTCACAACGCTTAAGGGAGCGTAAAATTGGCATGCTGTTGAACAGGAATGCACTGTTGTATACGCCGATCCAGAACATCTCAAACATGCTTTGTGATACTCCCCATCCCGAGGAGTATGTAGGCCTTTCAAGAACTGGGATTTTTTCAGCTTCCAGGAATTGTGTACAGATCCTTGCAATATGGGGTTGTGCATTATCATGCTGTAACATGAAGTGATGGTCGTGGATGAATGGCACAAAAATGGGTCTCAGGATCTCGTTATGGTATCTCTGTGCATTCAAAACAGGTCATGTCATAAAGTCCTCTTTACAAGCCTATGGGGCTATGATTTCATCTTTGAAAGCAACAATGTATTGGCCCCTAGTGGCCCTTCAGATTTCTGCAGGTCATAAACATCTGTAACATTGGCAACTACAGAGAATTAAATGTGGCAATTGCTACAGCACTGCAAGTCATTTATTTAACCTTCCTAGCGCACTGCCTATATCGCGCCATTTACAACGGCGCGATACGGGCGATCGAGGCAGTGTACACAGTACACTGCCTGTCGTTTCCGGCTTCCCGACGGAGCTCTACTCACAGCTGTTGTCATTACTGACAATAGCTGCGTGTGAGAGAAAGCCGGCGCTCCTCCATTAACATGGAGGTCTATGGCGCCGGCCCCCCCCGCCCCCTTCCGCGTTACCGTGACGCAATCAGGGCGGTGCCGCCAACCTGGAAATGCTGCAGCGATGAAGACAATCGCTGCAGCTTTCCGGGGAGGCATAGGGTCTCCCCGCCGCCGGCTTCTCCGGCGGTTGAGAGGACCCTGTTCACCGAACAAACAGGGTTCGTCTCAACCGCTAGGGAGGTTAATATTTTGTGTATAACAATTACATTTTGTTTTGTGTGTGTTTTTGTATTTGACTGGGTGCCCTTCAAAGTACTTACACAGGCAGATGACCACTTGTGTACAATACATTCGATAGTAGACATTAACATTTTAGTGGGCATATTATTTTATTACATTATTTTTGCACAACAAAATATTTGGTAAGTTATTTGTCCTAAATCTATCCCCATCACTAAAATTCCTCCTTAATAGTGATGAGCAGCATAAGCAATATTCTAATTTGCGACATTTCCAGAATTATTCTCCAAATATTCTAAGTATATTATATAAATAAAAAAATTTGAGATCTCATTATTATGCAATGCGAGTATAAATATATTTTTCAGATATTAACCCCCTGTACACATGAAGCTTCATATGCAAGTGTTGCAATTTGTTTGCATATTTGTTTTTTTAATTTAAATTAAAAAAATTATGTGTGAAGTCTCCGCTACCACTAGTCCTAGACCTAGTCGGCCAGGGAAGGGGGAGCAGCAATCCATCTCCCCAATCCAACCATGCCCAATTCCATAACTCGTTAAGGGGGCATCTTGTCCAGTGTTGTGAATTGCAGGAGAGTGCTCATAAAGGTGGGTTTACACCTTACAGATTTTTTCGTTGGATCAACGAAGAACTAACGATTTTTTGGTTGATAGAACAAAAATCTAGAATGGGCAATTTGTTTGATGGATACATTTTGTTTGACCTCGAACGATTTTTTGTTCGAAGGTCAAACAAAATGTATCCAAAATTTTTTATCTGTTGTAATTTCGAATGTATTTTCATTCAATATCGAGATGGGCGGACAAAAAAATCGAATGTTACATTCGATAAATGGACGAACGATTTTCGACAACGACATCGAACAAAAAAATTGAATTGGCAGTTTATCTATATCTTAAACAATGGGTGATGATACCATGTTCCGGGGTTACTAATAAACTTCCAAATAAGCTAGTCTAGCTATTTGATATTTATGTGTTTAACCCCCTGTGCGTTACGGGCTTTTTGCGCCATTTTTTATGGCACGAAAAGCCACTGTCTGGGCAATCGTAGCAGAGTACACTGTACTCCGCTGTGACTGTCTGCTATCTCCCCCAGGCCCTCTACACATCGCCAGTGTCAATTAGACGCCGGCGGTGTGGGTAGAAAAACAATGCTCCCTCCATTAACATGGAGGTCTATGGCGACGCCCCCCACCACCTTTGGTGTCACCGATGACGCCTAATACACGGGGCCAGAAAGGCTCTGTGTGCCTGCAGCTATGTAGAAATGCTGCAGGCACACAGAGAGGCGGCGGTTGTGCCCGATCCCGGCACGGGCGCAGTTCATGATCAAAGTGCACCTGTACTGGCTTTGGGCATAACGCTAAGGAGGTTAAAGCTAGCCATACAAGTATAGATTCCCTGTCGATCATTGAATGATCGATCCTAACATGGTTATGTCACCACGCACCACCACGCTCATGCAGTGATCAATTGTCAAATTGATGAGCTGCACCCTGGTTCCCCATCCAAAGAAAGGGAATCGAACAGGAAAATACAGACTTGTCGTATCCCTGTTCAAGGTGGGCAGGCTTTAAACGGTGGGGAATCAAATGCAAAATACGAATGTGTTTTGCTAGCTGTGGTCAGTCCAAAAACCCAGACGAGAACGAAGAAGAAAAGTAACACCATCTTCTCACAATCACCGATCCCATCACCCACTATTAAGGTAGAAAATTACAACTATCAGCTAAACCATACTTTATTACTGTTCAATAATAGACCGCTCAGGTACAAGACTCTGTACTACTGTAGAATATTAAAGGTAAACTGAAATTCAACTTCATTTTCTTTCTGAAAGTGAAATTGCTGGATTTAGCCTTATTTGGAAAATAAAGTCTAAATGTAAAAATTGTTATGAAACTGAATTAAGTAACGCTTATGTTGTAAAATGCGAAGGTAACGTTTCATTTTGAAGCAATAATTAGCCAGGATGATGATGTCATTATCTATTTTGGTTGACTTGTAATTGTCCCCACCCTCTCGTGTGTAGTACTGTAGACAGTCTTTGTCACAAGGCTGGAATTCAGCTGTCATTGGCCAAGAACATTCCTGGAATTCTTCCTTGAAGAGCAGCATGGAGCAAGTGTGTAAACTTGACACACACGTGCTGGTAAGAATTATGCATAACAAATGTATTTATGTTCTTGGCGTGTGCGAAATTACTATGCTAAGTTAATAAGGGCTTGTACTGAAAATATAGACTTGACTGTGCGACATCTATGTTACAGCGACTATTACCTTGTCAATGTGAGTAATAAAAAAAACAACACAGTTTCTTCTTTGGAATTTGTAATTTAATATATGTAGAGTGTTGTACCGTGTTAGCCATCGATAAATATAGAGAGGTTGGAGTTCAAGTGATACCGTTTATTGGCTAACTGAAGTCATTGTAACTTTTTGTGTATAAATGTGAGCTTCTAAAACCAGAATTGTATTAGCCTGAAGAAGGGATCTGCGATATCCCGAAAGCTTGCTTCTCTAATGACTTCAGTTAGCCAATAAACGGCATCACTTGAACTCCAACCTCACTAATTTAATATATATAATATATAATAAAATTACATTACAGACCACAGCCATAGAAAACAGATTTAAACATTTATAACATGCATGGATCCCCCGACAATGCCACCGTACAAACATTAACACTTCCACACCCTACTGGTGACTATTGATGGCCGAACTGTCCCCAATGCAGATGTTCGCCCTCCTTCTAGCCGGCGAGCAGTACAGGTGTTCGACCCTCCCCGTTCGCCGGCGAGAAAGAGCTCACTATTCTTCCTCCGACAAGATCAGGAGCAGTAATATCCCGCCAGAGGGAGAATCTTTTTACGGAAGACCGTGTAGAGAACCCAATCTTGTAGTGAAAAGCCAGTTTGATAAACCGGTAAACAGGCGGACGGCGGACTAAGTCTGATCCGCCTGTTCGCAGACGGACATTGGTGAAGTTCGGCCATCACTAATGGCCACCACCCCTTCCATAACTAGCTTGATGGGTACCTTGTTAATAAATAAACCATATCCAAACTGGGCCATACCATATAAAAAATTTCTGGTGACTGCCCTCACCAACCAGCACATAATCAAGACCTTGTTGAGATTCAGCCGAGCTGTGACAAAACTTAAAACAAAAGACAGCAAGACATATCACACGAATACCATTAATGGGAGGGAGGGTGGGTGAAGAAATCTATAGAACACCTCCCTTCCGGTACCACATTGTAAATACCCTCCTCTTCCTCCTAAAGACCAAACCTCCTTCTAACTAAATTACATACCCCAGCCGCGGGCCATTTCTCCCCCAGTCAAGTGCCCTCCCACCTGTGCTCTTGCTTTGGCTTCCATACCATTAATGTCATCAGTTAAAAAAAAAAAAACCAAGGGGCTTTAAAAATAAAATATTGATATTAAGCATAGAAAAAAATCCTAAATACCCTCAAGAAATTATACTCATGTCTGTGGTTGCCCCGAAATAGACCTTTAAATTTGGCTACTACTGTAGACCATCCATGACCTGCATGAACACAGACTGTAATTTTACCAGATCCCTTAACATTGTAAACAAGGTGGACTGATGAGGTTAGAGGGTAAGGTAAATCATGACAATTAATCATGATGCTCAGAGGCGAGATGACACAGAGGAAGCCCGGTGGGTACTTCGGAGGGAGACCCGTGGCCCCCATTCAAAGTGAAGGTAATTGAACAAGGGCTTCAAATATGTTTGGCCGAGAGGGATCGATTGGGTCTGGGTGGCTCAGATATTCTCGTTCAGTTCGCATGTACAAATGCAGTTAGGGAAGATACCTTAATTTTGAGTGCTCCTTTGAAGTGTTGGATACCATAGTAGCTCCCTCATTGCTCTTACCTGTTGACTTGTACTTTTGGAGTAGATTTTGTTTTTTATTTCCTACCTTTTTGCTATTAAATATTGAGAAAGGAACCTGTCACAGCAAAAATTCAAAATTCTCACTAGACAGCCTCTCTATCTCCTCCATCACACCGAGCAGTCAACACTACAGGTCTATTTTTACCATGGAAGGTCTATTTTTCTTACTCAGCATACTTGTCACACCATCCCCAGAACCTGCCGCATCTCTTCTTTAAACTTTAATAAGACACCGGAATTGGAATAAAGCTTCCCAGCATAATTCTAGGCCATGCATTGCAGCCGGAGTTTGAAATTCAAACTTTTTGCCTCAAGTTTCGTTATAACAGAGTTCAGTGGGAGGAAAGTTCAGAGTCTCGTTTGATGAAACAGACAGAAGGCTGAAAACACGGACCAGCTACAAGAGACATACTCTGTTTGAACTAAAGGAAAGGAAGAATGTGGAGAGAAATCTCTGATCTGTCCTTAATACTATCATTTTATTTGTTTTTTTAAGGAATTTCACTATATAGACAGGCCCGGAGCCAAAAGACAGAGACCTAGACGGAGGGACTACATGACTGGGTTAGAAGGAGCTGGCATACTAAGGGTTAGCAAATCTTATAAACATGCTTAAGGTACCCATACACGTTGCGATTTTTCGGGGACCGATGCGATATTCGTTTTCGATGCCCGATTTTTGCTTTAGTGCTATTTTTAAAAGTCGGTCGGATGCCCGACTTTTTGGCCCCGATTAGTCACCGACCGATCGGCTGGTTGGATTGGGAATCTTTTAAAAGTGGCCGACCGACTGAAAATTACGGGCATCCTCATTCGGGACCCGACCGACTTTTCTAAAAACAGCATCGGTCGGACTACATTTGCATGTTAGGAATCCCAAAAGATCGACCTACCCGACCGACCGGATCGGTCGGAAGGGCTAAAATCGCACGAAAAATCGCAACGTGTATGGGTACCTTTAGCTATGTTGTTTATAGTATCCATAAAGGTGGTATCTGCATGTTATTGTCATTGTCTCTGAGTCGGTGTAGTGCGGCTGGAGGCCGATGTATTGGGTGATGCAGATACAGGGTGCTGGATAACTGCCTTCAAGGGACCTTCATTGTAATCTATAATGGTCTTTTTAATATGTCTTGGTAATCTATAATGGTCTTTTTAATATGTCTTGGTAATCTATAATGGTCTTTTTAATGGTCTTTTAATTGTTATAGATTATATTGTGTTATGTTGGTAGTTAAAGGCTGCCGGGTCATTTAAAACCCAATCTGTCTGAGTCCCAATTTTTTGTTTTTGATGAGTGAATGTTGTTGAACAATTCAGACAAAAGGGACAGCTATCTTGTTTACCCTCGTCAAATTGTAACGGACAGGTGTCGGGTTTTGAACATGGAACAACTCAAAGAACCAATTTAGTGCAACTTATTTTAGTGGACTTATGTACTTTATTGGAGTACAACAACTTGTAACGTCAAGCATTATCAGAAGTAGTCTTTAAGGTTTCACACCGCAGCACAGTGGTGGCAATCCAAAATGCTGGAACATTCCAGGTCCCAAACTTCGGGCACAACAGCAAACCGTCTTTTTGGAGTTCTGTCTGTTTTGTTTTGTACTGTCTGTTTCAAAAGTAACACAGAGGCAGGGTAATCCTGTTACAAATGAGGGGCAATGAACTACTTAAAGTGGACTTATCACCAGATTTTCATCATTGTATGGTCAGAGAATGTGTAAAAAAAATACAGTTAACTTATCTGAGATTAGAAAATTAAGAAGGTCGCTTACAGCCCCTCCTCTTGCCCTCTATCTAAAGATGCAGCTCCGTGGCGGGTGGAAGAGCTGACATCTCTGAGAGCAGTGACAGTCATGAAAGTACATGATCTCGGCTCTGCATTGAAGTGCACAACAAAAATGTTCTCCCCTGAAAACCATTATATGTTTCCCCAGTGGCCACTCATGATATTGCAGTCTGAATTAATGCTTGGAACCTTGGCAAATAAAAATGGAATCTCTTGCATGATTCTAGGGAACAGCAGGTAAGTAGACTATTTTAGGATTGTGGAGTGCTATGCCACCATCGTACCAGCTCAAAGGTTAGTCAACTTAATTTTATATAAACTGTATTTTTCGGACTATAACTATACTTTTTCACCTCTAAAATTGGGAGGGGGGGGGGTGCCTGCGTCTTATGATCTGAATGTGCGACCACCCCCAGCCATTTGGATGGCGGTGATCGCAACTTGGCTCCCCGCCAGCTCTCCCAGCAGATGGGAGATCAGCACACAGCTGATCTCCCATCTGAACTGTATTGGCTACATTTGCAGAGTCCCAATGCAGAGTGTGTGTGGGGAAAGCTGTGTGTGGAGTGCAGATTCCCACACCACCCCCCCCCCTCCATTCCCTGTGTATTACGAAGAAGAGATGCCTCAAGTGTGCTCTCTAGTGACACAATTTTTGTGGCTGAAATTGGGTACTGCATGGGATTTTTTCCCTAATTTATTTGAACATATGAAATAGTTTTTCTTCTGATTTCCTGTTCTCAAAACTGGGTGTGGCTGAAAAAAAATGGTAATTTGAAAAAATAAATAAATAAATTTTTCAAAAAGCTTTTCAGTATACATCCACTTTAAGTGACCAATGTGCTTTATTTAAATCCACTAAGCAGTATGGTCTATTTTCCATTTGATCTGAACTTTATCAAATTATAATTGTCTCAAGTTCATTCTATTTATCTAAATCTTGAGGCGATATTAAGAATTATGAAATTCCTGAGAGTAGTTCCTTCTTGTTAATTGAATTTGTATCATTATAATATTCATACCTACGCAGAACAACCCAAACTATGTAAGTTTAACTGTATATAAGTAACTGTAAGTTTAAATAATCTGTGACAGTATAGACTCAGCTGTATTTACAGTGCATCCGGAAAGTATTCACAGCGCATCACTTTTTCCACATTTTTTAATGTTACGGCTTTATTCCAAAATGGATCCAAAAATTTTTTTATCCTCAGAATTCTACACGCAACACCAAAGAATGAAAACAAAGAGTTTACTTTAGATTTTGCCAATTTATTAACCCAAATAAATAAATAAATAAATAGAGTAAGCACGTAATGTACGTAAGAACATACATTTTCAGGAAGTGACATACCGGACGTTACTTTCGGTATTTGGAGCCAAGGAGGATTGCCACTTCCGCATTCTAAATACAAGAAGTGTCGTCCATGACGTCACATCCAGCATCAGGAGGTTTATTGATGCCTTCCTCTTATTTTCTAGCTCCCAGGGAGGGAGCGTTACTCTGCCTCCTAACTTCCCACCCTGCACATCCTCTGTACAAGCCGGATGGGAACTTATGCCTGCCATACACATGCCGATTAGCGGCCGATTTTTCACCTGACCGACGGGCGTGCGCGCTCGCGCCGTCAGTCAGCGGAAAAATCGGCCACTAATCGGCATGTGCCCACATGGGGCGACAACTGCTTGGCCGGCCAGAGAACGGACATGTCCGATAATCTCCAAGTAATGGCCAATTGAAGCCGATGGCATTAGCTTCAATGAAGACCGGCGTCTTCATTGAAGCTAATGGCCGGCACACAAAGGGTGCCGGCCGACTGAAGGGGCCCCATAATGCACCAGTGTGCAAAGGTGATCATCACGTTTGCATCCCGGTGCATATCGGGACTGGTCTGTCTGCACCTGTCGGGGTGAGTATGGCAGCCTTTAGGAGGGAGAGTGATTCTGCCCTGATATCAGGGATTTATTGACAAGGCTGGGAAAGTCATATAAAAAAGACATTGTTGGCCAAAACAGGAGGATTGACAGAATGCTAGCGTGTACCAGGACACCGGTGGTTTCTGAGGATAGGAAGGGGCGTATCCTGGAGATGCATCTACCTCAAATGTAATCTCTTCTGGGTTGTTGGGGCTTTACCCAAAGGAACAGACATGTTGCCCTGAGCTTTATGCTGCAGCCAGATATTGGAAGAAATAGCCAGTGGACCTAGATTGCGCCTGACATCGCAAACTTAAACATTTATGTGAAGCACAAACTAAATTTTATGCAAAGTATAATCATCTCTTCAACATGAAGGAGACCAATGAGTCACTAAAAGTAGCCATAGACGCCTTGATTCCCCTGCAATCAATTCTGGATCCGATCATTCCTGCAGTTTTAAGAATCGGCAAGCAATTGATGAGCACACCACCTTGGGAAACCAATTTGATTTTTACAGGAGCCACTCATCTGTGGCCTAAAAAGATCGATTCCTCAAAATCATTTGATCAGAATGACTGCAGGAAAGGGAGCTAGATTATGCCAATATGTATCGATCGCACAGGAAGTGAACAAGGGTCTCCATCAATGTACTTTGATTGACCAAAAAAAAGACATGTCAGGTCAAGGTTCGATCCAATTTTTGGTCAATTTAGATCTGTGGGGGTCAATCGTTCAAGGTGGGCAACAGTTCATTCATGGTGGATCAATCGATGTGAATGCGCTCGCTCATTGATTGTTCAAAAATGGACTGAAAAATCAACCTGTGTATGGCTAACTTAAAGTGGGCCTACCACCAGAAATCTTTATTTTCATGAATGGCACTAGAAGTACAGATAATAGGGAGGATTGCAAAAAATAAAAACATACTTTCTCCCACAGCCCACCTTTACTTACGGGTTCTAGTCTCTGCAAGGCAAGGCAACACGTCACACTTTCTTTTCTGGGTAAACTTACGTAATTTTATTGATGCAAATTGCCATAGAAGATCATTGAACAGGGGATGCAATATGGGGGTGCCCACTGGGGGTTGTTTAACCTTCTGAGCGCACCGCCCCTATCGATACGGGCGATCGAGGCAGTGTACACAGTACACTGCCTGTCATTTCCGGCATCTCGATGGAGCTCTACACGCAGCTGTTGTCATTACTGACAACAGCTGCGTGAGAGGGAAAGCGGGCGCTCCTCCATTAACATGGAGGTCTATGGCCCCGGAAACCCGGAAATGCTGCAGCGATGCAGACAATCGCTGCAGCTTTCCAGGGAGGCATAGGGTCTCCCCGCCGCCGGCTTCCCCTGCGTTTGAGAGGACCCTGTTCAGCGAACGAACAGGGTTCGTCTCAACCGCTAGGGAGGTTAATGATCTTCTATAGCAATTTACCTCAATATAGTTAAGTGATCACAAGTTTACCCAGAAAACAAAGCGCTCTTGTGATGTGTTGCCTTGCAGAGACTGGAACCCAGAAGTAAGGGAGAGCTGCGGGATAATCTTCTTGAATTGCTCATTACAGGTACGTTTTTTTGTTTTTGCAATCCTCCCTATTATCGGGACTTCTAGTGAAAACATAGATTTCTGGTGGTAGGTCCACTTTAAGGATCTGTTATTAGAAGCACAGCAGTAGACTCCTTCTTCTTACATTCCTTGTGATTGCCATGAAAATAATTTTTGTTAACCAGCTTAGCTAACGCTGAAACCCAGTATTGTCTATAACCTGCAAATCACTGTAGACAAAACGAGGCCCACCAGGGAATCCCCAATATTACTTTACAAGAGGTTTATTACTAATTGGGGCATGAATCACAAGCGGAGATAGGACCGAACGCATTATATGTCCTTCGCTACTACTGTGTACCATATCCACCGGCAATAACGGCCTCGTTTATTAGTCCCAAGTGCAGCAGACAAAGAGAATAAATGTTTATGTACAATGGCCTCTTCTGTGATTACTTACATTGAAGTCATTTACAAGAACGTGTTCCTGTACAATCCAAAACCGTATTACTGCAAATGGAAACTTTATGGGTAATACAACCGGACAGTGTCAGCCACAAATATGTGTCCATGAGCATAATGGCCCATCATAGTATACTGCGGATAAGAATCGCACTTATATCTCCTTATCCTGAGTTATGGACCCATTGATTTGTGAATCCGTTTAAATTAATATATTTATTGCAATAATAATATCTATTTAAAGCTGACTCCAGTCAAATAGCTCAAAATACACATTAGGAACATATATTGGGGCATTGACTGTCAAAGGATTTGTATGTCTGTCCATCCAGCATTTATATAGATCTGGTAGATGCATTATAATCGTAAAGCTAGGCACACACAGGTAGATCTGTAAAAAGATTTGAGTACAATCAATCAACGTGCCCGCTCTGTTTTTAAACCTACCCGCGGAATCAATAGAGCCTGCTCGAAGAAACTCAATTGAACGGGGTTCCAACATGTTGGAAAACCCCATTCAATCTCCATTACTTTGCATGGAGACGTGAATCTACATCAAAGTATTGGAGGTGCTGCTGCTCTTGCCTCCTTCCTGCACAGCCGTCTGCTGTCAGAGTGAGTGGGGTGCAGCCAGCACTCCTCACTCGGAAGCTGTGTGAGTGAGGCAGGCTGCTTCTCCCCAGCTTGCAGCGTGTTCTGATTCACACATGCTGCAAGCTGGGGAGAATGGGTCCCCAGGGTTTCCATTGAATGGGAATCGATGTGCCCATAATGTCACCACACTGTGATTGATCGGGGGTCGATTGCACGGGAATCTACCTGTGTGTGCCTAGCGTAAGTTGCTTTTGCTATTATGAAAGCTGAAGAGAGCAGGAGCTCAGGATTGCCTTCCTCCAAGGTGCAAAACTCCATTAGGAAGCATGTGGGTGGCATGCGAGTGAGACACCCCTCATCTATTTTAAAAGGCCTCTGGGACTGGTTAGCTTTGATTGGAAGTCTCCAACTGGCTGAGGTTGCAGTGAGTAGAATCTTGACTTGGCTTATGCCTCCTAAAAGACCCAGGAGTGGTCTGTTCAGAGCAGACTATTAGCTGAGAAAGGATAAGATGCAGGTAGACTGGTGGAAGGCCTCAGGCGCCACATGTGGGATTATCCTATGTTAAACTTCCCTCTGTAGTGTCGTGGAGATTCAATTTAGTGCACAACTCACGCGACCAGGTCCTTTCCGACGGATGTCCTCTATCCCTTCACCAAGCACGGCTCACGCTCTGAACAAAACCAAGTCCAGGCAGCTGGTAGGGGCTTTGTACACTTTATTAGGAGTATTAACATACCAGCTCCAACTCCTGAGGGCAGAAATGGAGTTCAGACTTGGGAATGAACGTTGCCAAGGAGTTGCTACCAGCTGCTGCAACTGTGGACAGGGTTGCTGTAGGCTCTCTCAGAATGAAGAACAATAAGCCGTCCAGTCATGGTGTCACACTCTAGGTTTGTAAAGATCACCTCACCCAGGGATTCTCATCTGGGGACACCACTGAGGGAAGCTGAAGTCATCAAGAAAGCCACATCAGAAAAGCCCAGAATGTTCTGAGGAACTAATATTTATATGCTCAGACAGAGGTTGGCTTAAGGCCTGTAACTGGCCAGAACAGAATAGTTACATTTAGAGGAGAGAGCCAAAACTGGGAAAAGTTATTAACCCTGTCCTTGCAAAAAGGTTCTTGCAAAAAGGTTCTAGCAACTGGTAAGCAAAAAGTGTACCCCTTAAATGGACATACACCCACTATAACAAAGCACTTTACAGCAGTATATACAAAGTGCATTACATACAGTTTTGTGGCCCTATCTCTGGTCACTACATCTCTAGTAAAAAAAAGTTGTTAAAAGTCCATTGGAGTGTTGGTGTGGTCCACTACTTTTTACCTGCTCCGTAAGTTCTATTGAATTGAGGTCTCTGTGCAGGCCAGACAAGTTCCACCACAGGAAACTCCCTCATCCATGCCTTTATGGACCTTGCTTTGGTAGTGATGTACAATAATGTTGGAAGAAGAAGTTGTAATCTCCTAACACAAAGTTGGGTGCATTACATTTTCCAAAATGTCATTACTGGAACCAAGGTGGTCAGGCCCAACCCCTGAGGCACAACTTTTGTCCTTCACTACACTTGCAGTCAGTGAAATGTTGTTCTTCTGGCATCCACCAAACCCAGAAAGAGCAATCCGATTGCCAGAGAGGTGGGATTGGTTACTACAGAGAGTGTGTCCACTGTGGTGGCATGCATTTAGTGATGTAAAGGCGGCCATAGACGTCTCGATCCATGGCTGGCTTGTAGCAGACTCATTACAGCGTGGTGACATCTGACTGGAATCCTGTGTGCTCCACTAACACAGGGATTCCCGGCAGATTGTAGCCAATTAACTTGGAGGGGGAGGAGACTCCCTATCCATAGTAACTGCCTACAACAGGAACGGCCACAAAAAGTACTGGCAGGACGGATCGCCATGGGTCAAAACCTCAAGCTGGGCACCCCTGTAGTTGCGGACGATCGACCACCATGCGTTCGGTGGGAGCGTGCATGCTGGTCGATCACCCGCCCAAGTTGATAACTTTGTAAAAATTTTCCTCTAATCTGTTTTTTCCTTGGTCGAAATCCATTACATTGATTGGGGAGCACGAGTTACTATCCAATGTAATGGACGGGCTGACAGCTGAGCTGCACCCACAGGCTGAGATCAGCTACGGTTGTGTGTGTGAAGGGGACGGGCCAGCATGGACCAAGCTCTGCCTGATGAGAGGGGGAGGGGCATGCAGGCTGGCTGCTTCTCCGGCTGGGGAAAGGAGAAACCCATTGTACGGTAATTGATGTGTCCATGTGGTGCACATTGATTACCATACAATTGACCCGCGATCAATCAATAATCATAATGTCGGTTGCACGGGAATCTACCCATGTGTGGCCAGCTTAAAGATGTATGGCCAGCTTAACACTTAAGCAGGATACACACATATGGTCCAGTACACCTAGTACAATATCTCCAACGATACCTATTGCCATAAATAAGTAGCAGGACTAACCCTGTTGATGAAGTCTTTTCTGTTTGTGCCTGTAAATGTATTTATTCGTATCATTTTGATCCACCAGACACGGGCCAATCTTGTCCTCAATGGTGTATTCTAGCATTCTATTAAAGAGACTGACAATATCTGCATGACACAGGAACAGTCCCATGTTCTTTGCTTGTTTTACAAATATCCCTCAAAGAACTGTGTTCACCAACCATGAAGTTATTAATACATTTGTGCTGAACCGTGACAGTAAAGTAAACAGGTTTATTCAAAGAGCGAGATTTCACTTAACTGCGGTCAGGCCAGTGAAATATTTTATTTTATTTTAAAAGCAGAACCTGAGTCCCCGGAGGCTGCCAAGCTTGACCTGTCCTTCTGGAACGAGTAGTTGCTTGGATGATATGCCAACACTCTGGCTTCAATATTTAATTGGAATGAGTAAGTACCTTGGTCATTAGGTTTGGTGTCACCTGGTGCCAGAAACCCATGGTGTTACCCCATAGTGGTGTATAAGGTTGTAATATGGGTCAAATTGTGTGGCAATGTTGTACATATATATATATATACATATGGTATAATGATGATATTAGACTGGCGTGCTTAAGTTAACATTGCTCAGTTATACTGCAACCTTTAATCTCCCCCCACAACTAAAGGGATGCCAAGGATGCCTGATATGTGTGGCCAGGAATTCAGGGGATGTGCTGCAAGAACAGGCAGAAGCTTCTGCGCTGTAGCATTCACAAGGGGCAGGGGGGAGCCAAAAACTGTGCTCAAGCTTTCATACTGCTTTTGTAGCTATAGTTCTTAAGGAAGATTGGTGTCCTCTTGCAAGTCCTTTAGCCCTGGTATATCAACAATACAATTGGTGGTGGGGGCGGGGGCTGGGCGGCACCATAGATCTCCATGTTAATGAAGGGGGTTCCTCGTTCGATGGAGAAAGCTCAAGATTCCTCGTTCAATCGAGGAAGCTCAAGCGCAGCACGTTGACGTCATTGCACTGCTTTTGAGGGCTCCTCGATTGCACAAGGCTTCCACCCGTGTATGGTGTGTTTAAAGCAGAGGTTTTACAGATGCCTCAAAGGCATTTTGTACTCCAATCAGCTCCTAAATCTGGTAAATGAGGAAACACCAAAGGAACATTTCATGGTATGAAGTTAGACTTAGTTACAATTAGCTGTGGAGTGTAATAGATATTCTGTCTTCCTAGCTGCCTTCCAAATTAATGATACCGCCAGGTAACCTGAAATACAATGCAGCAATTTCATTGTTATGTTTATACTTCAAGACTGTAATTTCATAACCGATGGGAATTCATCACTGAAACACGATGCTGTATTTTATTTTGTTACGTTCTACCAATTATTGCTCAATTTTTAGATGAATATTGCGGGTTATGTAAGTAATGAGATCACGGGTACAATTAAGAATAGACAATGAAAAATAAAGAAGGGGGAGGAATGTGTCTGGAGGACTTTGTCTTTGTTAAATAAAAGATCCGATTGCACAATTAAGTCGAAGATATTAAAAATTGTATAGTTCGGCCTCGGTCACTCCTATCTGGTTTTTATGCACGTTGAGCAATGAATTTAAATCTTATCCAGAAAAATGCACATTTTACCTAATACTCATTATTATTCACAAATCAATAGAAGTAATGCAGGTGTTAAAACCCCCTTAAATGGGACATCATATATACATTACAGTAGTAGAGCTTATAGACTGAAATCATTGGTGCAGACCACAGATGCAATGGATCTGCAGTAGAGCAACCCAAATGCCTACTCTGGGGCAACAGGGATACCTGAAAAGGTACAAGCCGATGACACCTAATTATTTTTTTTCTGAGCCTCAGCGTGCGCTTACACACAGAGCAGTGAACTCTACACCAAGTGCAAAAAATTTGAAGTGCACACATAGTGAAACCACACAAAAACATCCATGGGTGGTTTCTTTGTCCCGCCCCTAAAGGGGCTATGGACTCATTCCCCAAAAAGGAGACTAGTGGGTAAGACAGCTGACACCCTCGAGTGTCCCGTTCCCCAGGTGAACTCGACCAGAGCCAGGTCTCTTGAGTACTAGGGACAAGGGTGGGCATCCCTTGAAGAGTGTTCCGAGCTTGTAGAGACTTCTGAGCCGGGGCCATAAGAAGTCTCGACTCACCACATTCCGGGGTCAAGTCCCGGAGTACTAACACCCATACCAGTGAACAAAACAAACGTGCAGGGGGGTGTGGGGAGCACATACTACATAAAAAAATTAAAAAGAAGTGCTCCATGTTCAAAAGCATTGGGTAGGCCTAGCGGCCGGCTATAGAAATTCCTCCAGTCGGGCCAAAAGGCCATCCTCTGGAGGTAGGTGCTCTAAAAGTTGTGCTTTGGTGGGCAGTGTCAAAATCGTGCCATCGTGCCTCATATCAATATTTTTTATACCCTCCGTGACAAAAGGAGCCACTCTCCTTTTACTAGGCAGAATCCCATGATATACAGAGAAAACATTTAACTGTCTCATTGCCAAACTAAGGCTATGTTCCCAAATAGGTGATCAGCTGCGGGATGAGCACGATTGACCAGGCAATCTTTACCTGCAATGTTTTTTAAAGAAAAATCACCCCATTATAAAACAAATTCGATTTTTTTACAATGGAGGGGTAATTTTTGGATCGCGTCCACTCATGTCTATGGGCACGATCGTGGCCAATAGTTGATGTGGGGACAAGCCCATTCAACTGAATGGATGTGCTCAAGTGCAATCACCGCTCACAATTACAATCGCGAACGTGAGGCGATTAATCGCCTATGTGGGAACATAGCCTAAAGCCCCCATACACCTTTAGATTCCTCCATACAATTTCCATCAGATCTACCAACAACTATGTAGTAAAGTGACCTCCCTGATAGAATACATAGTGATTGAAAGGTGTAGAAAGGTCCTCATATTACATGGTTTTGGTAGAAGAAAAGTTGATTGTACAGAAATTGCATGGTAATTGTATGTGGTGTATGGGAGGCTTTAGACGATATTTCTATCAACTTCCATTAGGCTACCATTTACCTGGCAAATCAGTTACTATTTCTTTGAATAACTGGTCCATCCTGAAAAAGTTAACATAGATCAGCTGATTACATTGATCATGTGCTCCTGTAGTTGTCTCTGAGTTCTCTTGTAGTAAACTGTTTCTTAGGAAAACTTGTCGTCCCTTCCCATACCTGCTACGCTGTCCAATACATCATATATCCCAGAATGGGCCTGGTTGAGCTGTTTTTGTTAAGTTTTAGTTCTTTATTCCTTTTTTCCTAAAGCAGGCACACATTTGCTACTTAAAAAATAACACGTCTGGCAAAAGGCAATAGTTTCAAAAACTTTAACTTCAATCGGAAAAAAAAGAGATTAAATTAAATCATATATCTTTGGGACCAACGTTTAATTTTGCTCTATTTTCTCCTTGAAGAAACATTTTCAGATATCGGAGGCTATAACTCGTCAGCAAATACACTTGAATTTAAATAGAAAATTAAACTTTGTAGTACATTTACATTCGGCCTGTAGAGACAAACTGACTTCACTTTCATCTAACAGCAGAAAGTACCGATGAAGCTAATAGCTCATAACTGACTCTGTGTTCCTGGCCGACATCTAGGCATTGCTCATTGCAGCAGTGGGACGCTGCTTCTAACTCCCATGACTAATGGTTACATTAATGAACAATAGTTGAACAGATGTCTTGGCGTGGAAGAAAGTGAAAGGAGGATGAGGATTGATTATTCACAATTGTTTGGAAAATAAAACTGAGCACTGAACAGAGGTCTGTATATTAGGTTGTTCCAGAAGTAGGCAGCCGACCAGGGAACACGGTTATCATCACTGGAGACCTCATCCACCGACTTTTATGATCACACTGACCTTATACCTCCCAATACTCTGACTAACTATTACCTGACTGACCTCTGGCTGTGCTTGAACATATGGTTGCCCTCATGGTGGTCGGAGTTCGGTCTCTATGTGTGGGGGCTCCCGTTCTACCACCCATCCTGAACCCTGTTGATGCTACTTACTATTATCGTTGCACCCTCATTGGCGCTGACACGCATCATAAGCAGACTCAACTCTGCCCCCTTGACTATCCACCCCCTGATGAAGTTTAGATTTAACGAAACGTACGTTGGGGTGCCTCAGCTAATTCAGGCTTTGGTCTTTGAATTCACTGGGGAATTGATGAAGACATCTCATTGGTGATTCGAACGTGCAGCGGCTATTTGTCAACGTCACACCATGATTGGATGCAACAGTTGTGTTTTTTTTTATTTTGTTTTTATGGACTATTAAACTTGTTTTATGTGTATACTCATGAGAGCTAATTCACGTTACGTACTGAACGTATTAACTTATTGGCCTTTAATGTTCCCTAGCCTCTGTGGTTACAGAGGACATTTGGACTGTGGGTGTTGATGTCCCTATCTCACTATCCCACACCCTATCCCACACCCTTTTCTTTTTGTATGATGTATTGTGGGATGCCGGCCAACTCCTCTTTTTTGAGAAAGAGACCGTAACTATTGATATAGTTCCAGAAGTAGGCAAGGTACGGCTCGGAAACCATATGAGGCTCTTTAGCCCCTTCAGTCTGCTCAATGGCGCGGGGACCTGTTCTTCGCTGCGCTAACACCAAACACCGCCCTGTGACGGTGTAGGAGTTGCATCAGAGCTGATGAAATTGGACTATTTTGCCCTGCTGCCTCACCAGTGCATTAATATCTGGTCCTGACTATAAATTGTTAGTGCCGGGCAGTCATGTACTGCACAGTGTCACCCCCCCCCCCTTTTCTCTACTGCTCTTTAAGACATGTCTCTCTTTACTTGCAACCAGAGATCTGTGAGGGACGGAGCATACTGTGAGATGAGGTCTGTGGCTACCTGTAAGGATGGCTTTGTGACTAACTGTAAGGGAGGACCTCTGTAGCTACTAAAAAGTGGGGGCTCTCTGTTTACCATTAAGGGGGTTTCTATGGCTATCTACAGGGGGGTTTGGCTACCTACAATGGGGCGCTCTGTCTACCTGTATGGGGGAGATTTGTGGCTACAAATAAGTGGGAGCTCTCTGTTTACCATTAAGGTAGGGGCTCAATGGTTACCTATAAGGGGGATTTGTGACAACTAGGGATGGTCAAAAAATTTGCAGTGCGAATTTTTAAGTAGAAAATTTTCATAGTGGAATTTTGATGGGGAAAATCAGCCTGATATTTCAACTGAAATCCAAATTTCAACTTAAAAAAGAACTTTGCTTTTGATTTGCCGTGCCGCTATTTCGCGTGCG
>CM070033.1:182372687-182387920 GCA_036250615.1 Ptychadena robeensis | reverse complement strand
GTGGTTTAGATTCCCTGCACCTGGCACCCCTGCGCCAACCCAGGACCTGCGGGCACAACAACTTTATTTTCAGTTAATTTGATCAATCAAAGCACGTTGACGTCACCACGCTGTGATTAATCGGGGGGTTGATTGCACAGGAATCTAACCGTGTGTCCCCAGTTTAAGAATCCTTTAAATTTAGTTTGCATAGTCTTTGTACAATTTATCTTTGATAAAATAAAAAACATTCCATCCAAATATATATCCAAATGGGAAGGTCCATTTAATAATCAAATTGTAATTGTGTAGCCCTGACTTTTGGACATTAAAGAGGGGGGTGGTCAGGGGTGCACATAAGCAGTACGCTGGTACGCAAAATGGTCTAAAAACTAGCTCTGCATACCTTTATTATCTAAGTGAATCTGCGTACTACACTGAGAGTGTAGACATGCACGGAGCTTCCTTCCCCCTCCTCCTCCTCCTTTCTGCTGTGTGAGGAGCGTGCTTGTGTTGTTCTGCTGATATTGAAGATTGAGTGGAGATTATAGCTCCACACAACTTCACTTTATCATGTATACACTACTGTAAAATGTTTTTTATTGCCAATTCTAAAAATTCTAATTTTATTGTTAAACGTATACAATTTATGTCACTTGGATAACCGCAGAAACTTTAATAACTATAAAAGGTTGTAGTTAGGGGCGTCAAATTGGAAATGTAAATTACTAATAAAAAAAAAGGGTGTTGGAGATCTGGGTGAGGAAAATCAGAGTAGGCATATGTAAGGTAAAAAGTTTGCACTACTGAGATATGTAATGAGATCTGGGGGTTCAAGCTGTGTTGTACTGTGTTGATGTACATGAGTTACATGTGACCTAAAGCCAGCTGGTGACCTGTGGATGGAGACAGCTAATTGCAGGATCAATCAGGAACAGGGAGGTCCATCTGCAGCAGAATCTACCATGCAGGAGGGTGACACAGAGGACAGTGAGGGAGACAGTGAGGAAGACCATCCTACATATGGGGTGAGTACCAAACACCATCTCCTGGTACTCATCTGAGGAGCTCACTAAAAAAGTTATGCGCACCACTGGGAATAGTAAAGTCTAGATGAACTGCCATCTATCTCTCTCTGTGTGTCTGTGGAAGCTGCAGCTTCCACCAGGCACAGCCAGAGAGCCATTCTCCCCTGGCCCCCTTCCTCCTGATTAGTGAGGAAGATGACGTTGTGCTGCCGCTAGGGACATCTACTGGCTGAATTTGATATTGCATTCATGTAATCCATTGCATTAACCCAATTGATGTGAAAATGTATAAAATATTTTTTTTCATTTTTTTTGCTCTAAAAACTTGGTGCATGTTATGGTCCAAAAATATGGTTAGCCTCGGACAACACAAAAGGCCACCACTATCAGAAAAAGTAAGTAACTGAAGTACTGAACTTTAGAAAGTCAGAGGTAGGCTTGAACTTTTTGGAAACTTTTACTTAAAAAGTAAATGTCAGGTTTGCTTTGAATATTTTACAAAGGCAGGATTGTTAAAAAAAACTGATTGGCTGCTGGATCGATAGATGAACTGCCATCTATCTCGGGGGAGAACAGCCAGAGAGCTGTTCTCCCCCGGCCCCCGGCCCTCCTCCTCCCAGTCAGTGACATCTACTGGCTGAATTTGATATTGCATTTATTGAATCCATTGCATTAACCCAATTGATGTAAAAACGTATTAAATATTTTTTTTCAGTTTTTTTGCTTTAAAAACTGGGTGCGTCTTATAGTCCTAAAGCCTTGGCGAAACATGTACACAACACAAAAGGCCACCACTATCAGAAAAAGTAAGTACCTGAAGAACTAAACTTTTAGAAAGTCAAAGGTAGGATGACTTTTAACTTTTTGGAAACTTTTACTTAAAAGTAAATGTCAGGTTTGCTTTGAAAATTTTTAAAAGTCTGAGTATTCTGTCCATTTTGCGGTGCAATGGCAGGATTGTCTAAAAAAAAAAAACTGATTGGCTGCTGGATCGATGGTGCAATTTATAGCCCTATACATTTTTGATAACTTTCCATTGCAGAAGTATAGCATGTAATCAAGAGGTGCTGAGTAGTGCGGCACAAGCATAAATCTAAAGTATGAAGCCGCGAGATTTATGGCTAAAACGCGGTCTATTGATTTACTTTCAAGTTTGTAAAGATCAATATATAAAAGAATTACATATTTTAGGAACGTGCCGTGTCAGCGCCGCGGTCCTGAATTATCCAGCCCAAAGTCTAAGGTCAGCTTCATTTATCAGAGGCAAAAAAAAATAAAACATGTTTTTATGACGGCTGTGTTATTTATCAGAAGGAAGTAACAGAATTTGGATGAAATTATATTTACTTTAATAGCTAAAAGAGCTTCTCTCACCGGATTTTATTTAAGAACAAAGCGGACCTACCACCAGAAGTACATCTTTGCATGAATGGCACTAGAAGTGCAATAATAGGGAGGAATTCATAAAAAACAAACAAAAGTTACATGTAACAAGTAATTTATCCCACGCAGCCCCTCCTCTCTCCCTGGAATTGTGACCGTGGTAGCATGTCATAAGAGCGCTGGGTAATTCTGTGATCTCAGCTCTCCATTGAAAGTACACCGTCAAAAATTCCCATAGAAAACCATCATAAACGCCCCCAGTGGCCACTCACGATATTGCACCCTGAGATAACCTACGGAAGCCTGGCAAATAAAGATGAAATCTCTTATATAATTGCAGGGTACAGCAGGTAAGTATATATTTTTAGGTTCATGGTGCCCTAAGCCACCATCAGACCAGCTCAGAGGTAAGTCAAACTTTAATGTTACATATATATTTTTCATATATTGAGTATATAACTGCTTTGAGAATGTATGTGCACATGTATGGTATTAACTGGTTAAAGTTTTCCCTCTGTAGACAAGTAATAGCCCCACAACTGTATAATGGGAGAGAGTCAAAGCTGTTCATCAGGTGACAATCTACAGTATTTCCCTTATGAAGAAGGCAAGTGATGCCATTTACAGCCCATCATGCGGATGATTTTCCCCAAAAATTATAAATAATAATTCTTATCTCTAATAAGTAAATACTGATTGTTCCAAGTTGTACCTCCACTCAAATGAGAAGGGGATAAAAGTCAATTACACAACTGAAAATGGTGTCACTAGAGAGCACACCTTACGGCATATCTCATCTTCCTCAGATATGGAAAAGAGGGGGGGGGGCTGAGGGGGAATCTGCATTCATGTCTCACCTCCTGGCTGTGTGGAAGCTCACACACCGGCACACATACATGGAAGAGATGGAGGCTGGCATCTTTTATCTATATGTCTCTGCTGTATTGCTTATATCATCAGTGCCCTAAGCAAAACAGTTTATATCAGCAGGGCTCTGGGCTCTAAACCATTCTGTACAGATAAGAGATCCGACAGTGGGTGGATCCACCATCTGACAGCTGCTCCACCTCCCCCGGCTAATCTTCTTGCTGGGAGAGCTGGTGCGGGTAGTCACGCATTCGGACTATAAGATGCAGGCACTTTTTTGAAAAAAATGCGTTTAATAGTCCGAATAATACCGTACTGGTTCCCTTCCCTTGCAGAGGGAGTTGCATTATCTATAGTGACCGGGACTGATAAGGGGAAACTGGCCACAATGCAAAACATACCAAACCCGTAAATAATCAAGTACCCAACAGGACAAGATATAAAGACCCCACCCTCACCATGCAGAGGAAGTGCTGGATATGGAATGGTAATAGGAAAGAAGAGAGTGGGGAAGGAAAAGAGCGGAAAGAAGAAAGAGAAGGAAAAGAGGAAACAATGGGGTGCAGGGCAAAAAGGCAGGAAGGACTTGGCGACCCTCAAAAACATACAAAGTCCAGGGGAGGCCTTCAGGTGCTCTATCCATGGGGACCAAATCTTCAGGAAACGATTATGAGTGGCAGATAAAACTGAGGTTAGATGTTCATTGATTAAGATACCCACCAGGCGCTGCTTCACTTTGGAGAAGGACAGAGTTGGTTGCCTCTAGCACCTCACGGTCACCGGTAAGCTAGGAACACATATGATGCCAGTTTTGCAGTGGAACGTTGCAACTGTGGTGGACGTCTATTGAGCAGGGAGTCCCAAGGGTAGAGGGGTGTACAAGAGGTTATACCTCCTTATCCATATTTTATGTGCTTAAGCACAATCTCACCACACATGAAGAAGGGTTCCTGCGGCGGGGCAACCTAGGAAGCAATTAGAGAACTTAGCAATGCGGGCGGGAGTGAGGTACCATTGCATTAAAACCTAAAACCAATTCTCAATGGAGACAACATTAGGGGAACTGCCTGCCACGCTTTGTCAAATGCCAATCCATTCAGCAACATCCAAGGATTGACCAAGGTCATGTTCCCAGGCAAGCATATAGGGCAGCGTAACAGAGGTGGAATATTTGAATCGCTAATTTTATTGCAAAAATCGAAGATCTCGAATACAATGCTTTATCTCGTAATTGCAAATATTTGAGATCCTGGGGAAAGTACCATGCATTGTGTTCGCAATATTCACATGTACAAGTGCGGATTTTCGCAATGAATTACTTCTATGAGTGTTGTCTCGTGTGGTGATTACACTGCAGCTGCTATTTCACATAATGCCACTGGATGTCGCCGTGACAACACACATTATTATCGCAATGATAATAATGACAGGAGATCTCGAATTTTCAAATCGACTTATATTTGAAAGAACAATATTGGGAGAACAAGTCTAGAAATTTTGCAAAATTCTAATATTCCCCTTGCTGCTCATCACTACTGGGGAAGAAAGTTGCCTATAGACGGA
The DNA here is from genome assembly GCA_036250615.1 of Ptychadena robeensis. Classification (NCBI taxonomy): domain Eukaryota; kingdom Metazoa; phylum Chordata; class Amphibia; order Anura; family Ptychadenidae; genus Ptychadena; species Ptychadena robeensis. Next base: position 182,383,100 of record CM070033.1, on the reverse strand, counting down.
CATTTTGTTACTGTATATGTATTTGTATATGCGTACTTCAGCCTCCCTTGAGGTTGAGACTAACCGTTCGTGTTTGGGTTCGTTACCGGGCATCGGGTGCACCCGATACACCTGTAGAAAGCTGCAGCGATTTCTGGGGTTTTTGCACCTCACAGCACGGTGACATGGAGGGGGCTAGGGGGTAACACCGTAGACCTCAAAGTCAATGGAGGGGTGCCGGCTTTCCAGCCCACACAGCCGATGTGGAGCGGGGGGGAGTTGGGAATTGTATGCAGTGTAATCTTTCACCGGATTTCCAACCGTCTTCATCGTTCTGTACAAGACAGCTGACAGTCACACCTGAGGTTCCTCTATCAATAGGGCTCTTAAGCTAGCCACACATGGTTAGATTTTGGTTCAATCGATGCTCGATTTGATCAAGGAATTGAATTGTCTAATCGAAAATCGATCTTAATCGCATCAACATTCACCCCACATTGCGTTTGCGATTGTGGTGAGATTTCGACTAAAAAAGATAACTAAAATCACCGATTTTGGTATGGAAACGATTGAAGTTCAGATTGAAGTGGTCTATGTTAATTATATAGAATCTAATCGATCCAGGAGAAACACCACAAACATCGGCGATTATAAAACGATTTTGGCACAATCGACGATGATTTTCTGACATGTCCGATCAAAATTCGATCAGTTTTTCTGCCTTCATCGAACAATTATCGTCGATCGTACCATGTGGGCATTTCTCGATTTTCGTTCAATCGATGAAACAATTCATCTAATCGAGCATCGATTGAACCAAAATCGAACCGTGTGTGGCTAGCTTTAGACATGTAAACAAAAGACATGTCCTTGTGATAAGACAATGATAACGAGAGCAGATTTGTACAAGATAATCCAATTGTATATAGTTCTACATCTCAAGAGGGTGTCAGAATGACAAAGAGCCGAGTCTAAAAATATAAGTGGGTATCATTACCATCAAGAGGGTAGACAGTCATGGAAACAACGTTCCTCATCACAGGCTGTTTAATTGGGAGAATGCCCACAAGAGATTTTTACATAAATGAATAACTTATTTCAAGTTTGTTTAACTCTTTATCTATGATATCGAGACAATTATCAGAGAACCGAGGAAGACCTTGATGAGCAATAAAGCGATGCTGCTGAAATGTACAGAGAGATGACGCACAGACGTAATGATGTCTTAAGAAATGTGATCACCCAGTGGTGGTTTTTAGTGATGAGCGGCATAGGCAACATTCGTATTCGCGGCATGCCGCGAATTTTATGGAAAACATTCGGAAAATAGTCGCATTCGGCAATATTCAGGGTTTTTTTTTGTTATTGCGAATATCGGCAGTTATTATTATTATTATTATTAACATTTATTTATATAGCGCCAGCATACTTACGCATGCGGCTGTACAATTACATTAGAGAGGAGGAACAACACGAGTATAAGCACCACGGGTACAGGGTAATGACCAGGAGGAGTAGGGACCCTCGCGTTTGCGGACGGGCTTACAATCTTAATAGGTGTGGGGGACAAGGTATACAAAAGGTGGGGGGGGAATGGGAACTGGGATGGGGGTTGATGTTAAGAAGCTGGGTGGAGAGGCGTGAAGATGGTGGGTTTTAGAGCTTTTTGAAGGGGTTGCAAGGTCTGGAGCAAGTCTGGTGGGGCGAGGGAGGGAGTTCCAGAGAGTAGGATGCCGGGCCCTAGAGAAGTCTTGGAGTCCGTGCAAGTGATGAGGGTGATGAGTGGGGATGTCATTTAGTAGTTCACTGGCGGAGCGGAAGGGCGTGTGGGGGGGGCGGTTAGGGGTGATGTGGTACCAGGGTTGGGTGAGAGGGTGTACGGAGGACAGGAGGTGTGGGAGTGATTTAAACGCAAGGGAACACAGGACTGTGTGAATTTGAGTTCTTCTGGGACATACTGGATAGCCCAGTGTAGAGATTTGCCAGGAGAGGAGCGCAGATGAGGACTGCGCGTTTAGAGGAGTAGGATGAGCTGGGCCGCGCCAGTCAATGATGGATCCTGGAGAGGTGAAAGTTAGTGAGAGGGAGACCAGAGAGGATGATGTTGCAGAGTAGTCCAGACGAGAGATGATGAGAGCCGTTTGGTACCAGGACTTTGGTGGTCTCTGGGGGAGGGAAGGAGCGGATTTTGGAGATGTACGAGATGGATAGTGGCAGTCTAGCGATGTGCTGAAGTGGGAGTAAAGGGAGTGCAGAGTCAAAGGTGCACCAAGGCAGCGAGCTTGTGGAATGGGGGAGATGACGGTGGTATTGTACGGTTAGTGAGATGTTGGGGGGAGGAGGCTTGGAAGGTGATGGATGGAAAGATGATGAGTTCTGTTTTGCTTAAGGTTTGAGTTTAAGGAATCTGTCAGCATACCATGAAGAGATGGCCGATAGGCCAGTGAGAGAGTTGTCAGGACAGAGGGAGTGAAGGCCGTGGTAGAACAGATAGATTTGGGTGTCATCAGCATATAGATGGTATTGCAGACCAAAGGAGGAGATGAGTTTCAGCAAAGGGAGGAGGTGTTGGTAGAGGGAGAAAAGAACGGGCAAGACTGAGCCTTGTGGGACGCCAACAGGGAGGGGGGCCGTTGTGATGAAAAGAGGAGCCATAGCATTGAAGCGGTTTGAAAAGAGCGGTGTCAAGTCAGGTAGGGAGGAGAACCAGGAAAGAGCAGAGTCACGAATCTTCGATAGAGCTCAGGGTCGTAAAAGAGAGGGTGGTCAACAGTGTCAAAGGCAAGAGGAGAGATCAACAGCAGAAGGAGATGGGAATAGTTGCCTTTGGCTTGGCAGTGAGAAGGTCATTGGCACGTTTAGTGATGGCTGTCTCAGTGGAAGATGAAGGCCGGAAGCGCGATTGGAGGGGGTCAAGGGGGAATTTACAGTCAGGTAGTCAGTGAGTATTGTGTATACCAGGAGGTTCAAGCAGTTTGGAAGCAAAGAAGAAGAAGAGATCGGTCGGTAAGTTGGAGGAAGAGAGGGATCAAGTGATGGCTTCTTCAGTTGTGATGGGGCAGGATTGTGGCATGTTGAAGGATGCTGGGAAGAACCAGAGGAGAGGGAGAGGTTGAATAGTTCAGTCAGTCGCAGGGGACAGAGGTGGTTGGTGGAATGGGTCCTAAGTCAAGTCGCGGTGGTATGGGTTCGATGGGTGGCAGGTGGTGGAGGGAGAGGAGCGAAGCAGAGAGGTGGTGATTCCTCCACACTGACAGGGGAAAGTGAGGGTGAGGGAAAGAGGTACAGGAGGATGGGATTGGAGGAATGGGGGTGAGGGTAAAGTTACAGGAGGCATGGGATTGAAGGAGAAGGGGGGTGGTTGAGGTTGGAAGAAATATCGTATGTTCGGATGGCTTCAATTTTGTCTTGGAAGGAGTGGCCAGGTTTGGGCAGAGAATGGTGGGCAGTTGGAGGGAGGGGGTAGGATTTGAGCGAGAGTGAAGTGGAGGTGGAGAGAAGGGCAGTGAGGGTTGGATGTGTGAGGTATGAGGAGGAGAAGTGTGTGTTTGCTAGCAGTAAGCGCAGCAATGATTGCTGAAGTTTGGCTTGTAGCTAAGAAAGTCGCTGGTCTGGCCAGACTTTCTCCATTTGCGTTCTGCCCTGCGAGTGTCTTGTGTAGGCCGCGAGTGTGCTTACCGGCCGAGGGCGGGGGTTGGTGGGGCGGGGAGAGAGTAGCGGAGGGTGGAGCGGCAAGTTATTTAGGACAGTTTGAAGGGTGAGTATAGTGAGAGGCAGCTTGTTCAGGGGATGTGAGAGTTATGAGAGTGGAGGCAAGTGAAGATAAAGGAGTCAGAGAATGCAGAGTGGTCAGGTTGTGGAGGTCTCTGTGCCAACGCTTCAGGTCGGGGAGGTGTGGAGGTGGATAAAGGGCAAGAAGTGTTTAAATTGAAGGTTAGAGATGGTGGTCGAGAGAGGGAAAGCGGAGTTTGTCGAGGTGGGTGAGGGTGCAAAGTTGGAGTACCAAGTCAAGTGTGTGTCAGCGAGGTGTGTGGGGGTGTGGATGTGCTGGGTTGGCCAAGGGAGTCTGTAAAGAGAGAAGTTTGGAGTGTGGGGTTGCTGGGGGTCATCCATGGCTATATTGAAGTCACCCAAGGATAAGGAAGAGGTGGTAGGGTCGATGGGCAGAATGTGTGGGAGCCAAGAGGTAAAGTTGTCGAGGAATTGGGGTGTAGGGCGCGGGGGCGATAGATTACGGCCACGATGAGGGGCAGGGGGTGTGCACCGGCGGGGTTGTGGTGTCCTCGGCTGGGACGTGGTGGGGAGGGGGTTGTATTGACAGTTATTGACGAATTTGCTGGGCGCAATTATGTTTAACAGTGTCGCGAATATTGTTATGCGAATTTTAAAAGTGGCGATTTTGCAATATTGCATCACCCCAATATTCATTTAAAAATCTGTTGATGGTGTTGCTAAGCTTTGTTGCCGCGCTCTTCCGCATTCCTCCACTCACATTGAGAGGGCAGTGTAATGGATAAAAATTATACGAATATCCGGAATGCCGAAATATTCGGCAAATATTCACCATCCTTACGCAGAATTTCCGAATTGACGTATTAGTGATTAATATTCGGAATAGGACTATATCATCACTAGTGGTTTTAGGCATGGGCCCACTAGAGATGGTCAAAGTTTTCGACTAGCTGAATTTGTGAGCTGATTGCAAAGCCTCTTAAAATAGTATCATCACCAAAATGTAGAGAAGGGTTTTTGGAACATTTAAAAAATATATATATTTTTTTTTTCTCTAGCACGTGTAGTTTTTGCATAAATTAAGTTCAAAATCAAAGTATAAATTACATTTTTTTCAATTGTGACTTGACTTTGAACTTAATTTATGCAAAAACTATTTGTGCTAGAGCCATACTTTTTTTGGAGTATACCCCCAACCCTTCTCTTCTAGTGTTGAGCTTGAATATTCGAATTGCGAATATATTCGGGGAATACCAGCTATTCGAGAATTCGCAAATTTCGCAAATATGGCGGAGGATATTCACAATTTCGAATACTTGTGATATTCACCAATGTGATGCTTATGGGCATGGACTGCCAATATATATTCGCAATGCGCAAATAAATAGCCCACACAGCCGATGTGGACAGGGGGGAAGGTGGGAATTGTATGCAGTGTACTCTCTAATCTTTCACCGGATTTCTACTGTCTTCACCCTTCTGTACTAGACAGCTGACAGACACACCTGAGGTTCCTCTATCAATAGGGCTCTTAAGGCCCCCACACACGCACCAAGTGGGGGCCGACAGAGCTGCTGAGATCAGCTCTGGAAAGCAGCGTGATGACGTCATCACGCTGCAGTCCCAAGCTGACTGCATCGGCCGGCACCCTTTGTGTGCCGGCCGTTAACTTCAATCAAGATGCCGGTCGCCATTGAAACTAACGGCATCGGCCAGAAAATATCGGACATGTCCGTTCTCTGGCCGGCCGAGCTGTGGGGCGACAGGCATCTGTCGGCCATGGATTGCGAATATACATTCGCAATGCGAAAATAAATAGCATGTGACCATTCATTTTTAAGGTACTTACAAGGCGTTTATAATTGCGAATCTAGTTTCGCAACCGCAAATATAGATTCGAACAGTAGTATAATTATTCGTGAAATATCGCAAATTCGAATATTGCCTATGTCTTCTCTACATCTCCAGCAGGTTTAGTGATGATTGCAATTAACTCGAAATCATCTCTAATGCTCACCCCAGCGTGCCCAGCTATCAATCGCATGTCCGCCTGGGGAGAAAGAAGATTGAGCAGTGTTCTACAGCAGTTACTAAAGATGCTTTAGCGTGGGTGGGTTTTCGGGGGCTAGGGACACAGTTTGTAAATCTCACCTGCACCCCCAGACACTTGACCAGGGCGCCGATCTCCCTGTGATCACCCAAAATCATCCGAATAACTGAAATACCTGATGGTTAATTGGTATGGATGAGAGGACATTTTGTCCAAGTTTTGTTCACCAAACCTTAAGAACTAAAGCCATAACAAATAGGTCGATATTTCTGCTCAATTGACCACAAAATAGATATTTTAAAGTAGTTTGAAAGGGAATCAATTCCTGCCCACCTGGTTCGATCGACAAGTGATCGCAATTAAACAGAACATTGATCGAGCAGTGATCAGACATGTCGATAACTTTCATTTGATATATTACATGTACATGCCGTTTTTTGGTTTCCAGGCGCCCTCTTGTGGCAGAAAGCGGTAATGACGCTTAAAAAAGAAACAAACATTTGTGAATTTATAACACTTTGTGGCAGTACAATCGATGTTCAACTGGGGATCGTTTATTTTTTTTGCACAGTATGATTAAATTGAAAATCAATTTACCTTAACACCAACTATAGCACAAAAAAACTCTTTTGTGTAAGCCCCAACAATTAACTTTCTAATTTGATTTTAGCAAGTTTGGAGTTCAAGTGATACCGTTTATTGGCTAACTGAATTGGAGAAGCAAGCTTGAACTCCAAACTTGCTGTATTCATCAATGGCTAACACGGTACAACAATCTACTACTGTTAATTAGTGTTGAGCAAGAATATTAAAAATTCAAATATATTCAGCGAACATCCATCATTCGAGAATTCGCAATATTTGGCGAATGTGCGCGCAGATATTCTCAATGGCGGATATTCGTCATATTATGCTTCAACATTGTTTACCGGCATACATTGCGCATATGTGTGCGCATTGCGAACAGATACGGGCAATACACACAGTGCTCATACTGGCTAAGATCACAGAATGAAGAAGAGAAGCTGTAAAGCTGGAAGCGATGGAAGGCAATAGAACTATGGAATGCTCATCACTATTTGCTATACAGGTTAGCAGCAAGTTTGGAGTTGAAGTGATACCATTTATTGGCTAACTGAAGTCATTAGAGAAGCAAGCTTTCGGGATGTTGCAGATCACTTAAAAATCTCAAAAACCAGAATTGTATTAGCCGGAAGAAGGGATCTGTGACATCCTGAAAGCTTGCTTCTCTAATGACTTCAGTTAGCCAATAAACGGTATCACTTCAACTCCAAACTTGCTGTATGTATCCATGGCTAACACGGTACAACACTCTACTATTGCTATACAGATTAGAGAATACATTTATATGTAATAAGATTTCCATCCAGTCTTTCATTGTGCAGGCTGAGAAGAGGGGGGAAGCGGGGTGACATGACTTGAATTGCAGAAGCCATATCCATGTTAGATTTAAATACATTGACAATGATATGTTCTATGTCTGGCGATAATGATAAAAATGTATCTGTTTTCATCAGAATCGAGCCTCTCCGCTCAGCATTTAATACACCAGTATGGTCACTCTATTATCGGCCTTTGTTCGGCTTGATAACATCTTTAGGATTTGGATAAATCCGACTGCCGCGGGCTCCAAAGAACATTAGTCTCCGCTGTCCGCAAGCCTGTTCTTATCTCATTCTGCATCATTAATCTGCATTATTACCCTTATAATCATCCGTAAGTGTCACTGTAATTTCCGCTACAGGTCCAATCCCCCTGGATGATTTCCGTTGTGCAGGAAGTCAATCTTCTGATCTCAGGGCTGGTAAAGTCCCTCTACAAGTAATTACTGCCCGGGTTATCTTCTATTTTTAATCCGCAAGTCATTTGCATCAGATGTTTCCTTTCTGAAAGCGCTGGCTATATAATGTTATGTATGGACACCTCTGGATTTTCTTGAATAATGCCACCTGGGTGTAGCCCTCCTTTGTTACAAGATTCTCTTCCAACTATCAGAAAACATACTGGCTGGCGGTAACCATAAAGCTCACCGTTGAGGAAGGCTTAGAGCAAGATGGGATAGATTATTTTACTGATTTCTGGAGTGGAAGCGGCCTGAATTTTTCTCCAGACAATGTAACACACACAGTGGATAATATGCACTTAAAAACAATGATTCATAAAATAATTTGCATGTAAAAGTAATATCATCACTCTGCACTCCATTGCTCATCTGTCGGTCCCCACTCGGTACGTGTGTGGGGGCCTTTAGGCAATGCTACAATGATATATTAATTTACAGATGGCCAAACATCAACCATGTCCTTTCGCGGACAGGCAGATTGGACTTTGAAAGACTGATGTCCGCCTATTTGCGATAAAATGATGTTGACCATACATGTTCTGGTCTCTAATATGGTAAAAATATTGGAAGTGATGTCCGCGATGTCACTTCCGCTATTTAGAACGCACAGTTCCTCCCAAATTAATCCACAGTTCAATTCCTCCACAGTTAAATTCCAAATTAATTAACGGCGCTTCCAGCATAGGGGACATACACTTACTCCGTGTGATGCACTGATAATGAGGAGCCGCTTAGGGATCTAAAAGCTTCTTCTGCCGGCTGGATCTCCCGTTGCGCCAACACTGCAGCCATTTCCATGGACCTTTAACCTCCTGGACGTTTGGCACGAGCAGGGGCAGTCCTAGGGAGACCAGCACCATTCTGTCTCTCTCCTGTAAGAAGGAGTAGAGCCCAGATGCCGCCCCATGCCTGAATGTTCTTTGGGCTCTGGGGTGGGGGGGGGGAGAGAGGTGGCCAGTTTTGCTGATTGAGGGTGGGTGAGCTCTGACCAACCTGTCCCCCAACCCCAAACGCCCCCCCGCTGAATAAGCTGGGGTCCGCGCACGGAGGAGATGGGTGCTTTAACATATGACTATTAGGTGGGAAAAAATATATAAAAATGATAGAGCACTTCAACCCTTAATGAGTCCTAGGTCTGTAGACCTCGACGCGTTTCACCCTCTATGATGGCTTCCTCAGGAGGCAGTAAATGTAAGTTGTATATTAGGTAAGGGCATATAAAAGAGCTACATGCTCAGTACATGGGTGTCCCTTCCTGAAAGGAAAGGAACAACAGCATTTAAACACAACCCATAGTGCACCAATATAATCATATCGATCAATTCCTCCATCAGTAATTTTCACCATACAACACAATATATGCAAGTAATGGTAATAAAGGGGTTAAGACAAGCTCAATTCACTGATGTCCTTACATTGGAAGTATTAATCAATAAAGAAGTCAAGGTGTAATATTACAAAAAAGTCGCTCACCTTAGGAGCCAGCATCCGGAGCCATGGGACACACAACCGTGCAGATCTGGCGCAGGTGGATAATAGAGATGGTGGAATTTTTCTACTAGCTGACTTTGTGAGTGTCATGTGTGATACTGTGTGTGTATGGGTGAGTGTATGTGAATGGATGTAGTGTTTGTGTATATGTATCTGTAGTGAAATGTGATCGGAATGTGCATATATGTGATTAAATAGTGTTTGTTACAATAACCCCCTTGAGGTGTATGGGTGTAAACTAAACAAATTAATCCTTATAGCCCAGTTACTCCTTAGTATGTTCGTGGCCCCCCTCCACCACCTACCTGTAAGGATGTAGCGCATTCCATCCGGAAGCGCTTGCGACACCCGTCCAACTCATCCGGCGTCACCAATGCCCGCGCCCGCCCCCTTAAATCCCCCGCCGTCGCCATGGAAACCCGGGACCAACGCGCATATAAATGACATGATCATCACGGTTCCCATGGCGACGTGCGGACCCCCGAGCGGGGCAGGGGGATCCCGGTGGTTACGTGCAGGTGGATAAGTGGTCTCAAGACCGCTTGGCGTCCGCAAACCCCGTGAGCGCCCACCCCAGCCGACGCAGGAGTGGCAAGGAAGACCCCCCAAAAAAGACAGCCCCGATCCGATCCCAGCCTATCGTTTTGCAGAGGGGATCCATCATCCAATGTTTAATTCACAAAGAGTAATAGTCAAAGGAAAATCCAGTGTTAAAAATGTCTAGCAATAATTATTGCAAAAAAGTATCCTGCACTCCAGTATGCATTATGAAATAATGCTCTGTGAATTCAATTAATAAATAGAGTAAGCGATTCATCACACCCTATTCTGAGGGAGTATTTAATAGCCATACGTGGGGCATATTGGGTAATATAAAGGCATGGAGAGGTCAGTGTGCTTGTTTCACAAATTATCCCCCATCCTAGATATTACTACAATATAAGGAGTGGCAAAATCTACAGTTTGGTTCATCCTGAGAAAGAAGTGACATTGAACTCAAAAATGCATAAGGAGAGATTGTATAAAAAATGCATTAGCTCCTCATGTTTCTACACAATCTTTTTGTTCAACCAACCGAATTAAAGCTCAAAGTCAGCAGTTCAATTGCATCTGAATTGTTTTTTTTTTAAATGTAGTGTGTTAAGCACCCAATATGCCTTTAGGTCACTCCACACAAATTCCTTTAGATCTTCCAACAACTATGTAGTATGGTGGTCTCCATTATAGAATACATAGAGATTTGGAAGGTATATATCACTGCTATGTAGTGCTGGGTCCTTCCTGATAGAATACATAG
>CM070033.1:182349013-182361806 GCA_036250615.1 Ptychadena robeensis | reverse complement strand
AAATAGCGATATTCGAGCTAAATATTCAAAAATCGAATATTCGAGCTCAACACTACCTAGCAACTGACCCAACCTATCCGGTAAAGCTGGACCAAGATAAAATACCATAACAACAAAGCATGTTTATAAGATTAACCAACCCTTAGTATGTCAGCTCCTTCTAACTAGTGATGATTCGGATTCCGAAAATTAATCGCGAATATCAGCAATTCAGAAATTCGCGAAGACGGTGAATATATTGGCGAATATTCGCAATTCTGGATATTCGGTATTTTTTATCCACTACACATGCCTCTCAATGCAAGTGGATGAATGGGAAGGCTGCAACAAGAGCTTAGCAACACCATCAACCGGTTTTTAATTGAATATTGGGGTGATGCGAATATTGCGAAAATCTTCACTTTTGAAAATTTGCATAAAAATTTGCATCATGTTAAACATATATTGCGCGCGTAAAATTCGCAATAAAAACTGCCGATATTCGCAATAAAAAAAAACTGAATATTGCCGAATGCGAATATTTTCCGAATGTTTTCCATAAAATTCGCGGCATGCCGCAAATACGAATGTTGCCTATGCCGCTCATCACTACTTCTAACCCATGTAGTCCCTCCACCTAGGTCTCTTGGCCCTGGTCCTGTCTATATCTTGGTATTTACTACAATTACAATGGTGTGATGAAAAACTACAAAGCTGGATGCCCTTTAAGCAATGCAACCAAATTTGAATAAAGGGCATGCAACCAATGCTACCAACATTTATGTATTATTCACAGCATGTGCAAACATGCTGTGAATAATACATAAATGTTGGTTGCATTGGCGATAGCAAGTATTGTATTTGGGTTATATTCTAATGTAACATATACACCAGCGGTCACGTTGAAGTCTTCCACCTCCCATAAAATGCTGGGTAAGGATATTGGTTTTTAGTAACTTTTCCCTATAAGAACACCGACAAAACTTCTCATTTCTCGGTATTATACTTTAGATTAGCCACATTCATTCAGCTCTTTTTTCTTCCGCTCTCTCCTTTCTCCCAAGGTTCCTCCAGCATCATACTGATTGCCTGGCAACTGCGGTGACTGACTTTCAATTCTGTTTTGCCTTGAGCAAAGATTAACTTTTGTGCCGCGCTCATGACAGCCAATTGGATGTGCTCTAGTGTTGCCCTCTCTGTAACAATGAACATCTTGGGTTTATTTCACCCTGGATGTCATCCAGTTCCACCTGAATTTCAAAATGCATATTTATATACAGCAAGTATACCTTTTGAGTTCTTAATGTTTCATTAAAACTCAGCAATCTAATATCATGTACCCCTTTGTTGAGTTAGAGCTTTCCAATGGTCAACGAGAGGCCAAAATCTCTACATTAACCTCCCTAGCATTCTTGTGAGGTCCAGATTTCTGTACCAAAAGTGCACCATAGACTTAAATGGAATTCATGTTGTAGACCTGTAACTTCCCAAAATATGTCCGTACAAGGGTCTAGTAGACATCCTGACTATAATAATGTTTAGGACAAACAATTATGTACAAAAAAATTCATTTAAACAAAACCAAATACATTTAATAAAAGGTATGATTTGAATGATACAATCTTTAAAATAGTTCTTTTGTAAGATAGATTGCAAAACAGTATGTATTTATATTTGTTTTTTGTTTTTAATAAAATTTTTATTCAATTAGAAATGTGTTTTGTGGCTTTTTACTTTGAATTGTATTGGATACAGATATCACTGTATCCAGTACAATTCTCTTTGGCACCTACTCTCTCCTGGTGTGATTTACCTGGTGACATCACACCAGGGGAGAGATGGTTAACTTCAAATGGGCACATCTGGGAAATCACACTGAAAACAGTTTTCTACACACAAAACTGTTTTTTTGCGATTTACTTTAAAATCTCTACCCCCCCCCCCCCATGTGAGATCATCACGACACTCCACTGTGGGGTGGACAACTTCCATGCAGAAGCCTGTTCAGTAGATCGTAGCCACCAGAGCAACAGGGATTGGTAAGTTTGCACTGCTTGGGCTCCGATCTCCGCTGGAAGAACCCAGCTCATCCAGTGTAATTCTAACAGGTCAGTGCTGGAAGGGCTGGGTTCATCGGGAAGAAGGGATCTGCGGCGTCCCGGCGTTCATGCAAATTGTGTGCAGACTGAAACTGACCCAATCAAGTTCATTAGCTGAGGTGCTTGATTCGGCATCAGTCTGCACACAATGTGCATACAAATGTCAACATTTTGTCATTTAATTGATCACCTCCAATGTCCAATCACCAAATCTCCCATAAAATAATAAAGGAAAGCTCTGATCCTGGACTAACAGCAGGCTTGCCAGCCAAGCCTCTACTAAGGAAATTATTCTCCTTATCAGAAAGTATGGTTCCTACGCTGTAGAATGCTGGCCAGTGGTAGACATTTAAATTGTGACTGACTGTTATTAACACTAGTGATGGCCTGTGGCTGTGTCCGAACACGAACAGGTGGATCTGACTTTAACAAAAGGCCTATGTCTGCCTGTTCACAGGGCAATTCAAATTCCCCGCATACTGGCGAGCTATACCGGAAGCGATGGCCCTGACGTAATTTCCGGTATATGTTCCTTGTCCCTAAACCGGAAGTGACATCGGCCAGACCTCACTTCCTGCCTGTGCCCAATAAAGCACTAGAGATCATGTGTCTCTACCCGGTCTCTAGTGAAAGTAATTCTTCCTCCGGCTGGACCAGGCTCGGAAGGGTCTGGCAGAGGAAGAATTATAGATTTCTTCTCACCAGCGAAGGTGGCGAGTCGAACCTCCGTACTGTTCGACGACGAGAAGAAAAGCAAACCTACAATGCGGACAGTTCGGCCAACACACACATACATTTCTACTTCTCCATGACTAGGATCATTCCTTAAAGCGAATCTAAACTCTAAAAATAAAAACTATTTTGAAAATCCCACTATTTGACATATTATGTGAATTAATTACAAAGCCTCTGAACAAGGTATCATCCCCCAAATTGCTGGAGATGTAGAGAAGGGTTGGAGAAATATAAAAAGGAAAGTAATGCTTAAGCGCTTGTAGCTTTTTAAAAAAATAAAGTATAGTCGAGTTTTCTACTTAAATTTTAAGTAAATTTGTGCAAAAACTGCTGATGCTTGAGCAATACCTTCTTTTTTGTAGTGTTCCCCCAACTGGTCTCCATGTCCCTAGCAATTTTGGTGATAATATAATGTTTAGGGGCCTTACAAATAACTCACTCAATTCAGCTAATGACACCAGACAAATCAGCCCTACATAACCAGGAGAGGGTTGATATGGAATTATCTAGATCAGAGGTGTGAATATCGAATACTCAGGGGATCATGCTCTTATACTCAGGGGGGTTGCAATCTAATACTCAGGGGGGTCACACTCTGATACTAAGGGGGTCACACTCTAATACTCAGGGGGGTCACACTCTAATACTCAGGGGGGTCAAACTCTAATACTCAAGGGGCCAAAATAAAAGACTTGGAAAACATTGATTTTGAAATAAATGTCTACAATTCCGTGAGTTGTTCCTTCTCGTCAAATATAATGATGAACACAGCAACTCCATGGAGGTCAGAGGTAAGTGGTCCTGGTCCATCAACATTGCTGGGTTTTATTCTTGTTTCAGCTGAGTCTTGTGTTTATTTAGTTTAATTAGCAATTCATTTTTACATAAATGTATGTTTCAAACTTTATTATAGTCAGGATGACTACTAGAAGCATGGCATACTTATATCACTTATAAAGTCCTACTGCTGTTCTTCATCATTGGACTGCTTGTGCCAATTTACGGGAACGAGGAAACAACTGACAATGACACATCCTTATATACACAAACTATACATTACCATACTACAGTGTTCCCTTATGCTTGAAGTAAAATTTTAAACAAGTTTTGTTATTTAAAAGTGAAAAATAATGTCTTCCAGCTATGCCTGCTGTCCTCTTTTCATTATAAAATGCCTATACAGGTCAGAGATTGATAGATTGAAAATGTTGTGTGCGACCCTTTAGTGACACATTGGTGGCCCTCCATATCAACTCAGCTGCCCACCACTGATCTAGAAAATGTCCTAAATTAAGAAGAACCATTGTATAATATGCAAATCCTATCACTCTTTCTATCGGAAGAGTTGTAGCACAGTCAAGTCTTCAGAATTTACATGCCCCAAACCATCACAAATCCCAAAATATTAGGTAAAAACCCTTGTTTTAGGATAGTGGGTGGAGCCTTATGGTACAGAGCCATTTATTCCTTCCTAAAATGGTTTGACTGTGCTACTGCTCGAGTTGAGGGCTTTTCGATTCCTTTAATCGCTTCTCACTATAACCTTCATCGTTGTTCCTCTATGTTCAGCTCCCAAGCCCCAGTCCATACAGCAATAGTTTCCATGCACTGCACTGATGATGACCAGAGCCTGAAACAACTGTATGCAGTTTGGAATAAATGGCTCTGTACCATTTATTCCAAACTCTGTACCATACACCAGCGGTTCTGGATGTGCATTTGGCTGATGGGGTGTAAAGGAATGATTTCCATGGCTCCACCCAAACAAGGGTTTTTACCTAATCTTTTGGGACTTGTGATGGACTAGGGCATGTAAATACCTTCTGTTTAAAGGAGGCTTGACTGCTCGAGTTGAGGGCTTTTCGATTCCTTTAATCCCTTCTCACCTTAACCTTCATGGTTGTTCCTCTATGTAGGAAGAGTAGAAAGGTTGGACACTATTCATGATCAACTCCAGGATAGAACGTTGAACCGTTATGAACATTTGTTGAAAGGTTTCTCTTTGATCTTTCCAGTCCTCTAGACAACATGTGTTTATGCTTCATGTGGCTTCACGTTAAGGCAGTTCTCCTGGTACAGCTATCTGTGTGTCCTTGGGAAGGTGAGAAATGTATGAGCAGAAGATGGCGGATAGTGAATGTCATCAGCAAGGCTTAGCTCATCTGCCTAGCAGGGAAGCTTAAGTCTGATTGTCAGTGGCATTATGAATGTGTCATTTGCTTCAAACACTGTATTTTTAAGGGGATTAGCATGGTTTGATAGAACACAGAAGAAATTCAGCTTACATTCTGCTTTTGGGAAAGAAAAGATTTGGAAACATAGATTTTCTTAAAATACGTCAATAGTTACTTTTGAGCTCCTACAAATCCACAGAGAACTCTGACCACTTACAGAAAGCAAAACAAGTGTATTTTTCCTGCCGTTCCTTCAAAGGTCACCTCTACCCAACAACAATAATTCGGCTCAGCCTTGTTGTTGGAAATGCCCATTCAGGCCTTTGGATAATAAGATAAATTCAACATGAAAAATGTGATCCTACATGCTGTTTTTTTTACCATTGTTTCATAGTATGCCCCCATATCCAGGGGATAGCTGTAAGCCTAATCATAGCCAAGTGGTCATTGAGAAAAGGGACCTTTCTGGTTTTCCAAGGTGGTTGGTATCCAGGGCCACGGTCAGGCGGGAACAGTGGGCACTCCTGTCCCCAGCCCAACCATCTAGGGGGGCCCGGAGGTCTGACCCATGCTCCCCGCACTGCATGACAGCCAGAAAGGAGAGACTCGCAGCATCCCCCTCGGGCCAACCTCCTCCTCCTCCCCGATGTGAGTATGACATCAGCAGATTTCAAGTGTCAATTGGAGGTGGATCAAGTGTCAGGGAGTAGACATATGAAAGGCCCTAGCTCCATGTTCACTAAAATCCATGCTTTGAACGCAGAGATTATGTCGCAATGCTCAACCCACCTATTGACGGAGATGGGGCTATGACAGGGCTGTCTCTACACCTTGTTAGAGCCCTGGATCCACTGGTCATGGGGCTGGTGGAGGCTTGAGGGAATCCAGCGGATCCAATAGCGCATGTGGAGAGTAAAATCTGAGAAGAGAAAAGCACTGCTTGACTACTGAGGTATGAGATCGGGGGGTTCAAACATTGTTGTACTGTGAGAGTTACAGTTGACCCAAAGTCAGCTGGTGACCTGTGGATGGAGACAGCTAATCGGAGGATCAATCAGAAACAGGGAGATCCATCTGCAGCAGAATCTACCATGCAGGAGGCGGACGCAGAGGACAGTGAGGGAGACAGAGAGAAAGACCACTTTATGGGTTTAGTACCAAACACAATCTCCTGGTACTTATCAGAGTAGCTCACTAAAAACTTATGTGCACCACTAGGTAGGCATCTTCTGGAGCCCTCAGGCCATGGGGGAAGGCAAGTGCTAGTGGGAGGGGGTCCCAAAAAAATGACCAAGTATGGGGCCCCGAAATTTCTGATGGCGGCCCTGATGGATATATTATCAACTTCCAACATGTGGAAGATATCTGAATAACATTGAAGGCATCGTCGTGATCTTTAGTGAAAGCAAGTTCATTCCGCCTTACATTCATCTTCACTGCAGATGAATAGATCAGGCTTCAGTAATAGCAACCAAAACCCCTCTGCTTGACTTGTATAATTGATTAGTATTTGATTATTCTTTATGCTGCCAATGTACTGGATTAAGGGTACAACACCCTGATATAGATTATTAAACTGGGCCCCATTTGTGAGTTAATAGCAAAGCTCCTGGACATTGTATCACCACCAAAATTGCTGGAGAGGAATAATAGGGTTGTGGGAACAGTAAAGTAAAAAGTATGGCCTTTAGCACTTATAGTTTTTGCGTTAATACATTTAAAGCTTTTTTTTCAACTATCTGAGTTTGTAAGTTGCTGGAGATGTAGAAAAGGGTTGTAGGGACATAAAAAAAGGATTTCTCAAGCGCATGTAGTTTTTCATAATTTGAGTTCAAAGTTGAAGTTGAAATGTCACCCAATGTAAAATGAAAGGAGGAATGAACTCTATGTGCAGCTTTCACTTAAATAGACATTTCAACTTTACATATTTTGACTTGACTTTAAAGCTAATTTATAAAAAGCTCCATGTGCTAGAGCAGTGGTGGCAACTAAGTTGATATGCAGGGCCACAAGTGCAGCCCTCTGCATCACTAAAGGGCCCCACATAAAATTTTCAATCTATACTGACTTGTATAAGCATTTCTCAATGCATAGCTTGAATACATTTTTTTATAAAAAAATTGTAAATAAAATTTGTTTAAAATTTTACTTTAAGCATTAGGGAACACTGTAGTATGGTAATGCACATTCTGTGTCATGTATATGATCAAAGGTTATGTGTTTCAAAGCCATTAATTATATTGATGGGGGCACATAACCTTTGATTCGGCAGACAGATGAGTTCCCATGCCCTATGCCTTTATAGTTAGGTTTCGGGGGCCTCAAGTGGAAGACTAAGGGGGCTGCCAAAGAACACCCAAAGTGCAGCGTGTGGCCCCCGGGCTACAGGTTGGGCATCTGGGTGCTAGAGCAATACATTTTTTTAATAGTGCCACAGCCCTTCTCCACATCTGAAACTCACAAGTCAGCTATTTGACAGCCCTTCTCCACATCTGAAACTCACAAGTCAGCTATTTGAAATAAAAAAGTTACCTCACTATGGCCTTCACCATCTCTTTCTTTTGACCCTTACTATGGCAAAAAGCTGTGAGGAACACTCCTTATCAACTAGCAGCCAATCAGAATACTCCTTTCTGTTGACAACCAGCTGAACGGTAATGCTAGCCATACACTCTGAGATAAAAATTAGGATCCATTAAAACAGACCAATGTATCCCGGCGGCATCGGTTTGGATCGTAATATTCGGCAAAAAAGCTACCACATTGAAAATCCAATTTAGGATGGTATTTTTTTTTTTTTTACGAGGATGTCATTGAAATTCATCGCCGTTTATATCGGCCATTGTGATGTATTTTTTTTTTTAAAGGGGAAGCCTCTGCAGTAATTGGTCGGTAAACACTATGAAAACAGTATGAAGTTTCCCGATGTTGCCAGACCAATTAAAATTTTTGAACATGTCCAATAAATTACGATCGTAAAAAACGGAAATTACGATCGTAATATATGGGTTGTACCATGTGGACATGTTCGGATTTCAGAACGATAAAATGCATTCATTGGTCGGTTTTAATGGATCCTAATTTTTATCTCAGAGTATATGGCCTGCTTAAGGTTTTATTTAATGCTGAGGACATGGCTGTGGGTTGTTAAGTAACTGATTTAACACAGATAACCTTATTCTCAATAGATTTCATTTTTTTATTGAGTTGAACATCAAGTCCATTGTGGAAATAGTGTAGCGTATGTCCGGAAACTTTTCAGGGTGATTGA
Organism: Ptychadena robeensis; assembly: GCA_036250615.1. Lineage (NCBI taxonomy): Eukaryota > Metazoa > Chordata > Amphibia > Anura > Ptychadenidae > Ptychadena > Ptychadena robeensis. The sequence continues at coordinate 182,353,548 of CM070033.1, read as the reverse complement.
TGAACTGAATAAGGACGGTTTTTGAAGATTGGCTGTTAAAAGAAATAGACTGCAGAAAAAATGTACTTTCTACTGCGACTTATGGCAAGGCACGCATACATATACTCTTCACACATAAAGCTTGTAATGCCTGATCTATTCCATTAGAGACTAAGTGCCTGGAAAGTGGCTTTTAGTCCTTTTAACCTTCTCAAGAGATCTGCTTAACTCTTAGGTCAAGGCAAAAATGTAACTAGGAAGGAAACCAAACAAACATTTTTCAACATGTGTTCCCATGTTTTATCCTGTGTCATTTATTAAAAGTATTTATTTATTTAAACTTTTTAATCATTATTTTTTTACCATTTATTATTTAATGTTACAGCAAGGACAGTGAAGTAACCATATGAAATGTAGTGTAGTCCTGCTTTATTCCACTGGGCGTCAGCGTTATGTGTAAATGACACCGGACTTGGCCGCCTGCCTGTTCGCGCGCAGATTCAAATTTCCGCCTGTTGGAGCGAGAAACCTGGAAGTGACGTCAGTGACTTACTAAAATGGTTATGTACATGCCTAGGTAGACATCCTCTGCAGCCCTCAGGCCGGGGGGGAGGGAAGTGCTAGTGGTAAGTAGTGATGGCCGAACATCGGCCAGGTCCGTCCGCAAATGGGTGGATCAGACTTTTAAAGAGGTCCGCCGTCCGCCTCTTCATGGGCAGATTCAAATTCCCTGCCTCTCTGAAAGCATAGTTCCTGGTTACGATAGCTGGATGTGACATCACTGATGTGACTGTTCAAGAGCCGGGTCTTCATTAGAAGACCGGGTTATGCCAGGTCTTCTAGTGAACAGATTCTTCCGCCGGGGATCTCTCTGCTCCTGATCCTGCCGAAGGAAGAATAGTGAGCTCCTTCTCGCCGGCAAACGGGGCAGGTCGAACACCCGTACTGCTCGTCAGCTAGAAGGAGGGCGAACATCCATGTTCACGGCCGAACTGACCACATTATGGGCAGTTCAGCCATAACTACTGGTAGGGGGCTCCCGCAAAATGACCTAGTATGTTCTATCAATAACTGTGATGGCCGAACTTCGGCCAGGTCTGTCCGCCTGTTGGATCGGGAAACCTCACTTCCTGGAAAGCAAATGGCCCTGAGAGATCAATCCTTGTAAACCTCCTTTAAACTGAGTATCTTGTCTGTTGTTTTGTTTTATTTGATTCTATTCCATATTATTTAACCATTTACAGTACCTTACTTTGTTGTACTAGGTTGTGCGCCTCTGTCCTTGTTCTTATTTGTCTGTTACAGGGGGCCACACTCCTCCATTTTGAGAGCTGCACACCTACACACAACTTAAACACCCACCCCTCATACTGACCCTATTTTACTCTGCAATCCTTGCTCAGGCCCCATACACCAACTGAGGGTCCTTCTGGCCACTGATATCACTGTAGCTGTGTAATCACTGTTGAAGGTTGTGCGCAACTATTTATTATCTTTCTTAGTGACATCAGTGATGTCCCATCCTGTACCTGGAATGCATAGATCCTGGTTACGATTGTGGGATGTGACGTCACTTTCAGATTTCTGAGCAGTTTTTTTCACTGGAAGACCGGGTTCTCTACCCGGTCTTCAGTGAAAAGATTCTTCCTCCGGCGGAATCTTATGGCTCCTGGTCCTGCTGGAGGAAGGATAGTAAGCTCCTTGGCACCGGCGAACGGGGCGGGTCAAACACCCTTACTGCTCGCCAGCTAAAAGGAGTGCGAATATGTCCGCCTTGCAGACAGTTTGGCCATAACTACCAATAACTGTATCCCTTTATAACCTGTGGCCAATACGCGTATGATATGTGCCTCAAGGGACGAATGTTGTACTAATCATTTTATGTGTCCGTTGGTTTTCAATGCGTCATTTCCCGGACTAATTTCTGTGGTTAAATTATGAATTGACTTGAAACTTAATTTATGCAAAAAATTACATTTTATTGCTCTTACAGCCCTTCTCTATGTCTCCAGCAATTTTGGTGGTGATACCATGTTCAGGGGCTTTGCAATTCCCTCATAAAATGAGCTGCTGTGTTTCCCTGAAAATAAGACCTACCCAGAGAAAAAACTGCTGAATGTTACCTGCTTTCTAGGTTGCTGCCAACTGTCAGCAGCCCAGAAAGCGTCCAGAGGACCCTGTGTTCAGGTACACACAGTGTGCAGTCCTGGGTGAATGCAGCCCCCAGAAAAATAATAATTAAAATGTCATGAAGCCTGAGCTGAGTTCTGAGAAGCTGAAAAAAAAAGCTTAGATGGCTAAATTTAACATGAAACAAACTGTACCTGTTTAGTACAGAAATTCAGTCTAAATTACTTACTTATAACTTATTAACAATAAGACCTTTTATAAAATATATTTTATATATTATAACAATTTTTAATATGACAATTTTTTTGCACCTAAAATGAATGTAAGACAGTGTCTGATTTTTAGGGCCATCTGTATAATCATTTTGTGACCATCTGTATAATTAAATATGGCTGATCCAGGTATGTATTTCCCAGCATTTGACAGGTAAGTTTTAATGTATTTTATTGACATTTGTATATAATACACAGTGCTTCATTTGTAGTGTTATCACATCTACTGCCTGGAATCCAAATCTACCTAAAAATCTACCCCCCACCCATCTCCATTCTACTTTATGTGCACACAGCAATTTTTTTAACCTTTGCTTGTTAAAAATGTTGTGCTATTGAAAACCAACAGTTTGACCACATGCAGTATGTTGGTAAAGGGTGAGAAGATGGTGTCGTAGTTTTAGGGTGTGTTCCCAAGTAAGTTGAAATGAACCTTCTGATACAGCCTAAGGCAGTGATGGTGAACCTTTTAGAGACCGGGTGCCCAAACTGAAACCCAAACCCAAGTATTAATCTCAGCATGGCAATATAAACCCTTATTTACACACAAATCATATACACACATAAAACATGTAAACACACAACTACTTTCTTATAAGAGGGGAGGGTATGGGACACAGTGTGCAATCAGAAAAGACAGGAAGAGAACTGACAGCATTGAGACTGAATAGGATGCAGTTCTCTCCTCTGTGCTGGCTGACAGCTTAGCATGCGTGCCAAAGGTTCGCCATTACTGGCCTAAGGGGAGATGTTGCATGCATCCAGAGTTTATAAATAGCTTAGAGGGGAGATTCCACAGGGTTATTTGTTGTAGATCTTCTAGAGAGTCAGGGCATTGTGTGAGGAGATCCTGTCCTATGGGAGGCAGACAGGCTTGTCTGCAGGACTGAGAAACCAAAAGCAGCATATGAGTGAGAGAGACCACTTACTTGGGCAGTCAAGTAGGAACAAACCTTCTACAAGATACCCCTGCAAGACTTTTCTGGTAGGGAGTAAGAAAAGATGTATACATATACATGGACAAGGTAAGTTAACAAAATAATTTTGGGACTTCATATAAAGAAAGAGGTAGAAGGAAGCTTTTTCAGAGTATATTATAGAATGTCTGGACATACCATTTGGCTGAATATCAAAAGCACATGGGTGAACCAGAACTTTTAAAAGACTGTGTATTATTGTTGAGAGATTTCCTTCTACCTGAGGAATTTCTAAACTGGTTTGTGCCCCACACTTCTATATAACATTATCTGATTTCTGTCTCCCTCGTCATATTTCTGGTGCTGTCCATAAAGATGCTGCTTCCAGTTGATAAATGAAATATGCTTTCCCCAGACGGGAGCCGTGAAGGGATCCATCACAACGGTATAAATTATCTTCACTTTACAGACCTGTGAGATATTGAGCTGTTTATGTTTATACGATTATGGAGTTTACCACTCCCGATGTTTGTTGTTAACTGGAGGGGGAAAAATGACTTTAATAATAAAAGTAAAACAATTTGGAAATTGAAATCCCAGAAGCGTAATGAGTTTACGAAAAGCTCGGCTGATGGATGGATCCTGGGGATTGGATCACTGAATGGTAACTAAACCTAGTCCTGTCTTATCTGTTAGATTAGGATTCATGAGCTTTTGACTGTTTTATTTAGTTGAGTGACCTTTGAGCCGAATAACGAATTCCCTCACTGCGGCCTAATCATTATTACTTTTCGTTTGTCATGGCAGGAGCCGCGTAACAAATGTTCCTTTTAATGCAGAAACAGAAATAAGGCCTGCGCCGTGGTACACAAAATCAATAGCGGTTCAAATTCACTCCCATCTGTTATAAAACCAAACTGCTACCGATCGATATGATTTTTCAGGATTTAATTAGTAGCCTTCTGGGAGAACAGCAGTCATGACCTTCCACCTCTGGAGTAAGCAGATGTCACCTGAATCCTCAAAGTGCATCATGCTGTTAAATGAGACTATAAAATGAAATGTTTGGACAAGCAAGGTCTTCTCTCAAATTGGAATAGCAACTCTACCCATGGAGGGTCCAACCCATTCATAAAAAGTCCTCACTCCCAACCTTGGCCTTCAATCTGTTCCAGTTTCTGTGTCCTACTGTCAACTTCGTGTCAAAATCAAGTATGCCATCATCTGTCTTAAAGCG
>CM070033.1:182334504-182345469 GCA_036250615.1 Ptychadena robeensis | reverse complement strand
CAGCACAGGCGAGGTGGGACATTAGCAGGGAGATTAACGCCCCCTCCCTGCTAGATCAGCTAAATTGCCGGCGAACGCTGGAAGTGAAGTCAGTAATGTCACTTCTGGTATGTGGAACGTGGAAGACCCATGATCCCTATACCGGAAGTGACGACACTGACGTCATTTCCTGTATGTCCCCCGTTTTTTAATGCCCAGACTTGACCGGTATGTATGCTTAGCGGAGGGGTCCTGACGTATAACGCACACAAAACCTAAAGCGGACCTACCACCTGGGAGGTCACTCAGCAGTATCAGCTGCAACTCAGTCGATACTGCTGAGATCCGCAATTGTAAAAAAAAATAATATATATTTTTCTGACAGCAGGAGGGGAGCTTGTTCCGAGTTCACCCCTCCCACATGAAGGGTTTGGAGACTTGTCTAGTTCTGCCTCCTCCAGTCTATACTCTGCTGTAATGAAAATTGCAAGATTTTGATACCAATTCAGATACCCACAATTGTTTTCCATAAATAATTTGAATGTTCTATTAATGAATGAAGTGTTAAATTCATATGTGTCTTATACAATGGCCAAAAGTTCAGCTTCAAAATATTCCGGTGAAAATAACTGCCGGAATACCTACCTTCACCACAATCCTCAAAGTGTTGATGGGAGGGCCTGTGTATCTATTCATAACCCTGTGTGGGAGGCTGAATAATGTTCCCCCGTAATAGGGAGATGTGGTTTGTACACCATTTATAGCTAATTACCATTCAGTATGAGTCAATTGAATTAATGCCGAGGTTTTCACAACATATTCTTGGCCCTGGGTTTAATACCTGTTTTAAAAATTGAACACTATAATCTGGTTTCCCAATGGTGACTGTAATTTCATTATGCAAAGTATGTTTACACATACTAATTTTACTATAATGAGTTCCCTCTTCATGTTTTCAGTATGCAAATCGTGTGATTTCCCTCTGGTCAAAGCATTCTGATTACTGGAGGTCACAATCATACGGGGAGCTTTAAAAGCAGCAAATGCTTTTACGTGGTGATTCGGTTTAAAGGAGAAAGACGCCAAAAACGCCAACCTAACAATACTTAATCATGAATGCAATGATTTCCCAAAACTATGAGTGCAAGAGCTTCTTTGGTGATGATACCATGTTCAAGGGCTTTGGTAATAACACACAATTCAGCTAGTTACATTTTTTTAAAAGATTTGGACCATCTCTTATAGCAATGTTTCCTCACCTGTGGGTCAGGGCCCCCTTGGGGGTTTGAATGTCAATTTCACAGGGGTCGCCAAGATCACTGAACAAGATGCCATACACATGGGGTGGTAATGAAGGTGTCGTGTGGTGCCCGGTTCATAACAGGGTCCTGTCTCCTTTAATGCCACGGACCGTGACCCCTCTGGGTTCCAGGGGTATATAGGGGGAGGGCTCGACCACCAGAGTCAGCTCAGCAGAAGGCGTCTGATGGAGCGGTAGTAACTGGACACCCCCAGATCCTTAACTTGCCTACATCTAGTCCAGTGTCCTGGCAGCAAAATAGCACACACTACTACCGAAAGCCCCAGTTACCAGCCTACAATTCCCGAGTCCACCACAACTGTTGGAAAGGTTTTGGTGGGGTGGCTGGAAGCCCCCACCTCGTGGTGAACTGCCGAAGCCTGCTGGAGGTTCCCCAGCCTTCCCGCTACTCTGCATCTGTTAGGGATGGGTGTTATATATATAGTTATTTCTCTACCTTCAATGATGTAACTGTCACCAACCTAATAGGAGTTGTTCATGCCAGCTTAAATAAAGCCTAGACAGGGGTTTTCCAAAGGACTTTTGTCTGAGGAGAGAGTTTAGAGCTGACATGCTTCAAAGAGTCCTGTGGAACCAGGCAGCCTTGCCTTGAGTATTACAGACAACCCATGAGGCTGCGAGTAGAGAATAGATCCCCCTTTCTAATCTCCTGTGAGGGATTACTGTGCCCCCTGTGGAATTCCCATCTAGTGGATGAGAGGCTGGTAGAGGACTTATTAGGTAACTGCCTACAAGGCTGGCACAGGAGTTTTATCTTCAACATTATTGTCAACGATGTCCCTGCTGCCTGGGCTCAGGAGCAGTGAAAGATTGTAAATACCTATATTGGATTAAAGTAAACGCCAGTTTATGTATTTATTTATATACAAAAGAGGCTGTGTACAGACAATGACTACAAGTGTGGGCATGGGGGGGGGGGGGGGGGGGGGGGGGGGGGGGGGGGGGGGGGGGGGGGTTGTAAGGCAGTGAACTGACAGGTTGAGAAAACTGTGTAAGACTAGAGATTTTAAAATAAATTTGGACTAGCTCATTTTGAGTAAATTGTAAAGCCCCTGAACATGGTATAATCTGCACAATTGCTGAAGATGTAAAGAAGGTCTATGGCAGTGGTTCCCAAACTGGGAGGTATTTCAGGGAAGACACAGCTAGGGGTCTGAGGTAGGGACAAGCAGGAAGCCAACCATGGAGGAATTAGCTACAAACAGTAAGTCGAGTGCATGTAATGGTTGTGTTTCTCTCTATGGGAATGATTCATATACATGTGAATGATGAATGTTTCTGGATGATTGCTGTGTATATGATACATGTCTCTGCATGATTAGTGTGAAAACCAAATAAAGTTTATTTGAACTTAATTTGTACATACATGACATGTGCTAGAGCTTTTTTTTTTTTGTAATGTCCCAACAACCCTTCTCTACATCTCCAGAAATTTTGGGGATGATGATGTAGAGACACAGGTATCAATCAGACGGCTGTAAATGCTCAAACTGGAACTTCATTGAACTGCGTAGCCCAAGCAGTGGGTCTCTCCTCACAGACATGGCAAACTGTATAAACGGAGTGGTAGTTACGGTAGTAACTAAGTAAGTTCACAGTAACTAGTCCTTAGTGAAAGTCAGGCAAAAGTCCTCAAACTGTGCTGTGGTGAAACTGTGCAGTCTCTCACTACACGGCGGGCTGAAGCTTGTGGGTGACACGGGAAGTGGGTACCGCACGCGAGATAGCAGGCACACCACCAGCTCCCTTGCAGAGGTCCAGGCGTGACCCAGTGTCTGAGGACAGGGATCCACCTCACGGCAATGGCAGCACAAGTAGCTGGTACGGCAGAGGGTAGTACGGATAGCGGCAGGAAACAGCACATCACCCTACGGCTGAACGCACGCTGGAATGAACGTTTCGGTAGAGAAGCCCTCAGCCGGGGCAACTGTGTACAGGCACCTGGCTCCTTCTTCACTCTCCACAAAAGGTGCCGCCTCAGAGGCGAAGCCCCTCCTTATGCACTTGCCATGCTCCGAGGGATCCTGGTTCGGGACCTCACCCTGACTATACAACTCCCTACCACAACAATACCATGTTCAGGGGCTTTGTAATGAAATCAGTTTGCATCCATCTCTATACAAAAATAAAAGTAAAGGTCCCCACACACGTAGCAAGTGGGGACCGACAGACAACATCTGTGGAGAGCACTGATGATGTCATCACACTGCTCTCCATCGCTCAGACGCTGCTCTCCATCGCTCAGTTTGGACGGGGATGCCGATCCCCATTCAATCTAATGGCATCGGCCAGAGATTACGCATGACGTGTGCGTGGACCCTATGACTGAATTCAGCTTTGAATGAAAACATCTCTCATGATTAGAGATGGTCGAATTTTTCGACTTGCTAACTTTGTGAGCTGATTGCAAAGCCCCTGAACATGGTATCATCACCAAACTTGCTGGAGATGTAGAGAAGGGTTGTGGGAACATTTGAAAAAAAGAAGTGTTGCTTTGCACATGTACTTTTTGCATAAATTAAGTTCAAACTTAAAGTCGAAATTCAGATTTTCGAAATTTTTACCTGATTTTGAACTTAATTTGTGCAAAACTTATTTGTGTTAGAGACATACTTTCTTTTTTAGAGTATACCCCCAACCCTTCTCTACATCTCCAGCAAGTTTGGTGATGATAGCATGTTCAGGGGCTTTGCAATTAACTCGAAATCGACGAAATGGTCGAATTTTTGAAAAAAAATTCGACCATCTCTACTCATGATCTCATCTTCTTCTATGACCATTTGACATCTACAAGGCATCTGTCTCATCTCCATACATAGAAGCGGCACCTTTATTAAGTAACCAATCATTGTATGTAAATACAACTCACTTCCATCCTGCCCTATATATCATAACAAGTCTAATGAAGAGGTTCAAACTTTGTCATTTCTCTCTGTAGAAGTCATTGATTGGAAGTTACTTTTCTTATTTTCCTCGCAGAGGAACTCTTTCTTCCAATAAAAATAATAACGGAGATAATAATTGCCGCATTTATAGTAAACTGCGGAAAAGTAATCATTATAGATCAAAGGAAGGAAAACAAGACGCGGCACAGTATTAGCACCTCGGCCTGGAAAACACTTCCCGATCAATAGACGATGAGCCCTGGAGGGGGGGGGAGAAGGACAATTACTCCGGCGGCTCTGCAGGCAATCAAGAAATAAATGTAGCACTTTATGACTAATTAGAATTCAGTGGTTGTCGGGCAATTAAAGTGTGCAGGATTTAAAAGAGTCATTTTTTTTGGCTGCAGGTTTAATATCTATTATAAAATGGATATTAACTCCAAGGCTGAGAAGTGTAATTCAGTTTCCTGATAGTCACCATTATAATATTAAGTGGGATTTGTTTACCTGGGCTGATTACCAATATATTTCTTACACTGCGTGACTTCGCCTTTCCATCAACCTCGGCGACTGGTAACAGTTTAATGATTTATTTCTGTTTATGCTGATTTGCCTATTGGAAGGAAAGTGTTGTCAATTTGTTTGTTTATTCTGTGGTCAAACAACCAATTAACAAGCCATAATGGTAGCCCACCTGTACGTGTATATTGGTTTTAGTAGTACAGTATGGTTGAAAAAGAGCCTCCGCTCGAAACGTGTCCCATTGTTCCGGTTGAGCCCCCTTAGATCTGTAAGCAGGAAGTGGAAGTGATCTCACCCCCAACCAGGAAGTGAGGTCTTCCTGGAAAGCACACTGCCCTGAGAGATCCATCCTTGTGAACCTCTTGTAATGTGAGTATGTTGTCTGTTGTTTTGTTTCATTTTGTTTGTTTCATTTTATTCAATTCCATATTATTTTTACCATTTGTTGTACTAGGTTGTGCGCCTCTGTCCTTGTTCTTATTTGTCTGTTAAAGGGGGCCACACTCCTCCATTTTGAGAGCTGCACACCTACACACAACTTAAACACCCATCCCTCATACTGACTCTGTTTTACTCTGCAATCTTTGCTCAGGCCCCATACACCCACCGAGGGCCCTTCTGGCCACTGCTATCAGTGTAACTGTGTAATCACTGCTGAAGGTTGTGCGCAACTATTTATTATCTTTCTTAGTGGTACAGTAAAGCTGGGCTCGATTTTGCAACAGATTAATCTGTTACAAAATTTGAGCCTTCCTTCCATATGCTGGGAAATCTTGCTTTAGATGGAGAATGCAGTGCTGCGCCCCAAGCTCCTTCGATATCATGGTCATCCATCTCATGGGCGTCGACCTGTGTATGGCAGCCTTAGGACTAGGTCTGCACTAGGCAGTACACATGGTCGAATTTAAAAAAATTTGAAAATTTTGAGTGAATTGCAAAGGCCCTGAACATGGTATCATCACCACACTTGCTAGAGACATATAAAAGAGTTGGGGGTACACTACAAAAAAAGTATTGCTCTAACACAAATAGTTTTTGCATAAACTAATTTTGAAGTCAAGTCAAAATCTTCAAAGTCATAATTTGAACTTAATTGATGTAAAAACGATATGTGCTAGAGCAAAACTTTACCAATGTTCCCCCAACTCTTCTGTACATCTCCAGCAATTTTGGTGACGATACCATGTTCAGAGGCTTTGCAATCAGCTCACAATGTCAGCTAGTTGAAACATTCAATCATCTCTAATAGGCAGCCCCAGAAACCACAGGTGGCGTTATGGACACATCGGCATCATGTATCCGTAGTGGCCACCGCTGTTTCACGGAGTTTAGGGCGCGGTATTCGCCTTGTTGGCAATACCACGTCCTATACTTTCCATTTGCAAACTGTGCCACAAAAGTGCATCAGGTGCAGTTTGCGCAAGCCACACTCCACGCCCATTGTTTTCCAGTGTGTCTGCGGGATCCTCAACGTCAGGCCAGGCATTGTGAATCCATTGTGTATGCCATGCCGCTCCCTGGCGGGGTCATGACACAACAGTATAAACCAAAACATAATTTCCCATTGGGGTATACAGGAGGCGGTTGGACTCCACAGTCGCGCCATCAGTAGTGAAAACGGGAAAAAAATACCCCAGTCAGGCACCCGTATGCCTACAGTTCCCCTGGCTGCAGGTGTTATTCCAAATGTGCCAACCCCTAAATAATCGTGTCTATTAGAGATGGTTGCATTTTTTAACTTGCTAACTTTGTGAGCTGATTGCATGGTATCATCACCAACATTTCTGGAGAGGGAACATGTGGGAACATTTAAAAAAACATGTTTTGCTCTATCACATGTAGTTTCTGCATAAATTAAGTTCAAAATTAAAGTCGAAATTCCGATTTTCGAAATTTTTACTTGACTTTGAACTACATGTGTGCAAAAACTATTTGTGTTAAAGACATACTTTTTTTTGTAGTATACCCCCAACCCTTCTCTACATCTCCAGCAAGTTTGGTGATGATACCATGCTCAAGGGATTTGCAATTAACTCGAAATAGTCGAAATGGTTAAATAAATAAAAAATTTGACTAGTGTCTGTAACTGTTTACCGAAATAGCATAAACATAATAAACAAAAGTGTGTTGTGTGATACAACCTATGATATGAGTGTGTAGCAGCGTGCAAGTGTAATGTGTGTAACCACTCACGCAGCCAGGTTCTTTAAGGTGGATGTCCTCTAGTCGATTACCAGGTTCCGCTTGCAGCCCAATAGCTCCAAGGTCCACGCCAGCAGGTGGGGGTTATTTACAGTTTATTTAGGAATATTTACACGCTTTCACCATTACCCAGAGGCAGGGATGGGGTTCAGGCATAGGGAATATGTTACAAACTGCGTTGCTCACGAGCGGCTGGACCAAATGGCTGGGTGCTGTGGACCTTCTCCAGGGAGTAACGTTAAAGACCTGAAGTCATCACAGGAGAAGCAGGGAAGAAGCCAGGAAGAGCCCAGAAGCTTCTAAAGGACTTCAATTTATGTCCTAGCAATGAGGCAGGCATAAGGCCTCGTACTGGGCTGGACTATGTTACATTTTGGAGGGAAGGAATAGAGTACACACCCAGACATGAGTCATGGTACCAGCTTATCGTAAACAACAGCTGCAACCCTTGTCAGGGAGACGCACACATTATATGGCATATACAGCATATTTTACAGAATGCAAATATACAGTTTAGTGACCATTTCTCGGGCCACTACAAGTGTCCATCAGTGCCCACTGATAAAGAAAAGGTACCTACACCATAAGCAGAGCTTTGCTATTTTCATGGGGTTGAGTGTATTTCCCTGCAGTTTATTTCACGCTCTGAGAATGTATAATGTATACTACTTCCTCTAGCTTCGTGGCGATATGACTTAGCGGTACAGTTTATTCCTCTCACAGGATACTCTACTTGCCGAGCTCTATTAATCAATAATCATTTAAAAACAAACAAGCTAAATAAAAAACGGACCCAGCGATGGGATTGTGAGGTTTCTCAAAGTTTATTCATCAGACTCTAACAGAAACAAGGAGTTCTCTTAGAAAGAAAATTCATAAAATGTGAGAATTGCTGATTATTTTGTTTAATAATTTTTCTCTTATTTTTGTTCTTACTGATTATTTTTTACTTTCTCTTTTCTTCCTCGACTAAACCCATGTACTGTATTTTTCAGACTATAGGACGCACCGAACCATAAGACGCACCCAGTTTTTAGGGCAGGAAAACCAGAAAAAAAAAGATTTCATAAGTTTTAACATCAATTAGGTTAATGCAATAAATTCAATGAATGCAATATTTAATTCAGCCAGTAGATGTCACTAGCAGCAGTACACTCTCAGCACAACCTCATTCTCCACACTGATCGAGAGGAGGGGGGCAAGTTGCACAGTCTACTACTCTCCTCTGCTCTACTCTCCGGCTGGCTGTTACTGTGTCCGTGGGAGCTGCAGAGTGATTGCAGTTTCCACGGAGGGAGAGAGGGATAGATGGCAGTTCATCTATACCTCTCTTCATTGTTTATGCCAGCAGTATTGGGTAAATCCAATAATTTAACTTGCAGATGAACCACAGACTTCCCCTACCCACTGTTTGCGCAGGCGAAAAAAATCAGTTTCGTGAATATGTGTCTCCTGGAGGAGAGCGACATCCGCTTTCAAGCGATTTAGATGCCTCAAAATCTGATTACGCTTTTGGGGGGTGCGCAATCCCTTAACATTCCAGGAGATCACTTGCATAGACCGGCTAGACAGATAGGCCCCTTAGCCTGGAGAATATACAAAAAATAGGCGGGAATGAGTGAAACACAATCACAGGTACATAGCACTACATATAGGATGCCTTGCACCCCGGGCGGGTGTGAGCACAAAGGGAGGGGAGGTTGGGAGCGGACCAGGGAAATCAAAGAAAAACAATCCAAAAAACAAAGAACAAAAACACATAGATACCAGAATAAGCAACACAAATAAAACATCGGCATCAGCCACGAATGTGGGGACTCCACTTTTTTCCTCAAGTGGCAATAAACCAGGGGGGGTCAGAGAAGCAACCCTCTGGGGAACACCTAGAGGCGTAGATAGAGCTAGGGGTAGGCAGCATAGGCACACGAATGAGAAAAATAGACAAGATCAAGAGGGAGGCCAAGAAGAGTGGCAGGAGAGGCAGACTGGAAGAGAGAAAGCAAGGCAAAGAGACGGTGGGGGATGGAGAGAAGACAGAACCAGAAGTAATACTTCCTTTTGGACTGGGATCGTCACCCACCCTCCCTTTGTTTTTTGGATTGTTGTATTCATATTTTATTGTTTGCTGTATATTTGATTTTTCTTTTGTCACAGCAGGGCGGAAGCTAGGCAGTGCCGCAGGAGTAAAGTGGATGTTGGAGAATTCCTGGTGATGTGTCGGTGACCCAAAACACACCAGCAAATCCACCTCTGAATGGCTGAAGAAAAACAAGATGAAGACTTTGGAGTGGCCTAGTCAAAGTCCTGACCTGAATCCTATTGAGATGTTGTGGCATGACCTTAAAAAGGCGGTTCATGCTAGAAAACCCTCAAATGAAGCTGAATTACAACAATTCTGCAAAGATGAGTGGGCCAAAATTCCTCCAGAGCGCTGTAAGAGACTCGCTGCAAGTTATCGCAAACGCTTGATTGCAGTTATTGCTGCAAAGGGTGGCCCAACCACTTATTAGGTTCAGGGGGCAATTACTTTTTCACACAGGGCCATGTAGGTTTGGAGTTTTTTTTTCTCCCTAAATAATAAAAACCATCATCTAAAAACTGCATTTTGTGTTTACTTGTGTTATCTTTGACTAATCGTTAAATGTGTTTGATGATCAGAAACATTTTGTGTGACAAACATGCAAAAGAATAAGAAATCAGGAAGGGGGCAAATAGTTTTGCACACCACTGTATATGGTTAAAAGTGTTGGCGGGGCTTATGCCCCAGTTATGTCACTGTCAAAAGTACCCATCGAGCCGGTATTGAAGGGCTGGTGGCCGGTACAGTTGGGAAAAAAGGTTGAATGGGTGGCACTGTCGAAGCATTCCCGTATTTAAATAATATAATACGTCTCTGTCGTAATTTTAGGTTATGTCTGGGTTTATGTACAAGCTATAGGGTTATCCATGGGTCAAGTCATACATCTGAGGTGCTCATGCTGAAAAAAAGACCACTTAAGTCTGGCTGTTTTCTAATCTAAATAAGAAAACATGAAGACTAGTGTGTTCATTGGTTCAGGGTATTTCTTCTGTAGGAACCCATATTATACATGAATGGTAGGTGGTGTATCACACAATTATGCACCAATGGAACGCCCACCAACATAAACTATCAAAGGTCTTTTTATTTTGCGTGCTTTGTACTTTATAAATGTAAGTAATCAAATTTGAGTGTGTAAAGCCCCCCATACACCACATACAATTACCATGCAACTTCTGTACAACCAACTTTTCTTCTACCAAAACCATGTAATAGGAGGACCTTTCTACACCTTCCAATCACTATGTATTCTATCAGGGAGTACCCGGCACTACATAGCAGTGATATATACCTTCCAATCACTATGTATTCTATCAGGGAGGACACTATACTACATAGCAGTGATACATACCTTCCAATCACTATGTGTTCTATCAGGGAGGACACTATACTACATAGTTGTTGGTAGGTCTCATGAAAGTTGTATGGAGGAATCTGAAGGTGTATGGGGGGCTTAAGAGGCACACGGGAGGCAATGTCCATGAACCATGAAGCGGTTAGTTGGCTGTGTTAACTTCCCAGGCTAAAAGTTTTGGTCTTGTTCAATATATGCCGCCTCAATCTTATTCTACGTCCTCCTTGAAATAAAGGAGAACACTCCAACTCTGCTGATGTATACTAATTCATTACATGGGGCAATGATCCTAGACATCGCTCAAGTGCCATATGTAGTCTTGCATTATTTTGTGCTTATAATCTGGTATTATAGCTGAAAGTTTTCCTGTGTTTCAGCCCATTACGAATACCATCTGGTATCATAAATCTTTTGTATATCCCAACATTGCTTATAAATCTACAGACAGAATGAAATTCTATCGTATAACATTATATGGATATTGTAGCTCATCTCCAGGAACCATATGTTATATGCATCCATGATTGTGATACATACTAGAAATCACATGTCCCATGGATTACTGATAGAGATGGTCGAATTTTTCGACTTGCTAACTTTGTGAGCTGATTGCAAAGCCCCT
>CM070033.1:182324038-182334404 GCA_036250615.1 Ptychadena robeensis | reverse complement strand
TCTCTACATCTCCAGCAAGTTTAGTGATGATACCATGCTCAGGGGCTTTGCAATTAAGTTTAAACCGTCGAAATGGTCGAATTTTTGAAAAAAAATTCGACCATCTCTAATTACTGAGTCCTTGGTCCTTTCAACATTACCACCCCTCCTGTACAAAGAGACAGAGACCATAGAATTTACTTGGAGAAAAATGTACATATAATTCAAGTGCAATATATATATATATATATATATAAACATAGCCACAGCCTATCAACAAAGTTTACATTAAATGGGAATTCCCTAACAGAGCCACCAACTGTACCAGTCACCAGCTCTTTAATCACCAGATCATGGGTACCTTCCAAAGGCTTAAGCCCCACTTTGTATAACACTTTTAAACAGTATTTATGACTGTTCTTTTAAACCTGACACATCACTAGTGATGGCCGAACATCGGCCAGGACTGTCCGCGAATGGGCGGGTCGGACTTCTAAAGATTGTGATCCTGCCGGAGGAAGAATAGAGATCATCTTCTCGCTGGCGAACGGAGCGGGTCGAACACCCGCACTGCTCGCCGGCGAGAAGATGGGCGAACATCCATGTTCGCCGCCGAACTGCGGACAGTTCGGCCATCACTACACATCACTAAAACCCAACATAAGGAGTAATGCAAGTAGAGGATCTGGTGTCTTATGTGACAAAGCAAAGCAAAGGCAAAGCAAACAATTTTATTGGTGATGGTGGCAGTGGGTGTGGAAACCATAACCATAGAGATGGCCTTTATAATCAGGGGTGCACATAACTTTCTTAAGCCCCCCATACACCTTCAGATTCCTCCATACAACTTTCATGAGACCTACCAACAACTATGTAGTATAGTGACCTCCCTGATAGAATACATAGTGATTGGAAGGTGTAGAAAGGTCCTTCTATTACATGGTTTTGAAGAAGAAGAAAAGTTGGTTGTACAGAAGTTGCATGGTAATTGTATGTGGTGTATGGGGGGCTTTAGTGAGCTCCTCAGATGGGTACCAGGAGATGGTGTTTGGTACTCACCCCATATGTAGGATGGTCTTCCTCACTGTCCTCCTCTCTGTCCTCTGCGTCAGCCTCATGCATGGTAGATTCTGCTTCAGATGGACCTCCCTGTTCCAGATAGAGCCTCCGATTAGCTGTCTCCATCCACAGGTCACCAGCTGGCTTTGGGTCACATTGAAACTCTCACAGTACAACACCGTTTGAACCCCCAGATCTCATACCTCAGTAGTACAACTGTGAACTTTTCTGGATTATTAACTAACCCCTGAGACTACCTGTAGTCCAAATGTCACCCTTTCATAGTCATATTCCAGATGTCACACAGTGCTTCTCTCTTGTCAGATTTTACCCTTACATATGCCTGCTCTGACTTTTACCCCGCAGATCTCCAACACCCTTATGTCTTTTTTTGGATTAGTAATCCAGCAACCTTTTTAAGTTATTCATGTTTCCCTGCAGTTACCCAAGTGACATAAATTGTATACATGTAACATTTAGCTGCGGCCGCCCAGACACGGAGCGCCTCCAAGTTGTTAGTACACATATGAGCTGTGTAACAATAATGCAGGTACGCAGAGCTGGGTTTTGGCCCCTTTTGAGTACCAGAGTACCACTTATGTGCACCCCTGCTTATAATATACAATATACAGTTCAAACAGTAATGCTGAGCTTTAAGTTTGTTGCATTATATTTATATTTTTTATCTGGCAAGCAAATACTGTACATAGTCCTATCTCCTACCTTTACAGCACAGCACAAAAGTGAAAAAAGACCACCATATAGTGTAAATAATTTATTAGTGACACTCAAGAGGAGAGTCACACATCAGTAAATTTACTGCTCAATAAATTGCAGTAATTAAGTCTGTAAATCAAAAGAAACGGGTAATAATATGTATTATTAATAGGTAAGACAGCATATATTATGAATTTGGCATATTAATCAAAGTCCATATATCATACTTGACTCAAAAGCAAAAACTCAGTTTCCTCTGTATGAGAATCAATCACAAATGGGACAACTTTGAAAACTTCAAGAAACCATTGGTGGACTTTTCACAAACAAAAAATTTCAAAAACATTGACTGGGTGTAATAATATTTTATTGTTTTTTTAGTGGTCTACAGTTGAAATGAAAGGATATATGCAGCGGCGTAGCTAGAAATGTCTGGGCCGCACAGCAAATTTTTTTATGGGTCCCCCCTCCAGGACCTGCCACTTTGAGTTCAGAAATCTGGCCCCCTTCCTTCTGGACCTCCCTCCTCCAAACCCCTCCTGGACCTCACACCTCAACATTGCTCTGTTTCCGAACGAAAGATTTAACCTCTCTGGCAAGTCCACTGAGATCCAGATTTCTGTACCAAAAGTGGTATATGGGTTTTGTATGAATTTAATTTTATGTTGTAGAACTGTAACTAACTGAAATATGTCCATCTAGTTAACGGTCTAGTAGTCATCCTGACTATAGAAAAATTTGAAACACACAATTATGTTCAAATAAATTGCTAATTAAAATCAGCCTGTGATATAATGCACTGGGAAGCTCATGACCATGCATTGTGATTACAGTTGTGTTCAAAATAATTTAATCCCCACTGAAATTGAGTGTTTTGGCCATTTTGACATTGATTGTGATCATTTCAGTCATCTTGTTTACAATGAAATCAGCGAGGCACTTGTAAGTCAGACAAATATAACATAACATTAATAATGAAATAACCACAAATGTCTTTTCTGTGTCACATCATTATCAGTTTTATTCAACCCCCAAGTGACATTCATTCTTAGTACAACATAATTTTCCAGTTATAACAGCTTTTACACGTGAAGCATAGCGTGACACAAGTGTCTTGCAGCGATCTACGGGTATCTTAGCCCATTCTTCATGGGCAAAAGCCTCCAGTTCAGTCACATTCTTCGGCTTGCACGTTGCAACTGCTTTCTTCAAGTGCCACCAGAGTTTCTCAATCGGATTTAAGTCTGGTGACTGCGATGGCCACTCCAAAATGTTCATCAGCACTTGTAATCGTGCCAACCATGCTTGGAGGTATGCTTGAGGATCATTGGTCCTGTTGAAAGATACCAACATACTCCCAGCCTCAGGAGTTTCGTCAGGTTTGTGACCAGACGTGCATCACATTTCCTTCCAATATCTACCTGGTACTGAAGAGAATTCATGGGTACCTCGCACCACGACTGGTGAAGCTCCCGTTTGGTTCTGTACCTTCCTAAGCAAACAACAGCCCCAAAGAACTGATTTACCCCCCCCCGCCATGCTGTCACAGTAGGCAAGGTGTTCTTTTCTTCATAGGGCCTTTTTTCTTCCTCTTTCTTCTTCCTCCTCCAAACATAGCGTTGAACCATTCCTTTTTACCGTTATCTAGACGTGCAGTATGCCAAAATCATGTGGACAAACCACAAAATTTGGGATAGTGTTCTGTGGACTGATGATACAAAATTAGAACTGTTTGGGCCCATGGATCAACGCTATGAAATATAGTTAATTTGAATATTGGCTATGCCGCTCATCACTAAATCCTGGCAATCCCAGGAATCAGCTTGTAGATGGACCAGGACTTCTCAACTTCTCCATAGAGTTCATGTGCTCATTGTAATAAGAAGTAAAAACTCCCACAATTGTACACATTTTTAAAATACATATCTTGATTGTCCACATTTTTTATTCTTCATAAATTAAATTAAAATTTAAGTGAAAGATTCAAGTCAAACATTTCGGACTTGACTTGAAATTTTATTATAACTACATACTTTCTTTTTTGTTCCTACAACCCTTTTCTATATTTCTAGCAATTTGAGAGATGACATCATGTTCAGGGAGGGGCTTTCAAACTGAAATTCCACCATTTCTAAAAATAAATATTAGAACAATGCCCACAAGATGGTGCTGCTGCTCAAGTTTATTTACATATCACCAGCCAAGTTCAGTGAAGTGAGTTTTATCACCTTGACCTGGACTTTGGATTAATATGCAGGAGGCTACCTATCGGCAGTAGAGAAGAGCTCTGTTGGATCTTGTGCAAGGTAGGCCTTTCATGCCTGTGGATCCAGAGACCGTGAGTTAGCAAAGATGTGATCACAGACATCTCCCTTGTCCCCCAGCTGGGGGCAAGGGCAACCCTAGCCTGAGTGTGTCACTGGGTTGGAGAAGGGCTAGGAAGAGACTGATTTCCTGGCAGTGGCTGCTCCCAGATGGCTGGCATGGAAAGTTGTGGACTGTAAGAAGTGTACTGTGTGACATCAATAAAGGGATACCATACCTTACACCAAACCAGATGTGAGCAAGAGCCTGCGGAGGAAAGCCCACCCCGCCACTGTTAGAGACTGTGTGGGCCTGGCTGCTTCCTTAGAAGGGGAGGGCACATTGAGGAGAGGCCTAGCTGAGAGTCTTCAGTTACTCAGGGGCGAGAACGAGGCAGACAGCCAGAGCCAGACAGGTGTCCCCTGGTTCACCCCTGTACATATGGTACACTTGGTGCGGAAAGGAGTGGCCCACTTAACTACACCAACACTTGCAGAATCAGTTTAGATGTAAACCAAGATTTCGCAGAAGGCTATACATAGATGGGTCTCAGGTGTCATATTTATTTTGGGGGCAAATAGGAAGTAGGGCATTTTTTAAAGCATGTGTTGAGTCAGATGAGACTAGCTATGCAAATTAAGGCTTTTCAAGTTGGATTCTGGGGACCTCACATAAAATTTGTGCATGTTTACATGACATGTCACCATATTGCTTTTGTGCCTCCTTCCAGATCCCAGCACATTACTCCATGTGTACCTCATAAATCTTGTACTGCTGTACGTATTTGATAAACACTGGGTTGATTTGAATAACTAAATTTACCGCCTAATAAGTTACGGTAATTACGCCTGTAAATCAAATAGAAGTTTTGGATAATACGTATTATTGATGGGTTAAACAGAATTTAGATATGCGACTGGAATAGTAATCAAAGGCCACACTTTCTTCTTGTTTATGGAAAAGCAAAAAATGTTTCTTTCCTCAAGAACAATCGCTAACAGCTCATGACATTGGTGAACTGTCAGTAGATAAATGCGGCCCCTCCCTGGAGAGAGCAGCTCAAAGTGGAGCTGCCTGATGAGGCAGCAGTAGCTGGGCAAGTGAACTGGAGATGTGTTAGGCCCTCAAAGTTTGAGCCGGCATATAGGCAGCTGGGGAGTCGTTCTGTAGTGTTGTGTTTTTTGAGTGTATGGTGCATACTCACACGACCAGGTTCTTTAGGTGGATGTCCCTTGTCCAATCACCATTCCAGGCTCTCACACAGAATAAACTCAGGTCCAGCAGCTGGTAGGGGCTATGTACAATTTATTGAGGAGTATTTACAGATGCTCACCAACTCCCGAGGGCAGAGATGGGGTCCAAAGCATAGGGAAAGCAAGTTGCAGAGTTGCTACCAGGCTGCTGGAACAGGCTCTTGAGGTGACCTTGCTGTGGCTTCACCAGGCTATAGAAGTAGTGGGGAGGCAGGTTGTCAGGAAGTCACACTGGATCAGTGGAGGTTACCTCACCCAGGTATGCAACGTCTGGGGACACGTCTGATGCTGCTGCAGTTTCTCCCAAAAAGCACTAGAAAGTTCTGTGTCACTTATATTTAACACCTCTGCTGGAGGAGGGCAGTAGCCTAGTCTCCAGGCAGATATCGAAGGATACAATGTATGATAACCAAAATGTTGGGAAACCTTAGATGAGTCACCTCTAGAGAGTTCCTGCACCTGCCAGGCAACATATTTAACCCTTAACCTTCTGGGTGTTTAGCCCGAGTTAATTCGGGCTAAATAAAGTTGCTTAAATGGTTTAGCCCGAATTAACTCGGGCTGCTGTTACCTGCATTGAGATGGCTTGCAGGCAACCCAGGAGACTTGCTGCTTCTCTCCCCGTGTCCCCCGATGTCTGAACTTCAGATCCCAGTGTCCGTGATCGCGCTGGCGGGTGCGCGATGACGTCATCGGGAGGGGAAGGGGCGGGAAGTTCAAAATGTGAAAAAAAAAATATATGTTTTTTTTGTCCTGTATGGTTCTCCTTTCATTCTGACATTGATTGGAGCGATTCTTTTCGCTCCAATTCAATTCAAAATGGAAAAAAAAAACACATAAAAAACATGTATTTGCTTATTATAAGTTTCCTTTCATGTTGGATTTGATTGGATTGATTTTTCTGTATCCAATCAAGTTCAAAATAAAGGAAAACGCATACAAAGTAAATACTTTGTAAGGGCTTGCGCCCACAGCGTCTTTTTCCCTGCGGTGGACGTAGAGAGTACACTTCCCATTCAAATGATAGCGCAGATTAGACACTGTGCCAATTTGGCGGTCCTCTGTGATAATATGAAGCTGCGCGATTGCTGCCAATGTGCTGGTCTTAATTGCAGCGCTGCACCATTTGCCGCCAAGACACAAGACGCAGAAAAAACAGCGCTCGTGATGCATGTATGATGCAGTGTAGATGCAGTTTTTCTGCATTTTGGCTCAACTAGGGTTGCACTCCTCCCAATGGCAGGAGCAGCCCTAAGCATGGGCAAGCTGTAGGTAATCCGCTGCTATGTACCATGCGTCGACATTCCTGGCGCTGTATCAACCCCATGTCAGTCTTGGTTTATAAAAAAATGAATTCGCTTTGAGCAGATTTTGTGTTTCTAATTTAAATTTGATCATTGAATTGATTTTTTAAAAAATACTTAAGCGTTTGAAACTATTATATATTCGGTTTACTATAGACCTGTTTTGGACAGTTGGTCAGTTACAGGCTACTACAACACGTCTTCAATGATACACGTAATAACGCTTTTGGTACAGAAATCTGGACCTCGGTGAAACGCTCAGGAGGTTAAGGGGCAAACCACTAACCAAATACATGCAATGCATTATATACAGTATAGTACACAGGGTTATATATATACACACAATGACTATTTACACAGTTATTGATAAATCCTGTCACTACAGTTCCTGTGCCATCTTCCCAGTGGGGTGCAATCGTTAAAAACAGTGTGGTAGGGGCTGACCCCTAGGGAGGGGAGGAACCGAGGTCCACCCATCCCAGATGTCAAGTCTTTATTGGACAATTCCAGTTTTATTGTGTTCTTCATGATTCAAAGAATATTCCAAATGATTCATAGGCTGTTGAAAAAAAAAAGTTTCAGAAAACTTTTTTATTTATTTCTAGTAGGACGCTGTGATCACAGAAAATGCCACGGTCTTCAGCTCTAAACTTTCTTAGGAGACCACAATTGTGTCAAATCTCCCTTCCAACCATACATAATCTTCTTATATAAGCAATGGGCCACCTGAGAATTGCTGTACAATAAGTGACAGCTTGCTTCTACATAAGGATTAAAAAGTACCCCATTGGGGGTGCATTTGCCTGTACCGCGCCATTAAAAACAGTGTGGTAGGGGCTGACCCCTAGGGAGGTTAAGAACTGAGGTCCACCCATCCCAGATGTCAAATCTTTATTGGACAATTCCAGTTTTATTGAGTTTTTCATGATTCCGAGAATATTCCAAATGTTTCATAGGCTATTGAAAAAAAAGTTACTATGTATCATCACTTTATATCAATAAAGCTTGTTTGAAAAAAAAAAAAAAAAGAAGTTTCAATAAACTTTTTTTTTTATTTATAGTAGAAGGCTGTGATCACAGAAAATGCCACGGTCTTCAGCTCTAAACTTTCTTAGGAGACCACAAAGGTGTCAAATCTCCCTTCCAACCATACATAATCTTCTTATATAAGCAATGGGTCACCTGAGAATTGCTGTACAATAAGTGACAGCTTGCTTCTACATAAGGATTAAAAAGTACCCCATTGGATAATTAATTTTAATAGAAATGGTTCCAGAGGGTAATGTAACCAATGGTGGTGAAGGTCAAAGTCATTACCATGCATTTTATTAACACAATTCCCCGTACAATGAAAGGAGAAGAGGATTCTAGAAAACTCGAAAAGTGAAGCTGATTTTTACTGAGAACAGACTCATCCTTCACAAGGTCAGATTCCGTAAACTACATCTATCAGATAAACCAAGACTGGGGGAGTGAAATGAAAAACACAGACGCACAAGTCAACTATATTATTTATTGCCGAAATCATCAAGTGTAAATAACGGTTTATCATGACAGTAGCGGTATGGCGATCTGAAGCTGTAACCAGACAGGCGGGATAATGAAAATGTTTGCCTTAAATGGGAGCCTCGATAAAATATTGTTCTCTAAAGAGAACCTGTGACAACTTTTTAAATACGTCTCACTAGAAGTGATGAGCGGCATAGACAACATTCGTATTCTTGGCATGCCACAAATTTTTGGGAAAACATTCGGAAAATATTCGCATTCGGCAATATTCGGGGTTTTTTTTATTGCGAATATCGGCAGTTTTCATTGCGTATATGTTTAACGTGGCGCGAATTTTCAAAAGTGACGATTTTCGATTTTTAAAAACTGTTGCTAAGCTCTTGTTGCAGCCTTCCCATTCGTCCACTTGCATTGAGAGGCGTGTGTAATGGAAAAAAAATACAGAATATCCGGAATTGCGAATATTCATCAATATATTCACCATCTTCGCAATTTGCGATATTCGCGATTAATATTCGGAATCCGAATATTCGCGATCATCACTACTCCCTAGGTAAAACCTACTAATGGTGTATATTTGTTAATTGTTATAATTAAGCTTTGTGAATAACTCACAATATCAGATAATGAATATTTAAATAATTCACTTTATCAGGCAAATAAGCACTGCAACCACTAGATGGCGCTGCAGATGGGCCAGGTTACATAGGAGAGCATGGGGGGTGGAGGGAGTGATCCGTTCCCCTGCAGCTGCCTCTTCATTAGATCGGAGACACACGGAGCAGTGAGTTTGCTCTTCTGTGGCTCCGATCTCTGCCTGATGAACTCAGCTCGTCCCCTGCTGTTCTGATAGGTCAGAGCTGGACGAGCTGGGACCATCAGGAACGGCAGGGGGGTTAGAGTGTACATAAAGTTAAAAAATATATATAACTTTTTTACTTACCTCTGAGCTGTCACAATGGTGACGAAGCACTCAGAAATCCTAAAAAAATAATGCCTTCCTTGTCTGTGGCAATAGCCATATTAATCCTCCGTAGATGCCAGTCTCATGAAATGCAGTAACACATATGGCCACTAGAGGTCTCTACATAATAATTCTTAATGGTTCAAATTTATTTCTGTAGGATAGTAAAGGGGACATGATGATGTTACTGATTTTTAATTCTAACTGTATGT
This sequence comes from Ptychadena robeensis, assembly GCA_036250615.1. Classification (NCBI taxonomy): domain Eukaryota; kingdom Metazoa; phylum Chordata; class Amphibia; order Anura; family Ptychadenidae; genus Ptychadena; species Ptychadena robeensis. The sequence continues at coordinate 182,325,103 of CM070033.1, read as the reverse complement.
GTGAGATGCTGCTGCAGCCACTGAGTTTTCTGAAAAGAGGGAGAAACCACAAGGCAAAGTCAGCATTATCTTATCACAAGATTTTTTTTTAAGATTGTCCCATTTATAGTATGTCTGCCATCGAGAGACATAGAGTATCTATTAGAGGGAGAGTTTAGATGCTAGTACATAGTAATCTGCTGTGTCTCCTCCCCCTCCCTTGTCCCCTGTACATGTGGAGTGGGAACATGGAATTTTGTGCTGATCACTGATGATGCCAAAGAGGCAGTGCCGTAAAGGATCTGCGAGTCCACGGAGATTTAGAATCGCTGTGGGCTTGCAGAAGATAGGTGAGTATCCCAGAGTATAGCAATGGTTGTGTTCATTTTGTAAATAAACTTACCCTGAGATACACTCAGGACAACTGCCAGGGAGGTTAAGACCTGCTCTTCCCCTGATGTGCTTTTACTCTATACAAAAATGTAATCTACTAAATAGCATTAGGAATGGCAGGATCTCTCATGAGGGAGCACATTTTTGATCAGCTCTTCTGGTTGATGTTCCCTAATTTTCTGGTCAGGGTTCTCAGGATCATGATAGTGGCGTAGCATTCCACAATCCTAAAAATATACTTACCTTTACCTTCCCTGGATGCCTATTTCACATTTATCTGCCACGGTTCCAGAAAGTTAATTAAATGCAATATCATGTCAATTACAGATAACTACTCTAGAGGTGTGTGTGAATACTCTCTATTTGGGACTCAAGTGGAATATCTTGAGTGGCCACTGGGGAGTAGGGATGGTCGAAAAATTTGCAGTGCGAATTTTTAAGTAGAAATTTTGCATAGTCGAATTTTGATGGGGTAATTTAGACTTTACGCCGAAAAAGTCGAAAATCAGCCTGATATTTCGACTGAAATCGATATTTCAACTTAAAAAATTACTTTGCTTTTGATTTGCCGTGCCGCTATTTCGCGTGCGAGTATCGCCATTTTATTAAAAATTTTCACAAGCGGGAGTGATTGGAATTCGCATTGGCGAAAATTCGCATGGTGCTAGCTAACTTTGTCAGCTTATTGCAAAG
>CM070033.1:182255552-182271851 GCA_036250615.1 Ptychadena robeensis | reverse complement strand
TCGGCTCCGGGCAGTCCAATACTTAGAGACCCAAGGGATCGCAGGGAGTCTCAGGGGAGCCTTCACAGCAGGCAGCATGGCAGGCGACTGAACTACTGTTTGGCCAAGCGGCATCCTCAGTGTCCCTGTAGATGTGCACAGCAGGGAGGTACATGTTAAGTTTGAATTTCCTGCGGCCCAGTCAGCTGGTTGTGCTCCTGTGTCTGGTTTACCTGTCATTCTGTAAGTGTCTTTGTTGCCAACAGTAACCCGGCCTGATTTGTGACATTGCTTGAACTCTGCCTCCCCTTACCTCGGATTGTCCCTGACCACATCTCCTGCCTTATACATCTGTACTTTACTTTCTTGGACTGACTTTTGTGTATGACTCTTGGCTTGTTTTGGGGATAACACGATAAAGCCTATTACCTGGATATCTGGTGTTAGTAGTGATTGTGTGCCCAGGCGCATTACATGTGGGCTTCCTGCAATGAATCTGTGATTAAAAAATCTGTGACATTTTATTTTTAGTTATACTTTAACCCCCCTAGAGGTTGAGACATGCCCAGCTCGTCCAGAGTTTGTCTAAAAAACAAACTCTGCACGAGCTGGGATCGTCTATTGCGGAGGACCCCTTGATCGATCCCGGCGTCATCGGTGACGTAGACCTCTGCCATAAGGGTTTACCAGCCCACATTGCTGGTGTCATCGATGACGTCGGTGATATGTACAGGGGAGGAAGGAGTGTGGGGAAAAAAAACTCTGCCCAAGCTGGGATTGGTCCATAGCAGAGGACTTGTTGATCGATTCCGGCACTGCCCTTCACCGTCATTGGGGACATAGACTTCTGCCATAGGTTTCCCTGCCCACATTGCTGGTGTCAGCTATGGCATCATCGATATGTACAGGGGAGGAAGTAGGTTGGGGAAAAACAAACTCTGCCCAAGCTGGGATTGTCTATCGAAGTGGACCCGTTGATCGATTCCGGCACTACCCTTTAGGGGTCATCGGTGACATAGACTTCTGCCATTGGTTTCCCAGCCCACATTGCTGGTGGCATTGATACAGGGGAGGAAGGAGGGTGGGTAAAAACAAACTCTGCCCGAGTTGGGATCGTCCATCACAGAGGACCCACTGATTGATTCCGTCACTGCCATTTCAGCGCCATTGGTGACATAGACCTCTGCTATTGGTTTACCAGCCCACATTGGGCACATTGCTGGTGTCATCTGTGATATGTTTAGGTGAGGAATGAGGGTGTGGAAAAACAAACTCTGCCTGAGCTAGGATTGTCTGTCACGGAGTACCTGTTAATCAAGTCCGGCGCTGCCCTTTTGGCGTCATCGGTGACATAGGCCTCTGCCATAGGTTTCCTAGACCACATTTCTGGCGTCATCGATTGCATCAGCAATATATACAGGGGAGGAAGGAGAGTAAGGAAAACAAACTCTGCCAGAGCTGGGAACATCTATTGCGGAGGACCCGTTGAATGATTCCAGGCACTACCCCTGCGTGTTGAGTGCTAGGTAGCTTAATGCTAAACTATGTGCAAAAAAATAGGATGATAGGAAAATAGGATGCTGAAGGGTTGATACTCCATTGGGTCAATGTTCTCCAAATGCAGACCTCATGAGTTGATACCAATATCTCCACATAATCTTTTCTCCTTAAGGATTAGTATTCAAGTTTTCAAGTCTCACCGCCAGTGACCATGTGAAGTCTTTTTATGAAATATATAGAGGTGCCAACACTCGCTGGTGACACTAGAGGACATGTATGACAACCTCTAAACATGGGTCACAGTAATAAGGAATGTCCAATGACTTCCAGAAATAAGATTATTCACATCACACCCAGAAGATGAAAACTATGTTTCCTTTAGGGAAGGACACGGAACTCTAAGTGGTGAATCTGGTGTAAGACTGCAGTGCATTCCGTAAAGTAATTCAGAACAAAGTGTCTTCATGTCAAGGACGCTGTATGCTCCTCTCATTAGGAAGAGACAGTGAAATGCAGCCTGACTTCATGGGAAGAATATTTGTCTTTTATCTCTTATTTCTTTCCTCAAGAAAATTTACTTTCAGGGGTAGTTTCGGAGGAGTTTATGTCATTATGCACATTGGACGTAGGTATCGTAGAGTCGCTGGTCAGGTTGTTTAGATGTTATAACTCAACAATTATAAATCAACAATTACAAAATTAACTGCAGCAACACACATAAGTCATATAATGTACATACTTGAGTATAAACCGACCCAAACATAAGCTGAGGTTTTTCATTTCACAAAAAAAAAAAAAACAATGACTTGAGTATACAGTCAGGCCCATAAATATTGGGGCATCAATTTTAACATTTTTGTCTCTATACACCACCACAATGGATTTGGAATGAAACAAACAGAATGTGCTTTAACTGCAGACTGTCATCTTTCATTAGAGGGTATTTACATTCAAATCATGTGAATGGTGTGGGAATTACAACAGTTTGCATATGTGCCCCTCACTTGTTTAGGGAACAAAAGTAATGGGACAGCATTTTAATCATAAATCAAACTTTCCCTTTTTAATACTTGGTTGCAAATCCTTTGCAGTCAATTACAGCCTGAGGTCTGTAACGCATAGACATGCCAGACGTTGGGTTTCATCCCTGGTGATGCTCTGCCAGGCCTCTTCTGCAACTGTTTTCAGTTCCTGCTTGTTGGAAATTTTCCCCTCAGTTATGTCTTCAGCAAGAGAAATGCATGCTCAATCAGATTCAGATCAGGTGATTGATTTGGTCATTGCATAACATTCCACCTTTTCCCTTCAAAATTTCTTTGGTTGCTTTGGGTCATTTTGAAGCGCCGTCCAATGAGTTCTGAAGCATTTGGCTGAATATGAGAATCATATAATATACTTCAGAATTCCTCCTGCTGCTATTGTCAGCAGTCAAATCATCAATAAATACAAAGAGAACCAGTTCCATTGGCAGCCCACGCCATGACACTACCACCACCATGCTTCACTGATGAGGTGGTATGCTTAGGATCATGAGCAGTTCCTTTCCTTCTCCATACTCTTCTCTTCCCATCTCTTTGGTTCAAGTTGATGTTGGTCTCATCTGTCCATAGGATGTTGTTCCAGAACTGTGAAGGTTTTTTTAGTATCACTTGGCAAACTCTAATCGGACATTTTTGTTTTTGAGGCTCACCAATGGTTAACATCTTGTGGTGAACCCTCTGTATTCACTTTGGTGAAGTGTTGACTTTGACACACATACACCTACCTCCTGGACAGTGTTCTTGATCTGTGCAACTGCTGTGAAGGGTGTTTCCTTTGGCATTGCTGAGCTCACCTTAAGAATGTTCCAAATAGTTGTTTTGGCCATGCCTAATGTTTTTGCTCTCTCTGATGGGGTTGTTTTGTTTTTTCTGCCGAATGATGGCTTGCTTCACTGACAGCTCTATGGATCTCATATTGAGAATTGACAGCAACAGATTCCAAATGCAAATATCACATTTGAAATGAACTGTGAACCTTTTATCTGCACATTGTAATTAGTATAATGAGGGAATACCACACACCTGGCCATGAAACAGCTGAGAAGCCAATTGTCCCATTAATTTTGGTCCCTTAACAAGTGGGAGGCACATATGCAAACTGTTGTAATTCCTACACCGTTCACCTGATTTGGATGTAAATCCCTTCAAATTAAAGCTGACAGTCTGCAGTTACATTGTGTGTGTTACATTCCAAATCCATTGTGGTGGTATATGGAGCCCAAAATTTTAAAATTGTGTTGATTTTCCAATATTTATGGACCTGACTGTAAGTCTAGGATTTAAATTGCAGCTGCTAAGGCTCAGCAACACACAGCAAATATGTCTTTGTTTAAGTATGTCAAATCTAGCTGATTTGTGAATTAATTGCAAAGCCCCTGTACACATGTGGGACAGGAAACCAACACAGCCTCCTTAACATGGAGGTCAATGGTGCGCCCCTGTCACTGATAGCGCTGAAAAGGCGGTGCAGGAAGAGATTGGTGGGATCGCCGAGGATAGGTAAGTATGCTTTGTTTTGTGCAACAAACTTACCCTGAGCTAGTTTCAGGCAAACCGCCAATGAGGTTAAACAAAAAATAAAAGCAGTTCTCCTGAAGTTTTTGTCTTGTGATATTGTTTATACGAGCAATAGGGTTAATTTAAAATAATTTACAGAAGAGCTGGTTTCTCTTTCTCCTGAAGAAGCAGTACTGTGAAACGCGTTGGAGTTCATCAGCTTGGATCATTTTAAATAGTGTACCGACAGTTTTACTTTTAAATTTTTTTTCGGGAATGATATGTTTAGTTGTGATCATTTACATTGTTATCTTTATATGATTGTGCGTTGTTGTGTAATTATAGTATTATGGAAAAAAAATGGAATATATGAAGATGCAAAAGGCGCCTTTAAAGTCTCCGTCTCACACTCCAAATAGGGGAAGTGGCAGAGGCTGGATAGACATGTTCTTTAATTTCTTCTTTAATGGAATTAGTTTGGGATGTCGGCACTTTGGACCTTGATGGTGAGGGATAAAACCGTATGTTTGTATTATGGAAAGAAAACAGACAGATCCAGATAAGACTTCATTAACAGGGTGATGAAGGGAAATGAACCGCAAACCGTCCCTCCTGGTGAATTTTTTCTTCTAAAGAAATAGTTCCCAAACTTGGCAGCTGGCCCCCAAAAGGGGGGGGGGGGTATTCTCTTGCAGCTAGGGGACTGAGGGAGAGATAAACAGAAAATCAACATGAAGGAACAAGCTGCAGACAGTAGGTAGAGTGGATGTAATGTTTGTTTTTGTAATTTTGTGTTTATGAGAGTGATGACTTGGGCAGGGCTGATCTGAGGAGAAAAAGACAAAACACAAAACCTTCCTACACATTCACCCCTTACCCACCAGTTGCCCCACCCCCCTCCCCCCAAGCCATTCACCTCGCTTAATAAATGCATGTGACACCGATTTGGAGTTTAAAGTGGATACAAAATGTTTGGCCACAGCTTTATTACTATAAATAACATACAAAAATATATAACAAACCAAAGCCCCTAAACCAGGTCCCAGGACGGTGTCCCTGTACCAGCCACTGGCCCCAAACTACTGGCTCAGTGGGTACTACCGATGCACTTGCTCCCTCCTTAAAACTAAACTTAACTCAAAACCACCAAAATAACCATGAGGGTCATTGACCCAGCAAGAGCCCAATGTTAAACACCTGGTTATTAACCATCGCTCTTCTTCATGGACACTGTCCTGGACCCACCTGCTGCGACAAAGACCGCCAAAGACCCCCCCCCCCCCCACAGACCTGCCTCACAAAACAACAACCTAAAATGTTAGGGAGGGCGGGGTCCTTCTTCTCCTGGAAAAGAGGGTGACATCACTTCTGCCACCGGGTTTTATCCCCTGCGCGGCTCCGCCTGACACCATGTCACTTCCGGTTCACTCGGATCTTGCCACAGCGTCATTCCTCCTCCGTATCCCGCCCCAGTCAGGCACCCCTGCGCCTAGGTGCCCTGGCTGGGGGTGGTAATTCATGGGCTCCCCCTCTGACTAGAGATGGTCGAATTTTTTAAAATTCAACCATTTCAAGTTAATTTCAAAGCCCCTGAGCATGGTATCATCACCAAGCATGCTGGAGATGTAGAGAAGGGTTGGGGGTGTACTACAAAAAGAAAATATTGCTCAAACACAAATAGTTTTTTAAATAAATTAAGTTCAAAATCAAGTCAACATTTAAAAAATCGACTTTGACTTGAACTTAATTGATGAAAAAATGACATGTGCTAGAGCAAAACTTTTTGTTTTTTTCCAGAGGCTTTTTAATCAGCTCACAAATTCAGTTAGTCGAAAAATTTTACCATCTCTACTTCTGACGTCCGGGCGTGTGGATAGGTAGGCGCGCTGTTGGGGAGGCATCGGGAAAAAAAATCAGATTCCCAGATGCTGCCCCCCGCATGATGCTGCCCTGGGCAACCTTGTCCCTACCTAAAAATCGCCACTGGGTGTGTTTATATGATGCATGTCTCTGTATAGCTAGCCATACACGTGCAGGATTCCATGGCCAATTGATCACTCACCCGATCGATTCCGGCGATTCTGCTGGGAATCGCAGGTGTGATCAATCGGCCAATTAAGAGTATCCATCGCTGCATACCACCTTGTCCAACGGATTCCGGCACGATTCCGGGACGATTCTGTGTCCGATTCCACCTCCGATTCCACCTCACAAATGGCAATTCCCCCTGATCTGTGCAGAATCGGATCAAAAAGACCAACATGTTGGTTCTCTGACGGATCCGATTCTGGGCCCCCGAACGATCGGACGTGATCGGACGGACAAGGTGGGCTGCACACGATTCCGGCACGATCGTTTCGCGTGCACGCGCCCGGAATCGATCGGCCCGGAATCCGGCCGGAATCCGACCCGTGTATGGGGGCCTTATGACTGGTGTGAAGTTGTATGAGTTTGTATTTCAAATAAAGTGTTAGGGCCATTTCGCACTAGTATACAATACTGCAACACAAACAAGTGTGAAATGGCCCCTTAATTTGAAACTGTGTAGTTTGATGGGGGAGCTCGATAATGTTCCTATCTAGAAAAGAGGGGCAAAAGGGGGAAAGTATGGGGACATCTGTTTTAAAGGAAGCTTTCAACTACAGTAACTTTCCATAAACTATACACTGTATACAGTCTTTATATATATATATATATAAAGACTGTATACAGTGTATAGTTTATGGAAAAATATATACATAACTTTTTAGTGAGCTCATCAGAGGAGTACCAGGAGATGGTGTTTGGTATTCACCCCTGGTTCCTGATTAAGCCTCCGATTAGCTGTCTCCATCCACAGATCACCAGCTGGCTTTGAGTCAAATGTAACATTCACAGTACATCCCTGTTTGTTCCCCTAGATGTCAACCTTTCATAGTCATATTCCAACTGTCAACATTCCAACAGTGCTTTTCTCTTGTCAGATTTTACCCTTACATATGCCTACTGTGATATTCAACCCCAGATCTCCAACACCCTTAGAGACCACTCTTTTATTTTGGATTAGTCATTTATATTCCCAATTTCACACCCCTGCAACTGCAACCTTTAATAGTTATTAATGTTTCCTTGAGGTTATCCAGGTGATATAAATTGTCTAAATTTAACAACAAAAACGAAAGTAGTTTTGCCAATCTAATAAAAATAACTTTTACAGTAGTGTATACATGATAAAGTAAAGTTGTCTGTACAGCTATTTAATGTGGGAGGGATGCCGATTGTGCTGCAGATTGTGCTGCCGATCTCTCCTCTCTATGGCTGATAGCCAGACTACTTGGGTGCACCCGATAGCTGTGGCCACCCAGACACGGAGCACCTCCAAGTTGTCAGTACGCATATGAGCTGTGTAACAATAATGCCGGTACGCAGAGCTAGTTTCTGGCCCCTTTTTGAGTAACAGAGTACCACTTATGTGCCCCTGTGTATATATATATATACATTATTTGCAGATGCCCTCAATTGTTTGATGATGATTAATTATTATTTATACAGTGCCGACATATTAAACTGCGCTTTACAGAGCATATATAGTCATAACTAACTGTCTTTCAGAGGAGCTCACAATCTAACGATGCTGTGTGATCCAGAGTCATCGTCTCTCCAGAATTTCATCCCCTTTGTCAGTAGAGCAGGTGAGACTTCCTCCTTCCATCTACCCTTCTTGGAGGTGTGAAGCCATCATCTCCATCCTCCTGATTGCTGGGGGTGGTCCCTGAAATGCTCATTTAATAAGAAGAGCCTTTGCTGTAGAAGAATGGCAAGTGAAGACAGCATCAGCAGCAGCATCAGCATCAGCAGCAGGGATGTGAGATGTGACTTTCCAGCACGATGCCTGCCTGCTAGTGCAGACTTAATCAGACAGCCTCCCCACTCCTAGCCAAACATGGAGATTAGAATTGCTTTTATCATCAGATTCCCAGCAAAGATTCAATCATCCCTGGCGAGGGCAGCGCTTTAAAGTACTTGCAGTGGGAGTGATGGGAGGTTAATCTGCTGGAGATCATTGCATGCTGCTCCTGTCTCCCTCCATCACTTTTCTTGGAGTGGTCACTGGTTGGGGTGTCAGGACTGGAGAACCTTTGGGGTTGCCTTGAAGACCTCAGGAGAAGATCCTGCCCAGGCTTTGTGGTTGCTTTTCGGAGCCCAGGAGAAGAGATGCAATGATGGGCTAGGGAAGGAGAAGAAGTGGACAGAGCATAGGATGAGGTGGAAGGCTGGTTGGCAGCCTCTGCTCAGCTCATGATCCCTTGGAAATTCCAGCATGGGCATCGCTGACCAGTCTATGCCAAGGATGCATCTCTGTGGCAGCTGTGGACTTTTCCTCCCCCTGCTCTACATTCTCACTGGCATGCTCCCACAGACGTCCCAGCAAGTTCTAAGGATCGGTGAGTAGGAGCACGCCAGCAACCTACACCTTATCTGATTTCGATATTAAGTCGATCGTTTGAAAGTCGATTCCTTTTCTGTGTTTCAATGGACCAAATGTGATAGAAATTGATTATGATATCAATTTTGCTTTAAATTTCATTTAATCATTTAAGTATCAATGTATTTCGATAAATTTTGTATCCTATCGTACTATGGGGCATGTGCACAGTGCTAAGGAAAGGAATCAATCTGTTCGGTATCAATTACATTATAAAAACAATTGTGATTTAACAATGGACGTAATACAATTTTTAAGTCAATTGAATGGAAGTTAGTCTTGTAATAGTCTTGTTGTTGTGTCTTTATTAAAGGGAAAATCTTTTTTTTAAAGATTCTAGTTCCAGGGTTCTTAGGGAACCCATCATGAGGATACCAGGCATAGGGTGCTCATTTGGATGTAGTGGGTGATCATAGATAAGTCAGCCATGTGTAGCTCTGTTTATGTCTCATAACAGATTGCCTATCAATATAAACTGTCTACAAACTTTAGAATCATTATCTGTTTGATAATATATTGGCAATCATGTATTCCTATTGTTTTCTATATATAAGAATGGGTTAAATAGAAGGATTTGTGAGCTGTGTTGGAAGTCACTGTATATCCTATGGAGCGAATGATTGTGTTTGAAGTTGAAAGGCTGCTGTAAATAAAAGACTAGAGTACATCAGAAGATAGAACTCCCATTGACTATGCTGGAAAGGGAGGGAAGTGGAGGGGGGGGGGGGTTGTCTTGTTAGTTTTAAAGATCCAGGAATTTTTCCAAGAACAAGTCTTCACAACCTGTCACTTCCATGGAAGTCGACAACTAATAAATCATACACAGAAGGGTGAGAGGTGGCACCCGGTTAGTTCTTCGGTTGGGGTGGGTGTCTTTGTTTACTGTAAAATGTGCTGCAACTTCCTAACAGAAACACGTGGTGTGCCGTTTAACCCATTGCATGCCCAAGAACCAACCAGCCATTGATTGATAAGCATGCTGTGACTGTAGAACAAACTGTTCTTATTGTATAGATACATATGAACTGTATAGAAATAGTGTATACAGTAGACCTGTAGGTAGGTCAGCGGGTATATTCTAGTACCTCTGTCCTTTTCTCAGACAAAGCATCTCTGGTACCCAGGTTCACGCTCTGGATGCTGATGCTGTTGCCTAGCGCGAAGATGCTGATGGGAGAGGATGCAGCAGCGATCCGGCCGCCTGAAGTTCACACATCACACAGACAATCAATGATCTCAACACACACCAGCTTCGTCTTTCCTCTTTCATGGGGCTGATGGTGTCAGGAGATATTCTTGTTGTCACAGCATTAGCTGACGATTCGTCTTCTGAGGAACACACAATGCACACCATGTCTAAGGGCTTTGTATTCATCTGTGTGGAGACAGCAAATGGAGAAGGAATTTATTTACTTAAAGACAGCTTGTACACACAGGCTACGAGATCGTTTAGGGAGGCGGAAAACTTGTAAGTGAAAGGAATTTAAATAATAAAAAAAATAACCTCCTGGTTGTGATTTGCTTGCACTTACTAATTATATGTAATCAAGCAATGTTAAATCAACAGACCATGAACACTTTGTCTGTCACCAGGCCATGTGAGTTATGAATGACATGGAAGACTATAAAGTAGTGGGATGCTCAGCCTGTATAGGACATCAATAATCTTCTTAATTTTTTATGAAATATATGGGCATTGTATAGGACAGTAATGGCGAACCTAGAGCACCGGTGCTAGAGGTGGCACTCGGAGCCCTCTCTGTGAGCACGCGACCTGTCAACCAGCACAGAGGAAAGAACTGCAGCCTGTTGGCTCTCAATGCTTTCAGTTCATGTTCCCCTCTCTTCTGATAGCACACTGCTCCATACCCTCCCCTAGTCTATCTTATAAGTAAGTAGGGAGTGGGTTACATTTGTGTATATGAGTATATGTGTAAGCCGGCACTTTGAGATTTATACTTGGGGTTTGGGTTTAAATTTGAGCACTCGGTCTCTAAAAGGTTCACCATCACTGGTATAGAACATCCAGAAGTATTATAAAGCGTTTCTTGGTTGACAAAAAGAAGGATTATATGAGGCACTAGTGGGTATTAGAAAGAAAATTTATTGGTTAAGGCACATCACCGGGTTCCGTGGTACCACAGACCACTTCTTCATAATGATAATATTTGTTAGTCTCCTGTATGCGTAAACTTTTTCTGAGAGCGCGCTTGTTTAAGAATCTGCACATGGTCTCCTTTAAGCACTGGTGCACAATATACCACGGATGCTGAAGGCAACTCCGCTTTAATACCACGGTCCAGAGGCTAAGGAGTGTGACCAGACCAGACTAAAGGTTTCCATGCATGCATAGATATGGGCTAGGCCATCTATCTAGCGCATATCTAATGCGGCCACCCCTGTCTTCGAGTGGGATCAATCAATCCAGCTCCAAGACAGGGTCGATTGCTTGGGATGGGCTCAGCCGATATCAGGCTCAGCGCAATGAGCTTGAAGGCTGATCCATCTCATGGACATCGACCCCTGTATGGCAGCCTTCCTTTACACAATGAGTAGAGTAGAGTAGAGAGTTTCTAAAAGTAAAATCTATCAAAAGAGTTACTTCTACATGGTTGTTGGCTCAGGGTGGACCTACTCCACACCCCCTGTCCCAACAACCGAAACCGTAAACCTGATCCTATTTCTACTGCAGAGCTTAAAAAAGCTCCCGCCATCTTCAGTAGGGTTACTAATCTCTCTTCCTTTTTCTGGTCCATACATCCATTGAGTTATTAACTTATTCCATCCTAATATAAAGTGTTATTACACTCCTCATACAAATGTATTTACTCACTTGTTTCTTTAAATATAATTGATATACTTTGTATAATGGTATGAATGAATATTCCATCCAACTCTTCTCGGCTACACTGATTTTGTTGGTCAATTATAAACCCCAGTGAAGCCATTGTATATGCATGTTCTTGGCTGAGCACAGGCAACACCAAAGCTTGTGGACATACAGATGGACATACAGATGGTCCAGTTTTTTGGACTAGCTGGGGTCAATCATGAACCCCAGTGTAGCCACTATATATGCACGTTCCTGGCTGAGCACAGGCAACACCAAAGCTTTTGGACATACAGATGGTCCAGCCCCTGAACATAGTGTCATCACGGAAATTGCTGGAGATATAGAGAAGTATTGTAGGAGCATTACAAAATAGACAAAGTATTGTTCTATCACATGTAGTTTTTGAAAAAATTATGTTTTCTTTTGTAATGTTACCACAACAATTGTGGTGATGATACCTTGTTTCGGGGCTTTACAATTAACTTACAGAACCATCTCTAAACTCTTTTTTATCTACCCTCCCGAGTAAGCAACATAACGATGAAGGATAGAACACTGCACCCACCGTGACTAAAGTTTGTTAATGTTCAATGGAGAGGGAGCAAAAACATCTTCAACTTTATTTACATTTAAAAGTCTGTGTAAAGCCCCCCCATTCCCCGTCCAATCACTCTGTACAATTTCCTTTAGATCTATGACTATGTAGTGCCAAGTCCTCCCTGATAGAATACACAGTGATGGGAAGGTATAAATCACTGCTATGTAGTGCCATGTCCTACCTGATAGAATACATAGTGATTGGAAGGTATATATCACTGCTATGTAGTGCTGGGTCCTCCCTGATAGAATACATAGTGATTGGAAGGTATATATCACTGCTATGTAGTGCCGGGTCCTCCCTGATAGAATACACAGTGATGGGAAGGTATAAATCACTGCTATGTAGTGCCAGGTCCTACCTGATAGAATACACAGTGATTGAAAGGTTTAGAAAGGTCTTCAAATGCCAAAGTCAAATGCCAATTACCTCTTTAAAGTGAATGTGCTCCTTTACTTTTGTCATTGCATAAGTGTAAGAGATCTTATGAGAGTTGGTGGGCTTGGCTTTAAGTGATACTTGCTCAAGTCAAAAAAAATTTGGGGCCCAAAAACACAATCACCCCCCCCATGCTAGCCATGATAACTGGACTATACCTAGTCCATTGTCACTGGTCAATCTACCTCACTAAAAAAGCCAGAGGAAGGGGAACTGCTAAACTTGGCGAGTTAACCGTGTTTTCATATATGCATATAATGTGTGCCTTTCTGTGTCTGTGTGTCTCTATGTGAATGATAAATGTTTCTGCAATACAAATGAAGCTAGTGTGAAATGCCCGTCAATGGGGGGGAGGGGCTCCATATTATTCCTATGCAGGAAAAGTTTGTGAACCACTGTTTTAAGGTAAGTGACGACAGGCTGGTAAATTCCCGGCCGATCCCATGGGGATGGCAGTTCCCACTCAAAATAATGGTCGGCACACAAAGGGTGCCCACCGATCAACTGAGAGGCCCGGCTGCAGTGGGATGACGCCATCCCGCTGAAGTAGATCCCTCATGTATCGAGACAGAATCGCCCTGTGTATGGGTTTTATCTTCCTATGATCTAATTTCATGTACATTACTATAAATCAAATGTGCGTTGTTAATAAGAAGGTGATACTGGTAGAAGTTATCCGCATGCACTTCTTCTATAATGTTAAAGACATTTCATAGTCATTTCTCCACTTCTAATGAGTGTCCTGACATTCATTAGGACCGAAGAGGTGTCTTGGATCGGCTATAAAATGTCTTCAACATTACACATCAGGTCAAGCTGAATATGACTTACGACTGTGAGCTTCACCATGACCTGGAGAAAGGAACCTTCACAGAGAGAATACGGAATCATATTGTGGTCTTTGTGTGCCGGACCACCATAGACATATTAACGGCGTATGACTAAAGCCAGGTAGAAGGGTTTACATCCTCTTTGATACTTATTTATATGAACATTTCTTTCTATTAAGGAATCAAAGACTGCAGCAGATGAATGTAACTAAATTTGTTTTCTTCAAGTTGTAGTCCCGGTACTCTCATCATTTCTCGCCTGGACTACTACAACATCATGCTCTCGGGTCTTCCTCTATAGAGATTTTTTTAATTCGACCTTTTCAACGATTTCGAGTTAATTTGTTTTGAATACAAACAGTTTTTGCAAAAATTAAGTTCAAATTCAAGTCAAAATTTCGAAAATCGGAATTTCATATTTGTTTTTTAACTTCATTTATGCAAAAATTACATGGGCTAGAACAAAACTTTTTTTTTTTAATGTTCCCACAACCCTTCTCTACATCTCCAGAATTGTTGGTGATGATGACATTTTCAGAGGCTTTGCAATCAGCTCACAAAGTTAGCAAGTCAAAAGAATTCGACCATCTCTATTCCTCTAATTAGACACCTCTTCAGTCCATCATGAATGGTGCAGCCAGACTCATTTACTCCACTAAGGGTCCCCATACACAGTCGGTATCTGCTTGATCGGACTGGGTGGGGTCCCTATCCAAAGTAATGGCAGGGATTTACCAACATGTTGCTTCCCCGTTCGATTGAGCTTTCTTAAAAATAAAAAGGGTGGCAGCGCAGTTGTTTGGTAATCTAATAAAAAATCGCCCCAGGTTCACATTGTCCAGAGAATCAAATACAAAGTTCAGTGCCTTGCTTCTTTATCACTCCACACCTCCTGTCCTCCTTACATCTCCAACCTGGTACACAAATACACCCCTAACCGCCCTCTCCGCTCCTCCAGTGACCTACTAATAATATCCCTGCTCATTACATCATCACATATGTGGCTTCAAGACTTCTCCAGGGCCGCTCCTACTCTCTGGAACTCTCTCCCTCACCCCATTAGACTTGCTCCTACTTTTAGACTTTCAAAAAAGCCCTGAAAACCCCCCTCTTCAGTCTGACCAACCCATCTTCTCATTCCTAACATCACCACCCTGCCAGTCCCATTTCCCAACTTTTGTATACTCTGTTTCCCAAAGTATTACAATGTAAGCCTGATTGGGCAGGTTCCTTTACTCCTCCTGTGTCATTACCTATGCAATGTTGCAATCATTTTTTCATGTCTTCCATCTAGAGAAAAGGAAGCAATGAAAATTTTAATTTGGTTGTTTAATCCTTGCCTCAAAAGATCAGCCATTCCAGAAGTGCTATCTTAGTAGCATATTTGTAGCCTGGATAAGTCAGACCATCTTGGATGCCCCAAGTAAATCATGGGAACAATAATAGTATGTAGTATTGCTACCCTGCCAATGAGAATTTCATTCTTTTACCCCAAACCCTCATTATAGAAATGATATACCATATTTTCAGACTATAAGATGCACCTGACCATAAGTCACACTCAGTTTCTAGAGCAGGAAACCAGAAAAAAATATTTCATGTGCTTAAATGAATTAATGAAAAAATCCCCTGCAGTACCCAATTTCAGCCATAAAAATTGTGTCACTAGAGAGCACACTTTGGCATCTCTTCTTCCTCACACACAGGAAAGGGGGGGGGGGGGGCACGGGGTACAGCTTTCCCCACACACACTCTGCATTGGCTCCATCTGCGGGGCTCTGCGGATGGTCGCACATTCGAACCATAAGACGCAGGCAAGTGTATCTTATAGTCCGAAAAATACAGTAATAAAGAAGAAATACAATGGACTCAGAAAACAAAAGTCATGAGCAGAAACCCACCAACATTTTGTCCAAAATACACTGCCTGGCCAAAAAAAGGTGGCCACCAAAAAAGGTCACACACTCTAATATTTAATTGGACCGAATTTAGCTTTATTTATGGCATGCATTCGCTGTGGCATTGTTTCGATACGCTTCTGCAATGTCACAAGATTTATTTCCATCCAGAGTTGCATTCATTTGTCACCAAGATCTTGCATTGATGATGGTAGAGTCTGACCGCTGCACAAAGCCTTCTCCAGCACATCCCACAGATTCTCAATGGGGTTAAGGTCTGGACTCTGTGGTGGCCAATCCATGCATGACAATGGTGTCTCCCTGAACCACTCTTTCACAATGAATCCTGGTGCCATCTTAGAATATGCCCGTGCCATCAGGAAAGAAACAATCCATTGATGGAATAACCTGGTCATTCAGTATATTCAGGTAGTCAGCTGACCTCATTCTTGGAGCACATACTGTTGATTACCCTAGACCTGACCAACTGCAACAACCCCAGATTTATCCAATACAAGGCTCGTACCTATTTGCTTATGTTATCCAGGTGCTGACATTTTTTTGGGCAGGGCAGTGTGTATAATACATTTGGAGCCTCTACGTGTAACATGTTGGAGTAACAGACCTTTGGGGTGACCAGTTAACTGCTCATGTTGTCATTTACTTACAACCAGTGATTAACTGACCTCATTTATACCCAGCAGACTGCTTCGCTTTTACTAGACTGCCTGTAAAACGTATGTCCTTGCTCATACAAGCATGTCAGACTGGAATCTATTACGTTGTCTACAGCCTGAGATGACATTGAGTGCGGACCCAATATTAGGGTGACAAGTGATATTAATTAAACGCATTGGTAATGAGGTCGCCATGACCCGTCCCCGAGGCTCTGCTGAAGGTCATATCGGGTATGTTGTGTCTTTGTTGATTGTGTAAAGTTCATTGTGGGATTAACATAGAACTGGCACAATAGACAGAGAAAAGGACACACTGTATGTTCCTACTGCGCTGGATGAAATGTGGAAACGGGGGATGGGGGACCGAGGTAATGTATTATCGTTTTGTACGCACATGACCCTATTTATTAATCCAACTGCTTTTTTTTAGACTTGGTTATATAAAACGTTTCATAATATTATGTATTATTCCTACTCAACAGGTAAGGATTAAAAAAACATCCGTCCTGAAAAAAAAACTGTTGTATACAGCACTCAATAGCTT
>CM070033.1:182234298-182253981 GCA_036250615.1 Ptychadena robeensis | reverse complement strand
TGGGTCCTCCCTGATAGAATACATAGTGATTGGAGGGTATATATCACTGCTATGTAGTATTGGGTCCTCACTGATAGAATACATAGTGATTGAAAGGTATATATCACTGCTATGCAGTGCTGGGTCCTCCCTGATAGAATACATAGTGATTGGAAGGTTTATATCGCTGTTATGTAGTGCCAGGTTCTCACTGATAGAATACATAGTGATTGGAAGGTTTATATCACTGCTATGTAGTGCCGGGTCCTCCCTGATAGAATACATAGTGATTGGAAGGTATATATCACTGCTATGTAGTGCCAGGTCCTCCCTGATAGAATACATAGTGATTGGAAGGTATATATCACTGCTATGTAGTGCCAGGTTCTCACTGATAGAATACATAGTAATTGGAAGGTATATATCACTGCTATGTAGTGCCAGGTCCCCCCTGATAGAATACATAGTGATTGGAAGGTATATATCACTGCTTTGTAGTGCCGGGTCCCCCCTGATAGAATACATAGTGATTGGAAGGATTAGAAAGCTCCTCATATTACATGGCTTTGGTGGAATAAAAGTTGATTGTACAGAAATTGTATGGTGAGATTGTACGGTGTATGGGGGGCTTTATGAACATATCTCTTTGTTATGAGTGAACCATCTTTTGTGAATTACCACTTTTCCCTCCATTGAAATGTGTATTTTTTCCAGATTCATGAGTGATCCTCAGCCTGCTGGGTTGTAAAGTAGCTGTTTATATCTACTACTTTATTTTCCATTTATGTGCACTCTAAGCAAGGCGTAATTATATATCACAGCAGTGGAACAGATTGAAATGAGATGAGAAAGTGGCAAATTGGAAAGCGTAGGAAAGCAACAACTGGGAGAGAGATCAGAGGAAAGATTGAATGTAAAGGAAAGAGGACAAAGGAAAGCGCGATGATACACACCCCGCACAAAAGAGGGATGTAAATGTTTTCGGAATACCGTAAAACGCAATGCTTAAATTGTCGCCGGATAAAGGGGAAATTCCAACATTGGGCTCTCTCACACCAAACAATGTGTGTTACTTTGTTCGTGGCTCACTGGTGTATAGTAAACACACTCTGCCCTGCAATGACCTGCTTTACTGAACGCATTTGATATCTGACTCACTGGTGTTGCTCGCAAATATTTGCTATTTTTTAGTGCAAATATCAGCAAAAAAATTTGCAAAGATCTTGAATATATCGCTATATCTTCATAATCTTGAATATCCGAGATTCTGCGGACAGTACCATGCATTGCGTTCACAATATGCTGATTTTCGCAATTTATTGCCTTGCAGCTGCTATTTCACATTTTGACACTAGATGTCATCGTACAGTACAGAGCTAGGTAAAGATAATTAGGACAATCACTGCCCCGAAATAAAAGAGGATATTTCCGAGATCGCCCCTCCCACCTCGGTAACGTCATGCAGTGGGAGGGGCCCCTTAAGGGCACTTTTTGACAGGGATCTGTCAGCAGTGATGAGAGGTGCTCCTTCAGAGACAAGCTCTCCGTCTCAGATGCACACATCTCATCACTGTAATCACCCCTGGTCTCTGACAGTGGAGACAAGCGCCCACCCCCCCCCCCCCCCCCAGATCTGGCATCTCGGAGCATTTCCTGTTGTATGTTTACAGTCTGAATCACTTACTGTAGAAACATGATTGCCACTCATAAGTATGAGCTTGTGGGCTAGGACCGGCCCTTGCTAGGGGGCTCTAGTAACTCTAGCTCTAGGGGGCTCAATAGGAACAATGGGACGCGTTTCGAGCAGACGATCTTTTTCAACCTAGGGGAAGGGGTTGCAGTGAGTCTCTAATTTAAACGCGTCCCCATTGTTCCTTTTGAGCCCCCAGCATCCGTAAGCAGGGGAAGTGATCTCATCCCAACAGGAATGAGGTCCTCCTGGAAAAACACATGGCCCTGAGAGATCCACCCTTGTAAACCTCTCTATTAAGTAGAGTATCTTGTTTGTGGTTTGTCTCATTTTTTTCAATTTGTTTTCTTATCCCACATTATTTAACCATTCGTTGTACTAGGTTGTGCGCCTCTGTCTTTGTTCTTATTTGTCTGATACTAATGGTAATTGTACTAATGGAAACCATTGGTCTCTGAAAAATTCTGATAATTCTAAGTGCACAATTACATATTTGTGTTTTCACATTAACAACAACTTATTTCACAATTAAAATAAGGAATTCTGTTCAACACAAATCAAATAATGTGATGTAATAACAGATATGGACACCAGGGGGCTCCACATTTTAAGTTAAATCCTCTTCCACTCTCACATTAAGGAAAAACCCGTCTTGGGAGAAATCTGGGGCAGTGCAGCGCTCGTCTTTCCGTGCAACGCTAGTATGCTAATGTTATTTAAAACACTACTTACTTGTTCTGACTCCTTCGTAGCCCACTGCGCGGTGTATGGCTGGCCGTGTCATTCATTTGATTTCTACTTTCAGAGGAGAACAATGAATTCATTTGCAGTCAGTGTGCTGGAGTATCCGCCGCCACTCGCACAAGGCGCCGTGCCAGAGGAAAACGGCAAGCTGGGACAAGAAATATTGACTTCAGCCTGACTCCGGGAATTATTATACAAACCTATCTAAATACCAAGAGAACCTGTAACCTCCACTGACATTTTTCAATAATGCTTTTATACTGTACTAACAAGGAATATGAATTGGAGTCTTAAGGCCCCCATACACCTTTAAGCTAGCCACACACGGTTCAATTTTGGTTCAATCGATGCTCGATTAGATCGAGGAATTCAATCGTCTAATCGAAAATCGATCTTAATCGCATCAACATACACCCCACATTGAGTTTGCGGTTGTGGTGAGATTTCGATTCCAAAATATTACTAAAATCGTCGATGTTGGTATGGAAACGATTGAAGTTCAGATTGAAGTGGTCTATGTTATTATATCGAATCTAATCGATCCAGGAGAAACACCACAAACATCGACGATTATAAAACGATTTTGGCACAATCAATGATTTTCCAACATGTCCGATCAAAATTCGATAAATTTTTCTGCCTTCATCGAACAATTATCATCGATCGTACCATGTGGGCATTTTCCGATTTTCGTTCAATCGATGAAAAAAATTCATCTAATCGCACATCGATTGAACCAAAATCGAACCGTGTGTGGCTAGCTTTAGATTTCTCTGTCAGATTTCCTGTAGATCTCCTTTTGTTTTACCAAAACCATGTAATATGAGGGACTTTCCAAACAATCAAGTCTACCTGTGTTCAATCGCAGAGGACCCGGAACTACATAGTTGTTGGTAGATCTAAAGGATATCTGACAGAGAGATCTAAAGGTGTATGGCCAGCTTTAGATAACTTTAGGAAATTCATGTTATATCATTTACATGTATTTGATAATTACAGGCTTCCAAATAACTTGTCGGATACTATGCAGAGGTCTTATAATGTAAAACCTGTTCTGTAAATAGAAAGTGCCTGGTGATCCAGACTGTCATTTAAGGCCCCCATACACGTGTCGGATTCGCACCGGATTCCGGCACGATCAATTCCGGGCGTGTGCACGCCAAACGATCGTGCCGGAATCGCATGCAGCCCACCTTGTCCGATCGATCACGTCCGATTGATCAGGGGCTCAGAATCGGATCCGACGGAGAACCAACATGTTGGTCTTTCTCATGCGATTCTGTCCGGATCAGGGGGAGTTGCCATTTGTGAGGTGGACAATCGGACATGGAATCGTCCCGGAATCCGCTGGATTAAGGTGGTATGCAGCGATGGATACTCTTAATTGGCCGATTGATCACACCTGCGATTCCCGGCAGAATCGATCGGATGATGAATCGATTGGACATGGAATCCGACACGTGTATGGCTAGCTTTACTGTCCACACTCTGATATTCCCTCTGAGAAGGTGCCATCAATCTTACAGAGATTTCAAATGTGTGTTTACATTTCCTCTTTTTTTTTGGTTTTATAAGGTCATGTGATTGCAAATGATCCCATTTTAAATCACGGGTATGCAAATGCTTAGATCCTCCTTAAGATCAGATCCTTGCTGTTAACCTCCTTGGTGGTCCCAATCCCTCCAGAATTATTATTATTAACTTTTTTATATAGCGCCAACATGTTACGCAGCGCTGTACAATAAATTAGAGTGGAGATACAAGATAACGCCCAGGTACAGGTTATGACACAGGAGTAGTAGAGGACCCTGCCCGTAAGGGCTAACAGTCTAAAAGGTTGGGGAACAGTGTATACAATAGGTGGGGGGGATGGGACTGGTACGGTTGTGATGTTGGGAGTGAGAAGATGGATAGGCCAGACTGAAGAGGTGGGTTTTTAGAGCTTTTTTAAAAAGCCAAAAGTAGGAGCAAGTCTAATGGGACAAGGGAGAGAGTTCCAGAGAGTAGGAGCGGCCCTAGAGAAGTCTTGGAGCCGTGCATGTGATGAGGTTATGAGTGGGGATGTCATTAGTAGGTCACTGGAGGAGCGGAGAGGGCGGTTAGGGGTGTATTTGTGTACCAGGTTGGAGATGTAAGGAGGACAGGAGGTGTGGAGTGGCATAGAACTTTGAATTAGATATATTGGATAATTGGAAGCCAGTGTAGAGATTTGCAGAGAGAAGCAGCAGATGTGGAGCGGTTAGAGGAGTAGATGAGTCTAGCAGCAGCATTCGCGATGGACTGGAGAGGTGATATTCCAGTAAGAGGGGGACCAGAGAGGATGATGGCATCAGGGATGTGTGGACTTGGGACCCCTATGCCTGTCAGGTAATTCAGGCATAGGCATGGGGAGCCCGCCCAAGATGTCCCGATCGCGGCCAATCGCGGCTGTGGAATTTGCCCCATTTAAATTATTGGGAGCGATTGGCCGCGATCACTTTGCAGTTAAAATCGCGGAAGAACGCTCTAATGGAAACAAGCCCTAACACGTCAAAAACATGAGCACGTTTCTGAACACGTTATTGGAAACACGCCCATCAATAGTGGAGACACGGGAGGCAGATAGATTTACTGACACTGCAATAAAAATAGTTGTTTCTCCTTTTAAAGCGCACCTACCTACCAACAGAAATTCATCATTACATGAATGGCACTAGAAATGCTGATAATAGGGAGCAATGCAAAAAAAACAACTTACCTGTAAAGAGTAATTTAAGAAGCTCCCTGGCAGCCCCTGCCCTCTCCCTGGCTCGGAAGACAGTGCAGTGATTGACAGGTAAAACTCTAATCTCAGCTCTGCATTAAAACGAATAAAGCTAGCCATACATGTGTCGATTCCATGGACGATCGATCACCCATCCGATCGATTCCGGCGATGCCACAGGTGATTGGATGGGCGATCGATCGTCCAATTAAGTCTGTGCCTACCACCTTAGGCCAACGATTCCTGGACGATTCTGTTCCCGATCGATCACTTCACAAATGGCAACTCCCCCTGATGTGTGCTGAATCGATCAGAAAGACCAGCATGTTGGTTCTCTGGCCGATCCGATTCAGGGGGCCATGTCGATCGGGCAGGGTCGATCGGGCAAGGTGGGCTGCACTCAATTCTTAGCCGATCGATCAGCGTGCACGCGCCCGGTGATCGATCGGCCAGGAATCGTGTGCGGAATCGACCCGTGTATGGCCACCTTAAGAGACATTTTCCCATAGAAAACCATTATAAGTGTCCCCAGTGGCCACACACGGTATTGCACCCAGAGTTAACCCCCAAAAGCCTTGCTAATTAAACTGAAGTTCTAAGTTCCTCATACGATTCCAGGGAACAGAAGGTAAGTAGATTTTTTAAATATGATTGTAAAGGGCTACGCAACCATCATACCAGCTCAGACATAATTATATTTATAGTCACTTAAAAGATTTTGTCATATTTGATTTCCTAGATCTGCCAGACATGTTATTCCTGTTAGTGACTTTTCTATAATGAAGTAAAGTAATGCTGTCTGGTCATCTTCGAACCCTCAAATAGAGATGGTTGAATTTTTTTTTCAAAAATTCAACCATTTCAACGATTTTGAGTTTTTTGCAAAGCCCCTGAACATGGTATCATCGCCAAACTTGCTGGACATGTAGAGAAGGGTTGGGGGTATACTACAAAGAAGAAAGTATGGCTCTAACACATAGTTTTTGCACAAATTAAGTTCAAAGTCAAGTCAAAATTTCAAAAATAAAAATTTCGACATAGATTTTGAACTTAATTTATGCAAAAACTACATACTCTAGAGCAGTGGTGGGCAACTGAGTTGATATGGAGGGCCACAAGTGCGGCCCTCAGCATCACTAAAGGACCGCACATAACATCGATCCAAACCCTCCCCTTATTGACACATCTTAGCAAGTGGTGGACCAGATCCCGATAGGCAGTCAAAACCCGACAGCACCTACCCCCTCCTGCCCCTGGGTGCAGGGCTCATATGTAGACCTGTTTTTCAGGACCACCAAAGTTGATTAGGAAAGCTGGGTCAGTGTGTAAACACTTCACAGGTGAGTTGCTATGTATGTATTAACAGTTAGGTTTTAGGGGGCCACATGTGAAGGACCAAGGGGGGCCGCCGAACAACTCCCATAGGGCCGCATGCGGTCCCCGGGCCTCAGGTTGGGCACCTAGGCTATAGAGCATAACTTTTATTTTCAAATGTTCCTCCAACCCTTCTCTACATCTCCAGCAATTTTGGTGATGATACCATTTTCAGAGGCTTTTCAATCAGCTCACAAATTTAGCAAGTCAAAAAATTCGACCATCTCTACCCTCAAACTGTGATTGGATATTGAAGGAGCAGCAGTGGACTGATAATGTCACTCTGCACTCTCCTCCTGCACAGGACACCTGATTGGCTCCTAATGTTCCCCCTCCCACTTCAGCTCAGAGCTCTGCTATACAAGAGGCGGATAACAAGTCTGACAACTTGATAATATAATAAAGAAGACACAGTGCAGACTGAACAGCGATGGTTATAGATAGAACACGCTGAACTTGGCTTTTCAGTAAAGTTTGAAGTGAAACAAAACTTGGACAATTTAAACTTTACATTCTCCCCCGAGCTCGGTTCATATGTATGGATTGGTCTTATGAATACTTGTCAGGAGTGCTGCGTCTGAAAGCCATAATTAGTGTAGGAGTGTGGAGGAAATAAACCTTCATGGGCTGACGCCGTATGTTCCCAGTACACGGGAAGCGCTGATTGTTATTCCGAGTACATCCTCCAGCTTTGTCCTGAGCATACCAACTCTCTGCCCGGTCAATTCGCTGAAATCCCTTCTGCGGGCACAAAAGCTGCACACGTATGGAGCATTGCGTTCTGTGACTTGGGAAGACAATGGAGCCGTGCCGCTCGCAGATAGGAACTAATCCGCCCGCGTGTGGCAACTCAACTCCCAACCATAAATGACTGGATTCTTCTGGATGTCTCCAACTCACATCTCATGTGTCAGGCTTAAAGGGAAAGGACAGTATCTGTTTTTAGTGTTGATCTCGAATATTCGAATATTTTTCAGGAATATCGGCAATTCGAGAATTCGCCAATATCTCGAATATCTCGGCAGATATTCGCAATTCCGAATATTCGCAATATGGCCATGTATTGCGAAAATAATATTCGCATTGCGAAAATAAACATAGCATGTGACCATTCATTTCAAAGATTTTCACGATGCGAATATGATTTTTGTAATTGCGAATATTATTACCGCGAATATACGAATTTCCAAATATAGAATCGAATATTAGTAGAATTATTCGCGAAATATCACGAATTCGAATATTGCCTATGCCGCTCATCACTATCTGTTTTCTGGATGTATTGCTGTGTCGGGCGAGTGCAGTGTGTAAAGCTACTCACGCGACCAGGTTCTTGAGATGGATGTCCTCTGTTCCTTTGCCAGGCTCACACCCCAATAAAGCGGAGGTCCAGGTAGGAGGCTATTTACAGTTTATTTGGAGTATATACATACAGCTCCGACTCCCGAGGGCAGAGAAGGGGTTCAGTCGTGGAAATACATGTTTCAGTAGTCGCTACCAGGCTGCTGGAACTGGTCAGCAGGGTGTTGTTTGGACTTTGGCCTAGATCCAGTGCTGAGGCTGTAGTCATCATTCATCAAGGGAGAATTGACATAAGAAGCCCAGAACATTCTAAGGGACATCTATTTATGTCCTAAGACAGGGGCTGGCTTAAGGCCTGTAACTGGGCAAATTAGTTTAGCTACTCTTTGGAGGGAAAAGAAGAGAGGAAAACACCCAGCCCATGACTCATGCTTCCAGCAACTTGTCAACAACAGGTGAAACCCTATTTGGTTGGGACACACAAACCAAATAAGCACTATACAGGCAAATAATACAGGGCATAATATACAGTTATGTGGCCCTTTGGGTCACTACACGTATATATATGTAAAAGTCATTTGTGTGGTTTTTGTTGTTTCCATACACTGCACTGAAGGAGAAGGAAATCTCTGTTCATACAAGGCCAGAGGCTGTAATAGCTTTTATATTCACAATTGTTATGTTTCTAGCAAAATACTTTGTTGCCTTACCCTAGGGGTCCATAAACCTTTGGCCCCAGGCTGGATATGGTCCACCAGGACAATTAATCCAAGCCTTGCACTCACACATAGCACGCCATACCCAGCCCATACCCAGCATCCATTACAGCCGGTGTTATATCGAGATGTGCCCCCCCCCCCGTCAATTTAGCCCCCCTGGTACTGCGCATGTGCGGGCGCAGTGATCTAGGCTGTTCTTGACATGTCCCCTGTCTATAGCAGAATGAAGTGTCAGTGACACTGGGAGGGGAGGCTGATTTTGAGGAGACACATACAGGTATATCTGTTGACGGGGTACACTGACCCCCCCCCCCCCTGGTGCTATAGCGCTGCCCATACTGGCATACTACTTTCCGCTGACACGGAAATAGGGGGTGAGATGAGTCTGCCATGCACTGAAATAGAGGGGTGTATAGAGGAGTGAACTCCTCCCCCTGAAGTCATTGTATAAAGTAGATCCGGCGGCAGGGGAGGTTCATTTCGATGGGGGGCTCAATCTGTCATAACACCAGTAAACTGGATGCCTTCAATTCATATCTCATGTGTGAGGCTTAAATGGAAAGGCTAGTATCTCTTATCTAAATACATATGTAAAAAGTCTGTTCATGCATATTTAGTTTATTTAAGTCAAAATGTGACGAGCTGACCAGAAACCTTTAGAATTACACATTTTCTATTGTTAACATAAGAAATCTGTCTCTCTGGTAGCGTTGATTGTTAATACTGTAATTTGCAAATTATTTTTACGAATATCGGCATTTTGATCTCAAAGAATATAGTGCCATATCTTTGTAAACTCAAATATATATCAGTACAGGGAACGACGGTGCATTGTGTTAAGCCCCCCTATCCAAGTTATGTCTGTGACACGATTTTTTAGCTGTCATCACATGCGGTCAATTGGGAGAAAAATTGGATCATAATCAGCCGAGCACCCTTTGTGTGCCAGCACTGCCTGTTGGGTCCCCCTACCTGCTCAGGCCACCGTCAGGGCCCGAGCAGCTAGAGGGACATGGCGAACAGCATCTGGGGACTGTCAGTGAGCTAGCAGCATCTGCTCACTGTAACAGCACAAAGGGAGAGGGAGGTGCTGCTAGCTCCCCCCCTTCCCTTAGTGAAGTCAGAGAAGACCCATCCACATATTTTGTCAAGCACCACCTTCACTGTTAAGATATTTCCAGACTTACTGGTAGTAAAAGGGTTAAACTGACGTTTGTCTACAATATATCTCAAGCACCTGATGTACTCAGTCTTTGCATGCTTGTTGGCATCTGGCACATTGGATGGTACTATGGATAATCAAGTAATTTAGGCGAGATGATATCATCGTAAATGACCAATTTTGTGGTTGCTCATAATTTCCATGATTGAGATGTTTCAGTAAATCTTGCTTACTACAACTTTTCTTTATTTAGAAAGTATGTTGATCAGGGAAAAAGTTAACTAGTCAGATGTTTTTGTGTACTATTAAGCAGGGAAGAGACTGCTCCACATGTGAGCTGTCCGATGTTCCCTGCAGCAGCGTGATGATGTCATCACGTTGCTGTCAGATATTGGTGGAGCTCTGCTCTCTCCCCAGCTCAGCCAATGCTTTGAATGGAGACCCCGCAGTCTCCATGCAAGGCAATGGACATTGGCCGTGATAAACGGTCATGTCCAATATCCCTGTTTTCCCTCTCGACATATGGGCCAGATAGATGACCGTGAGTGCGCTCGAAGCAGCCATCGATCTGGCCCATATCTACATGTCTGTACCCTGCTTTACTTTACATTTTACTTTACAGAATTTTTTCCTTTAAAGTCATTTTGAATGGAAAAACCCTTTCTTTGAGTGGTAACAACTCATCCAGCTCAAAGAAAGGTCGATGGAACAGGGAACGGACATGTCCATAAAACCTGATCGATTGCCATTACTTTGGAGTGGGACTAGGGTGCCCAGATTTGGAGTAAGGCAGTCCTTGTATAAATGCAGGCTGGCTCTGCTCCGCCCTTTTCTTGCCTCGTGCTGTTGTATACAGCCAATAGAGAAAAGAATGAATGTTTAGGGGGATCCTTGTTTCCTGTTTTCAGTCTGTAACAGACCTCAGCTTGTAATGGTATTTGAAGCTTTTGAGGTTCCTTGGTGTCGTGGTGCTCAGCACAAATTAAAATGTGAAGTTTAAAAAATACAAATTTTATTCATTCAAGCTTAAAAAGCACGAATGAATAACATTTGTATTTTTTAAACTTCACATTTCAATTTGTGCTGGGCACCACGACACCAAGGGACCTCAAAAGCCTCAAATACCTATTC
This sequence comes from Ptychadena robeensis, assembly GCA_036250615.1. NCBI lineage: Eukaryota > Metazoa > Chordata > Amphibia > Anura > Ptychadenidae > Ptychadena > Ptychadena robeensis. The sequence continues at coordinate 182,243,137 of CM070033.1, read as the reverse complement.
CCCCTAGGAAGGAACGCCATAGTGGTGGTCCCCTTCATAAATTCTCTCCTTTTTTCCCCCTTTCCAAGATTCATTTACTATTATGATGAGGTGTGGTCCTGCAAAAGTTGCCAAGAGCAACCATAGTTGATCATGGCTTGGTTTTCCATGCCTTCCCCCTGTTTTTTCTGCATAACCCAGAACATATCTAGAACTTCTCTTCTTGGGTTTGAATTTATTCAACGTCTATAATTTGAAAAGTACATTTATTCATGAAGTAATGTGTTGCTTGGAATGAGACCTTTGTAGCAGTTTGTTGGGAAATCTACCGCGTGTTGGATTTTAGTCGTCATTTTCATTGAAATGCATCACAAAGAGCTTGACATTTTTGTCAGGTTTACATACAGCTCCCCAATGTATTCTACTGCGACCGCCCCCCAAATTCTATTGCTAAATGACACTTGGATGATTTCACATTGAAGCAAATTCTAAATTCATGGAAGTGTCAGTTTTAAATTCGCTTTCATCCCACGTGCTGCCTGCCGTTAGTGATTGACGTTTAAAGCAGTTTTATGAGCCTTGTGTGGCTTTGCTGTAGATTACAAGAAATTGGGTTACCAGCAATTAATCTGCCACAGAAGGTCTCCTTGTAATGCCCGTAATCTCTGAATTCCTCATTGATTTGAGCTATAGAAAGGATGTTCACTTAAGCCCCCCATACACCATATACAATTACCATGCAACTTCTGTACAACCAACTTTTCTTCTACCAAAACCATGTAATAGGAGGACCTTCCAATCACTATGTATTCTATCAGGGAGGACCCAGCACTACATAGCAGTGATATATACCTTCCAATCACTATGTATTCTATCAGGGAGGACCCTGCACTACATACCAGTGATATATACCTTCCAATCACTATGTATTCTGTCAGGGACGACACTTTACTACATAGCAGTGATATATACATTCCAATCACTATGTATTCTATCAGGGAGGACCCGGCACTACATAGCAGTGATATATACCTTCCAATCACTATGTATTCTATCAGGGAGGTCACTATACTACATGGTTGTTGGTAGGTCTCATGAAAGTTGTATGGAGGAATCTGCAGGTGTATGGGGGGCTTAAGGATCAGTGTCATAAGGACAAGGATTCTCCAGTACTAGGAGAGTCGGAGGTTTACGTGGAAATTGTACATGTAGGGTCACTTACCAGTTCACATGGTTTGATTTTTGGTTTGTATGGTTTGTACAAGTCAACCCCTTCCCTTTTTTTTTTTTTTTATTGAGCTACCAAAAGGGATAAAACATACAATCAAAAGAGCTCTCATCGGTAGAGATGGTCAGATTTTTAAAAAAAATTCGACCATTTCAACGATTTCGAGTTAAAGCGGACCTACCACCAGAAATCTATGTTTTTACGAATGGCACTAGAAGTGCCAATAATAGGGAGGAATGCAGTAAAAACTCAAAAACGCTCCTGTAAGGACCATTTTAACAAGATTACCACACAGCTCCCCTCACTTCTTGGTTCGCTGAAGGCAACACATGGAACTGGGGGTGCAATATCGCGGGGGGCCACTGGGGGGCTTTCAGTGATCTTCTTTGAGAGTTTTTAAAGCAGATCACTGCTTCCTGTGACGTGCTGAATATTTCTGCCTAAAATAAACCAGGAAATGAGAAGAGCTGCCGAATTATCTTCTTAAATTGCTCATTACAGGTAAGTTTTTGGATTTTTTTCCTCCCTATTATTGTCACTTCTAGTGCCATTCATGAAAACATAGATTCCTGGTGGTAGGTCCGCTTTAATTGCAAAGCCCCTAAACATGGTATCATCACCAAACTTACTGGAGATGTACAGAAGGGTGAGGGGTACACTACAAAAAAAGAGTATGTCTTTAACACAAACCGTTTTTGCATAAATTAAGTTTAAAGTTGAATGAAAAAATCAAAAATCGGAATTTCTACTTTAATTTTGAAGTTAATTTATGCAAAAACTCAAAGCATTAATTCCTGAGTTTAACACTTCTCTTTTTTTGTTTAAAACATTCCTTATGCTTCAGCAAATAACATTTTGCAATTGTTATAAAAAATGTTCGAGGATGAACCGTGTAACTCCTTGACAATGACAAATAACAATTACAGAAATCTGCATAAGGGATGAACATTCCTGTTTCACAATTTTTTTTCATACATTCTTTATTTTTCAATACTTTATGTATCTCTCCAGGATACGATTTAATTGAATTCAGGATGGTAATTTACTTGAAAATATTTGACTTCGAATACATTAGTTAAAGGTAAAGTTGAGTTTGGCTATGATTTATCTTTCTGCTTTATCCCTCCTCCTTCATTTTCATTGAACACCTTATATATCACTGCTATGTAGTGCCGGGTCCTCCCTGATAGAATACATAGTGATTGGAAGGTATATATCACTGTTATGTAGTGCCAGGTCCTCCCTGATAAAATACATAGTGATTGGAAGGTATATATTACTGCTATGTAGTGCCAGGTCCTCCCTGATAGAATACATAGTGATTGGAAGGTATATGTCACTGCTATGTAGTGTCGGGTCCTCCCTGATAGAATACATAGTGATTGGAAGGTATATATCACTGCTATGTAGTGCCGGGTCCTCCCTGATAGAATATATAGTGATTGGAAGGATTAAAAAGCTCCTCATATTACATGGTTTTGGTAGAACAAAATTTGATTGTACACAAATTGTATGGAAAGATTGTAAGGTGTATGGGGGCCTTTAGGTAATACCCACATACAATTCTACAATCCACAATCCAAAGAAATGCACAAAATTTAATTAAGGATCAAGCCATGGACACAAGGATTGGGGAAGGGGCTAGATCAGGGGTATGAAATGCAAATACACAGGGGACCAAACTTCATAACATCAAATACAGCTTTTTGGGGGTCGCCAGACACCAGGCTATTAGGCCACCATTCCCATCTTTTTGTAAGTAGATAATAGATCAAAAAAAGTTTCCCCGTGGGACTTTGAGTGGAAGGTGAACTCATACAATACCTCAGCAATTGCTTTGCATATTTATGTAAAAAAAGCAATAATTATAATCCATAAAAAACGTTTTTTCCTTCATCCAGGTGTAGTTAACTGTACTCATGCCTCATGTTTCGCCCAGTGTGCTTCCTCAGGCTTGTACAGGCAATTTGTTTGCAAATTGTACAGGCAAGCAAATCTTGCGGTACATTGTAGACTGCCCACAAACCCAGAACACTTTATCTTGCTAATAATTTTAAGGTTCATTGTAGACTGCAGTTCTGAAAAGTCTTTATCTACATATTGCCTCTACTGCACTACAATCCTGTAAGCAAGCCCTCCACAGAAGTCAATGGGCTATGACATGGCTGTCTCCCCAGTCTGTCAGAGCCCCCAACCGATCACAATGCTTAGTGTCGACATAAACTTATGGCATATGATGAGTCCACTAAAGCCCCCCATACACCTTCAGATTCCTCCATACAACTTTCATGAGACCTACCAACAACTATGTAGTATAGTGACCTCCCTGATAGAATACATAGTGATTGGAAGGTGTAGAAAGGTCCTCCTATTACATGGTTTTGGTAGAAGAAAAGTTGGTTGTACAGAAGTTGCATGGTAATTGTATGTGGTGTATGGGGGGCTTAACGTATAACTAACAAGCCTGGATGTGTTAGGTATATGTCAGCCCATTGGATTTAGCTATGTAGCTTGGACTTTAAAGGGACCCTAAATAGCCTTAATGGGGGTGTTGGGTTGATTGCTCTCACTGGATTCATTCATGCCAGCACATAGCCTATTTATAGCCTAAACATATTTTTTAATTTGATTCCCGAACAATGGCTCACCGCAAGCGCTCGTGACGATCGTTTTGGGAATCGAATGCAAAAACTCTTGTTCAGTCAATCCTGCTCGAAGAAATTGTGATCACCATCACTTTAAATTGGGACCAAAATATAGATTGGGACAAGGAATTAGAGATGGTCGAATGTTTTATTCAAAAATCCGACCATTTCTAGTTAATTCCAAAGCCCCTGAACATGGTATCATCATCAAACTTGCTGGAGATGTAGAGAAGGGTTGGGGTATACTACAAAAAAAAATATGTCTCTAACACAAATAGTTTTTGCATAAATTAAGTTCAAAGTCAAGTCAAAATTTCAACTTTGATTTTGAACTTAATTTATGCAAAAACTACATGTGCTAGAGCAAAACTTTTTTTTTAAATGTTCCCACAACCCTTCTCTTCATCTCCAGCAAATTTGGTGATGATACCATGTTCAGAGACTTTGCAATCAGCTCACAAAGTTAGCAAGTTGAAAAATTCGACCATCTCTACCAGCAATCGATTGCTTAACCTCCTTGGTGTTCATGACGAGCCCATCTCGTCCAGAGTTTGTGTGAAGAACAACCATGAAAGCCGCATTTCCCGGGAAAGCTACGGCGATGCTGCTTCCAGCCGCAGCATTTCCCTGGTTCTGCGGCTTCACTGTTTGCGTCACGGTGACGCAGAAGGGGGCGAGGGTGAGCAGTGCTATAGACATCCATATTAATGGAGGGGCCTCTGCTTTCCAGCCCTCACAGCCGGCTTCATGAATGACACTGGCTGTGTGGAGAGGGGAGGGGGTTAAAGTGGTGCAATTCATTTCATCACCATTCTGCTATCAACTATTCATCGACCTGTGTATGGGGGATTTAGGGTTTCTTCAGTTACACCAATCATTTTCCTGTAGAGTGTTGGGGCACAGTAGGACACTCCAGGGCCGCCGTCAGGGGGCCGGGGCAGCTAGGGGGGCCCGATGGTCAGCACACCTGGGGGCCCCGGCGTGCTGACTGATAGGTACAGCAGCCTCTGCTCACTGTACCTCTGCCTCTGCACAGCCCGGACTGCCACTACTATGTGCGATGTGCTGCCGGCAGAGGCTTCTGTACCTATCAGTCAGCATGCCGGGGTTAAGGTGGATTTTTCTGCTTGCAAACCACCCCCCCCCCCCCCCCCCCCGCTCAACAAGTCCTTCCATGGGGCCCGGAAATTTTTGCTGTGCCGGGCCCTATGTTTTCTGACGGCTGCCCTGGGACACTCCTAGTTCCATTTGAACAGCCATCTTGTATTCTCATAGTTTGTTTCTTCCTTTACCTGGCATATACGCTACCCCCCTCCTCTATCACTGTCACTATTTGTCTGTATGTAAATAAAAAGCAGATTATACATAAAGGTGTATGAAACAGAAAGAGGGATTTATTATCTAAATACTATCATTACACATTTTACCATCGACAGCTCCCAGAATATAATATTTTTCACACCAGTGGTCCTGTAAGCTTTTCTCCCCTCCAGCCTTATGGATAAAATATAAGTCTTACAACAGATGTGCGCTCATGTTTGTTCTCAGTAAGCCATCTCCAGATACTGCGGTGAACAAAAAGATGTATTTAAACTTAAAAATAAAAAAAAGTCGTATCTGTAACAAAGATTGGGAAATATTCTACGTGGACCGTCCGATGTCCCGTTATTTAGAGGGGATATGGGAGGTGGGCTTGTCTTGATGTAACCTGATGGGGATTTAATGTACAGATTTGAGCTCCCGGAGCGAGTACCCTCTGTGTTTTATAAGAGCCTGTGCTCCATGGTAACCTCATTCAGTTCATGCAGAGAATGTTTCCCCACACTGAGCTTCTTGTCTCAGCGAGGAGAACCAGCCAGTGAATATAAACTACAAGAGGATTCCAGCACAAAAAGACAAATGGTAATGGGCATTCCGACGATCACCATGGATGCGTCTCCGCCATTCAGACTTTGTTCTTCTAAACAGAATGACAGGTAAAATACTAAAGTTTTGGAAAAACACACTTTTTTTGAATTTATTAAAATATTTTTACTTCTATTTTACTTTGCAAATCCAGCTTTTATTTTGTGATCATCTACAATTCAGGTTTAGCTAAACCCAAGAGTAAAAATGTCCCTACCAGTCCTACATGACTGCTCTTCTATGGCCTTAACTTGGGTAGTTGGCTCCAATTGTAGAGTTGGTCGAATTTTTCGACTTGATAAATTTGTGAGCTGATTGCAAAGCCTCTGAAAATGGTATCATCACTAGTGATGGCCGAACTGCCCGCAAGACGGACAGTTCGGCCGCGAACAAGCATGTTCGCCCACCTTCCCGCCGGCGGACAGTACGGGTGTTCGACCCGCCCTGTCCGCCGGCGTGAAGGAGCCCTCTATTCTTCCTCCGGTGGGATCATACGCAGCGAGATCCCGCCGCAGGAAGAATGTTTCCACTGAAGACCGGGTAGAGAACCCGGTCTGTCAGTGGAAAGCCGGCTCGCACACCCGGATATGACGTCAGTGACGTCACATCCGGTAAGCACACCAGGAACTATGCGTTCCAGGTGCCGGATGTGACGTCACTGACGTCACATCCGGGTTTTCAGATTCTAATTCCCCGCCTAGCAGCGGGGAATTTGAATCTGTCCGCGAACGGGCGGACGGCGGACTTTTTTAAAAGTCCGCGGACGAACATGGCCGAGGTTCGGCCATCACTAATCATCACCAAAATTGCTGGAGATGTAGAGAAGGGTTGGGGGAACATAAACATTGCTCTAGCACATGTAGGTTCTGCATACATCAAGTTCAAAATCTAAGTTAAAATTTTGACTTGACTGTGAACTTAATTTGTGCAAAAACTATTTGTGTTAGAGACATACTTCTTTTTTTAGTATACCCCCAACCCTTATTTACATCTCCTGCAAGTTTGGTGATGATACAATGTTCAGGGGCTTTGCAATTAATTTGAAATTGGCAGTTACCAACCAGTTCCTAAATATAGTAACTTCAGCAGGCTGAGTCTCCTATGCTCTTTAGTTGGGTGGTTGGCTCCAAATGCCACCCCACAACAGTTTCCACCCAGTTTCTAAATTTGGCAACTGCATTAAACTGAGTTTTCTATGGCCTATATTGGGTGGTTGGCTTCAATCGCCACCTCACAGCAGTTACAAACCAGTTCTTAAATATGGTAACTTCATCAAGCTGGGTCTTCTATGCTCTTTAGTTAGGTGGTTGGCTCCAAATGCCACCCCACAACAGCTTCCCCCAGTTCTTAAATATGGTAACTGCATCAGGCTGAGTCTTCTATGGTCTTTAGTTGGGTGGTTGGCTCCAAATGCCACCCCACATCAGCTTCCACCTAGTTCTTTAATATGGTAACTGCATTAGGCTGAGTCTTCTGTAGCCTTAACTTGGGTGGTTGGCTCCAATTGTCACTGCACAGTAGCGACAATCCAGTTCTTAAATATGGTAAGTGCATAAGGCTAAATCTTCTATGGTCTTTAGATGGGTGGTTGGTTCAAATCGTCACCCCACAGCAGCTACCACCCAGTTTCTAAATGTGGTAACTGCATTAAACTAAATTTTCTATGGCTTTTATTGGGTGGTTGGTTCCAATCACCACCCCACAACAGCTACTACCCAATTCTTAAATATGGTAACTGTATTAGATTAAGTCCTCTATAGCCTTCAGTTGGGTGGTTGGTTCCTATCGACACCCCACAACAGCTTCCACCCAGTTGGTGTAGGGCAGGTAATTGCCACCGATTACGCAGCCATTGATAACCAATGGGCATGATGTTACCAATAAGCAGCTGAAAAATGACGGGCACATATTGTACGCATCATTGAACTTAGTGGAGCCTAAGATGGACAAATACATTAAGATGTAAACCCTAAATTCTGCTACCAATATCTAGAATATATAGTTTGACCTAGCCATATCACTTTTCTTTCTTGTTTGCATGATCTGCATAAGCTGAAAAAACACATAGCGGCACAAAGTAAAGGAAGGGGAGGGGCATAGAAGGATAAAAACGACTGTGGGACAGAATACATCATACATCCCTTTTTTATATTGTAAACATTCATGTTAAATTGGGCCAACCAGACTTTATAGATACAATCTAAATTGGATTTTTTGCATTTCATTGCACCATGTTGCACCTCCAACATTATTCATTCCATTTATTGTAGGCCCAAGTTACTGTAGGCCCAAGATGTCATGGACACACATTTCTGAGGGGTGTCATGGCACCACCCTGGGTTCACAGGACAGAGAAAAGCCCTGGCAGCATTGCATCAGCATGCCACTCCGCAGCATTAAGAAAAGTGTTTGGCTGCTCATGGAGAAAAATTATTTTGGAACAAAAGTATCTATACACAATAATAAGTAGCATGGGGGTAATGAGGTTGGGAGATACCACAGTTGGGGCTATGCATACATTTTATTGGATACTGAGTATACAAGGATATATATTCAGCCATTTTCTGATCACATGACCACCTAAAATATTTTTGAATCGCTACAGTGTGTAGCAATTTCATCATGTTGCTCTAGAATTCCGCTCTTATTGCTCCGAAAGGCGTTTCGTGCCGTTGCAGGTATGAGTTTGGCTCCCAGCCGTAGAGTTTCCCTGGCACAGAGAGGAGATTTATGTGTTATTGCTGCATGTAATTACAGCAATCCTGAAGGCAGCATCTCACCATGTTTAAAATTGGCAGATATTATTGCAAATGATTACAAATGTGCTTTTCCTTCATTTCAGCGCCATTAAGACTCTTGAAAAAAAAAATGTAAGGCACACTTGAAAAGATGCATAAAAATTTATGTTTAACTGAAAAATTAAAATGAAAAGAGTTAAAGAATATTTTTGTTTTCCACTTAAGGTGACCCTGTGCTAAAAGTAAGTAAACTGATTCTGACAATTTGTAGCTGGTAGGATCCAGTGTCTACATCTACCTGCACATCTACTGGTCTCTTGCCTCCATGCTTTTCTGTGACTCCA
>CM070033.1:182178470-182213147 GCA_036250615.1 Ptychadena robeensis | reverse complement strand
TTCCAAAAAATTTGCGGCATGCCGCGAATACGAATATTGCCTATGCCGCTCATCACTAGTGGTGACAACAGACAGTCTCTAGAAATTCTTTCTGCTTATTGCATTTTCAGTAAATTTCAAAACATAACAATGTCCCTGTCACATGTCGCCTATTGACATCATGAGTGATGCCGGTGATGCATGGAATTGGCACACCTATGGCAACTGGGCCATTACAGGTTCTTGGTGCGACCCCTTTATCAAATGTAAGAAGCCAATGTGGCCCATGAGTCAAAAAGTTTGCCTACCCCTGAACTAGAGTGTTAGCTCTTCAGTCCATCATATATGGTGCTGCTAGACTCATTTACTCCTCTAACCACTCCTTTATCACCTTTATTATGCCTTGCTGTTAGGTCACTTCTTCTGCTCCACTTATATCACTAGCCCTATGCATAAATAAACCCCTAGCTGCCCCCTCCGCTCCTCCACTGACCTACCAATGACATCTCCACTCCACTCATTACATCATCACATGCAGGTCTTTAAGACTTCTCTGGGGATACCCCTAGTCTCTGGAACTCTCTCCCTCATCCAAACAAACCCAGAAAACCCATCTTTATACACTGCTGGCCTATACCGTAGATATGCTCTATTTTGTCACTCATAATTGAAACACATTTTTACTCTGTATGTCATATTACTGCAAGCACTTTAAGGTCAACCCTATGTATGTTGGAGGCTCTGACCGATATTGTGATGTACTTGTACTTTTATATTTTTTTGATATATTTACAATAAATTGAACTTTTTAGAAACACTGGTATGTCTTCAGTGCCTTGAAAGTCCCAATGGTGATGGAGGTGTATACTCCCACCACCAACTTTTGTGTCTTCCTATAGTACTTTGGGGACGTGGCACATGACACTGTAAACATACTTCTTACCCCTTTCCCTCTTCACTCGATATTCCTCCAAACCCAGAAAACCCACTTTTTTATATCTGAGCTACCCATCTCATTACTAACATCCCCATCTGCTAGTTCCCTCCTTACAAATTACATATCTGCATTAGTGATGAGCGACTAGGCAATATTCGAATTCGCGCAATTTCGCGAATATCCGCCATAATATTCGATTCCATATTCGTAATCTCGAATATCCGCACTTACGACATGAATTGCGATCTAACAATCGCAATTGCGATCCAATATGCGCAATGCATGCAAGCCAATGGAGAATGGCGGAATTCGAAATCGCGATTATCGGAGAAAGCGCAATGCGACCACATATGCGCAATACATTGAAGTCAATGGAGAATGGTGAAATCCGAAATTGCGATTATCCGAGAAAGCGCAATGAGACCAAATATGCGCAATGCATGCAAGTCAATGGAGCTCGGATATTCGACTGGGAGAATATCCGTCATTTCCGTTTTAAAAAATCGCATTACGATTATATAATCGCGATCCCATTCATTGCAATGGATCGCGATTATAAAAGCGCAATAAATCTCGAATAATCGCGATCGCGTCGGATATCCGATGATATATTCGCGAATATTCGCGAAATGGCGAAATAGCAATATTCGAGCTAAATATTTGAAAATCGAATATTCGAGCTCAACACTAATCTGCATATTGTTAACATATTGCTTTCCAAACTCCTAAGCTCAATGGGGCAGGTTCCTCTTCTTCTCTGGTGTCTGTCTCCTGTGTCTTCTCTCCTGTTGTCTTTCAATCTCTATTCAATGTACAGTGCTGCCTAATATGTTGAGCCTGTACATCGTGATGATCGCAGTGTTCACGCAGCGGACAGTCCTCGGTGAACACTGCATGTTCTATTTTCTTCTTGCCGGTTAACAGTACGGTGTTCAACTCGGCCCCTTCGATGACAAGAAGAAGTGTGGGTATTCTTCTGCTGGATGGATCAGCTGTGCAGGGACCGAAAACAGTTACTTCCGGTGGAAGAATACCCACACCGCGTGCGTCTGTCAAGATAATTTTGTCGACAGACGTTGAGGGACAACAAGCGGATGCAGGACTTTTACTAATGTCTGATCTGCCTGTTTATGAATGGCCATGGCCGATGTTCACCCACCACTATCTGTACAGAATAAAACAATGAATGGAAATCGTCCCTAAATTTTGACTAAAATCAAAATGTCAATCTACTTGTATGTTATAGTGTTGATTGCGAATATCGCTATCGCAAATTTTAATTGTGAATATTACTTGAAAAATGTGTGATTATTTGTGTAGTGCCGATATTCGCAATAAAAATTCACAATTAGTATAATCGCCATCAGCACTTTCACTTGGAAAACTCAAGGCTATTTTTGAAAATTCTTAAAGTGGACCTACCACCAGAAATCTATGTTTTCATGAATGGCACTAGAAGTGCCGATAATGGGGAGGAATGGTTCGCTGAAGGCAATACATGGAACTGGGGGTGCAATATCGTGGGTGGCCACTGGGGGTGTTCAGTGATCTTCTATGGGAATTTTCAAAGCAGATCACTGCTTCCTGTGACGTCCTGCCTATTTCTGCCTAAAATGAACCAGGAACTGAGAAGTGCTGCTGAATTATTTTCTTAAATTGCTCATTTCAGGTACGTTTTTCTGAGAAAACAAAGCTTCCTGTGACGTGCTGCCTTTCTCTGCCTAAAGTGAAACAGGAAGTGAGAAGAGCTGGGGGATTATCCTCTTGAAGCGGTCCTACCACCAGGAATCTATGTTTTCATGAATTTAAGAAGAGAATTCAGCAGCTCTTCTCACTTCCTGGTTCATTTTAGGCAGAAACAGGCAGCACGTCACAGGAAGCAGTGATCTGCTTTGAAAATTCCATTGACATTTTGGCTAAGTAACTAACCCCTGAGACTACCTGCAGTCAAATGTCATCCTTTCATAGTCATATTTCAGCTGTCACACAGTGCTTTTCTTTTGTCAGATTTTACCCTTACATATGTCGACTCTAACTTTCATCCCCCATATCTCCGCCACCCTTAGAAGTCCAATGTTTTTTTTTTGGATTAGTAATTTACATTCCCAATGTCACCCCCTAACTGCAACCTTTCATAGTTATTCATGTTTCTCTGCGGTTATCCAAGTGACATAAATTGTATACATGTAACATTTAGCTGCGGCCGCCCAGACACGGAGCGCCTCCAAGTTGTTAGTACACATATGAGCTGTGTAACAATAATGCCGGTACGCAGAGCTAGGTTTTGCCCCTTTTGAGTACCAGAGTACCACTTATGTGCTCCCCTGGTTATGTCACTCATCACTAATCACTGTCAGTAAAAAAACTCTAGCATTGAGTGTCAGGAAAGTATTCATTAATAACCATGAAATTGACTTGTTAATCTCTTGGTGTCAATCTCTGGCCCACTGACCCGATCCTGGCGTGGGTAGAGTTTGTTTTAGGAACAGACTGTGCACGTACTGGGTTAGGCCAGACTGCCCAGAAGGTAATGTATTAAAAGTATAATAGGTCATATATAGATATGGTCAGAATACACCATTCACTGAGTATAATTCCCCAAAAGACTGCTCACCCATACTTGTTTCCATCGCTATAATATATTCTAATCACAAATAAATATTGCGAGTCAGCAAGTTTTTTCCCGTGTACCTTGGTATTTATCTACATGTTCTAAATTGCGGAGGTGTGAAATCCACAAATGTGATATTCATTTCTAATTAGCACTTTCCGTACGCATCAAGATTAATTCTTTCCATCGGCACACAGTGCAATCTGAACAGTCATAATTATGATCATCAAAACCTCTCATCGCAACAGTATTTATACTTGTAGTAAAGCTGTATGCTCATACTGAATTTATTGCGGTGATTGTAAATGCCTGCTCAGAATTCCGGCTCTTAACTCTGAGAAAAGTCTTCCCTTCAATGGTCTTTACACTAGATGGTCACGAAATTTCAAATTTGTTTGTTTGGGAGATGTAGAGACAGATTTTGGGAATGTTAAGTAAATATTGTTCTAGAACATGTGTGGGCAAACTAAGGCCCGGGGGCCATATCTGGCCCTTAAGTATTTTAATCCGGCCCTTTGTCACCTTCGTGTCAAGATACTCTGGCTCCCCTCTGCTTATTCCCTGCAATAAGTGGAGATAATACATAGAAGAGGATTTTAAAGGTTCCCTGCTAGAGGCCGTAGTTTGCTTTTGTTTACTATCCAAAGCCTCATTTTTTATATATAATGTTTTTTTAAATATATTTTTTCTTTTTAACCTCCCTTGTAACCAGTATGATTATTTTGATATACATTTTCCACCCAGGCTGGGAAGACCTGGGACCAGGCGGCCCTTACAGGTTCATTGTCTGGCCCCTCTGTCAAATTTTAAATTTCAAATTTTCTTGGCATAAAGGAAGATCAAAGGTTTTAGTGATAATACTATATTCAGGGGCTTTGCAATCAGCTCAAAGTAAGATAGTCGAAATTAAAGAAAAAAAATTAAAAAGTCAACCATTTTGAACTATAAGATACACTAGACCACATGATGCACCCCATAGTTTTGAAAAGGGAATTAGAAAAAAATCACAGCCATTAACATGAAGTGAATATACAGCATGTTCCAGCAAAGAAGGCAGTACTAGTACCCATTTTACAATCTAGCATTAACAACTTACCCATGAGCAGTTATTTACATATAGGAGGAGAGATCCAGCCTCCTGCTGGATCTCCAAGGATATTCGGGAGTAAGGATGGGTTTCTACAATGTTATGAACCCCCGTCAACACCCCCTGCGTTAAGCACATTCCTTGACTGAAATGTGGACGTAGCCCATCCATATTACAAGCCTACCGCACTGTCTGTCTGTTTCCACGCCATTGAGCCGGTCCCCCAGATGGAAGGTTAACGCATGTCAACCTCCAGTCGGCGGACCAGCTCAACGCTGTGAAAACAGGCGGTGCGGTAGGCTTGTAATAAGGATGGGCTACGTCGACATCCTGGTCAAGGAATGCGATTAATGCAGGGGGTGTCGACGGAACCCATAACGCCGTGGAAACCCAGCCTTCAGCTACATTCAGTGTTGGCTCCTTGTTCCAGCAGAGCCTGCGTCGTTCCTCTATGTTTGCATTCTCACCGATTATGCCCTTTTACACCTCCTCGATGTTATTGATGATGCTGAGGAGGTGGGGGGTGGTGCAGCATTGGCCTGTATGCAAATACAGACCTAAGCACCCTGGATCCTCACATCCCCGTCATCATTGATGATGCTGGAAATGTGAAAAGGGGACACAGCAGGTGGGAAATCCAAACACATTAGTAATCTGTTTAGATTTCCCGGGGGAGGTAATTAATACTGCTCTGATTGGCTGATCATGTTTAAGCCTATGAAAAAAACAGAAAGGGACCAAAATCAAATGATTCCGACCAGTTAATCAAGTAAAATCAAGCCGATCAGCTGATCTCGCACTTCTCCCTCAGTCTTTAATCTTATGCAGCATCAGCCCCTCCACCAGATGGATAGGCATCAGTCAGCACATTGCTAGCATTTAGACCCAGAGCACTTAAGACTTTTAGTAAAGAAAGGGATTGAGATGTATTCAGAACGCTATTGTGACAGACTGGTCATCTGTCACTCTGTGAATAGACTGTTAGGTGGTTCCTGGAAGGAGTCTGGGATATTGTTGCCCAGCACCATTAGGTTGTTGAGTGTTTTTGTTTTAGTTTTCTTAAAGGGCAGAGACCAGTGTGTCAGGGCTCACAAGGAATGTGGGGCCCAGGCCTTCTGGAGCAGTTGATACAGGGGGGCTCACAGGGAGTGTGGGGCCCAGGCCTGTTGCTGCTGAGTGTAGGACACCGATTTATGTTAGACGGTGCAAAGCCAGGTGGCTTGGCATTGTTCTGGACTTTTCATTTGGATTAAATTTAACCCCTGCGAGGGTAACCCTTTACTTTGTACTGCGGGGCAGGGCCGCCGTCAGGGGGGGACAGAGGGGACTCCCGTTCTGGGCCCGGGCAGCTAGGGGGGCCCGACGGTCAGCACATAGGGGCCCGACGTGCTGCCTGATCGGCAGTCCTCTGCTCACAGCACCCTCTGCTCAATGTGTTCCCGGACTGCCACTGTGTACAATGTGCTGCCGGTAGTCCGGGAACAACTGCCGGGGGGGGGTGGTGGGGGTTAGTGCGGTTCATGTGCGGGATGGTGATTTTTTTTTTTCTGCTAGCAGCCCCACCCCCGCTCAACAAGTCTTGTCAAGGGGCCCGGATATTTTTGCTGTACGGGGCCCCATGATTTCTGACGGCTGCCCTGCTGCGGGGTGCAAATAAACATGGGCAAAAGCCCTGACAAAGATTGCAATCGTGTTGACTGATTGACTGATGGTCTTAGAGCACTTACTGTAAGTACTACAACAAGGACCATCATGTAAGGATTACTAACACTAACTATTACTTGGCACTTCAAAAATTCTATCTATCTATCTATCTATCTATCTATCTATCTATCTATCTATCTATCTATCTATCTATCTATCTATCTATCTATCTATCTATCTATCTATCTATCTATCTATCTATCTATCTATCTATCTATCTATCTATCTATCTATCTATCTATCTATCTATCTATCTATCTATCTATCTATCTATCTATCTATCTATCTATCTAATCTATCTAATCTATCTATCTATCTGTATTGTGGGGCTTCCAAGTGAGAAGGAGAGGATGTGTTCTGTGCCATTGCTAGAGGCCAAAGCATTAAAAACTAATTAAACAGAATGAGTAGAGATTGTATGCTAAATATACTGTATGCTACTTCATAAAAAGGTAAACGACTGGACTACCCGAGGCTGTTTTTAAATGAAATCTCCATAATGTAGAATGTTTATAAAGGATTCTCTGTGGAACCTGATCGCTTTTAATATTATCAATGTTCTTTGATGGGGCACAACACTGCTGTAGGTCACTGCTGTTTTCTTCTTTTACATGCCTTTATAACCAGGAGAAGGCTCTCTAAAAAGTCTATTCATGCTGCTTCTTTCCATAGAGTGGATAGAAAAACATTATACGGACCTGTACACATCACCCAAAAAAAACCACCATCTTCTCTGTGAAGCATGGTGGTGGCAGGATCATGCTTTAGGGTTGCTTTACTTTAGTTGGGGAATTGGTCAATGTGGAAGGAATTATAAACAATTTCATGCCAGTGAAAACCAACAGGTGTCTGCTAGAAAGCTTAAGTTGAAAATGAATTGCACAGGGGTGACACCATTTCACTCCCAGAGGACGGGTTACACCAAACTTTCCAACCAGTGAAATTAGTTTTTTGCTATAAGGCTGGATTTAAGAACATTGCCTACCCTTGTGAATGGTACAGTCCTAAGTGTCTGTAAGGGGCATTTAACAATATATGCGTTGCGGTGCCTTTTTTTTTTACTGCGCACGTTTTTACATAGACAACCAATGTTACCATTCATACTGTATGCGTTGGGTTTTTAAAAACACAGTGTTTCTTTATGAGTTTTTTAAAAACTCACGGCTGTATGCATTTTTGATTAATTTTTCCTGCATTTTTCATTAATTTGTTATGATCTGATCATGATCTGAACATGTTAATGGTTCATGACAGGCTGAATGGCCGATACCCACATATTTTCACCAAACCTGTCCCTCTTTGCAAAAAAGTTTGGCCACCCCTATTCTAGGCTATATAATACAATATGTCCTTGAGGTCCACTAAGTGACATTGCAAAGTCTAAGATAATGTCATAAGTGAGTTGCAAGCAGGAGGTAGCATTTCCTTCTTTTCCTATCTCAAGCATCTCATTCAAGGAAGCTAGTTCCTTTGTTACCAAGGGAAATGCAGATGAAGGCATCTTAAGGTTCAACACTTAAGTATTACATAACATGAATGCACTGAAAATAAAACATGCCAAGTCTACATTTTGAGTGGTTTTATACCATTTTTATATAATCACATTTCGACTTACCTCTCAGCACCACTGGTGGTATAGTGCTCCACAGTCCTTAAAAAAATTACTTTTTGTTTCAAATGAAATATTCCATATTTATGTACCAGGTTCCGGGGGTTATTTTGGTGTGATATTTGTGCTGATCGCAATAGGTGAAAAAGCGGGTGGGTATAGTGGGTGTTAAAAAAGTATTCTTTACATTTGATATTTTGAATTTAAACAAACATTTTATTTTGTTATACAGGCTTACAGCTAGAGAGAGAGTCTAAAGGTAGGCCTGCACGCCTGATTCTCCCTCGATAGATAAAGGGGAAGCTGCCCCCTCAAAGGATGGGCCGGCACCCTACTTTGGATCCAAAGTAATGGGATTGGCCTGGAATCTACTAACATGTCGGATCAACGTGCGATCCGGCATGCAGGAAATATCAGGTCGATCTTGCCAGGTGGGCTCACTGGATTTTCAGCCCAGTGACCGCTGCCCGATTGGCGGTAACGCGCATGGTGGTTGATCGGACGGTGTATGGCTACCCTAAAGGTAAGAAGCTCCTGCTAGTGTTAATCCCATTCTGAACGTTTGTTTGTAAAATAAAGATTTCATAAACACAGAAATAAATTATTATAAATCATATATAAAACATAAAACAATTCTCCAATTGTCTCTAGACCGTTTGAATTCCGTTTACCTTTAAATGCACAGCTCACGGGTCTCTGCCTCTGCTGTTAAAAAGCTCTGGTGCCTCAGTCTCCCACCGTTATGCCGAGTTCCTGTATTTGCATAATGCCGTTAAAGAGAAGGCCAGAACATTTTTTTTCTTAAACGCTCAAATGCTGTACTGGGTACGCAGAATGAACAGTCCGTAATCAGAAGTCACATCTGCATTGGTTTAATGAACATGAAAAAACATTTCTTCAAGAAAATAAGAAATTGGATTCCCTGCTTGGATGCTCAGTTAGGGATCAGAGGCAAAAAGCTCCAATCTCAATTCATCTAACTGTCAGGATTTGTACATAAGCCGTGCTTCTGCCTGTACAGAGGAATAGGGAGGTCTCGTCCATTAAACACGAGGAAGTCTTTGGGCGATGTTAGTTTTGATTGTCCCAGACAATTTCTATCAATTTTATACATGGTATCTGTATACCATTGCCACATAGAAGGAAATTGATTGGAAATGTAGTAAAGAAAGCTGCCTGAGGCCCCCAAACCAGAGCAGTCACCAGTGCCTAGACTATGGCCACCGGTACATCCAGTAGCGGACCTAGCACCTAAGATCTTCAGGAAGGACCCCATGTCTATCAATTTACAGGGATAATGTTTGAAAACAAGAACAAAATTTTAAGAAATCTGGCGATGCTCTGCCCCTCTTGTGATGTCGTACCACGGTGGGCTACTGGGCACAAAAAAAACTTGGAAAGGTGAAAGTCACAGTGATATCTACCTTTCCTTTGCACCCAACTGTCCTCCAAAGGGAGGAGCAAAGAGCAGATGATGGTCCCTTCATCAAGTCTGTACTCCTCTAATCTGTGATGGCCACTGAAGGGGCAGAAACTGGATGAAGACTCCATCCTATAGTCTCCCTTCTTGTGCGCTCCTCCAGTCTCTGATTGACACTAGAGCAGTGGAGACTGGATGAAGATTCCTTTCTATAGCCTCTGATCCTGGCCGACCCTCCAGTCTATGATGACCACTGAAGGTGCGAAAAATGGATGAAGATCCCTTCTTATAGTCTACATTCCTGTGTATCACAGTGATACCTTCCCAAGTCCCCTTGCATCCGACAGTTCACCAAGGGGAGGAGCAAAGACCAGATGAAGGTCAATTCATCAAGTCTCTACCCCTGTAGTCGATGATGGCCACTAGGGAAGGAGTATGGATGAAGATCCTTTCCTATAGTCTACATTCAGGCGCTCTCCTCCAGTCTATGATAACCACTGAAGGGGTGGAGTTTAGACTGGATTAAGTGAAGAGTCTGCAATGGACAATTTAAAGAATTATAGACAATTGCCTGTTAGACAAGCCTTGTCTTAGTGGTTGCAGTACACTGTGGCTTGGGAGCACTAAATGGGCTTATGACCAACCTTGTTGCCACAGGTGGTGACACCAGAGCAGGGATGACATGCCTGTTGACACCATTGATATAAAGGAATGGACCCACTGGACCAACTGAACAGTTGGCAAAGGTGTTATCCGAGGTATAGAGGTTAAAGAACTACCTGGTGTTCTTGATGGACTTTGCTGCAGACAGTTCCCAGGTCACAGTGATATAGCAGCTGTGTTTTTTGAAGGAGAGTCTTGCTATTCGTTAAGACCTTGTAGATAAAAAGAAAACATCTCTGGTTGGAAAGTGTCACCCCTCCTCTTGGAGGCAAATGGGATCCCCTCTGTGTGACCAGCATTTCCTGCCCCCAAGCTAATAACATCACTGACCCTTCCTGATCCAGAACCTGCAACCTCAGATATGTGCTCTTTATTGTAGTTTTACTCTTGAATGGACAGTAGTGACTGGAGGTTCATGGATGGTGTCGATGGATAGACAGTAGTGACTGGATGTACATGACTGGATGTACATTTATGGGCAGTAGTCACTCGATGTTCATGGATGGTGGCCCTGGACTGACAGTAGTGACTAGCTATTAATAGATGGTGTCCATGGATGGACAGTAGTGATTGGATATTCATAGATGGTGTCTATGGATGGACAGTGGTGACTGGATATTCATGGATGGTGTCAATGGATGGGCAGTGGTGACTGAATGTTCATAGATGGTGTCCATGGATGGAGAGTAGTGATTGGATATTCATAGATGGTGTCCATGGAGGGACAGTAGTGACTGGATGTTCATGGATGGTGTCCATGGATGTCCAGTAGTGACTGGATGTTCATGGATGGTGTCCATGGATGGGCAGTAGTGACTGGATGTTCATGGATGGTGTCCATGGATGGACAGTAGTGACTGGATGTTCATGGATGGTGTCCATGGATGGGCAGTAGTGACTGGATGTTCATAGATGGAAGCACTGAATGGTCAGTTAGACACAAAAAGTTCTCCTGACTAAAAAAAACATCAAAGAGTACTTTATCCTTTGAAGTTTGATGAGCTTTCTATGCACTCGTACATATCAACGTGCATCTAGCGCCGCCACAAAATGCATTGATTAGACCTTTAAAAACACAGCTGGAGTTCAGCCACCTTCGCATTCCATAGAGTAGAAACATGCCGGAGTTCGCCATACAAAGTCTCTCTTTTATATTTTTTCGGCAACTGCACCGTGAATGAACAATTTATTACGACTGTACCTTTCATTAGGAGCTCGTGCGATAAGCATATTCCTCTTTTTTGCCGAAGGCATATTTTCTGTCTCACACTTTTAAATTGGCTCAATTAATTTTGATACTTTTACTATAAATTTTAAGCGCCCTGGCTGGTGCTCGTAATTGCGACATTTTTCTTTTTTGTGTGCCTTCTGGTGGGTCCGTCCTTATAGGAATATGAATACTTCTGAGTTGTTTTATAGGCTGTATCAGGGCTGAAATGGGACTGTAGATAATAGTAATAGCTCAAATGATTTTTTAATGCGGTAGATCACAAAGCAAAAATACATAGCCTTACGACTACTACTAAAGCAAACCTGTCAAAAAAAGTGTGAACGTGCAAAAAACCTGCATAGTAGAGTATTCTGCAAAAGTTCAATTCAATAAAATGAATAACTTTCGATATTAAGGTAACTTAAAGTGGATCTACCACCAGCAATTCATTATAGCATGAATGGCAGAAACGATAATAGGGATAAACAAATAAAAATTGATCATTTTAAAAATGGCACTAGAAGTGACCATAATAGAGAGGAAAGCATTAAAAAAACCTGTAAGGAGTAATTTAAGAAGATCCCTTACAGCCTCTCCTCTCTCTCTGGCTCTGAAGATGCACCCCTGAAAGTCAGTGCAGAACAGAGTTGGGCAAATCTCTAATCTCGGCTCTTCATTAAACGAATAAGACAAATGTTCCCATAGAAAACCATTATCAATGCCCCCAGTGGCCACTAGTGATATTGCACCTCTAGTTAACCCTCATGAGCCTGGCATATAAAGATAGAATCTCTCATATGATTTCAGACAGCAGCAGGTAAGTATATTGTTTTACGAGAAAACCGAGAAAGTATATTGTTTTATGAGAAACTACCCCAATCTGAGCTTCCATAACGGTAATTTATTCAAAGTGTAGACCCTCCTGCTTAAGCACAGATATGGGCCAGATCTATGGCCGCTTTAAGCACTGTGCGCGCTCATGGCCATCTATCTGGCCCATATAATATGCGGCCATCACTGTTTTCGAGCAGGACAAATCAATCCCACTCGAAAACAGCCATATCGGACATGACCGTAAATACGGCCGGTGTCCGATGCTTTGCATAGAGACCACTGGTCTACAGGCAAAGCTTCGGCTGAGCTGGGGAGAGCACAGCTGTCTCCCCAGCCCTGCCGATATCTGACAGCAGCGTGATGACATCATCACACTGCTGCAGTATACATCGGACAAGCCATCTGTACCCTGCTTAAGTCACATTAAGAGCTCCAGATCTCCAGTAGTGATGACCATGTGGGCAAATGTTTGCCATCTCTAGACAACTAAACCCCACATTATAGGGATGACAAACCTTATCTGTAATGACTAAATTCCTCTCTCATCACTCCTCCTCTCTGATGACATCACACCATGTCAAGGAAGAAACCCAGAGGTGTAAATATGTCATCACACTCTGTATACAATCCTAAGGACATACTCTTTTCTCATTGAAAAATCATCTGGCGCCATCAAGTGTCTCAAGTGGATACTGCAGTTCATTAACCCCTGAAAGACTTGCAGATAGTGATGGCTGAACATCGGCAAGGTACGTTCGCGAACACGCGGATCAGACTTTTAAAAAAGTCTGATGTCCACCTGTGTATTCCTCCTGCGGCCGGAGGAATAACAAACTTCTGGCTGGATAACAGAGCGGGTCAAACACCCGTACTTTTCGCCGGCTAGAAGGAAAGCGAACATCCATGTTCCTGGCCGAACTTTTCTCCTTGCGGGGCAGTTCGGCCATCACTACTTGCAGATAAATATCTCTGATATGGCTCGAAGGAGCAGAATGTATCACTTTCTAATATTGTGGAGCTGGATTGTGGAGCTACCATTGTGCTGGCTCAGAGGTTAGTTAAAGTTGAATTTTATAAAAATATTTTACTTTCATTATACATCCACGTTAAAGCGGATGTATACTCAAAATCTAAAAAATACATATTTAAAATTAAAGTTTGACTTACCCCTGAGCTGGTATGATGGTGGCATAGCACTCCACAATCCCCCAAAATATACCTACCTGCTGTTGCCTGGAATTGTATAAGAGTTTCCATATTTATCTGCCAGGCTTCCGGGGGTTAACTCCATGTGCAAAATGGCGAGTGGCCACTGGAGGCGTTTATAATGGATTTCTATAGAAAAATAGGTTCCATTCAGTTTAATGATCTGCCGAGATTAAAGGTTTACCAGTCTATCCCTGGTGGTGAGTTCCGGGGGCGCCGCGGCACAAGACAGGGAGAGAGAAGGGGCTGCAAGAGATCTTCTTAAATTACTCCTTACAGGTAAGTTTTTTTATGCATTCCTCCCTATTATTGGTCACTTCTAGTGCCATGCATTAAATGATCAATTTAGTAAACAATAGATTGGGGTGTCCTAAACCCAGGATCAGCAATATGTAGAATAAAGAATATATATCATATATCACTGATTTTGGTTTTAAAAAAACCCTCGTGGTCAGACTATAGACTGAAGTGTCTTTAGAAGTGGACAGAAACTGATTTCTGTGCTTCAATTGTGAATCATAAAGACACATTTCTCCACAATACTCTTAGCTACACAGGTGAATGTGGGTTTGCTGTAAATTGTGTTTAATACAAGTTCATGATATGCACAAAAAAAATTGTAGTCTTTTTGCTACAATCCAATTTCAATTGCTTCAGGGTAACATTTGGGCCCTCTGTGTTTCGAAGAAAGCCCAGCATTACCGCATTACAGACAGACTGGATTAATCCACTGGTAAAGATGTTACCATCTGTGCTAACATAGGAGGAGGGCAACGTCTTTCTCTCACTCATAGCGCACCAGCTGCCTGAAAGGAACTTAACAGAGGACAGACCTTTTATAGATAACCACTTGCTGGGTCACAATATTTCATTTTATCATGATTACAAAGATATACCAATATATCTCCTGCCAAATAAAAGAAGAAAGAAGTAATGAATAAAAATACCATACAGTAAGCTTGCATGCTTCTTACCCAAATTCACACATTAAAAATGCAATTATTAGTAAGAGATGAAGGTAGAAGTAAACCCATTATAACATTACATTGAACTAATAGGTTTAGCCTTAGGGTGACTTACCCTGCTCGAGCTGTTCTCAGCATTGGGTTCTGCAGATTCTGGTTACACCTCCCTGATGTCAGTGATGATGCTGGGGAGGTGGGGTTTTATCTCGCCACAGGGGCAATAGGTGCCCCGGATCTTCACATCCCCGGTGTCAGTGATGATGGAAGATATGTAGAGTGGGGGAGAGGGTAGGAAACAAAAACTGATCACATGGCACTCAGTTTGTATTTTGTATACCAGTTTTGGACAAAGTTTTTGCAAATTATTTTTACTGCCAGTGGGCTTAACCTCCTAGCCTTCTGCCCGTACAGCGCCAATTTTAACGGCGTGGTAAGGGAGAAGAGAGTACATAGTACTCTGCTTTTTGAATTTTTTTTTATATTTTCGATATACGAATGTTGCCTATACTGCTTATCACTAATAAAGAGAATTGAAAAACAAATGTGAAAACACATACACATATATGTATAGACATATATGATTGATGGTGCTACTTCGATTGATTGATTGACACTCAGGACTACATATTCCTTTAGTTAAAAAAGTAAATCTTTATTATGTACCTAAAACATTTATAATCAAAAATCCATATAGGTATAAAAACTTCAATACTATAAAACTGATACGTAATAAAAAATAGAAGACCAATTGATAAAGAGGTGGAAAAGGGGCCATTCAGTGCGAATGCGATTCAGTCAACATATGTCATGTACATCTCAGGGTGATTGTCGATGCGTTTCGTCCACCTGGGACTTTCTCAAGAGCTACACACCCTGTAAATATTGAGAAATGTACATATAAATCAACTTCACATCACATCCATTGAAATAACTTGGTTGGTTTGGTCAAGGAGTAATATTACCTGTCTGCCCATGGGCTGATATTGCAACAAATCTTTTACTTTTCACCTTTCAAACATTATGTGCAAATATTCTTGATCCTTTGTATCTCTAAAATTTAAGAAGGAATCCACTTTTAGTGAACATTGTAAGTTTAAACAAAATTATTTTAATAATCTAAGTACATGTTATTCCCCCAAAGGAACTGACCCTGAGCTCCCAAACCTTTTCATACACACATATATATATATATATATATATATATATATATATATATAATGTGATGTCCACCTTTTTGTATAGGAGCCTACAAAATGTGTTAATCCTTCTTTAAATAAATATTGCTGTGTATAGTTGTGCCCAATTTACTCTTCACATATAACTCCCCAATCCACAGAAACCAAACCTCCAAAACAATCATGTTACAAACACCCCGCTCCCCTTATCCCCCCTCCTCCTATACAAACACTAATAAAGTTAAGAAATTAAATAACTAACAAAAAGAGGCCGCTTACCCACCATATTTGACACCAAGGGCAGATTGTTGTTTTCCTACCTCTAGATGTCAACATTTTTAATAATGAGTACAATCGAGCGCTGTGGGCGTTCACGGAGCTTGATTGTGCTCTAATAAACATGAGGTCGTGTGTGCCTTCCTTCGAGCAGGATCAATAGAAAACTTGATTGAACAGGGTTCCAACATGCTGGAAAACCCAGATCAGTTTCCATTACTTTGCATGGAGACTTGAGTCTTGGACATATTGGATGTGCTGCTGGACACCGCTGTCAGTGGGAAGGGGGCGGAGCCAGAACCTCTCAGCAGTGTGAGGCTGTGTTCTGTCTGGAATCCTTTCTCACCAGCTCGCAGCCCGTGTTGTGTTGGGAAAGATTCACTCACTCACAACATAACATTGGCTGTGAGCTGGGGAGAACAGGTTCCCATTAAATGGAAATAAATGTGCACCACATGGGCACATCGATTCCCGTCACCACACTGATTGACCGGGGGTCGATTGCACAGGAATCTACCCCGTGTGTGCGCAGCTTTAGTGCCCATTGGAAGAATGACCTTCTATATTGCTTGGCCTTCATTGTTGAACTACCACAGAGTTTCTGTGTTAGTGGCAGATTAATTCACCATTGTTCCATCTCTAAGACCTCTTTACCCTATACCTATATGAAATGTAAAGAGAAATCCATTGTAAATTGTGAACTTTAACCCAACTGAGTCTGAAGATTGGATTCTGCTTCTATGTTTATATATATATATAACAGCCAGAAGAATATTGCTTGTAAACCTTGGATCACTTCACCTGAAAATGTGTTTTGAAAATGATGACATTACTGAGATTGTAGATAAGAGGAAGGTCATGATGGGGAAGGGAGCTGTAAATGAGGAAAATGGGAAACGGCAGAGTCTCGGAACATTTGAGATAACTTGTCGCCTTCATTATATTGTGTTTACTGGGCATTTTCGTGTGCCCTATAGCAATCGTTTTATCTTGTAAGTATAATGTACCTGAGCTATGTGCTAATATAAAGATATGTTACAAGTCTTGCTGGGTGGGAGAAATAAAAAATAATATTAACAATTAGAAGATAAACCATTTCAATGATAGTGAGTGATATATAATAACTCTATGCTTGGTGAATGAGAGGATTCATACAATTGGTTATAGTTCTGGTGTTTAGTGCATAGGCATGTATTATTTATCAGTGTTTCATAGAGTAGTAAATTAATACACCTCCTATTAGTCATTATTTCTTTACTTAAATTTTTTTCTTCTCTGTGGATACTAATGAGAAATTAGCTTTCAGATCCTGGTTTAGTTATGCAACAGAAATCTCTCATACTAAAGGTGGCAATGCCCGTTCAATTGAGGAACCATGCATGATGGCGTTACCACGCTGCATTCGAGCATTTGTCAATTGAACAGCGAGTCCATGCTGGTCATGCGAATCGATACTTTAAATGGGACCCTGGTCCCCATCCTAAATAATGGAATAGGGATTTACCAACATGTTGGTTCCCTGTTGGATCGCACTCTCGATTGATCCAGCTTGAAAAAAGGGGGGCTGTGAAAAATCGACCCGTATATGGCCACATTAAGACCCCGTATGATGTGTCCCCATTACAAGCTTTTTCTCTCACCAAATATTGGTTGAGACTCCTCAAAAGAAAATTTTTGTGAATATCAGGAGGAGTTAGGAGCACCTATTTAAATAAGTGTCAAATAAGGGACACATCTGTGTCAAAATTTTAACAATCTTAACGATAAAGAATGATATAACTATATCATGGGCCAGATTAGGCCCCAAAGGTGGCCATACACAGGTCGATTTCCCACACGATTCCTGGCCGATCGATCACCGGCCGATCGATCGATGAGGAATCGAGTGCAGCCCACCTTGACCGATCGACCCCTCGACATGGTCCCCAAATGGATCTGCCTGAGAACCAACCTGTTGGTTTGTTTCTTGATCGATCGGGCACCATTAATAAGGGGCGTTGACATTTTGTGAATCGATCGACTGGTGTACAGAATCGTCTAGGAATCGGTGGCCTAAGTGGGAGGCACAGACTTGTATGGTCGATCGACGCCTGTGGCTTCACCGCGAACGATCGGATGGCGATCGATGATCACTCAGGAATCACAGCTTGTAACGGCACTCAAGGCCGGAGATTAACGACTATATTCTAAGTTAACACAGACCATATTGAGATTTTATTATTATTATCATCATTCATTTCTAAAGCTCCAACATAATGTGCAGCTCGAGTTGAGATGTCACACAAGATAACACACAGGTACAGATGGATTTTGTCCTTGGAACCATTCCACAGCTATGGTATACTATGAAGAGACCATAGTACCAAATTACCAAACCAAGGTTATCTAATTAAGTGTCTATAGTACCTCAACATATAATAAGTAATACAAATTAGTCCAAAAGTTGAGTGAGCATAATTTGGAAAAAAGCAAGAGGTCAGGAGCAAGTAGTGATACATGGAGATCCAAGTTGATGCAGTGTTAAAATGTGGGAACATTACAAAAATGTATTGCTAACACGTTTTTGCATAAATTAAGTTCAAAGTCAAGTAAAAAATTTAAGAATAAAAATTTTGGTGATGTTCAGGGGCTTTACAATTGACTTGACTCCAGATTTTCCATCTTTAGTGTATAATATCAATATATCCTATGGTAAAGTAGTAAGGAAAATGTTCTGCAGACTAGTAGACTAGTTTCACATATTGGAACTCAAGTTCGATAAGCTCAGCACTACCAGCCACCAGTGGACCATGAGTAACATTAGAGAGAGAGGCAGAGGGAAAAACCTGCTGATAGCTTTCCTATCTTCCCATTGGTGGCTTCCCCACCCATGCCTTTGCTGGCCAAGCTCCGTGTTTGTGAAGGCTCCACCACCCACACCCAAACAATCCACCCATTCGTGTACAAGATACACACTTTTCTCCCAATTATGGGGAAAAGTGTTTAGACCAAAAATATGTTCTCCACAACACACAAATCATCTTATGCTTTCATCCCTGTGATCACATTGCCTTCGGTCGTTCCATCTTTATTCTGAATGGGCTGCCTATTTTGTATAAAAAGTTGCATATACCCTTTAAGGGAATAAAAATCGTCTCGTTAGTAAGATATTTTTGTTTCCATAGAAAGAGTTGTGTTGCTGAGATCCTCTTGTAACTATAGTATTTGCTAACTTCAGAGTTATTCTTTACATACATTTAAGAAGGATCTAAAACACATTTTGAAGCTTTTTTTGTTATGATTTTGATCTCTTTAATCCTTTTTTAGCCAGTGACTGTACATGTGTCCAGCTGCCAATCCTTTGATTTATAAAGGTTATCCACTCTCTGCAAATTGATGTCATCTAGGTGCGTTTGTTTGCATTTTCGCTAACACGTCGCTTGTTTTATTGACTGCTTTACACGCCAGCGTTTCAAGGTTTTAGGAAGGGAAAATGAATGCGTTCGGCTTTTTATCAGATTCATAACTCGTAAGGATGGCATTTTCTTCATCGGTTTGTTGAAATGAAATACATCAAAGTTTCGAGCTGTAAAGGAGAGAAACCGCCTGCTGGAGATAAAATGACTGCTCTGGTCACATATTAAGCTGTTATAACTGTAAATTGAGCAGTAAGCGGCGAAGGGAAAAAGGAAAACTTCTGATGTCTATTGAAAATGGGTCGCAACTATGTTTGACAAGGTTCACAATGCAGATGTCTTCAGTATGGCTTACCTTGGTAGCTTGGTCTTCATTTACTATGGTCCACCTTGGTAGCTTGGTCTTCATTTAGTATGGTCTACCTTGGTAGCTTAGTCTTCATTTAATATGGTCTGCCTTGGTAGCTTGGTCTTCGTTTAGTATGGTCTGCCTTGGTAGCTTGGTCTTCATTTAGTATGGCCTGCCTTGGTAGCTTGGTCTTCATTTAGTATGGTCTGCCTTGGTAGCTTGGTCTTTGTTTATTATGGTCTACCTTGGTAACTTGGTCTTCATCTAGTATGGTCTGCCTTGGTAGCTTGGTCTTCATTAAGTATGGTCTGCCTTGGTAGCTTGGTCTTCGTTAAGTATGGTCTACCTTGGTAACTTGGTCTTCATTTAGTATAGTCTTCCTTGGCAGCTTGGTCTTCATTTAGTATAGTCTTCATTGGTATCTTGCTCTTCATTTCAAAAAGTTTACCTTGGTATCTAAGTCTTCATTTAGTATGGTCTTCCTTGGTAGCTTGGTCTTCGTTTATTATGGTCTACCTTATCATCATTTATTAATAAAGCGCCAACATATTACGCAGCGCTGTACAATACTTTAGAGTGGAGATACAAACACACAATAACACACAGGTATGACATAGGAGGAGTAGAGGACCCTGCCCGGACGGGCTTACAATCTAATAGGTTGGGGAACAAGGTATACAATAGGTGGGGGGTAACTTGGTCTTCCTTGGTAGCTTGGTCTTGATTTCAAAAAGTTTACCTTGGTATCTTAGTCTTCATTTAGTATGGTCAACCTTGGTAACTTGGTCTTCGTTTAGTATGGTATTCCTTGGTAGCTTGGTCTTCATTTAGTATGGTCTGCCTTGGTAGCTTGGTCTTCATTTAGTATGGTCTGCCTTGGTAGCTTGGTCTTCATTTGGTATGGTCTGCCTTGGTAGCTTGGTCTTCATTTAGTATAGTCTTCCTTGGTAGCTTGGTCTTCATTTCAAATAATTTACCTTGGTATCTTGGTCTTCATTTAGTATGGTCTACCTTAGTAACTTGTTCTTCATTTCAAAAAGTTTACCTTGGTATCTTGGTCTTCATTTAGTATGGTCAACCTTGCTACCTTGGTCTTCATTTAGTGTGATCTATGTTGGTACCTTGGTCTTTATTTAGTATGGTCTACCTTGTTCTTCATTTATTATGGTGAGTCTCAGTACCTTGGTCTTCATTTAGTATGGTCTACTTAAAGTGAAACCAAAAGAAATGTAATGTTGTGTGTTGGGAACATGAAGAAACAAGAAACCCTTCCCTGTGGAGAATAGACAGCATGAGGGGACTTTTAAACCTTTTCTACTCTATGCCAAAGCTCTTAAAGCCATGTATAACTTTTCACAATGCCTTAATTAATAGAAGTTCATGATAGGCAAAGTCACAGTTGAAAGAAATACAATATACTGTTCATTCTTCAATAATTGGCCCTTAATTAGGAGGCTATAACCCAGTGGTGGCCAACTGAATTGATATGGAAGGCCACAAGTGCGGCCCTCTGCATCACTAAAGGGCTGCACATAACAATTTTAGTCTATACTGACTTGTAGAAGCATTTTATAATGAAGAAATGACAGCAGTTGGAGCTAGAAGACATTATTTTTTATTTTTTAATAACAAAACTAGTTTTAAATGATACTTCAAGCATTAGAGAACACTGTAGTGTGGTAATCCCAGACAAGTACATCTCAGCGGGGCATTGGCTGACAGGTGGAGTTCCTTTGCAATAACAGTTAGGTTTCGGGGCCACAAATGGAGGACTGAGGGGGGTCACCAAAGGACACCCATGCATGTGGCCCCCGGGCCTCAGGTTGGGCACCTGGGCTCTAACCCTTTCCTACCCTATTAATAGATTAGGCAATCTTCAGAACCTTTTTGAAGTGTTTTGACTAAGTGTAGAACAGATGACCCTTCTCTTCCATCTATAGAATCTCAGCTAGCCATAGCATCACACCCCACCAAGCTAACAAGAAAATGATCTAGGTATTATCTAGGTTTACTAGTGCTGTGGGCTGAGATAGCTCTCAATGCATTACCTTACTATGTACATTAAGTATGTATAGCGCAGATCTTTGTTTATTGCGACAGTCATCACTATCAATGTGTTATTCTGCATCGCTAGAAGAGATTAGTGTTGAGCTCGAATGTTCGATTTTCGAATATTTAGCTTGAATATCGCTATTTCGCCATTTCGCGAATATTCTCGAATATATCATCGGATATCCGGCGCGATCTCGCGAT
Organism: Ptychadena robeensis; assembly: GCA_036250615.1. Classification (NCBI taxonomy): domain Eukaryota; kingdom Metazoa; phylum Chordata; class Amphibia; order Anura; family Ptychadenidae; genus Ptychadena; species Ptychadena robeensis. The sequence continues at coordinate 182,191,474 of CM070033.1, read as the reverse complement.
TTATTGCGCTTTTATAATCGCGATCCATTGCAATGATTTTTAAAAAACGGAAATGACGGATATTCTCCCAGTCGAATATCCGAGCTCCATTGACTTGCATGCATTGCGCATATTTGGTCGCATTGCGCTTTCTCGGATAATCGCAATTTCGGATTCCGCCATTTTTAATTGACTTGCATGCATTGCGCATATTGGGTCGCAATTGCGATTGTTAGATCGCAATTCATGTCGTAAGTGCGGATATTCAAGATTCCGAATATGGAATCGAATATTATGGCGGATATTCGCAAAATTACGCAAATTTGAATATTGCCTAGTCGCTCATCACTAGAAGAGATTAATTTTTCATTTGTTTTACTTCTCTGTCCGTTGCATTTCCTTACTTTTCCACTGTTGGTACCCCCCATCTATGCCATTTGGTTTTGTGATATCAGAACATGAATTACATTTTTCTTTCTGTTACATTGTTCTTGGCTCCATTCTTATGGGAAAAGAGTAAAAAGTTAATTTTGTACTTTTTTTATGCAGCAGATTAGACTTTGCATATATTGTGTACCACAAAACTCAATTCTCAACTAAGAAATCCTTCTTTTAGACAATCTTTATTGTAAAACTGCTTTGCATAATGGGAATGGAAGGATTCCACAACATTTTGTGTTAAAGGGTAAGCTTTAGCTATTTGAGGAAATGTTTTACTTATAAGTGTCAGACAGAAGTGTTATTATTTACAGTCATATAATAGAGGGTGCACATAACTTTTTTAGTGAACTCCTCAGATGAGTACCAGGAGGTGGTGTTTGGTACTCACCCCATATGTAGGGTGGTCTTCCTCACTGTCTCCCTCACTGTCTTCTGTATCAGCCTCTTGCATGGTAGATTCTGCTGCAGATGGACCTCCCTGTTCCTTATTGATCCTCCGATTATCTGTCTCAATCTACAGGTCACCAGCTGGCTTTGAGTCACATGTAACTCTCACAGTACAACATTACAACAACAGTACAACAAACACATTTGAACCCCCAGATCTCATACCTCAGTAGTACAACCCTGACATTTTCTAGGTTAGTAACAAACCCCTGAGACTACCTGCAGTCAAAATGTCAACCTTTAATAGTCATATTCCAGCAGTCACACAGTGCTTTCCTCTTGTCAGCTTTTACTCTTACATATGCCTACTTTGACTTTCATCCCCTAGATCTCCAAGACCCTTAGAAGTCCAATCTTTTATTTTAGATTAGTAATTTACATTCCCAATGTCACACCCCTAAATGCAAACTTTCATAGTTATTCAAGTGATATAAATTGTATACATGTAACATTTAGCTGCGGCCGCCCAGACACGGAGCGCCTCCAAGTTGTTAGTACACATATGAGCTGTGTAACAATAATGCGGGTACGCAGAGCTAGGTTTTGGCTCCTTTTGAGTATCTGAGTACCACTTACGTGCACCCCTGCATATAATATATATTTTATGTGTTGGTGTAGGAAAGGGAACCATTGATTAGACAGTGATTTACCTATTTACATGATACGAAGAAGGACTATGTAATGGTGGGGTGTTGCTTGTCTTCCCCATCCTTTACTTCAGATGAAAGGTGGCCTATCCGGTGCTCTAATTGGTTTGTAAACCCTACCAATCATTCAAAGTTACGCAACAGAATTAATACAAAGGGAGCACAGTATCCCTGAAGAAGCCCAGTTGCTGCAAAACACTTCGGAATGGAGGATCCTTCCTACACCCCCATCTTTACAATATTCCAATTGAAATTAAGGGGACATTGCACCACCTTAGTACAGACCCTTTTGGCTTTGGTTGTTTTGATGTATGAGGGGATGTGGCATAAGAACTATTAGTTTCTGGACAAGACTCCATTAGTCATCCGAGCATATGTTTAGATGTTTTGACTTGACTTGAACTTAATTTATGTCAAACGGCATTTTCTAGAGCAATACTTTTTAATGTTTCAACAACCTTTCTTCCTTTAGGGATGATACCATGTCCAGGGGATTTTCAATAACCTCCCAAACAAACAACATTTTTCAACCATCTCTAATTTTTAGCCAACAACTAGTAGAAGGGGGCAGAGAGATTCTGTACACAGTTTCATGATAATAGGAATGTATAGTAATGGCCACATACAATGGTGATTCATCTGGGTGAACTTTAAAGGGGTTGGCCTGGGACACCAAGAAAGGGTTAGGCATTGTCATTCACCAACCGAAAAAAAAGGCATTCTGTATCTGCATTTGGAGTACAACAGAAGAGCTGGTGCAGATAGTGATGATCGAAGGCATGACTAGAGTTCTGCTTTAACGGTGGAATTTGATAATAACAATAAAATTATACCTTGCAGAATCCTCGCGCTATTTGATTTGTTCTATCATTCTGTTTTAAAACAAACTGCTTTTTCATCCACTTATTTGAACCTTAACAAAAGAACAAGCATTTTACATAATGTTAATGCTAATACAAGAGGCAATAAAAGAAGATCTGTAGGTTCTACAATTTCCTTTATCCATTCAGAAGAAGGGGGAGGAACTGTTAAGTGCCTGTCAATTGATCAAAGGGAATCAGACTAAAAACAACATGAAAATCTTGTGTTTTCTAAATGTTTGCCAGTTAATACCTAGAAGATGTTTTCTTTTCTGTAAAAGACATTCTGCCTTCCTTGTCTTTTGGTACCTCTTGGCAAGAGACTGGAACAAATATCCCTAACCATGGGCGAGTGGGTGCTAGAAGACAATACACAAAGGGTAATTACAGACTGGGCAGCCCGATCAGAGTTTATTGGGCAGCCTGGACTGTGGCCCCTAGCTGCTCGGGCCAGGGATTGCCCCCTTTGTCCCCCTGACAACGGCCCTGGGACTGGCAGCCACATATATTTAATTAAAGAGGAACCAAAGTTTAGCATATTTATCACATTATGGTTCTTTAGTTTAGTGTTAGTTCCTTGCAGGTCCCCATTTTGACTGTCTGCCTTTTCCAAGGGTTAGGGCCATTCTCCTCCTGAAGTTGTTGTAATCTTCCCCAGACTACAAGTGACCAATTTACCTTTCCAGGTTATTTTACAGACAATAAAGCTGGCTATCTTTTAGATCTTCCAACAACTATGTAGTATAGGGTCCTCTGCGATTGAACACAGGTTTGTTTAGAATGTCCCTCATATTACATGGTTTTGGTAAAACAAAATGAGATCTAAAGGAAATCTGACAGAGAAATCTAAAGGTGTATGGGGACCCTTACAAGTCCCTCCACTGCACACAACACAGCTCACAATGCCACATGTCTTATGTCTCTCTCTATGGTAACTAGGATAATTCCTCACCCTTAACTGGGAAGGGGAGTCTTTCCTCTACTCACATAGATGAACATTCATGTTGCCTCCAGACATGCTGCCTGGTCTCCATGACTGTCTTGTAGAGATGGTCAAATTTGTTTTCATAAATTCAACCATTTCGATGATTTTGAGTTAATTGCAAAGCCCCTGAGCATGGAATCATAACCAAACTTGCTGGAGATGTGAAGAAGGATTGGGGGTATACTACAAAAAAAGTATGGCACAACACAAATAACACAAATAGTTTTTGCATAAATTAAGTTCAAAGTTTAGTCAAAATTTCAAAAGTCGAAATTTAAACATTAATTTAAACTTACCGTATTTTTCGGACTATCAGACGCACCGGACCATAAGACGCACACAGTTTTTAGGGCAGGAAATCCAGAAAAAAAATATAAAGTTTTCACATCAATTGAGTTAATGCAATGGATTGGCAATATCCTTTTCAGCCACCAGGGGTCACTAGCAGCAGTGACTCAGCACATGTCTTTACACTGATCTCGGGAGGAGGAGGGGGGCAGAAATCTGCAGCGTGTTTTTTCTCTCCTCTCCTCTAAACAGCTCAGCTGTGATTGTGCCCCTGTGTCAGTGGGAAGTGCCGAGTTATTGCAGTTCCCACTGACACTGAGAGAGGGAAAGATGGCAGTCCATCTCTCCCTCTTTCTCTTTTCTGACAATGGCAATGGCACCAGCCGGCATCTCTCAACTGACAGTTCTCCTCCGGCTAATCTCCGTGCCGGGGGAGTTGGGGGGCAGCCAAGATGCGACCACCAGCGGCCGAGTGGCCCCGGGGGTCGCACATTCGGACCATAAGACGCAGGCACTTTTTGCCCCCAATTTTGGGGGTGAAAAAGTGCGTCTTATGGTCCGAAAAATACGGTAATTTATGCAAAAACTACATGTGCTAAAGCAAAAAAATAAAAATTGCAATGTTCCCTCAACCCCTCTCTTTATCTCCAGCAATTTTAGTGATGATACCATGTTCAGAGGCTTTGCAATCAACTCACAAAGTCAGCAAGTCGAAAAATTTGACCATCACCACCACCATGTCCTAAAGCAGACCTCCTAATACATCTTTCCCCAAGACGAACTGGAACTGGAACTTATATAACATAGGGCAGGGCAACTCCCACAAGGACTGGGCGCACTCACATATAATAACTATTATAGTTTTTAGCATATTCTTGAAACACACAGAACATCATAATTAACCATTTACATCCCTGATTACAGGGTACCCCTCTGTGCAGTCCAGTACCACCTACTATTCCCCTTTCCACAGTATAGGTATAACTGGGAGTTCTGGTTCAATTATCTCTGTCCACGAGAGTTGGAATTTAGGGCAGGGGCGGTTCTAGGGAGATAGGTGCCCGGGGGTGGATTGGGGGGGGGTATGAGTAGTGTGCTGAAGAAACTTATGGACTCTGTCCCAACCAGCCGGCACCCCCTCTTTGGTCACAGACAGAAGTATTAACTGTCACTACCTTAACTCCTCTCTCCCCAAGCGTGCACGCTGTGTGGAGGCATCTGTCTAGATGCTGCCCCTGGCATGATGGTGCCCTGGCCAACCACCCATATTACCCAAGGCTGGGTCTACAATATACCACCCCTAGCAACTGGGGGGGATGTTATGGTCACATCGGCGTGTGCATGCCCACAGCGCCTGCTGTTTGGGTGCTGTTTATGGCGCGGTATTGCTGGCAGTGCAGCCACCGGATGCCTGTATCTCCAACCGCGGGCAGGACGCGCCAGTATAGACTGGCACATCATTCCCCATAGGGGGTTACAGGGGGTGGCAGCACTGTGCGTTTTTCCCCTCACAGTTTTCCATAGTCTAGATGCAGCCTAAAACCTCCACTGATTCAGGCTGCTAATTTCTAGCTAAAACCGACGTGTTCTAAGTATGGCTTAACCCATAAGGCACCCACAATGTAATTCAAGCACATACACACTGTACTGTTTGTACAAATTCTATTTTTGCACATTGTTTATGATGACATTTTCCCATTTCCAATTCTCATTTCATAAGACATAAGCCCCGGCACCTGAAGGAGGGAGGAGGCAGACAAACTATTTAGCATTAATGGTTAATGCAAGCAGCTATTTTGTTGAAAGGAAATTGAACTTTTGTATTCATAGTTCTTTTGAAAAAAAAAAAAGCTGACAAGGTGAATTATTAGTAACAAACAAAAAATAAGTAGTGAGATATACCTAGTAGAGAACCCGGGGATATTGTGCTGAAAGTAATTCGAGCAACTGCATAGTTTATGAAGGGCAGCGGCTTCAAAAGTTGTGTTTAAAGTATCTCAAATCCAGTCCATTAGTTTCATTGTATTGGAACTGAAAGTCTGCTTTGCTCTTGATGGGCTAAACAAATGGTAAGGCCCCCATACACGTGTCGGATTCGCACCGGATTCCGGCACGATCGATTCCGGGCGCGTGCACGCCAAACGATCGTGCCGGAATCGCATGCAGCCCACCTGGTCCGATCGATCACGTCCGATTGATCAGGGGCTCAGAATCGGATCCGACGGAGAACCAACATGTTGGTCTTTCTCATGCGATTCTGTCCGGATCAGGGGGAGTTGCCAGTTGTGAGGTGGACAATCGGACACGGATCCGTCCCGGAATCCATTGGACAAGGTGGTATGCTGCGATGGATACTCTTAATTGGCCGATTGATCACACCTGCATTTCCCGGCAGAATCGCCGGAATCGATCGGATGATGAATCGATCGGACATGGAATCCGACACGTGTATGGCTAGCTGTAGACCTAAATCCCTAAGCTTCCTGCCCTTCCATTCTACTATGTAGTGAAAATACTTCCAGGTAGTGGAAAGAATATTTATGTCTAATCTTTAGCCAAAGATATAGTGCTATGTTCCTAAAACCCAATACTTTAGCAGCCAACCATAGCCCAACCATAGTTTAGCTCTGCACCAGATCATCTTTGGAGGTTTTTCAGTTTTAATGGCCGGAAATCACATCTAGATTACAGATTTTGCCAAAAGTTACCTGGAGTGGGCTGCCAGCCTGACAGTACCTTCTGCAGCGCATCACATTAGGTCAGATAGAGATAGTAATGATGAACTACATGTAACAGAACACCTTAGCTATAGCTACAGATCACTGGATGGAGTATAATAGCAAAGTAGCTCAGCTATCCCTCAATCAGCAGCAGCTCTCCCTATCTATCTAGTACTGGAGACACAGGATAAAGCCTGGCATACACTCTGATTAGCGGCCGATTTTGCCGCTGACCGATGGGCATGCGCGCTCGCGCCGCCGGTCGGCGGCAAAATCGGCCGCCAATCGGGGTGTGCCCACATGGGGCGACGGATCCCTTTCGCCCCACAGCTCGGCCGGCCAGAGAACGGACATGTCCGATGTTCTCTAGCCGATGCAAGCCGATGCCATTAGCTTGATGTCATCACGCTGCATTCCAGAGCTCATCGGCACCCATCTGTGGGTGTATGGCAGGCTTTAATGTAAAATGTTTATAAGGGGGGGGGTGTCCTCCAGAAGGGAAAAATGTCTCCATGTTAAGGTATAGGGGCGGGTTAAACAACCATAATGTTCGCCGCCTTTGCGAACTGCAAACTATGCTATGTTCGCCGTGAACTGTCCGCCGGGCAAACTTTTTGGCCATCACAGTAGTCATGAGCAGCATAGGCAAAATTGCAATTCACAACATTTTGTAAATTATTCTCCAAATATTCTTCAAATAAATTTGTGAATTTTAGATCTGCTGTCATTATGTATTGCGAAAAATCTGCACTTGTACATGCAAATATTGTAAACGCTATGTGTTGTCATGGCGACATCTAGTGGCAGAATGTGAAATAGCAGCTGCAGTGTAATCACCACAATCACCAACACTCATAGTAGTAATTCATTGCAAAATTGGTACATGCGCATATTGCAAACGCAATGCAATGTACTTTCACCAGAATCTTGAATGTTCGTGGTAAACCACCAGCACCATGTCCCTTGACGTCTACCGGGGAAATGGTCTTGACAGACGCCGGACGAATACTTATAAGATCCCTGCGTGGCCAGTGGAAGTATACCCACACCGCCGGCAAAGGGGGCGTTCTGACTGCTGAACACTTGTACAATTTTTGCACATGCTGTGTTCACTGTGAACTGTCCGCCCCCCAACACTGCGCCCATCCCTAGTAATATATAACCCTTTCCATTTTGGAACAACATTCCACCTTCCGAACAATGACTAGACCACCCTTGTGCGCAGTTAACATCTTCTTTATCTTCTTCCTGTTGATGAAATATTGTGCTCGGCTCTCTTATCTCCTATAACTGTGCCGGCACATCGGTTTTCCTTGGTGTAATATATTGTTGGTTTCTTTTTTTTTGTTTATTCCTTCAAGCATTATCTCTGAAAGATGACCCAGACAATTTTATGTTTGCTGTTTATTTTCCAGCCACTATCAGCTTATGATGATCTGCAAATATCCATATATAGGAGCTCTCACCTTTCATAATCTGCCATTCTATTAGGCAGTCCAAGGGCACCGGGTGCGCTCAGAACACTGTGCAAGCTTCATATTTCCACTAAGAGATGAACAATATTCAGGCTGCACATGGAGGTAAAAAGCCTTGATGAGACAGTGACAGGGATGAGATAACAGCCTATCGAGCATCACATTACTTCCCACCATACATTCAGCTGTCAGCGGCTCCCCCTTGCATTTTTATAAAGGTATTTAAATGTCTGTGAACCTTGAAAAAAATGTTTTCATTTATCTGCTACTATTTCTGGGGTCAGCCAACTCTTATGACGTTTTTACAAGCATTAGACAGCTGATGCGGGTAAACAATAGTATGCCATGGCCATTTCCATCACTATTGTTGGCACGTTCAACTTACTATTATTATATAAACTGGTGCACATGCAGACTATGGTCATGCTTAGATTTCAGATTAGTCCCTGTGCTGTTACTTTCAGATCTATAATTACCCCTGAACCCTGGAGCTTCAAACCTCATCTCATCCTTAATTCACCTTCAGAGCTGAAATCAACCCCAGTTTCTTCATCAAAGTGTGCAGGTGCATAGGGCCCCACAACTTCAGAGGAGCCTGGGCTGTGCCCCGCAGATGCACCTTATTCTACTAGCAACCCCTCACTCAACAACTGTGCTGCTCGTAACCCCCCCCCCCCCCCCCCCCCCCCCCCCCCAAAAAAAGTTTCTTGCATCGAACCCCCCCCCCCCTCCCATCTTTTCTGCTAGCTACCTGTCAACACCCCCCCCCCCTGGGGCCCCAAGCAACAACTTTGCATAGGGACCCCACATGTTAGAAACACCCCTAACCAAAACATCTACCTTTGGATATCAGATCATAGATCATCATAGAATATTTGGTGAATAATTCGCAGAATGTCACAAATTCAAATAGTCACAAATTGCCTATGCTGCTCATCACTATGTAAGAGCAATCCAAATTCTTTAACGTTCAGACCTCAGTTCAGCTCCTGCTTCTACATTTATAGACCTCATTTCAGCCCCATTTCATTAGATTTCAGATCAGCCCCTATTTCTTCATCTACAGTTCTAAAGCTAGCCATACACGTGTCGGATTCCATGGCCAGTCGATCACCCATCCGATCAATTCCAGCGATTCTGCCGGGAATCGCAGGTGTGATCAATCGGCCATTTAAGAGTATCCATCGCTGCATACCACCTTGTCCAACGGATTCCGGGACGGATCCGTGTCCGATTGTCCACCTCACAAATGGCAACTCCCCCTGATCTGTGCAGAATCGGATCAGAAAGACCAACATGTTGGTTCTCTGTCGGATCCGATTCTGGGCCCCCGAACGATCGGACGTGATCAATTGGACAAGGTGGGCTGCATGCGATTCCGGCACGATCGTTTCGCGTGCACGCGCCCGGAATCGATCGTGCCGGAATCCGGTGGGAATCCGACACGTGTATGGGGGCCTTAAGAGAAACCCTCAGATCAGCCTCTACTCCTTCATTTTCTGATTTTGTATCAGCCCTTATTCTTTCACATTTAGACCACAGATAAACTTCTTGCTCCTTCATTGACAGGCTTTGTATCAGCCCCAAATTCTCTTACTTTAAGACCTCAAAGCAGTCTAAACTTTTTTAACATAAATCAGCCCCAATATTTTTTTTTTACCTTCACATATCCAATCAGCTCCAAACCTTTTATCTTCAGCAAACAGATTAAGGCTTTTTCAGATACACTGGGGTTTTTCATAACTCCTGTAATAATTAAAAAGGAGGAAGCTTCCAGCTGCAAATCACTTTCATTGAAGGTTGGGAGATGAATGGTCCATTGCTTTGTTTCTGTGACCACCAATCTACTTGCTGGTTACCATACTTGGTCCTGACAGGAGAATGTTCTTTCAGTCAGGGGCGTATCTAGAAATGTCTGTGCCCCATAGCAATTTTTTTATAGGCCCCCCCTCCCAGACCTGAAACTCCAATTCCCCCTTCCTCCCAGACCTCCCTCCCTGGAACCCCTCCTATACCTCACACCCCAACGCTGCTCTGTTCCTGAACAACCTCAATTAGGAATTGCCCTTAACCCTCCTGGTGGTCTGATTCAGTCCAGTTTTCTGTATCAAAAACGGTAGAAAACATGTAACCTTCCTGGCAGTCCACTGACATCCAGATTTCTGTACCGTAGGGTTTGCATGAATTTTGTAGGCCTGTAACTAGCCGAATTTTAAAGAAGTCCGCCGTCCGCCTGTTCGCGGACAAATTCACTTCCTGTTCTCTAGCCTGCTTTTCACTAGGAGACTGGCTTCATGCCCGGTCTTCTAGTGAAAAGATTCTTCACTAGAGGAAGAATAGAGATTTTCTTCTCGCCGGCAAACGGGGCAGGTTGAACACCCGTACTGCTCACCGGTGAGAAGGAGGGAGAACATCCATGTTCACCGCCGAATTGTCCACCTTGCTGGCAGTTCGGCCATCACTACCTGTAACTTACTGAATCATGTCCAAACAAGAGTCTAGTAGTCATCTTACTAAAATAATGTTTGAACACATACAATTATGTGAAAATTAATGAACTCATTAAATAAACACAAAACTCAGCTTAAACAAGAATGAATAAATCATGGCAATCAGTTTGCTGACCTCCATAGAGTTGTTGTGCTCATCGTTATATCTGATGAGAAGGAAAAACTCCCGGAATTTGAAATATTTTTTCATTAAATATTAAGGTTGGCCAAATGTTATATTTTGCATAAAATAAATCCAAATTGAAGTGTGTAGTGTGTCACACCAGCCGAGTGCGATGCATTCCCCTTTAAGGTTATACCCCAGAAGGCTGTGCAACCAGAGGAGTTAAAAGAGAGCAGACAGGAAGTGGAAGCTCAGTCCAGAGCAGGGAGTCCTGATGAGTCAGTGGCGACCGGGCACACAAACTGGCTCCAGGTTCCTGTTGCTCCCCCGTTCAGGCAGGCGTGTGTGCAGTCTGCGTACGGAATAGCACGCGATCTTGACTGACCCGGTTGCCAGACACTTTGCTCAATCCAGAGACGCCCAGAGTGGTCCCATCAGGTGGGGTGGCGCGGATCCTATCCAGCCACGTGGCTCCTGTGTTCCGTGGACCCAGCCCTGGTCAGGCGGTATTGCTGCGGATTCCCAGGACTCGGTAGGGACTCATCCCTGTTCTGCCTGTCACCAGGACCTGTACCCGTGTGCTAGGGACAGGTCAAGAAGCTCTCACCCAGTTCATTAAGAGACTGTTGAGTTGTTACCAGACTTACCAGCAGTTTACACTGCCAGTTCGTGTTGACTGCAGTACGCACGCCTCTGAGTGGTGGAACCTGTACAAGTGATTTTGAACTTTGTTTATGAAGTTGTTTTATAAAGTACTAAAGTGCTAAAGTACTAAAGTGCTAAACCTTCTCTCCATCTATATGTGAGAAAGATAACTAGTAATGTACTGTATTTTTTATAATTTAAGATTTAAGAAATTTACTGCTCAATTTCCAACCTTAATAAGAATAAGATTTAAAAATTAAAAAAAAAAAGAAGGTAACTTTGGTCCTATTGTAGCTACAGTAGGTGGGTGGGGTGGGAACACTTTTGGGTTTAAAAGCAACTATGAAAACTGAAAATATAATTTCAAGTGCCCTCGCCTGTAATATTTTGTTGGCGCCTTTCATCAAACATCAAATATTTAATTCTGTTTGTATGCGTTCTATTTTTGTACACTGTTTATAATGACACACTCCCATTTCCAGATCTCATTTAATAAGATATACACCGAAGGAGTGAGGGGGCAGACAAACAATTTACCGTTAATGGGCAATCTAGCAGCAGCTATTTTCAAGGGGAAATGGAACTTTTGTTTTCATAGGTCTTTTGAAAAGTAGAATGAAAAGGTGAATTATTAGTAACATACAAAATATACAAGAGTGAGCTATAATTAGCAGAGAACCCAGGGATATTGTTCTGTAAGTAATGAGCTTGAGAGCTTTGTTGATGAAGGGCCTCCAGTCTAAAATGGGGTTGTCTGTGTTCAAACTCATTGTTCTATGCAGTTATCTTAAAGACAATTTACTTACATCTTTACCATTAGTGAACTTTTCCATTCTACATCAGCTCTTTCAAATGGGTTCCTTTATTACACAAAATGTACTGTCTAAGTAGCATGAACATTGCTGAAAGCTAGACATGGTCCAGTGGCATGACTGATAGTGATGAGCAGTATAGTCCAGTCCAGTTGCCTTCATTGTGCAAATCGTATCTTGTATATATGCAAATTGCGAACACAATGGACGATAGTTCCTGGTACTGAAAACATTTTTCTTAAATATCATATGTACATACATTCAAAATTACATGTTCGATGACCTTTCGAAAGATTTTTTGTTCGAAGGCGAACAAAATTTATTCATCGAACAAATTGGCCATTCTAGATTTCTGTTCAATCAACCAAAAAATTTATTCTTTGTTAATCGAACGAAAAAATCTACACGTGTAAACCCTCCTTAATGCTGTGGCAACCGGCCTCCCGTATAGGGTAAAGGTGGGTTTACACCTGTAGATTTTTTCGTACAATCAATGAAGAACGAACAATTTTTTGGTTGATTGAACAAAAATCTAGAATGGCAAATTTGTTCGATGGATAAATTTTCTTCGATCTCGAACAAAAAATTGTTCAAAAGGTCATCGAACATATTGGTAAATTTTTATCGTAGTAATTCTGATTGTATTTTCATTTGATATCGGCAATGAACGAAAAAAAAAAAACTAATGTTACATTCGATAATTGGACACACAATGTTCAACAAAAAAATCTATCAAAAAATCGAATCGGCAGTTGATCGAACAAAAAATCTACACGTGTAAACCCACCTAGACATGGCCCAGTGGCATGACTGGTAGTGATGAGCAGCAAAGGCAAAATTTCGCAAGTCCAGTTGCCTTCATTGTGCAAATCGCACCATGTACATATGCAAATTGTGAACACAATGGACGATAGTACTGAAAAAAATTGTGAATTCTTGAAGTGCTGATATTTGCAATAAAAATTCACAATTAGAATATTCGCAATCAACACTTATGACTAGTGTGACAGGGTGTCCCGTTATTTGCATGGGAGTGCTTGATGGTGCATATATTGCACCTAGGTTTAGGTACTTTTTGCAATAGAGGCTCCA